>OZ037913.1:0-600000 GCA_964035575.1 Rhynchopus sp. YZ270_cl-10
TTTCTTATAGTCATGCAAACCTGAAAAATTAATAGCGGCGGAGCAACCACACCACAACCAGACAAGCTTGCTACATGTTGGCGAGCTTTCTTATCCCTGTGAGTAATTTTGCGGCGGATCCAAACAGCTTAACAACCACAGTCTCTTATGTGTCAATATTAGCGGCGGAGCAAAATATCCTTCCTTAAACACACTGCTAAACTGCTAAATTTAGCAGTTTTTGTCCAAATATTTAGTGGGTAAATCCTGCTACATTTCAGTGACCTTTTCTGATAATCTTTTACTGTATCAGTCATGTCAGCAGCATGTATCAATAATTCGCGGCGTAGCAACGTGCCTCAAAACTACATCCTCCCTCATTTTTTCGACTTTTCCGTGTCATTTCAGGTTTTCTATGAATGAATAGGCTAGCTATTTCCCTCCCTCCCGCCAGAGCCCGAGGGATCCCTTGAGGGAGGTCAGGGCAGCCCGAGGGCCGAAGGCCCGAGGGCGCCCTGACCTCCCGAAAGGGAATCCCGAGGGCCAAGGGAGGGAGGGATGTAGCTTTGTGACCCGAAGAGGTCGTTTTCTGCAAACAAGCGCTTTTGTGGTGTTTTGTGTACAAACACGTACGTTTTTCGGCCCACGTGGGTACCATCGTTTGTGGCCCACGGACGCCCAAAAGCATGCGAATACGCTTTTCGAGTCGCAGAAACCAGGTTGTGGGCCGTTTTAAAAAGTTTTTGGCCGGTTTCAGTCACCAAAACGCACATTCTCTCGCGGGAATTTTTGGTGCTCTCAAGGGAATCCTCTTAGCTCTCAAGGGAATCCCTTGAGACCTCTGGAGGGTTACAAACATCATTTCTGCATTTGCTGAGTGATACTAATCTTTTCAACATTAATTCGCGGCGGAGCCAAATACCTCACAACCACACCATCCTGCCACATTTTAGCGAGCTTTCTTCTAGTGCGGGTTTGCGGGTTTGCGGGTTTGCGGGTTTGCGGGTTTGCGGGTTTGCGGGTTTGCGGGTTTGCGGGTTTGCGGGTTTGCGGGTTTGCGGGTTTGCGGGTTTGCGGGTTTGCGGGTTTGCGGGTTTGCGGGTTTGCGGGTTTGCGGGTTTGCGGGTTTGCGGGTTTGCGGGTTTGCGGGTTTGCGGGTTTGCGGGTTTGCGGGTTTGCGGGTTTGCGGGTTTGCGGGTTTGCGGGTTTGCGGGTTTGCGGGTTTGCGGGTTTGCGGGTTTGCGGGTTTGCGGGTTTGCGGGTTTGCGGGTTTGCGGGTTTGCGGGTTTGCGGGTTTGCGGGTTTGCGGGTTTGCGGGTTTGCGGGTTTGCGGGTTTGCGGGTTTGCGGGTTTCTAGTTATTACCGTATAGAGGGTCTGTGAGCTGGCACCCTTGTGGAATCCAAAGTTCGCGTCCTCCCAGTAATTCTGATGGTACACTCGGGTAGAGTGGGGCCTAGAAACGACAGCCCCGGCCGGGTGCGCCCGTTTGTCCGATCTGGCAATATCTAAAATGGGTGTGGCATTTCACGGCTATTTTTGTGAGTAAAATTGCGATATTTTGTGTTTCTGAGGTGCTGGGTGTATATGTTATAAAATTTTCAAAAAACGAGATAACCATGAAATATGGACAGTATCCCCATAAAATGAGGTTATTGCGACCCTGGAGGCTCACTTTTGACACTTTGGGCCAAAATTAGGTGTAGAAGTGTATCGGCTTGAAAATATTTTTTTTCGTGATTTTTGGGGTCATTTTTTGGCTGGGAACATTGGGCCACATTTAACCACAACTTCTCAAAAGGGCAAATCTGTGGCTTTAATGGTCTCATTGGGCGTTTTTATGACCTGGACATGGGGGTCAGATTCCATTTTTAACATGTTGAAAATTGGTCACAAGACCCTGAGAGAAAACCCAAGGTCAAATTGACCTTGAGTACCAGGTCAAATTTGTGTGGAAAAAATTTACAGTACCTAATTTCTGATGCTCAAAAGTGCAAAATTCCTTCGGCAATGGCTTCATAGGACATTTCCATAACCTGGACATGGGGGTCAGACTCCACTTTTGACCACCTAAAATTTGGTCATACACATGTATGAGACCCCAAAAACCAGGATTTTGACCAAAAAATTTTCCCAGCAATTTTTGCCTACAAAAAATCGAAAAAAAAAATTTTTGATTTTGGCTCTCCGGAGTCTGTGCGTGCTGTGATGGGGTCAATTTGCGCTGAGAAATGAGTATTTTTGACCTAAAATGCATGTATCAGTTTTTACATGATTTTTGGTGTTTTTGGGGTTTTAGGTGGGTTTTTTGGTCAGTACCTAATTTCTGATGCTCAAAAGTACAAAATTCCTTCGACAATCGCTTCATAGGACATTTCCATAACCTGGACATGGGGGTCAGACTCAACTTTTGACCACCTAAAATTTGGTAATACACATGTGTGAGACCCCAAAAACCAGGATTTTGACCAAAAAATTTTTCCCAGCAATTTTTGCCTACAAAAAATCGAAAAAAAAAATTTTTGATTTTGGCTCTCCGGAGTCTGTGTGTGCTGTGATGGGGTCAATTTGCGCTGAGAAATGGGTATTTTTGACCTAAAATGCATGTATCAGTTTTTACATGATTTTTGGTGTTTTGGGGGTTTTAGGTGGGTTTTTTGGTCAGTACATAATGTGCAATGCTCAAAAGTACAAAATTCCTTCGACAATCGCTTCATAGGACATTTCCATAACCTGAACATGGGGGTCAGACACCACATTAGAGCAGCTAAAATTTGGTCATACACACGTATGAGACCCCAAAAACCAGGATTTTGACCAAAAAATTTTTCCCAGCAATTTTTGCCTACAAAAAATCGAAAAAAAAAATTTTTGATTTTGGGTCTCCGGAGTCTGTGTGTGCTGTGATGGGGTCAATTTGCGCTGAGAAATGGGTATTTTTGACCTAAAATTCATGTTTCAGTTTTTACATGTTTTTTGGTGTTTTTGGGGTATTGTGTGGGTTTTTTGGTCAGTACATAATGTGCAATGCTCAAAAGTACCAAATTCCTTCGCAATGGCTTCATAGGACATTTACATAACCTGGACATGGGGGTCAGACACCACTTTTGACCACCTGAAAATTGGTCATACACATGTATGATACCCCAAAAACCAGGATTTTTGACCAAAAAATTTTCCAAGCAATTTTTGCCTACAAAAAATCAAAAAAAAAAATTTTTGATTTTGGGTCTCTGGAGTCTGTGCGTGCTGTGGTGGGGTCAATTTGCACTGAGAAATGGGTATTTTTGACTTAAAATGCATGTATCAGTTTTTACATGATTTTAGAAAACAGAAAACCACCATATTTTTGACATTGATGACAGGCTTCCCAGCACAAGTCAGTATTTAGAACAGTGTCGTTGTTCATTGGAAGCACAACGATTATCGCTTGCCACACAACTTTGTCAAACATGGGAAGTCTCAAAATAAACGTGCCTTCCTTACGTTAAGATGTGTGGAAAATAGCCAAGCACACAAGTACCATTATTTTGACACTGGTAGCAGTCTTCCCCGGAGATGATAGTAAATAACATTGTGCAAACTGTGCAAACTTTCTTATAGTCATGCAAACCTGAAAAATTAATAGCGGCGGAGCAACCACACCACAACCAGACAAGCTTGCTACATGTTGGCGAGCTTTCTTATCCCTGTGAGTAATTTTGCGGCGGATCCAAACAGCTTAACAACCACAGTCTCTTATGTGTCAATATTAGCGGCGGAGCAAAATATCCTTCCTTAAACACACTGCTAAACTGCTAAATTTAGCAGTTTTTGTCCAAATATTTAGTGGGTAAATCCTGCTACATTTCAGTGACCTTTTCTGATAATCTTTTACTGTATCAGTCATGTCAGCAGCATGTATCAATAATTCGCGGCGTAGCAACGTGCCTCAAAACTACATCCTCCCTCATTTTTTCGACTTTTCCGTGTCATTTCAGGTTTTCTATGAATGAATAGGCTAGCTATTTCCCTCCCTCCCGCCAGAGCCCGAGGGATCCCTTGAGGGAGGTCAGGGCAGCCCGAGGGCCGAAGGCCCGAGGGCGCCCTGACCTCCCGAAAGGGAATCCCGAGGGCCAAGGGAGGGAGGGATGTAGCTTTGTGACCCGAAGAGGTCGTTTTCTGCAAACAAGCGCTTTTGTGGTGTTTTGTGTACAAACACGTACGTTTTTCGGCCCACGTGGGTACCATCGTTTGTGGCCCACGGACGCCCAAAAGCATGCGAATACGCTTTTCGAGTCGCAGAAACCAGGTTGTGGGCCGTTTTAAAAAGTTTTTGGCCGGTTTCAGTCACCAAAACGCACATTCTCTCGCGGGAATTTTTGGTGCTCTCAAGGGAATCCTCTTAGCTCTCAAGGGAATCCCTTGAGACCTCTGGAGGGTTACAAACATCATTTCTGCATTTGCTGAGTGATACTAATCTTTTCAACATTAATTCGCGGCGGAGCCAAATACCTCACAACCACACCATCCTGCCACATTTTAGCGAGCTTTCTTCTAGTGCGGGTTTGCGGGTTTGCGGGTTTGCGGGTTTGCGGGTTTGCGGGTTTGCGGGTTTGCGGGTTTGCGGGTTTGCGGGTTTGCGGGTTTGCGGGTTTGCGGGTTTGCGGGTTTGCGGGTTTGCGGGTTTGCGGGTTTGCGGGTTTGCGGGTTTGCGGGTTTGCGGGTTTGCGGGTTTGCGGGTTTGCGGGTTTGCGGGTTTGCGGGTTTGCGGGTTTGCGGGTTTGCGGGTTTGCGGGTTTGCGGGTTTGCGGGTTTGCGGGTTTGCGGGTTTGCGGGTTTGCGGGTTTGCGGGTTTGCGGGTTTGCGGGTTTGCGGGTTTGCGGGTTTGCGGGTTTGCGGGTTTGCGGGTTTGCGGGTTTGCGGGTTTGCGGGTTTCTAGTTATTACCGTATAGAGGGTCTGTGAGCTGGCACCCTTGTGGAATCCAAAGTTCGCGTCCTCCCAGTAATTCTGATGGTACACTCGGGTAGAGTGGGGCCTAGAAACGACAGCCCCGGCCGGGTGCGCCCGTTTGTCCGATCTGGCAATATCTAAAATGGGTGTGGCATTTCACGGCTATTTTTGTGAGTAAAATTGCGATATTTTGTGTTTCTGAGGTGCTGGGTGTATATGTTATAAAATTTTCAAAAAACGAGATAACCATGAAATATGGACAGTATCCCCATAAAATGAGGTTATTGCGACCCTGGAGGCTCACTTTTGACACTTTGGGCCAAAATTAGGTGTAGAAGTGTATCGGCTTGAAAATATTTTTTTTCGTGATTTTTGGGGTCATTTTTTGGCTGGGAACATTGGGCCACATTTAACCACAACTTCTCAAAAGGGCAAATCTGTGGCTTTAATGGTCTCATTGGGCGTTTTTATGACCTGGACATGGGGGTCAGATTCCATTTTTAACATGTTGAAAATTGGTCACAAGACCCTGAGAGAAAACCCAAGGTCAAATTGACCTTGAGTACCAGGTCAAATTTGTGTGGAAAAAATTTACAGTACCTAATTTCTGATGCTCAAAAGTGCAAAATTCCTTCGGCAATGGCTTCATAGGACATTTCCATAACCTGGACATGGGGGTCAGACTCCACTTTTGACCACCTAAAATTTGGTCATACACATGTATGAGACCCCAAAAACCAGGATTTTGACCAAAAAATTTTCCCAGCAATTTTTGCCTACAAAAAATCGAAAAAAAAAATTTTTGATTTTGGCTCTCCGGAGTCTGTGCGTGCTGTGATGGGGTCAATTTGCGCTGAGAAATGAGTATTTTTGACCTAAAATGCATGTATCAGTTTTTACATGATTTTTGGTGTTTTTGGGGTTTTAGGTGGGTTTTTTGGTCAGTACCTAATTTCTGATGCTCAAAAGTACAAAATTCCTTCGACAATCGCTTCATAGGACATTTCCATAACCTGGACATGGGGGTCAGACTCAACTTTTGACCACCTAAAATTTGGTAATACACATGTGTGAGACCCCAAAAACCAGGATTTTGACCAAAAAATTTTTCCCAGCAATTTTTGCCTACAAAAAATCGAAAAAAAAAATTTTTGATTTTGGCTCTCCGGAGTCTGTGTGTGCTGTGATGGGGTCAATTTGCGCTGAGAAATGGGTATTTTTGACCTAAAATGCATGTATCAGTTTTTACATGATTTTTGGTGTTTTGGGGGTTTTAGGTGGGTTTTTTGGTCAGTACATAATGTGCAATGCTCAAAAGTACAAAATTCCTTCGACAATCGCTTCATAGGACATTTCCATAACCTGAACATGGGGGTCAGACACCACATTAGAGCAGCTAAAATTTGGTCATACACACGTATGAGACCCCAAAAACCAGGATTTTGACCAAAAAATTTTTCCCAGCAATTTTTGCCTACAAAAAATCGAAAAAAAAAATTTTTGATTTTGGGTCTCCGGAGTCTGTGTGTGCTGTGATGGGGTCAATTTGCGCTGAGAAATGGGTATTTTTGACCTAAAATTCATGTTTCAGTTTTTACATGTTTTTTGGTGTTTTTGGGGTATTGTGTGGGTTTTTTGGTCAGTACATAATGTGCAATGCTCAAAAGTACCAAATTCCTTCGCAATGGCTTCATAGGACATTTACATAACCTGGACATGGGGGTCAGACACCACTTTTGACCACCTGAAAATTGGTCATACACATGTATGATACCCCAAAAACCAGGATTTTTGACCAAAAAATTTTCCAAGCAATTTTTGCCTACAAAAAATCAAAAAAAAAAATTTTTGATTTTGGGTCTCTGGAGTCTGTGCGTGCTGTGGTGGGGTCAATTTGCACTGAGAAATGGGTATTTTTGACTTAAAATGCATGTATCAGTTTTTACATGATTTTAGAAAACAGAAAACCACCATATTTTTGACATTGATGACAGGCTTCCCAGCACAAGTCAGTATTTAGAACAGTGTCGTTGTTCATTGGAAGCACAACGATTATCGCTTGCCACACAACTTTGTCAAACATGGGAAGTCTCAAAATAAACGTGCCTTCCTTACGTTAAGATGTGTGGAAAATAGCCAAGCACACAAGTACCATTATTTTGACACTGGTAGCAGTCTTCCCCGGAGATGATAGTAAATAACATTGTGCAAACTGTGCAAACTTTCTTATAGTCATGCAAACCTGAAAAATTAATAGCGGCGGAGCAACCACACCACAACCAGACAAGCTTGCTACATGTTGGCGAGCTTTCTTATCCCTGTGAGTAATTTTGCGGCGGATCCAAACAGCTTAACAACCACAGTCTCTTATGTGTCAATATTAGCGGCGGAGCAAAATATCCTTCCTTAAACACACTGCTAAACTGCTAAATTTAGCAGTTTTTGTCCAAATATTTAGTGGGTAAATCCTGCTACATTTCAGTGACCTTTTCTGATAATCTTTTACTGTATCAGTCATGTCAGCAGCATGTATCAATAATTCGCGGCGTAGCAACGTGCCTCAAAACTACATCCTCCCTCATTTTTTCGACTTTTCCGTGTCATTTCAGGTTTTCTATGAATGAATAGGCTAGCTATTTCCCTCCCTCCCGCCAGAGCCCGAGGGATCCCTTGAGGGAGGTCAGGGCAGCCCGAGGGCCGAAGGCCCGAGGGCGCCCTGACCTCCCGAAAGGGAATCCCGAGGGCCAAGGGAGGGAGGGATGTAGCTTTGTGACCCGAAGAGGTCGTTTTCTGCAAACAAGCGCTTTTGTGGTGTTTTGTGTACAAACACGTACGTTTTTCGGCCCACGTGGGTACCATCGTTTGTGGCCCACGGACGCCCAAAAGCATGCGAATACGCTTTTCGAGTCGCAGAAACCAGGTTGTGGGCCGTTTTAAAAAGTTTTTGGCCGGTTTCAGTCACCAAAACGCACATTCTCTCGCGGGAATTTTTGGTGCTCTCAAGGGAATCCTCTTAGCTCTCAAGGGAATCCCTTGAGACCTCTGGAGGGTTACAAACATCATTTCTGCATTTGCTGAGTGATACTAATCTTTTCAACATTAATTCGCGGCGGAGCCAAATACCTCACAACCACACCATCCTGCCACATTTTAGCGAGCTTTCTTCTAGTGCGGGTTTGCGGGTTTGCGGGTTTGCGGGTTTGCGGGTTTGCGGGTTTGCGGGTTTGCGGGTTTGCGGGTTTGCGGGTTTGCGGGTTTGCGGGTTTGCGGGTTTGCGGGTTTGCGGGTTTGCGGGTTTGCGGGTTTACGGGTTTGCGGGTTTGCGGGTTTGCGGGTTTGCGGGTTTGCGGGTTTGCGGGTTTGCGGGTTTGCGGGTTTGCGGGTTTGCGGGTTTGCGGGTTTGCGGGTTTGCGGGTTTGCGGGTTTGCGGGTTTGCGGGTTACTCTCTGTATATTACCGCGTTTCAGGTAGCTGAGCCGGCATCTAGTTGCGGGTGTGGCGGGTCTGCGGGTCTGCGGGTCTGCGGGTCTGCGGGTCTGCGGGTGTGGTGTGTGTGGGTGTGGCGGGTCTGCGGGTCTGCGGGTCTGCGGGTCTGCGGGTCTGCGGGTCTGCGGGTCTGCGGGTCTGCGGGTCTGCGGGTCTGCGGGTCTGCGGGTGTGGTGTGTGTGGGTGTGGCGGGTCTGCGGGTCTGCGGGTCGGCGGGTCTGCGGGTGTGGTGTGTGTGGGTGTGGCGGGTCTGCGGGTCTGCGGGTCTGCGGGTCTGCGGGTCTGCGGGTCTGCGGGTCTGCGGGTCTGCGGGTCTGCGGGTCTGCGGGTGTGGTGTGTGTGGGTGTGGCGGGTCTGCGGGTCTGCGGGTCGGCGGGTCTGCGGGTCTGCGGGTCTGCGGGTCGGCGGGTCTGCGGGTGTGGTGTGTGTGGGTGTGGCGGGTCTGCGGGTCTGCGGGTCTGCGGGTCTGCGGGTCTGCGGGTCTGCGGGTCTGCGGGTGTGGTGTGTGTGGGTGTGGCGGGTCTGCGGGTCTGCGGGTCGGCGGGTCTGCGGGTGTGGTGTGTGTGGGTGTGGCGGGTTTGCGGGTTTGCGGGTTTGCGGGTTTGCGGGTTTGCGGGTTTGCGGGTTTGCGGGTTACTCTCTGTATATTACCGCGTTTCAGGTAGCTGAGCCGGCATCTAGTTGCGGGTGTGGCGGGTCTGCGGGTCTGCGGGTCTGCGGGTCTGCGGGTGTGGTGTGTGTGGGTGTGGCGGGTCTGCGGGTCTGCGGGTCTGCGGGTCTGCGGGTGTGGTGTGTGTGGGTGTGGCGGGTCTGCGGGTCTGCGGGTCGGCGGGTCTGCGGGTGTGGTGTGTGTGGGTGTGGCGGGTCTGCGGGTCTGCGGGTCTGCGGGTCTGCGGGTCTGCGGGTCTGCGGGTGTGGTGTGTGTGGGTGTGGCGGGTCTGTGGGTCTGCGGGTCTGCGGGTCTGCGGGTGTGGTGTGTGTGGGTGTGGCGGGTCTGCGGGTCTGCGGGTCGGCGGGTCTGCGGGTGTGGTGTGTGTGGGTGTGGCGGGTCTGCGGGTCTGCGGGTCTGCGGGTCTGCGGGTGTGGTGTGTGTGGGTGTGGCGGGTCTGCGGGTCTGCGGGTCTGCGGGTCGGCGGGTCTGCGGGTGTGGTGTGTGTGGGTGTGGCGGGTCTGCGGGTCTGCGGGTCTGCGGGTCTGCGGGTCTGCGGGTGTGGTGTGTGTGGGTGTGGCGGGTCTGCGGGTCTGCGGGTCGGCGGGTCTGCGGGTGTGGTGTGTGTGGGTGTGGCGGGTCTGCGGGTCTGCGGGTCTGCGGGTCTGCGGGTCTGCGGGTCTGCGGGTCTGCGGGTGTGGTGTGTGTGGGTGTGGCGGGTCTGCGGGTCTGCGGGTCGGCGGGTCTGCGGGTGTGGTGTGTGTGGGTGTGGCGGGTCTGCGGGTCTGCGGGTCTGCGGGTCTGCGGGTGTGGTGTGTGTGGGTGTGGCGGGTCTGCGGGTCTGCGGGTCTGCGGGTCTGCGGGTCTGCGGGTGTGGTGTGTGTGGGTGTGGCGGGTCTGCGGGTCTGCGGGTCGGCGGGTCTGCGGGTGTGGTGTGTGTGGGTGTGGCGGGTCTGCGGGTCTGCGGGTCTGCGGGTCTGCGGGTGTGGTGTGTGTGGGTGTGGCGGGTCTGCGGGTCTGCGGGTCTGCGGGTCTGCGGGTCTGCGGGTCTGCGGGTGTGGTGTGTGTGGGTGTGGCGGGTCTGCGGGTCTGCGGGTCTGCGGGTCTGCGGGTGTGGTGTGTGTGGGTGTGGCGGGTCTGCGGGTCTGCGGGTCTGCGGGTCTGCGGGTGTGGTGTGTGTGGGTGTGGCGGGTCTGCGGGTCTGCGGGTCGGCGGGTCTGCGGGTGTGGTGTGTGTGGGTGTGGCGGGTCTGCGGGTCTGCGGGTCTGCGGGTCTGCGGGTCTGCGGGTCTGCGGGTGTGGTGTGTGTGGGTGTGGCGGGTCTGCGGGTCTGCGGGTCTGCGGGTCTGCGGGTCTGCGGGTCTGCGGGTGTGGTGTGTGTGGGTGTGGCGGGTCTGCGGGTCTGCGGGTCTGCGGGTCTGCGGGTCTGCGGGTCGGCGGGTCTGCGGGTGTGGTGTGTGTGGGTGTGGCGGGTCTGCGGGTCTGCGGGTCTGCGGGTCTGCGGGTGTGGTGTGTGTGGGTGTGGCGGGTCTGCGGGTCTGCGGGTCTGCGGGTCTGCGGGTCTGCGGGTCTGCGGGTGTGGTGTGTGTGGGTGTGGCGGGTCTGCGGGTCTGCGGGTCTGCGGGTCTGCGGGTCTGCGGGTCTGCGGGTCTGCGGGTCTGCGGGTCTGCGGGTGTGGTGTGTGTGGGTGTGGCGGGTCTGCGGGTCTGCGGGTCTGCGGGTCTGCGGGTCTGCGGGTCTGCGGGTCTGCGGGTCTGCGGGTCTGCGGGTCTGCGGGTTTACGGGTTTGCTTTAAATGTGGGTCACATCGTACAACTCCCTGGACCAGCACACCCAAACCTCTACAAAGCTTTCAGTCAGTATCTGATGAACAACAGGTGGATGGTTCATTACAATCTTCTCCTGAAATATCGGCGCCACAGAAACAATGAGGAAGTGCGCGGGGTCCTTGTTGTTAAGTATTTGTTTAAATACTTATTCAAGGGTGAGCCTGTGACAGGTCTATTGATGCAATGATTTGTGTGGTAGAGTTGTGAACATTAAGGATAAAATAAGAAAACAAATAAAAAATAGCGGTAAGTGGGGAGATGTCTTTGTGGGCTTGCGGGTTTGCGGGTTTTTTTGTCTCAGTTAATTTTTGTTTTTGCAAAGGAAATCTCTTGTGATGAAGAAAACATTATTTTTGGGGAGTTTGTTGTTAATTGCATAAAAAGAAAAGAAAAAAAAAAAAGAAAATGATAAAAGTTGAAGTGAAGTTACAATTACTGGCAGTAAAGCAAATAAAAAACTTCAACACCAAAACACAGTTCAAATGATCTAAGAAGTGTTTATTTTTCTATTTTAAATTGTTTTTTGTTTGGGTTTGTATTGGATACTTCTTCCCAGCCGGAGAGAAATCTCTTGTGATGAAGAAAACATTGTTTTTGGGGAGTTTGTTGTTGATTGCATAAAAAAAAAGGGAAAAAAAGAAAAAGAGAAAAGGTGTATCTACATTTATCAGAGCAAACCCGCAAACAAAATAACATATGGGGTGTCACAGTTTTTGTTTTTTTTTATTCATTGTTTTTAGTGCCTGCTTCCGTCAGAGGTGTTTGTCAAAAATGAAATATGTCAACAAAAACAAAGAACACTTTAAATTTCATTTTTTACTACTAGTAAAGTAATTTTACGCTTCCAAAACACACACACTACCTCAGTCAATCATACACATATTCATACACAAAAAAAATGCCCAAAACCCAAAGGCAACAGCTGAAGCACGACATTGACACGTTTTTGGACCTTCCTGTCACAGCTGGCCCTATAGAGCTAGCCCTGCACAAGGCAGTGGTGGCTGTCCTCTACTGCGGAGGAATTAATGAATCCGTGTGTGCAACACTGCAATCCACTGCAATGACAAGTGACGATTATGGTGCCACATTCGAGTACAAGATCGGCGGGAAGCAAAAAAGATTCTCAATTCCAGTGGGAACTCCGGCTTACGATGCCGTTCACAACTATGTGAGCGTGCGTACGGGGTTCAAAAGCCCCTACTTCTTCCTGGAATGTGACGCCACAAAATGCTTTCTGAGAGACAGGAGGATGCCAGTGAAAGCAGTGCGCATGATCCTGCAAAGAATGGCTGTTACCGTAGGAACTAATCCTGCAGGGTACCGTCTAAGCGACCTCCGCATGATGAGCATGACGCGCAGGCCGTACTAAATATTTTTTTCTACCATGTCATCTCTCTCTTTAAATAAAAGAAATAGCAATACGTTTGTGGGGTGTGGGTTTCTAGGGTTTCGGGTTTTTTCGTAGTAGTAGTATTTTAAAGTGTCTTCAATATTTTGGTAGTAGTAGTATTTTAAATCGTCTTGAATTTTTTGGTAGTGGTAGTATGCAGGTATTTTAAAACATCTTCAATCCGAAAAAAAAGAGCAATAAAAACAAAACAAAAAAAAAGAGAAAAATGTCACAACAAAAACAAAGAAAAGAATCTATATATTTTTTTCCTTTTTTACAAAACATTTTACCCCTCCCAAATGACACACATCACAACAGAGTAGTAACAATATGTTAGAGTAAAATGAAATGGAAAAGGTGAGACAGCATATTAGATAGTTGTAATCTAACATAATTACGCTTCAGGCACACCAGCCTGCTATCACACACACCAGCTAGATAACGATGGTTGCTCACTTCTCGTGCGGGTTTGCGGGTTTGCGGGTTTGCGGGTTTGCGGGTTTGCGGGTTTACGGGTTTGCGGGTTTGCGGGTTTGCGGGTTTGCGGGTTTGCGGGTTTGCGGGTTTGCGGGTTTGCGGGTTTGCGGGTTTGCGGGTTTGCGGGTTTGCGGGTTTGCGGGTTTGCGGGTTTGCGGGTTTGCGGGTTTGCGGGTTTGCGGGTTTGCGGGTTTGCGGGTTTGCGGGTTTGCGGGTTTGCGGGTTTGCGGGTTTGCGGGTTTGCGGGTTTGCGGGTTTGCGGGTTTGCGGGTTTCTAGTTATTACCGTATAGAGGGTCTGTGAGCTGGCACCCTTGTGGAATCCAAAGTTCGCGTCCTCCCAGTAATTCTGATGGTACACTCGGGTAGAGTGGGGCCTAGAAACGACAGCCCCGGCCGGGTGCGCCCGTTTGTCCGATCTGGCAATATCTAAAATGGGTGTGGCATTTCACGGCTATTTTTGTGAGTAAAATTGCGATATTTTGTGTTTCTGAGGTGCTGGGTGTATATGTTATAAAATTTTCAAAAAACGAGATAACCATGAAATATGGACAGTATCCCCATAAAATGAGGTTATTGCGACCCTGGAGGCTCACTTTTGACACTTTGGGCCAAAATTAGGTGTAGAAGTGTATCGGCTTGAAAATATTTTTTTTCGTGATTTTTGGGGTCATTTTTTGGCTGGGAACATTGGGCCACATTTAACCACAACTTCTCAAAAGGGCAAATCTGTGGCTTTAATGGTCTCATTGGGCGTTTTTATGACCTGGACATGGGGGTCAGATTCCATTTTTAACATGTTGAAAATTGGTCACAAGACCCTGAGAGAAAACCCAAGGTCAAATTGACCTTGAGTACCAGGTCAAATTTGTGTGGAAAAAATTTACAGTACCTAATTTCTGATGCTCAAAAGTGCAAAATTCCTTCGGCAATGGCTTCATAGGACATTTCCATAACCTGGACATGGGGGTCAGACTCCACTTTTGACCACCTAAAATTTGGTCATACACATGTATGAGACCCCAAAAACCAGGATTTTGACCAAAAAATTTTCCCAGCAATTTTTGCCTACAAAAAATCGAAAAAAAAAATTTTTGATTTTGGCTCTCCGGAGTCTGTGCGTGCTGTGATGGGGTCAATTTGCGCTGAGAAATGAGTATTTTTGACCTAAAATGCATGTATCAGTTTTTACATGATTTTTGGTGTTTTTGGGGTTTTAGGTGGGTTTTTTGGTCAGTACCTAATTTCTGATGCTCAAAAGTACAAAATTCCTTCGACAATCGCTTCATAGGACATTTCCATAACCTGGACATGGGGGTCAGACTCAACTTTTGACCACCTAAAATTTGGTAATACACATGTGTGAGACCCCAAAAACCAGGATTTTGACCAAAAAATTTTTCCCAGCAATTTTTGCCTACAAAAAATCGAAAAAAAAAATTTTTGATTTTGGCTCTCCGGAGTCTGTGTGTGCTGTGATGGGGTCAATTTGCGCTGAGAAATGGGTATTTTTGACCTAAAATGCATGTATCAGTTTTTACATGATTTTTGGTGTTTTGGGGGTTTTAGGTGGGTTTTTTGGTCAGTACATAATGTGCAATGCTCAAAAGTACAAAATTCCTTCGACAATCGCTTCATAGGACATTTCCATAACCTGAACATGGGGGTCAGACACCACATTAGAGCAGCTAAAATTTGGTCATACACACGTATGAGACCCCAAAAACCAGGATTTTGACCAAAAAATTTTTCCCAGCAATTTTTGCCTACAAAAAATCGAAAAAAAAAATTTTTGATTTTGGGTCTCCGGAGTCTGTGTGTGCTGTGATGGGGTCAATTTGCGCTGAGAAATGGGTATTTTTGACCTAAAATTCATGTTTCAGTTTTTACATGTTTTTTGGTGTTTTTGGGGTATTGTGTGGGTTTTTTGGTCAGTACATAATGTGCAATGCTCAAAAGTACCAAATTCCTTCGCAATGGCTTCATAGGACATTTACATAACCTGGACATGGGGGTCAGACACCACTTTTGACCACCTGAAAATTGGTCATACACATGTATGATACCCCAAAAACCAGGATTTTTGACCAAAAAATTTTCCAAGCAATTTTTGCCTACAAAAAATCAAAAAAAAAAATTTTTGATTTTGGGTCTCTGGAGTCTGTGCGTGCTGTGGTGGGGTCAATTTGCACTGAGAAATGGGTATTTTTGACTTAAAATGCATGTATCAGTTTTTACATGATTTTAGAAAACAGAAAACCACCATATTTTTGACATTGATGACAGGCTTCCCAGCACAAGTCAGTATTTAGAACAGTGTCGTTGTTCATTGGAAGCACAACGATTATCGCTTGCCACACAACTTTGTCAAACATGGGAAGTCTCAAAATAAACGTGCCTTCCTTACGTTAAGATGTGTGGAAAATAGCCAAGCACACAAGTACCATTATTTTGACACTGGTAGCAGTCTTCCCCGGAGATGATAGTAAATAACATTGTGCAAACTGTGCAAACTTTCTTATAGTCATGCAAACCTGAAAAATTAATAGCGGCGGAGCAACCACACCACAACCAGACAAGCTTGCTACATGTTGGCGAGCTTTCTTATCCCTGTGAGTAATTTTGCGGCGGATCCAAACAGCTTAACAACCACAGTCTCTTATGTGTCAATATTAGCGGCGGAGCAAAATATCCTTCCTTAAACACACTGCTAAACTGCTAAATTTAGCAGTTTTTGTCCAAATATTTAGTGGGTAAATCCTGCTACATTTCAGTGACCTTTTCTGATAATCTTTTACTGTATCAGTCATGTCAGCAGCATGTATCAATAATTCGCGGCGTAGCAACGTGCCTCAAAACTACATCCTCCCTCATTTTTTCGACTTTTCCGTGTCATTTCAGGTTTTCTATGAATGAATAGGCTAGCTATTTCCCTCCCTCCCGCCAGAGCCCGAGGGATCCCTTGAGGGAGGTCAGGGCAGCCCGAGGGCCGAAGGCCCGAGGGCGCCCTGACCTCCCGAAAGGGAATCCCGAGGGCCAAGGGAGGGAGGGATGTAGCTTTGTGACCCGAAGAGGTCGTTTTCTGCAAACAAGCGCTTTTGTGGTGTTTTGTGTACAAACACGTACGTTTTTCGGCCCACGTGGGTACCATCGTTTGTGGCCCACGGACGCCCAAAAGCATGCGAATACGCTTTTCGAGTCGCAGAAACCAGGTTGTGGGCCGTTTTAAAAAGTTTTTGGCCGGTTTCAGTCACCAAAACGCACATTCTCTCGCGGGAATTTTTGGTGCTCTCAAGGGAATCCTCTTAGCTCTCAAGGGAATCCCTTGAGACCTCTGGAGGGTTACAAACATCATTTCTGCATTTGCTGAGTGATACTAATCTTTTCAACATTAATTCGCGGCGGAGCCAAATACCTCACAACCACACCATCCTGCCACATTTTAGCGAGCTTTCTTCTAGTGCGGGTTTGCGGGTTTGCGGGTTTGCGGGTTTGCGGGTTTGCGGGTTTGCGGGTTTGCGGGTTTGCGGGTTTGCGGGTTTGCGGGTTTGCGGGTTTGCGGGTTTGCGGGTTTGCGGGTTTACGGGTTTGCGGGTTTGCGGGTTTGCGGGTTTGCGGGTTTGCGGGTTTGCGGGTTTGCGGGTTTCTAGTTATTACGGGTTTGAGGGGTACAAAATGGCGACGCTGCAGGATTGCTGGATCGCGTGGTCCCAGTATTTCTGATAATACACTCCGGTAGATTGGGGCCCAAAAACGACGTAATGTACTGGGTTTGGATGTTAGCATTTTCTGAAGATACCTAAAATGGGTGCGGCATTTCACGGCTATTTTTGTGAAGGAATTGACGATATTTTGTGGTTCTAAGGTGTGTGTATTGTATGTGACGAAAATTTCAAAATGTGACATAAGTATGAAATATGGCCAGTATGCCCATAAAATGAGGCCATTGCAACCCTGGAGGACCACATTGGACATATTGGGCCAAATTTAGGTGTGTAAGTGTATCGGCTTTAAAATATTTTTTTTCGTGATTTTTGGGGTCATTTTTTGGCTGGGAAAATTGGGCCACATTTAACCACAACTACTCAAAACATCAAATCTGTGGCTTTAATGGACTGATTGGGCGTTTTTATGACCTGGACATGGGGGTCAGATACCATTTTAGACATGTTAAAAATTGGTCAGAAGACCCTGAGAGAAGAACCAAGGTCAAATTGCCCTTGAGTACTGGGTCAAATTTGTGTGGGAAAAATGCCCAGTACATAATTGTTGATGCGCAAAAGTGCAAAATTCCTTCAGCAATGGCTTCATATGACATTTCCATAACCTGGACATGGGGGTCAGACTCCACTTTTGACCACCTAAAATTTGGTCATACACATGTATGAGACCCCAAAAACCAGGATTTTGACCAAAAAATTTTTCCCAGCAATTTTTGCCTACAAAAAATCGAAAAAAAAATTTTTTGATTTTGGCTCTCCGGAGTCTGTGCGTGCTGTGGTGGGGTCAATTTGCGCTGAGAAATGGGTATTTTTGACCTAAAATGCATGGATCAGTTTTTTCATGATTTTTGGTGTTTTTGGTGTTTTGTGTGGGTTTTTTGGTCAGTACCTAATTTCTGATGCTCAAAAGTACAAAATTCCTTCGGCAATGGCTTCATAGGACATTTACATAACCTGGACATGGGGGTCAGACTCCACTTTTGACCACCTGAAATTTGGTCATACACATGTATGAGACCCAAAAACCAGGATTTTTGACCAAAAAAAATTTTCCCACCAATTTTTGCCTACAAAAAATCGAAAAAAAAAAATTTTGATTTTGGCTCTCCGGAGTCTGTGCGTGCTGTGGTGGGGTCAATTTGCGCTGAGAAATGGGTATTTTTGACCTAAAATGCATGTATCAGTTTTTACATGTTTTTTGGTTTTTGTGTAAGTTCCTGTAGGACAGTTGGGTTGATTGGTAAGTAATTTACAACTGGAAAACTAGGTGGATCGATTCTTTTGTGCGTTTTTACTACAGAAATATTCTGTTTTCCCTTTTTTTCTTTTTTTGATCTTTATTTTTGTGGCATGACAATACTCTCACCGGCCAAAGTGAGCGCCTTCTTCAAGGTGTAGTCTTTCTTTTGTTTAAGCTATGTTTTAACCTATTTCCTTATTTTTTTCAATCCAAGACAAAAATACTTCTTCATCACAAGAGATTACCTCCGGCTGGGAAGAAAAAAACAACAAAACTGCTGCCGGGTTTGCGAAAGTATGAGCCACAATGGTCGCACATAAATCCCTCATCATCTCTCTTTCGTTTTGGGGAAGTGTTTCCCTCTTCAGCTTCTGTTGTCTTTGTATTAGCCTTCTTCTTAGTGTGCCCATCATCAGATCTTTCCTCGCTTCGTTGTCTTTTCATTTTTTTTGCAAAAAGTAAAGTACCCAGACCACTGTTATGTGAGTTTTGAATAGTTGTGATAAATTGCTAGAAATTGTATTGTAGAAAATATAAAATGGTGGGTGGGAGAAAGTTTTGCGTTTTCAAGAAGGAAAATAAAAAAGTCTCACAACTAAGTTTTCAAAAAAAAATAATTAAAAAATGATCTTGAAAATTTTGACAAAATTAAAACCAATCTGCATGTGCATATAAAAAAGGGGAACCCATATTTTTGCGCAGGAAGAAGTAATTTGCACATTCTCTGCGATAAGAAATACCCCCAAACGAAAAAAAAAATAAATTATTCTCTAATGATGTGCTTTATTGTGCTGGAAAAGAGCACCTTTGTGTTGAAATTCCCTTCCCCTCCAAGTACTAGAGCATTCGTGAGCATAACACGTCTTTTCCATTTTTTCGTCTTCTGCTGCTTCGCGCTTTCTCTTTCTGTCTAGCTCCTGTTGAGTTTCAGTTGTTGAAAGTGATACTTGAAAAGTTGATACATACCTTTTTCATGTCCTGACACAGAAGGAACACTTCGTTCAGCTGTTTCTTGAGATCTGAGACAGTCTGTTTCACCTCTTTCAGCTCTTCAGTCACTGAGGAAAAGCTTTCTGCAGAAACAGGAATTTCCAATGCTGCGGCCTGTTCTGACGGAAGCACAGATTCCTTCTGAGTTTGCTCCTCTGTTTTAACGCCTTGCTCCTGTACCTTCGTTAGTACTGTCTCCTTCTTCTGGGAGCACACTGGAATTGGTGGCAATTCCTCACTCTCATGAGGAGCTTGATCCTGCACATTGAACACCGGCAACATGCTTGGTGCATCTTTCTTCTGCACAAAGGGCACTGGCTTCCGCTTAATCTTCATGGTGTTCATAGTTTCTTGAGAAATAGTTCACCTGTTTTTGGTGTGTGAGTACACAAATGCTATGAAAAGAGAAATGAGGGGTGAGCCAAGTTCAATTCATTTTTCTATTCAATTTTTTCGGCTTTCACATTTGTAAAAATGCAAAACCTTCATACAATAAAAAAAAAATTCTGTTCACAACCACACTAGCCTCCTACATTTTAGCGAGCTTTCTTCTAGTGCGGGTTTGCGGGTTTGCGGGTTTGCGGGTTTGCGGGTTTGCGGGTTTGCGGGTTTGCGGGTTTGCGGGTTTGCGGGTTTGCGGGTTTGCGGGTTTACGGGTTTGCGGGTTTGCGGGTTTGCGGGTTTGCGGGTTTGCGGGTTTGCGGGTTTGCGGGTTTGCGGGTTTACGGGTTTGCGGGTTTGCGGGTTTGCGGGTTTGCGGGTTTGCGGGTTTGCGGGTTTGCGGGTTTGCGGGTTTGCGGGTTTGCGGGTTTGCGGGTTTGCGGGTTTGCGGGTTTGCGGGTTTGCGGGTTTGCGGGTTTGCGGGTTTGCGGGTTTGCGGGTTTGCGGGTTTGCGGGTTTGCGGGTTTGCAAGAAATTGTAACTGCGGGTTTGCGGGTTTGTACCTGAAAACGCTAACACCGTATCCTCAATTGTAGGCACCTACAACGCCCTTATGAACAGGATAACTGGCAGGATTGATGGGACGTACGCAACATCAGACTATGCAGAACAGATTGAGTTTGCCTTGGTGAGTCTCTTAAAACGTGTTCTCATAACTATTGTCAAAATGAACCAAGATAACAAGCCCTCATCTTTTCACTTTTTGGGGAACAACTTGTCTACTGAACAAGTTCTTGCTAATATTCCTGCAAAGGACAGGATTATTTTATTACATACTGCAAACCCTGATCATTTTAATATTGGTACAGGGTCTCCTGAACATGAATTGGAAACACACAAAAATGGTTTGGAACAATTGCGTCGAAGTATGGTGGTCGTGGGCCAAAAATACATAGTAGACATCAATTAACTTGGCCTACTGAGGTCTGTGGGTACCCTCAGAGGGTCATACACAGGGAATTACTGTATACACTGTGTATACTGTGTATACTGTGTATACTGTGTGTACTGTGTCTTCTGTGTACTGTGGACACTGTGTACTGAGTTATTGAGTTACTGTGTACTGTGTTTTCTGTGTGCTGTGTAATGTGTACTGTGGACACTGTGTACTGTGTTTACTGTGTACTGTGTCTTCTGTGTACTGTGTACACTGTGTACTGTGTTTTCTGTGTACTGTGTCTTCTGTATACTGTGTGTACTGTGTACTGTGTACTGTAAACGTTGCGTACTGTTTACTGTGTAGACTGTGTGGACTAAAATAAAACTAAACACTAAAGACTAAAAACAGACAAAAATCCCTGTATTTTCAATACAGGGAATTCGGGTCGGGATCCTGACTTATATGTACAGATTTGTCAGAGCCTAATTTATGGACAGATTTGTCGACATTTCTGTCCATAAATCCCAAAATGGCCAAAAATATTTTTTCAAATGGCTTACTGTAGTGGCTTCATCGGAGCAATTACGTCGAAGTATGGTGGAAGTAGACTCCATGAAACGTAGAAAACAAAAGGTTACTTAGCCTACTGAAATCTTTGGGGTACCTGCAGTCGGCCGGGTTTATGCACTTTTCTACTGTTAAACGTTCATAATTTCTCACAGACGCCTTAAATACCCGTAAACCCGTTTACACTACACTTTTGCAACGTGAACTCAAATGCGTATAACTCACCTCACCAACAACATTCCCTAAGAATAATATAATAGAACATTTTCGATACACCAGCCCGTAACACTTCACACCAGCCTGCTTCATATGGTTGCTCACTTCTCGTGCGGGTTTGCGGGTTTGCGGGTTTGCGGGTTTGCGGGTTTGCGGGTTTGCGGGTTTGCGGGTTTGCGGGTTTGCGGGTTTGCGGGTTTTTATTCTTTTTGATCAATTTGAATACACAGGCGTCACACTTCTGGGGCAAAAAAAGGAAAAAAAGAAGACCTAATCCTCCTTACTTAAAAGAAGGGAAGGGAGAATAAAAAACACATTGCCTTTGCTTTGTTGTCTGCAGAATGGTTTGTTTTAGTGCCTCCCCTGGAAAAAGAAAAATGGATTCCACTTGGTAAAAATAGCACACCTGTTGAACACACGTCAGGCCAGGAACAGAAGAAAAGCAAACGCTTCCACGAATGGAAGCAAAAGAAAAGTGTGGTGAAAAAACCCTTTTGGCCAAGGTGGCCTTGACTCTGTCTACAAACTTTGGGAATGAATGAAAAAATGACACTGAATAAAGGCGGCGGGTTTTCTCATAAAACATAGGGGATATTGACACTGTTGGCAGGCTTCCCAGTACAGAGCTGTGGAGCTGTGGAGCTGTGGAGCTGTGGAGCTGTGGAGCTGTGGAGCTGTGGAGCTGTGGAGCTGTGGAGCTGTGGAGCTGTGGAGCTGTGGAGCTGTGGAGCTGTGGAGCTGTGGAGCTGTGGAGCTGTGGAGCTGTGGAGCTGTGGAGCTGTGGAGCTGTGGAGCTGTGGAGCTGTGGAGCTGTGGAGCTGTGGAGCTGTGGAGCTGTGGAGCTGTGGAGCTGTGGAGCTGTGGAGCTGTGGAGCTGTGGAGCTGTGGAGCTGTGGAGCTGTGGAGCTGTGGAGCTGTGGAGCTGTGGAGCTGTGGAGCTGTGGAGCTGTGGAGCTGTGGAGCTGTGGAGCTGTGGAGCTGTGGAGCTGTGGAGCTGTGGAGCTGTGGAGCTGTGGAGCTGTGGAGCTGTGGAGCTGTGGAGCTGTGGAGCTGTGGAGCTGTGGAGCTGTGGAGCTGTGGAGCTGTGGAGCTGTGGAGCTGTGGAGCTGTGGAGCTGTGGAGCTGTGGAGCTGTGGAGCTGTGGAGCTGTGGAGCTGTGGAGCTGTGGAGCTGTGGAGCTGTGGAGCTGTGGAGCTGTGGAGCTGTGGAGCTGTGGAGCTGTGGAGCTGTGGAGCTGTGGAGCTGTGGAGCTGTGGAGCTGTGGAGCTGTGGAGCTGTGGAGCTGTGGAGCTGTGGAGCTGTGGAGCTGTGGAGCTGTGGAGCTGTGGAGCTGTGGAGCTGTGGAGCTGTGGAGCTGTGGAGCTGTGGAGCTGTGGAGCTGTGGAGCTGTGGAGCTGTGGAGCTGTGGAGCTGTGGAGCTGTGGAGCTGTGGAGCTGTGGAGCTGTGGAGCTGTGGAGCTGTGGAGCTGTGGAGCTGTGGAGCTGTGGAGCTGTGGAGCTGTGGAGCTGTGGAGCTGTGGAGCTGTGGAGCTGTGGAGCTGTGGAGCTGTGGAGCTGTGGAGCTGTGGAGCTGTGGAGCTGTGGAGCTGTGGAGCTGTGGAGCTGTGGAGCTGTGGAGCTGTGGAGCTGTGGAGCTGTGGAGCTGTGGAGCTGTGGAGCTGTGGAGCTGTGGAGCTGTGGAGCTGTGGAGCTGTGGAGCTGTGGAGCTGTGGAGCTGTGGAGCTGTGGAGCTGTGGAGCTGTGGAGCTGTGGAGCTGTGGAGCTGTGGAGCTGTGGAGCTGTGGAGCTGTGGAGCTGTGGAGCTGTGGAGCTGTGGAGCTGTGGAGCTGTGGAGCTGTGGAGCTGTGGAGCTGTGGAGCTGTGGAGCTGTGGAGCTGTGGAGCTGTGGAGCTGTGGAGCTGTGGAGCTGTGGAGCTGTGGAGCTGTGGAGCTGTGGAGCTGTGGAGCTGTGGAGCTGTGGAGCTGTGGAGCTGTGGAGCTGTGGAGCTGTGGAGCTGTGGAGCTGTGGAGCTGTGGAGCTGTGGAGCTGTGGAGCTGTGGAGCTGTGGAGCTGTGGAGCTGTGGAGCTGTGGAGCTGTGGAGCTGTGGAGCTGTGGAGCTGTGGAGCTGTGGAGCTGTGGAGCTGTGGAGCTGTGGAGCTGTGGAGCTGTGGAGCTGTGGAGCTGTGGAGCTGTGGAGCTGTGGAGCTGTGGAGCTGTGGAGCTGTGGAGCTGTGGAGCTGTGGAGCTGTGGAGCTGTGGAGCTGTGGAGCTGTGGAGCTGTGGAGCTGTGGAGCTGTGGAGCTGTGGAGCTGTGGAGCTGTGGAGCTGTGGAGCTGTGGAGCTGTGGAGCTGTGGAGCTGTGGAGCTGTGGAGCTGTGGAGCTGTGGAGCTGTGGAGCTGTGGAGCTGTGGAGCTGTGGAGCTGTGGAGCTGTGGAGCTGTGGAGCTGTGGAGCTGTGGAGCTGTGGAGCTGTGGAGCTGTGGAGCTGGTCCAGCAGCGTGGACATGCATGATGAACCTGTATGATGTTGACGAGTTTGAGTGGGGGTAGTTTAGCACCCTCCAAGTTTTGAAAAATTGATTTGAGGCTGTTGCTGTGTTTCTTTGTCAAAAGGGTGCGCGCTCAATATACACTGAACATTTGTCAAGTTTTGCGAGGGAAGACAGATGCTCGCATACATGAGTCAACGAAGGCCCAGTTTAATCATTTGTGTGTTTTTTTTTTTTTTTTTTGTCGTTCACTGTTTCCTTGAAACTCTGTAGGGAACACAGATTTCCTGACAAGTTGTTTGCTGACATGCCTGACAAAGTTTCTATCGATGAAGCTTTTTTCTTTTCAGCGTGACTTTTTGTACGCGAATCAAGAATTAGTCAAGCATGACTGTGGAAACCCACTACTCCAGAAAATAGGGTTGTCTCCAGAACAAGGCAAACTCAGACCCGAGGGAACCCCTGTAAAGATATTCAAGTTGTATTTTACACAAGTGAAACATGTTTTGTTGAAACTAACCAAAAAAGAGGGACGCTCGTCAAGGTAGGATAATAGTGGGCAATTGCAAGACGTTGGGTGGGTCGCAACTCGTATTTGTTTTGCAATATGAGCCTTGTTGAGTATTTTTTATCGCCCACAGGCAACTAGTGATTTTTACCGTGAACTCGTGCAATCCTGATGGATGCGGACAAGGCCACTTTCTTCCTATTTGATGGGTCTATTTTTGGTTTGGAAAGAGCTTGAAAAACGAACCGGAACAAAATAAAGAAAAAGCTCCAACAAGGAAACTTGAAAGATGTGTGTCCCATGGGCATACACACCCGAACAAGACGTACAGTGGGATGAACCACGCGCAGGATTCACACACCGGTACCAGTGAATGTTTCTCTATTGGGGTACATGCGCACACAATGAAAATGCTGAAGGCAACATTTTGCTGTTTCGTTATTGTTGTTATTTTTTTGGGGGGGTGGTCGCACAACCACATAAAGATTTTCTGACAATGGCCGACACTGGGCAGCGAAGACCAGAAGCCTAAAGGCAAGTAAAGGGTTCGGGAATTGCCCCGAGAGAAAATTCTCTCAAAAAGAGGGCGTTGTGCGTTGTGATTTAGAGTCGCCAGTCTAACATATTATCCAAACAAAAAACAAAAAATGTGGCACTCCTTGGGTCGGTGTACACTAACACAACAAAATTCCCAATTTTGATTCCTCAATATTACCCCTCCCTTCCTTTCACTGCACTATAATTTGTGGACCCGCAGTGTTCACGATGGTTTACTACAAAGAAAAAACTTGGAGTAGTTCCGTACCTAAAAAGACACGGTTTCTGTGGGATGTGCTCGTTGAAAAAAGTAGCGCGCAGTCGCACCACGACTGCCTAGGCGGGGTCCCAAACAGTTCACTGGGGATCCTTAGAGATAAAGAAAGCGGGTAAAAGATAACAAGAAAGGATACCAGTAAAAAACTTCCCAACACCCAACTCACGCACATTTTGAAAAAAGTCAACACAACTGCCACCAATGCATTTTCTTTTTTCGGTTTTGCACTTTCGGAGTTGTGGACAAAAAAGCGTGAAGGGTCTTGGCGCTGGGCCCAAGAAAAAAGTTGGGTAAGAATTTTCTGATTCTGGTCAACCACCACACATCATTGCATGCATGAAAACGCCATGGCAATAAGCATCTGAAGATGCTCTTCTGGACACTTGCTCTTCTAGAAATATTGTACTCACTGCTGCTATTTAAAAAAAGATGTGAGGAAAAGGTGTGTGACAGCGTGACAGTGATGTGGTGTGACGATATATACCCGGTTCATCTACCGGGTACCCCTTTTGTTACTTTTTATCAAGTCACAAAAATGAACTTCTTTTTTTTTTTTTTTTTTGGTTTCCCCCCCCCCCTAGGCATACATAGCGTGCGAACGGCTCATTCGCATCATTCGCATCCTGTTCGCATTGGGTATTCGCATCCTGTTCGCATTGGCCAATGCGAACAGGATGCGAATGACATGCGAATAACATTTATTATGGGGTGGCGACAGGCAAGTTCTCATTTTTTGGTCAATTTCCGCACTACACAGTACACACAGTACACACAGTACACACAGTACACACAGTACACACAGTACACACAGTACACACAGTACACACAGTACACACAGTACACACAGTACACACAGTACACACAGTACACACAGTACACACAGTACACACAGTACACACAGTACACACAGTACACACAGTACACACAATATACACAGTATACACAGTATACACAGTATACACAGTATACACAGTATACACAGTATACACAGTATACACAGTATACACAGTATACACAGTATACACAGTATACACAGTATACACAGTATACACAGTATACACAGTATACACAGTATACACAGTATACCATAGCTGATAAGCTAATAAAGCCTAATAGGATATTAGCCTATTTAAGCCTTATAGAATAGGCTAATGAAACTGGAATAGGCTAATATTTTATTAGCCTATTCCAGTCCTTCCCAGCTACCACTGGTGGTACGGTGGTAGCTGGCTTAACCCGTTAAACAAATCCGAAAAATCCAAAATTTAAGGCCAACTCCGTTACAGACACAACACAACTTATTTCTCTTGTGTTTTTTCACTGATGAGCGTGAGTGAGGTGTATGTTACAGCACCGACTGCAGCCTACGTCTAAGATGGCATATAATAGGCTATTAGCCCAATATTAGCCTATTATAAGACATACTGTGGGTGTTATAACGTTATCGATAACGTTCTAACAAGTGTTATTTTGGAATAACGTTATTCAGCAGTACAGTACAGTACAGTACAGTACAGTACAGTACAGTACAGTACAGTACAGTACAGTACAGTACAGTACAGTACAGTACAGTACAGTACAGTACAGTACAGTACAGTACAGTACAGTACAGTACAGTACAGTACAGTACAGTACAGTACAGTACAGTACAGTACAGTACAGTACAGTACAGTACAGTACAGTACAGTACAGTACAGTACAGTACAGTACAGTACAGTACAGTACAGTACAGTACAGTACAGTACAGTACAGTACAGTACAGTACAGTACAGTACAGTACAGTACAGTACAGTACAGTACAGTACAGTACAGTACAGTACAGTACAGTACAGTACAGTACAGTACAGTACAGTACAGTACAGTACAGTACAGTACAGTACAGTACAGTACAGTACAGTACAGTACAGTACAGTACAGTACAGTACAGTACAGTACAGTACAGTACAGTACAGTACAGTACAGTACAGTACAGTACAGTACAGTACAGTACAGTACAGTACAGTACAGTACAGTACAGTACAGTACAGTACAGTACAGTACAGTACAGTACAGTACAGTACCCCTGCTAACGACCCACCCAGAGTGGGACAAAAAAAGCTCATCCCAAAATATGCCGATCACAAAAAATCACAAAAAACCCCGATCATCCAACAATCACACACCCACAGAATTCACACACTACTATAACATTCGCACTACGTTCGCATCATTCGCACTATGTTCGCACTGTGTTCGCATCGTTCGCATCATTCGCACATGCGAATATAGTGCGAATATAGTGCGAATGATGCGAATGATGCGAACGACAATGCGAATGGATGCGAACAGGATGCGAATGCATTCGCACATGCGAATATATGCGAATGGTCATTCGCACGCTATGTATGCCTAGGTGGGGGCAAAACCCCTATTTTTTTGAGGCATTTCGATTTTTTTGGATTTACGCGCAAAGTACCCGCAAACCACCGAAAATTTCGGGTCAGAGATGGTTTTGGGGTGTGGTTTGGGGGTGTTCTATAGGTGAGACACCCCAGAGATACAAAAAAATGGAAAAAAATAGCAAAAATAGACCATTTTGGCCGTTTGGGCCATATTGGTCAAAATGGCCATTTTTGACCAATATTTCAAAAAAAAAGCAAAATTTTGTCATCATTAGGCCTGTCTGGGCACAAATATGCCCCAAAAATGTCCCGCGAGTCCATTCCGACCTGTTTTGAACACATTTATCGCCCTTTTTGGTGTTTTTTTTGGTGTTTTGAGGTCAAAAAATATCCCCTGACTATCCCCTGGCAGCCCTGGGCCGCGACTTGCGCCCTGCTTTTGGACCCCCTCTGGGCCAAAAAATGGGTGAAAACCCCCGAAAAAGCACTCCGGGAACCCAGATAGTTCCAAATATCCACTAGAAACCCACCCAAACACCTCAAAAACATGCCAGAAAAATATTTTCAAAAACACACTTTTTTCAAAAAGTTCATCTGGGCAGGTTCCATAATGACTTATTTGAAAAAGTGTGTTTTTGAAAATGTTTTTCTGGCATGTTTTTGAGGTGTTTGGGTGGGTTTCTAGTGGATATTTGGAACTATCTGGGTTCCCGGAGTGCTTTTTCGGGGGTTTTCACCCATTTTTTGGCCCAGAGGGGGTCCAAAAGCAGGGCGCAAGTCGCGGCCCAGGGCTGCCAGGGGATAGTCAGGGGATCTTTTTTCACCTAAAAACGCCAAAAAACGGCCAAAAAAAGTACCTAAAGTGTCCAAAACAGGTCGGAATGGACTCACAGGACCTCCCTGGGGTAGTTTTGTGCCCAAGCAGCTGTCATGATGTCGAAATTTTGCTGTTTTTTTGATTTTTTTGTCCAAAAATGGTCATTTTACCCAACATGGCCAAAACCGTCAAAAGGCCACTTTTTCACTATTTTTTTGCATTTTTTCATATTCTGAGGTGCCCTTATCATGGATTTTCGGGTCACAGGGTGTTTCTGACCCATTTCTGGGGGTGTATGAGGGGTGGTTTGTGGGTACTTTGCGCGGAAGTCCAAAAAAGTCAAAATGCCTCACCCGTCCTGAAGGTTTTGCCCCCACCTACCCCCCCCCCCCCCCCCCCCCCCCCTTTTTTTTTTGATGAAAAGCCGACAACTGACCTGCTTTTATTCTAAAAGCCACAGAGCATCAGCATACCATCAAACCCTCCCATTCATTTGGTTGTACACCTGAGCTTCAGAAAAAGCTCTGAAACCCATTGGAACCGCCGAAGACAATCCGACTGCATGACAAAACGAACTTGGCTAGCAAGGCGTTCTGCATAGCAGTCACAAAATAAAACACAAACAAAACAAATCAAAACAACACACGAGATGGTACATATCTCAAACTTTGAACATAGATCACGTCTCTGGGCTTGCGAACAGACCTAAACGCAAAGAAGGTAGTCCGTCTTGATATCTCCATCCCACCCTCCTTTGCACAGCTAAGGCGACAGACACAATATCATGGTCACTCCAAATGAGACAAAAACGAAAGTATGACCTCTGGTGCCCAAGGAGTCATCCTCTTCCCAGCGGGCCAATCCATTGAATGCGCGCCGTACTCAGTAACGAGCGAGACGAGGTGGGGGTTCTTCTCAAACCTCTGGAAGGGGAGGAAGAAGGCTGGGATGATGGGGTCGTTCTGTGCGTGGAGGAACATCACTGGGCGCGAGATGTCCTCAAGCACATGCGCAGAGGACGCTTGCTCGTAGTACTCGTCTGCACCGTTGCAGCCCATGATGGGGGCTGTCACACTGTCGTCGAACTCGTAGAGGTTGGAAGCCTTCCTCATTGTCGGCACATCCACCCCTGGGTGGCCTGGGTCCAGGAACACATTTTCTACCTCCCTCCTCACGTTGTGCAGACTTCTCGTGAGGAAGGGGTCAAAGAGGAGCTTTCCGAGGAAACCATTTGTGAGGTTGTGCATCAATTTCGGGCAGTCCACAGGACCCGCAAGGCTGCACCCCCCCGCAAGCTCGCAGGCTGCACCCTCTTCGCCCATGTACTTGACAAGGTAGTTGCCGCCCATGGAGAAGCCGACAGCGTACATCTTCTCGTCTGGCCCCACTTTCTCCCTGACGTGGGTCACAACACGTCTGAAGTCATGTGTGTACCCGCACGAGTAGAGGAATGGGGTGTCAATCGGGATACCTCCCCTCCCTCGCGGGTGGAACACAACAGGGCGGTACTGCTGGGGGGAGTTTGCCAGCGCCTTGCACACCCGCATCACATACGCGGAGTTGAAGTCGCCTGTGAGACCCGGGCAGATGAAGACGATGGGGCCCTTGTTCTCAGGCTTGTGCCACGCAATAACGACACGCCCCTTGGGGATGAAGTCGGGGCAGCACAGGTACGGTGCACCTTCCTTGAAATGTACGTCATCGAGGGCGACCGTTTCTTTCGTGTACGTAATGCCTTCGGAGTTGCTTCTGACGAAGTCGGCTGTGACCGTCTGTGCAATGGCGCCAGGAAGGTACAGGGTTGGGCGGTATCTCAAAGCGTTTGCGGTCTTTGCAAAGTTTGCAATAGCTCCATGGGGCTTGGCACCCATGGTCACCATCACACTACCTTTCGGCAGTTTGGTACACATACACCTGCGGGCCCCATCCAAGTGTTCGAGGAGCACGGTGATCAGGTACAGAACACCAGTGACAATCAATGTACCCCCAATGACGTACATCATCTGCATCTTGCTGTTTGTTAAGCTTTCTTTCTTTCTTTCTTTTTTGTCTGTTGGGGGGTGATGTGAACTCTGGGGTGGCTGGGGCAGTCAGTGAAAAGAATTTTCGCCTTTTTTATATATTTTCCTAACTGCGGTGCGCTGGTTCTTAGTGACCTAGCCAACTACTGGTGGATTTTGGAATTAAATTGCACAAAAAGAAAGAAAAGAAGAAAAGTTGGTCAGATAACCTGCCTCCTATGGTTAAATAAAACTAGTACGACGAATGTGCTCTCGTGCAGATATGCATCTACATCTAAACTCAAAAGAGGTTGAACGTCACCTGCACGACAGTGAGAATCCAGTATTTACAAAGTTCTGTCTGGCACACTCGGCTGGTGCACGATCTTAAAATACCGGCTGCCCTAGGCTTGTTTGTATCAACCACAATAATTGTTTCCTTCAGACAACGGGCACAGGTGTAGCATGCCACTTCAGCCACCTTAGCAGCTGGCATACACTGAAGGGCAAGGTCCTGCCCTTGGCCGACCCAAAGAAAACACTACGTTTTTTTCCCCCTCGGTGTTTTGTTTTGTTTTTTTTTTTCATTTTATTTTTGAAAGGGCATTTCTTTTTCCAGTGAAGGAGGGTTCCTTTGCAGGACTTTGGTCTCATGCAGAAAGCGTTCCCTTCGTGGAAGGGACACCGGCAGAGGCGTCTGGACGGAGTGCCGCTCTGAGCGCCACTGCGGTGGCCTTGAACGCGGACTCCGCTCTGTGGTGGTCGTTGAACCCTTTCAAGGTGTCAACGTGCAGCGTCAGCCGTGCCTCTGTTGCGAAGGACTCCAGCACATGAGGAATCATCTCGCACGACATCGTGCCAAGCATCTCGCGCTTCAACCCCAGGTCAATGCATGCGTGCGGACGACCGGAAATATCGACCACCGCACGCGACAGCGCTTCGTCCAAAGGACAGTACGCATGCCCGTACCGCGTGATGCCTGCAGGTTCGCCCAACGCCTGTTTAAACGCCTGCCCAAGCGCAAGCCCGCAATCTTCAGCTGTGTGGTGGTCATCGATGTGCAAGTCGCCGTTGCAGCGCAGCTTCAAGTCTATTCTGCTGTGTTTGCTGAAGGCACTGAGCATGTGGTCCAGGAAACCGATTCCGGTGTCCACATCGTGCTCGCCTGTCCCGTACAACGAGAGTTCGCAGTTGATGCTTGTTTCCTTTGTTGAGCGCTCGACAGCACCACGGAACGTATCCATTGTTGAGGCTTTTGTGTAGCGTGCTGGGAGGGGAGGTGAGGGTGATGGCGTGGGTGTATTCGCTTGGTCAGATCGTCTCGCTGGAATAATGTAAAGTGCGTGGGTTTTCTTTTTGTGTTGTGTGAGAATCTGCTATCTTTCTTAGAAATTGGGGGAATAGAAAGTTGTACTTTTAGAATACTGATCAAAAAGAAAAAGGACCAAAAAAAAAAAAAAAAAAAACTCAAGGAACGTGAGATCCAAAGGGAAGCCTGAAGATGTACGTGCCTCACAGGCACATCTCTCAAAAAGGGGGCAGTGTTGCGCGGTATGTAGGGATAGCTTTGGAAAAATAGAAGTCCCCGGACGGCACCATTCCAAGCACTTTGGACCCTTTGTGTCGTCACATTCAATCAAAAGAAAAGAAAACTTGAAAGATAAATGTGCCTCTCGTGCACATCGAAAAGGGGGGGATAAAAAAATCAGGTCCACTACTTTTCCATTTATTTCTACTGATCTTCAGGGAGTAAGGAGTGAGAAGATCACAACAGCAAAACTCTACTGCCCAACAATGCAGTGCCTCATCTAAGCTAGGGGACGCACGGGTTGCTTACCTTTTTTTTTCCCCCTCCAATTCTTCTTCCCTTTTTTTCCACATTACTTCGGGGTTTCGCCGTCACGCATTGTACTGACTGTTACTGGAGGAAATGGGCTGCGCAAAAAAACATGCCGCTTTCCCTCTCACGGGGCATGCGTGCGGTGCCTTCTAGCCGATGGGCTCTCGGAAGCACACCACCCAGCATAAGGTGTCGACAACACAAGGTTGCCAGCCAGGGCAAGCTCTTCAGGAAAAAGACGACTGCGACTTCACGGGTGACGTAGGGGAGTTCAACCCCACTGCCAGCCGGAAGGGCTGGTACAGCACCTCCTCTGGTGTATCACTGACCTTACGTACGATGCACGGCTCGAGCCTGTGGGGTTTGTTGTGTATTTGTGGCGACAATCAGGCGGCTTGTTGTTTTGTTTTTTTTTGTCAAAAAACACTTGTGTGATAATGTTTGGCCCGAGGAAGGCAACAGAGCAGACGATGAGAAGCCACAAAAGTGATGTTATCAGGAGTGATAGCGAGTGGTATCACGTATGCCAGTTTGTGAATCACCCATCACCGAGTTAAACATGATGATTGGGTTGTGGGGGTCTGTGTGAAGGGCAAATCCGGAAGAGGACAAAAAAAAAGAGGTTGACTTGAAAGACAAAACCTCGTGACAGTGTACCTTGGTACATGACCGGCTGTACGAAGAAAAACTATGGAATAGGGCAGTAGCATACCAACTCGGAAACATGACTTTCGACTCTTTTGTCGCAGATTCGACCTCAACAAGCAACACGTCAACTTGCTTGCAGTAATCCAGTTGGAACCACTGCATCTTGTAGCAAAAGCAACTCCGGTTTATCTGATGTTTTTTTGTTATGATATGGTATGTGTTATTTCTTGTTTTGTTTCAGTTACCAACAAAACGCACCCCCTCCACTACCACTTTAAACATACCACAAGCGTTCGGCTGCTGGACATCGCCTGCGCAGATGAAAGATGCTGGTACTCTTGCTGGGTGATGAGACATTCGGTGGAGACCAGCTTCGTCCGTCTGTTCTGGGGTCTGGGTGGGGTGCTCAGCTTCTCTTGTTTCTCCTTCTCCCGCTCCTGGGGTGCCTTCTCCTCGTCCGCTGTAGGGAAGAGGTTTGCCGCTGAGTCCACATCTGACGTTGGTGTCACTACCATCTCAAGCGACCCGTCCAGACCCACCAACCCTGGAGGTGTTACGGCCGACGGCCACACGATGGAACCGGGTGTGAGGGGGAAGATCTCCCGCACACACTTGACGTACGAGTCTGCCTCCGCAAAGGCCTCGTCCGTGTTGCGACGGAGTCGATGGCGGAGGAACGTGTTCGAGTCTGGTGTGGAGCCCTCGAGGAAGGTGATCTCTACAAGGAACTCATCCAGATAGCCCTTCAGGTCCTCCCGCATCTTCTTCTCGTTCATCTTGGCAACAAGCTTCGTGTCCACAAGGTACTGCTGCTTGCACAGCATCGGGGAGTGCACACCAAGGAAGTGGCACACCCCGGAGACAGCGTGCTGCGTCTTCTCCTCCATCCCGCCCCGCCCGTTGTCGATCACTGTGAACTGTGGGTGGTCACGCCACACATCCTGCAGTCGGTCGTCCAGCTTTGTTGCATCCAGCTGCGTTGTCTGCGAGCCTGGCTCGTAGAAGCTTTCAGCGCCCTTTGCGGTTGTGGTGAGGTGGAACACTGCGTCGTAGCGGTCGAAGAGGTCCTTCTCCTGCAGCTTCAGCTCGTCCAGCACACACTGCCACGACTCAGGGGTGCAGTACGCGGCGCTGTCCATGCAGCCTCTGTCAAACAAGACGACACACGTCCGTTCCGACGCCTCTGCTACGCGGATGAGGGCAGACTCTGTGGTCATCTGCACCTGCAGCTTGTTCACCGTCCACGTGTTCTGGAGCTCTGTGTTCGTGCCACACACCTTTATGCTTACACCTGCCGTCTGCATGATGGACGCGGCTTCTGGGCATACAAACACCTGGATGCCCATTGACCGCAGCCGCTCTGCCACCTGCGACAGTGCTGTTGTCTGCCCCCCACACGGCCCGCCCGTGAACGCCACCCGCTTTACCCTGCACCGCGAGATTGGCGGCGGAAACGGGATCATGTTGATGCGTGTGGGTGGCGCATCCTGCTCACCCTCATCGGGCACGGGGGAGACAGGCGAGGGGATGGGTGCTGCTTCTCGCGTAGGTGATATCAACGCCTCCTCAGACCCGCCCATGATGTTTGAAGGTAGTGAAGGGGCTTTTTAAACGTCCTTTGTGTTCCCCTGGATGTTGATTGTATTGCAGAGCGGTGAGTCATTTCAGAGGAAAGGAGAATGGGGGATATGGATCGTTTACTGTTAGGTTAGACTCGTCATCCACACCGCAGGGGGAGGGAGAAAAAAGAAGAGCTCAAACAAAGGTGTCTGAAACGCTTGGGAAGCGCCACTTCATCTTGCAGTTCGGGCTGAATTGTGAAGAATGAATCTCTACAAAACGCTTTGGGAAGAGAGGCTTTTGCCCGCTTTTTTGCTGCATTTTTGTTTGTTTTTTGTTTTGCTTGGGGGCTTCTCCTCGCTTCCAAGCGCTTGCTGTGGTAGCTCCATGAAGGAAAGCAGATATCCCGAACGCGATTAACGTGACACCTGGAGCGGCAGCCTTGCATGCAGAAGTGCATCCGGTTGGCCGATCAGCCAAACACCCGTCAAGTATGGATGAACTGTCGCTCCAGACAGGTTAACGCCTTTTGGACCCTCCAAAAAAAGCTGTTTCCCACCCACCTCCACTCCATCTCCACACACTTCATCCCAAGGGAACCCAGACCACCGAATACATATCAGTGCGACACCACCACCACCACCACCCTACACTACACTACAAGTCTAAGTCCAAGTCCAGGCTGTCCCCACCACCCCCACCACCCCCTGCACCTGCATCTGGCTTCGCACCAGCCCGCTTCTGTGGAGGGGGCAGGTTCTGCACCCGTTCCAGCTCCTTCTGTGCTGCGTCGATGAGCCAGTCCCACTTTGGGCGGCGGTGGCCAAACTCGATCTTCTCATCCCAGAGCTCCTGCACGCTGGCACGGAGCCACTCAAGGGGCTGCCCGCTCGCGTCCGGCTCAGCAATGCCTTTGAGCCTGTCGGCAACAAGCACCTTCTCCTGCGCCTCAAGCGACTCCACAATGCCGATCACAAGCCTGTCCCCCACAGCAATGAACGGCGCCGCCAGCGCCTTCATCTCCCGCATGCACTCCTCCACCTTGTCCAGCTGTGCACGCTCCTCTGCAAGCCACTCCTTCCGCAGGCCCATCTGGTGCACGTGCCTCTTCACGAGACGCTCGTGTTCGCTCATCTTAGTCTTTCGCTGCAAGGTCGAAGTGGGGAGAGAAGGGAAGGAAGAAAGGGGGGGGCTTGTTGACCCACATATGAGGGAATGTGACACCGCAAAAATTACCACCAGACCCTGTCTTCGTGCACCTTCGGTACAACGCGTTGGACTCAGAGGAATGCCTGCTGTCTAAACATGACAACCAACTCCCAGCAACAAGGAGCACCTTTTGGCGGGCGTTGGTGAGGGTGTTTGTGCAAAGTTTTCCAAAATTTTGATGCGGGTACAGAAGTGTTGTCTTGTTCTTTCATCTCTGGGTATTTACGCGATCACGACACAACGCGGGAAGTGTTCTCCATCTCGAAGGCATCATTAATTATGGTAGTTGGTTTTATGATTTATGATTGTGTGAGAGAGCGAAGGGTCGAAACGGGTAAAAATGGGGTGTGGAGTGTGCGGGGGGGGTTCACTTTTTTTTTTTTGCTGATGTTGATAAAAATTTTTCCTGTAACGACGCACGACGACCTAGTTGTGCCCCAAATATTGCTAGACCCCTGTTAACAAGAGCAGTAACAAGGGTAGTAACAAAGGGTAGTACAAGGTGGTAACAATTTTGTTGGATCATAGACTAGTATCACTAAATAGCAGTCATGATTTTTCTTCACAGGATCCTTAAAATAGAGTACATGGAAAGTGGTAAAAAAATGACAACTATAGGGTCTAGTTAAAATTAACTGCACCCCTAGTTATGTAACGAAGTTCAGAGGATTCCAATAAAAAAAGGGGGGGGACAGTCCCTGCAGATTAATGAGTCAATTCATAAAGCCGTCCCCCAGCAGAGCATAAAAACACACACAAAAAATGCAAGATTTACATGAAATCTCTTGCAGCACGCGAACGGAGAGGGAGAAAAAAAAAAGGAAAAATGGTGTGGCGCCTTAACCGATTCCCCGTGTTTCTACCGTGTTTCTACCAGTTGTCGCTCCGTAAAGGGGGGTTCCAGATGTTGGAAAAATTCTGTTTTTTTCGCTGGTGAGCTTTTAAACGCCGGCATTTGCATTTCCGGAATCCGTCCGGCCAGTGGTGGGGTCAATTTGCCGAAATGGACAAGTTCTCGTTTTTGGTCAATTTCCGCATACACAGTATACACAGTATACACAGTATACACAGTATACACAGTATACACAGTATACACAGTATACACAGTATACACAGTATACACAGTATACACAGTATACACAGTATACACAGTATACACAGTATACACAGTATACACAGTATACACAGTATACACAGTATACACAGTATACACAGTATACACAGTATACACAGTATACACAGTATACACAGTATACACAGTATACACAGTATACACAGTATACACAGTATACACAGTATACACAGTATACACAGTATACACAGTATACACAGTATACACAGTATACACAGTATACACAGTATACACAGTATACACAGTATACACAGTATACACAGTATACACAGTATACACAGTATACACAGTATACACAGTATACACAGTATACACAGTATACACAGTATACACAGGGGATTGGGAGTACAGTACAGTTGCGTGGTCGAAAACCACTTTTTTTGTCAGTTCCGTGACATCCCAGCCAGTTCCGGCTCCGGTCTGTCAAATATGTGCCTCTGTATGCCTACAACATAGAGAACAGGCCTAATGCTATCCGCTGGTTCGCTGGTTCACTTTTATTTATTATTTTTTTTTTTTATCCGCTGGTTCGCTGGTTCACCCTTAAAATAGGGGTTTTTGGGACGGGGGGTTCTCTGCCTGTGGTATGCCGTGGGTACCTTGGTCCTGGAGATGTGAGCGCCTGCGCCCGCATCTTCAGGAGGTGACGATGGAGACTTGTTTCAGGGACTCAATGATGCGGCCTCCTTGCCGGCGAAAATAAAAAAAGTAGCGTACCGTGCGCCTGCGGCGCAGCTCAAAAACTGGCAGCCCACAGCCCTCCACCATAGTTTGGCTGTAAAAATGTTCGGTTTTAGGTCACAATTTTTGAAATGTTGCGTACCGTGGCTTCGCCAGAAAGTTTTGATGTCAACCGCCGTTTCTTGTTGTACTGAGGGAAGGTTGCGTTCATAAGAAAGAACCTAGTGCGACGGCTTGACGTGGAAAAGCGGGAGAAAAGTGCTTTGGTTTGGTTCTTGATGCACGTTACCATCCCACGTCATCACGTATTTACGCGAAATGAACGGACCTTTTCGCGCGGAGCTCAAAAAAAAAAAAAAAATTGGCCCTTTTTGGACATATCTTCACGGTTTTGGGGGGAAAAATCTTTCATGAAAATAAGCGAAAACCCTGGACCCCTTCCCGGAGGGAAATTTTTTTTTCGTTTTTTTTTTTTTTTTTTTTTTCGCTGGTTCACTTTTTTCCCCCCTCCCCCAAAGTTAGCATTAGGCCTGATAGAGAAGCCCCCTGGTAAAAAAACAAAAAAAAATTTTCCAAAAAAGGGAACCCCCAACCGATTCCCCGTGTTTCTACCGTGTTTCTACCGGTTTACCCCCCCAGTAACCGCTGCCACACCAAAAAAAGAGGAAAAAAAAGAGGGGGATACAACCTATGCATTCAATAATGTGATGCATAGGAGGAGGGATTAACAAAAATGTTCCCTATATAAAAAAACAAAACTACAAAAACAAAACACAAAAACAGCCTGGTACAGATCTCACAGTACAAAAAAAATTTAAAAAAAAACTTAATTGCTGTCGAAAAAATAACGGGGTGTGGATATGGGGTACCCACGCTCCAGGAACTCCGCCTGTAGAACGTTCTTCATATGCTGCCGGAACCACTGGGACGCCTGCACCTGTAACGTTCAAGAAGGGGGCTGTCGTCTTCAGACTCCTCTTCGTCCAAACCCTGCTGTTTGCTCAGCGTTGTTGGACGTAGGCTCGACAGGCTCGACAACCATTTGCTCGATGGCTGTCCACAGGCTCCCACTCATCGTAGTCGCCGGAGCAGTGCGGAAGGAACACAGAATCCACAGACGAAAAACTCACATCAGCACCAAGCAAAGCGCCAGGATGCGACGGTGGTTTCGAAAACCTGGCGCGGGGTTTCCCCCAGCACACCTCGTTATTTTTTCTTAGCAATTGATCGTTTTTGTTGTTTTGTTGTTTTCCACAAACCTTCCTTGAACCCCTGTAGGATCCGTTGCTACACTACATCGATAATTCACCTACAGGGTGAGGAAGGCTGCGGAAAGATTGAAGCTATTGATGAAAAAAAGTGAAGCTATTGATGCAGGCACCTCCGACTGACCCACGTACGATGCCAGCCATCCGGATGAAAGCACAAGTACCCTGCGGCCAACAACAGAAGGTGTAAAAAGGAAACCTAATGGCTTGCCCGTACCGTAAGAGAACGAGGGCGGTTCACAACCGCTCGACAGCCGGCGGCCCACCTTCCGCTGAAGTGTTCTGAGCTTACAAATACTCCCGGGGAAAGACCCTGGGGAAAATAAAAACAACAAACAAAGTGAAGCTTATAGTGCAAACGCCTCTGGGACGCAGGCACTTACGCTCCGCGGGTTATCGAACCAGTGTATTTTTTGGGCCGGTTGGGGGGTCAGTTTTTCCAGCTGGGTTTTGAGGTGTTTCCTCGGCGTGGTGTAAAAAGCTACATTTTTACACCGTACCCAAAGCTTTCGCCTGCGGCGCCATTTATATTGTTCACTATGTTCCCAATGTCTTCCTTGGTCGTGCTGAAATAGAAACTTAACACTCATCACACGATAAAACCTATGGGAGAGGTTGTGGTGAAACGCACACACCTCGACCGGTTTGGTGAGGAGTGGCTCTGCCGCGCGGTTCGTCTCTAGAACCGTCAGTGTGTTATGAATGCTTCGTTTCTATTTCCTCCTTCATTTCATGAAGTGACAAAAAAAATTTTGGGCAAAAAAACAAACTGACCCCCCCCCCCCCCCCAAACTTAAAATCTGGATTCCTGGATAAGACACTGTATCGAACCAAAAAAAAAAAAACAAAACAAAACAAAATAAAACAAAAAAAAAAGAGCGATGGTGGTGATTGCCCATAGAGGCATCTCCAACAACCTTTTACGCCCAGAGTCAGCCATCACAAGACAGTACTAGTTCATGGTTTGTCTCTAATGACCAATCCGAGGGTAAGTGCTTGGTGTCATATTGCTGTCTGTTGCGGGCAATGAGGTGGGTGATAAATTGAAACACAATACTTTCACTGACCCCTTCCCATCCAGTTTTAGATACAGCAACCCAAACTTCACTTGGTCAACTCACCACTTTTGAGTATGCCCCATCCCTGTGATGCCATCCACACAACAAGCAGGTTGGTTGTGAGGTTCGCTGCGTACGCCGCAAAGTTGTGCTTGTACTGCCCACAGAGACGTAAGACCAAGACAAACGAGATGAGGGCCGCATAGCGGTACTTCGAGTCTATGATATCATATACACGTTGCATCTGCTTTCCGTTCACGTAAACCAAAACTCTCACAAGGATAAGGTACGCAGCAAGAACACACAGATCCTGCACGATGTCGGGTGTCGCAGGTGTATCGAAAAGACCCATCCACATCCCCGTGTCCATGGACGCCGTGAAGATCGATACGTACAGATCCGACAGCTTCGTGCGGTGGCTGGTGGCTCTGTTCCACAGAGCATCAACCAGGACAAACAACAAAGGGATGAAGTAGTTGACCTTGTGGTGGTAGATGCACATCGCCTCCACTGCCCAGATCAGAAGGGTCTTCGCGTTCCTGTCGACCGACAGGTCGAAGTAGCCTAAGTCTCCTTCTCCCTTGATGTACTTGCTGAGCCCAACCGGGTAGACTTCTCCCTCTCTCTGCAGTCTGATGTACACAAAGATCATGGACACAACATACATCAGTGCGTAGTACGGCATCTGCTCGGGGCTTGCGTAGAAGTAGATAAGACACGGTATGACAATTGCCATGTTGACCTTCCAGTGCCAGGTACGTACACCCGAACGGGAGACGGTGAACACAGTAACAGCGGCGTCAACAACGATGTAGTAGATCAGCTGCATCATAACATCATGTGTCTTGCTGGGAAGCTGCTGCAGCAACTGGAAGTCTGCCCTCGTGTGGAAAAATACCAGAAACGCAATGGCCGTATGCAGGATAAATGCAATCAGCACCATGTGGTATGGGTACTTCGACACCAGCTGCAGAGTCGAAAGCAGCGGTTTTGTATCATATTCCAACATTATAGATGGCTGGTGTGTTGAGAAGATGTGGCGAGTATTTATCTGTGTGGTGTTTTGCTTGATGGGTGCAGGGAAACTTCAGGAAGAAGGGGGTGGGTTTGAAGGATGGAAAACAGAGGGGAGACGAAAGGGTCGGTTGGGACAGTCAACCATAATTTCTGCTACTTGTGAGACCGAGAAGAAACTGCATTGCAAGAATATTCTCCTAACAAATCCACCAAGTGTTGCGCATACTGGCACGTGTTCTTCCTTTCTTCCGGCTGTCGTTCACCGGTAGTGTGTTTTACAAAAGCTTTGCCAATCGTCTCTGAGCGGCTACTAATGCCTTGGAGAGGTAGAGTGGAGGACACGGCGTATTAGACGTGACCCATGCCAGAGGAAAGGAGAATGGGGGATATGGATCGTTTACTGTTAGGTTAGACTCGTCATCCACCGCAGGGGGAGGGAGAAAAAAGAAGAGCTTAAAACAAAGGTGTCTGAAACGCTTGGGAAGCCGCCATAGTATGGATGAACTGTCGCTCCAGACAGGTTAACGCCTTTTGGACCCTCCAAAAAAAAAGGCTGTTCCCACCCACCGCCACTCCATCCCAAGGGAACCCAGACCACCGAATACATATCAGTGCGACACCACCACCACCACCACCCTACACTACACTACAAGTCTAAGTCCAAGTCCAAGCTGTCCCCACCACCCCCACCACCCCCTGCACCTGCATCTGGCTTCGCACCAGCCCGCTTCTGTGGAGGGGGCAGGTTCTGCACCCGTTCCAGCTCCTTCTGTGCTGCGTCGATGAGCCAGTCCCACTTTGGGCGGCGGTGGCCAAACTCGATCTTCTCATCCCAGAGCTCCTGCACGCTGGCACGGAGCCACTCAAGGGGCTGCCCGCTCGCGTCCGGCTCAGCAATGCCTTTGAGCCTGTCGGCAACAAGCACCTTCTCCTGCGCCTCAAGCGACTCCACAATGCCGATCACAAGCCTGTCCCCCACAGCAATGAACGGCGCCGCCAGCGCCTTCATCTCCCGCATGCACTCCTCCACCTTGTCCAGCTGTGCACGCTCCTCTGCAAGCCACTCCTTCCGCAGGCCCATCTGGTGCACGTGCCTCTTCACGAGACGCTCGTGTTCGCTCATCTTAGTCTTTCGCTGCAAGGTCGAAGTGGGGAGAGAAGGGAAGGAAGAAAGGGGGGGGCTTGTTGCATAAAAAGGAGATCAGAGCGGGTAAAGCATTGTGCGGGGGCAGGCATGGGGTGGGTGCAGATGGATGTGAAGAAAAAAAGGGCGCAACGGGAACGCTCCGCCATCAATAGTTGCCGATCTGCAAGCAAGAACATGGTACACAGAAGATCTTTCACTCAGAGGTAGGGTTTTCCCCCATCTTGGGAAGTGTTTTATCTAAGATTGTAGCAAAAAACCACCCAAAAAAACTAAGATCTTACCTATCTTGAAAGCAGGTATTTTCACCCATATCTGTGATAAGATCTTCCGTACACCATGCAAAAAGAAGGGGGAAAGGGAGAAAAAAAAGAAGGAACGGATAAAGGAGGTTGAGAGTGAGTGTGTAAAAACTTAATGGGGTCGGCATACAGCACACCTTCAATTTTGTGCGTCTAAAGGGACCCGCCGCGTTGCGCACGCATATCTAGTTTGCGAAGAGTATGCACTAGAAAGGTGAAGGTGGATGGTGCAAACACTGACGCAGAGGTCACAAAAAGAGAAATAGAAACTTAACACTCATCATCAAACGATAAAACCCATGGGAGAGGTTGTGAAACGCACACAACTCGACCGGTTTGGTGAGGAGTGGCTCTGCAGCGCGGTTCGTCCCTAGAACCGCAAAATGTGTTCAAAATGCTTTGTTTCTATTTCCTCCTTCATTTCATGAGGTGTCAAGAAGAGAAAAAAAAAAATGAATGAAATATGTATAAGATGAACCTAAGCCTCTTCTCTGTGCTTAGTCACCTTCGCCTTTCCTTATAGAAGGCTTGAGAGATAAGCATGCACACTCTGTCTCTGTGTGCACACTCATTTAAACCCTAAACCCTGAAACCCAAAGCAAGAAAGTGCTGCAGGCAGAACACCTCACCACCAGTAGGAATACGTTAGCAGCTCCCCAGGAATGGGGTGCACATCACTCATGAACGAAACAGAACGAAGAAAGTTAGAAAACCTTGAAACGTGTGTGCCTCATAGAAACCGCAAAGTGGCGCATTTGCTGTAGCTATGAACCAAAAGCACACAGCATTCAATTTTACAAAAATGCCCAAAACATAATTAAATCAACCAAATTTCAAGGAAACATCGGCAAGAACGTGAAGACAATGGTGAGAAGCTCCTCCGGCAGGGCGAGGTAGTCTTTGCGGTGCAGGCAGAAGAGAACTGTCTTGATCACGATCTTCAAGGAGGAGGAGCCTTTTGCGTGGTTTGCGTGCGACCAGAACCACAGTGTGTACAGCGGCACGGGTGGCGTTGCGAACCTGAACTGCTCGTCGTAAAGCACGCCCTTGCGTTCGAGCAATGTCCACACAATCGACGTGCGGAAGATGTCGACACCTGTCCAGTAGCGTAGCTCGCCCTTGCTGAGGCGCAGGGCACCCTGCTGGCGGAGCATGGGTGTGCGCACACCGCACATCACTGCCTTTGCCTCGCTCCGCTTCTTGCACTGCTTCACCTCATCCACCTTGTCCTGCACAAACGACGACACGCGCAGGTACAGCTGCGGTGGAATGTTGTGTGAGTGGCACGCAGCACGCTCCACCTCGTCCAGAGACTCGTACCCAGGACAGCACGACACATCCAGCGCAGTCGCCCACGTCGGTGCAATGCCCGTCAAGCACGCAAGGGTGATCACCCACGCCTCCAGCTCCTGCGTCGTGCGTGCGCACAGCATGAGCTCCCCTTTGAACACAGTGTCGCCCTTTGCGCTGTTGTCAAATATCAACGTGAACACAAGCAGGTTCGCAGACTCGCAGGCTCGCTTTCCTGTATACGCACCTAGCGTGATGCCCTGTATGTGCGAGAGGACGCTGGAGGCAGACGTCTCCATGGGCTTGCCGTGCGAGTGTGTGCCGCACTTCAGCACAGCCTTGTTGATGTCGATCAACGAGATGGTGGAAGAGTTGGGCTCGAGCCAGAAGAGCATTGTTGTTGAGGAGTGCAGGACCTTGAGCGTGGTGCCGTGCTGGATATAGCAGAGGAGGTCGAAGAGCAGCGTGCGCGAGTCGTACACACCCATCAGGTACATCCGGTCTGCTCTGCGTTCGTCGGAGGAGTCTGGACGCAGCACCTGCGACTTGTCGTGCGGCACCCCCGTGAGGCAGAACAGGCCCTGCCCGCCACACACGTCGCAGTCGACGTACGAGACATTGTCCTTCTTGTAGCTCTCGCCCTTGCCTGCAGCGCTAGCAACCTGCACACGGCGGATGTGTGAACCGCTCACTTCGTTCGAGACGACACATCCCATAGGAACGGAGGTGAAGCGAGGGTGTCAATGCGGGTCACTTTGGCGGCAAATGGAACACCATCCTGCAAGACCTCGCTTGCATCAAGAGTGTTGTGTTATTCCTTCCTGTGCGTGGGTGGTGGCGGTGGCGGTGGCGGGGGGTATCCTGGACAAGCAAAGATCCACAGGTGTGAGACAAAAAAATATAAGACGGTTTCTTCATTTCGACTGTAGTCAGTTTCCCTCCCTTCCCCCCCCCCCCCCCCCCTCACCCTGTTATTTCTTCCTGAATATCAGGCTATATCAACGGTGTGGCACGTGAACCAACAAAAAGTCGCTCATGATCATGAGGAAAGGTTCAATTACATGCAACACTCTGTGTGATGACCTGCCAGGGTATATGTGTACTGGTGTGCTCCACACCAAGCGTGAAGGGCTGCAAACCCCTCCACAATATCAAGTGTCCTAGAACCCTAGAACCTTTTTCTTGATACGTTTTGTGAAAAATACTAAAAAAAGCGTCCTTCAAGGACATTGCAAACAAGAGAGCAGAAAGTGCACAGACAACATTATGCCAACAAAAGGCTGTCGATAAAGAATCATAATGCATCTGGCAGTACAAACGCCTTCACGGACGCAGGCACCGGTTTCTCTGGGGTATCGTGTGAGCATAAAACGGAAAATAACAATAAAATATTTGAGAGGAATCAACGGAACAGAAATAAATAAAACTGAGTGAATGTGGGAATAGCTTGAACGTAACAGTGGCCTCCTTGAGGCGAATATGTGTTTCTACATTCTAAGGCATGACAAAGAGAGTGTCTGCAAAGACACGCAGAAGGGCGACCCTCAAAGGATGGAGACAGCAAGAATCCTTTTATGAAGAACGCCTTGTGCCACAAGAAAAAGAAAAAACTTTGGAAGACGGGTTCTTTTTTTTATGTGCCTCACAGGGTCGCATCTTTCGCAGCAAAGCAAAAGACGACGAGGCAGAGTAGTTTCGTTGGGTTCTTTACAATCGCAATAAAAGAACTACCACTACGAGAGAGGGTGGCACATGGAGAGAGAACCCTCAAAAAAACAAATGTGGGAAAGTAAAATCTAAGGTGCTAACGCCTCGCGGACAGAGGGGGGGGGTATTTCAACGGTGCACCCGCAGTGCGCAGAACACGTTTCTCTCGTAGCTGTAACAATTGCCATCGATGTGTGTGTCGCTGCTTCTGGTGCAGTCATCCCTCAACAACAAAGCTGAGAGGTTTTGTGAAGAGAGTGAGGAGAGCTGCATGACTGCAGGGTGGGTAGGGTGTGGGGTAGGGGGGGAATGGGACAAACACAAAAAAAAAATCGAGAACAGTACCCAAACAAAGAAAAGATGACGTGCCTCACGTACACATATTTAAAACAAAGAGAAGTTGAAAGTGCAAACGCCTCACCGTTCATCGGCGGACGCACTGGCACTGGTTCTCCGCAAAACAAAATGTGCCTGACAAAAGCAGAACGTCTCACAGAACGTGAAGGGTCTCGGGGACATGGAAATAGACATGGACCACGCATCGCTCTGGCTCCTCTTCGTACGCTACCCCCCCTCCCCCTCCCTCCTGAAGCTGCACGCAGCTCCCAGATCACCCCACCCCGAAAAAAAAGTTGGTTTGCATGGGTTCTGAGTTAGATTAAGAACATATCGCTTGATTCGTCTTCTTGACTCACTTCGATCACGATGCGGTCGTCCTGCGCCATCTCGAGGAGGACGTAGGGTGTGCGTCCGTCTTCGTTGTCGGGTTCAGAGGCTTTGAACGAAGGCTTTCCAAGCAGGTCTGTCCCGCTGTACAACACCGACTGTGGCGACTGCGGGTTTGAGTACAACCCAGAGTAGATCTCGGAAGGCCCGCCCAGCAGTGACATCCTGTCTGCAGAGGGTGCGGAGGGCATCTCCGCCAGAGGTGCCATGGTGTCCATCCCCAGAAGAGGAGAGCTGAACGCTGTCAGCGCCATTTGGCTCTTGTGGCTCTGCTCCTCGCGCACCTGCCCCACAATGCTTGTGCGGTACCCCGAGTGGAGGTCCACAATGAACAGAATCACGTCGTAGATACCACGCAGCATCGTCAAGTAGATCATGATCATCAGGAAGATCACAGACGCATTCCCCCAGTGCGTCTCAAAGGTGCCGAAGACAGCGTACGTGACGCTCCCGCAGGCCATGGAAAGGCTGCCCATGAACATCGTCAGGACGGTCAGGTGCTGCAGAAAGCCTGAGAGGTAGCCACGTCTGTAGATCAGCAGGCACGTCTGGATCAGGAGGATCAGTGCCATGCCTGTCGACTTCAGTGTGCACGGCACCTTCTTCGTCATCGGGATTGCGGCAAGAAGGGAGAGCGGCGCTACGTGTGCGTACTCAATAAAGAAGTAGTGTCCACGCAGCTGCGGGAGGTACTCGTAGCTCTCGAAGAGGACACCCATGCGCTCCACGTAAAGTGGGTCTGTCTCCTGCAAGCCCTCGCGTGTGGTCCACGCAGCAAGGCCGAAGAAGTACCCCAGACAGCGCCGCTTCATGGTGAGTCTGCTTTCGTCACTGCGAAGCAGCTCCACAACAGTGTGGTCTGTGCGGCCGTACCTCATGATGATGATGACAAAGGCAATGTTGACGAGCACGCCCAGCACACCAAAAGGGACGTTCGAAAGGCTGCGGTTGTTGTTGAAGATCAGGTGGAATGCGCACTCCAAGATCGACGGCATAAACATCATCACAAACGGCACCACAAGGGACGGGTACCGCAGGAGAGCTGCAGCAAGCTCGTTCCCGTGCGGCTCGTTGCGCTTGCGGTATGCGTTCGCCTTGTACGCCAACGTCATGAGGAGCGTCATGCCCAGGCAGATGAGCGTGTTGCCCACAATGGCGCCTGCCCAGTTGCTGCCGTTGACCTTGAAGCCGAGGGGATGCATGATGAAGGGCAGCTCGTCGTCGTCGCTCTCGGCGCACACAAGACTGCGTGCCAGGATCATGCCACGTGCGATGCCTGTCCCACTCGTGCCGCCTGTCACAGAGGCCACCACACCAGCACCGATGCCGACCTTGGTCAACGTCTTCGTATCCTCGACCACTTCTTCTGCTTTCGTGGGCGGCGGTTTTGCTTCTGTGACGTTCAGCTCAACAGGCGTTGACGTTGCTGGTGGGTTGGTGGGCGGGGCAGTTGTCTGTGGTGGATTTGTCTCTGGCCAGGGGGTGGGAGGTACAGGCGTGGGTGGTGCAGGTGTCGGCGGTACAGGTGTCGGTGGCGCAGGTGTTGGGGGTGACAACGTAGGTGGGAACGGCGTTGGCGGCGCTGGTGTCGGTGGTGATGGTGTTGGGGGTGCGTCTGTTTCCTCGACGGTGATGCTGTAGAAAAGACTTTGGAACTTCATTGTTCCGTCCTGCGCGTTGATCACAAGACGTTCCTCTCCGTCTAGAAAGAACTCCTCCAACACTCCAGTCACGCCTGCGTTCGGGAAGTCCTTCACGAGTACAACAGACGTAAGGACAGGCACCGTTCCGATCTCTGTGTAATCATACAGAAACACTGAGACTGTGAACGCTGTGTCGACAGTGTAGAAGAAGCGTTTCTTTGCGTCGAACACAATCCGCACCTTGCTGCCACCGATGGCGTCAGACGTCGACACCACAGCGTCTGTTGCACTGTCGTAGAAGGAAAGAAACGGTGCCGCCGATGCGACCATCACATAGAACGCTGTGCTCGGCACATCTGCCATCCACACGGGTGGCGGCTGGGGCACGATCTCCTTCAGAAGCGCAAAGTTGTTGGCAAAGTCAAACACACGCATCTCCTGCCCCAACCCCAGCCCGTAGAGCTTGTCTCCCCTCAGGACCATCACAGTGAACCCTGCTGTCTCCCCAGTCAGCACGACAGACGCAACTTCGACCATGCCCCCGCCGCTGACGTCCAACCCCGAGAGGTGGCAGTTTGTCGAAGCGCTCTGCACTGTGCAGTACAGCACTAACCGGTTCGCCTGCTCATCGAAGAGCAGCCTGCGTGCTGCGGTTGCGCTGGTCACAATCTGCGAACCGAGAACCAGGATCGTCTGCGAGCTTTGGCAGTCTTGCTTTGCGATGAGATCGGCAACATCCACCTGCACAAGCACCTCACCGTCAGACCCCTGCGCGTTGAGCAACGTGTACAGCACAGCAGAGTCGCGCCGCAACACCACGTCACGCATCTCGTTGTTAGCACCGGGGAACTTTGGGTTGACGTACTCATAACCCCAGCACTGCACACCGTTTTGGATGTCGATGGTGGCAGGATCGGTGGAATCCACCAGCGAGAACATCACATCGTACGCATACACCATTTGCTTCCCTTGCCCGATGGAGGCGCCTGAGTCCCAGACAGCTGCGTCGGTTACTTGGTTCAGGAATGCCATCTGTGCGGACACAGGGCACGCCTCATGCAGCAACAACACTAGTAGACATAGCACCCACTGTGCGTCCAGTCGGCGCATCCCACCTACGTGGGACGCTCAGTGGGAAGGAGGAAGGAGGAAATCGTTGCGGCTAGAGATCGTCTCTGCCGGCAAGGGTATCAAGGATGAAGTGTGTATGGGGAACTATTTTTAGTTTGGTTTCTTAGATGTCTTTCTGTGGGATTGGAGTCTAGGTGAGGGAGTGGGTGTGCAGAGGGGGGGGTTGACAACGACCAGATAACTCTGAGATACGCACAAATTGCACACATGCTATATAAGACTCCTTAGTCCGTGGTAGACAACAAGAGGGAGCGAAACGAATGTGTTTGCCCGTAAATACTGCGGGTGACGAACCTGAGGGTACTAAAGTCGGCGGAGGCTGTGGAGCTCGTGCGGAACTTCGCAGCTGTTGGCCGGAGATCTGCAGAAGCTGTACACAAGTGTGTAAAGTACACACTTGGCACCGTGGCTCCGTAAAGAATGAAGCAAAAAAATAGACGAGTACCAAAAAAAATCCCCTTTTTTGTTGCTTTTTCTTTTGGGAGGGGACGGATCAATACGGCACGAAGGCACCCAAAAAAAAATGCCAAAATAAATAGTAAGGGCACGGTAATTTTTTTTCTTGGTAAGCGTCAGACCACTTCTCAAAAAAAAGTACGCACGCACGCAAAAAAAAATTATGCAGTAAAAACAAGTAATTGCTATCGGAAAAAAAACCGGGTGTGCTGTGGAACTCCACTCTGAAAAAAATATAATCTACAACACGCCAGCATTCTGCTCTTCTGCAGGTATGCTAAAACGCTCTTCGTACGCTGGCCCCACTGGGATGCCTGCATCTGAAACGTTCAAACAGTGGGGCTGTCCTCTTCGTCCAGCACCATCTGCTCGATCGCGTTATTGGACGTAGTCTCGGCAGGCTCGATAACCATTCGCTCGGGCGGCCTCGGCATGTTCCAGCTCGTAGTCGTCCACAGGCTCCCACGCATCGTCGTCGTCATCAGAGCAGTGCGGAAGGAACACATAATGCACAGACGACAACACGTCGTCGATCGCACCAGGCATCGTCACATCAGCACCTCCAGAAAATCGCCAGGATGCTATGGTGGTTCCGAAAATCGCGCGGAGTTATCCACAGCACACCCCATTTTTTTTCTTAGCAATTAGTTGTTCTTGTTATTATTGTTTTCCACACACCTTCCTTCAACCCTTGTAGGATCAGTTCGTATTTTTTTCGCGAAAACATGAAATTACACATTTCAAGAGAACAAAAAATTAAAAAGGGTTCGCCCCCTCAATGGGACGTCGTAAACCATAATTCCTCAGTGTCAGCCGCATCATTTCAATGAAACCAAAAAGTGGCTTATTTGCATTTTTGGGCTCCGCCCGTGCAGCGGTGGGGTCATTTCGGAAAATTGGACAATTTTTTGACCACTTAAATTTTGAGAAATATGAGCCCGGTTCCTTATACGTGGGCCCATTTTTGGCCAAAATTTTTCTCAAAATCGACGAAATTAAAATTAGACCCCTTACCCCCCCCCAGAATCATTTCAATACACTACCTGTATTGGTTGCTGACGCGTGTATACAGGAAGGTTGGGAAAATTATGAGTGGTGAAAAAAAATTATAGAGGAAAATTACAGTGGGGGAAATACAGGTACCAAAAATATTTTCCCACCAATTTTTGCCCACAAAAAATCGGATGAAATTTTTGTGTATTTCGGCTCTCAGGAGCCTGTGTGTGCTGTGATGGGGTCAATTTGCGCTGAAGCATTCTGCTCTTCTGCAGGTATGCTAAAACGCTCTTCGTACGCTGGCCCCACTGGGATGCCTGCATCTGAAACGTTCAAACAGTGGGGCTGTCCTCTTCGTCCAGCACCATCTGCTCGATCGCGTTATTGGACGTAGTCTCGGCAGGCTCGATAACCATTCGCTCGGGCGGCCTCGGCATGTTCCAGCTCGTAGTCGTCCACAGGCTCCCACGCATCGTCGTCGTCATCAGAGCAGTGCGGAAGGAACACATAATGCACAGACGACAACACGTCGTCGATCGCACCAGGCATCGTCACATCAGCACCTCCAGAAAATCGCCAGGATGCTATGGTGGTTCCGAAAATCGCGCGGAGTTATCCACAGCACACCCCATTTTTTTTCTTAGCAATTAGTTGTTCTTGTTATTATTGTTTTCCACACACCTTCCTTCAACCCTTGTAGGATCAGTTCGTATTTTTTTCGCGAAAACATGAAATTACACATTTCAAGAGAACAAAAAATTAAAAAGGGTTCGCCCCCTCAATGGGACGTCGTAAACCATAATTCCTCAGTGTCAGCCGCATCATTTCAATGAAACCAAAAAGTGGCTTATTTGCATTTTTGGGCTCCGCCCGTGCAGCGGTGGGGTCATTTCGGAAAATTGGACAATTTTTTGACCACTTAAATTTTGAGAAATATGAGCCCGGTTCCTTATACGTGGGCCCATTTTTGGCCAAAATTTTTCTCAAAATCGACGAAATTAAAATTAGACCCCTTACCCCCCCCCAGAATCATTTCAATACACTACCTGTATTGGTTGCTGACGCGTGTATACAGGAAGGTTGGGAAAATTATGAGTGGTGAAAAAAAATTATAGAGGAAAATTACAGTGGGGGAAATACAGGTACCAAAAATATTTTCCCACCAATTTTTGCCCACAAAAAATCGGATGAAATTTTTGTGTATTTCGGCTCTCAGGAGCCTGTGTGTGCTGTGATGGGGTCAATTTGCGCTGAAAAATGTACATTTTTTACCTAAAATACATTGTTGAGTTATTGAGGGCCCCCCCTTTATAATTTTTTTTTTCTGCATAATTTTTTTCCCTGGAATCTCAAAAAAAAAGTACGCACGCAGACGCTTACCAAAAATAAAAATTACCGTGCCCTAAACGCAATATTCGGGTGTTCTGAGAGGGCCACCGTGAAAAGGAGAGAGAGGCGGTTTAAAAAAAAAAAAATGGAGAAAGTCTGAACACACATCCCTTCCCCCTCCCCTTCTTGGCTTTGGTTTCCACCCTCAGAGCATGTAGGTGAGGTTAGCAATGTTGGCTCTGAACTGGAGGAAAAGAGGCACAAAAAAAAAAAGGTGGGTTTTGTGCATTATCCCTTTGTTGGGACAAGAGGAAACGGGGAGATTGGGTGTGTGATGGCGGAAGCAACGTATCTTTCTACCAGCATCCATGATGTGGCCAAAAAAAAAAAACAAACAAACAAACTAATGCCACAAAAAAAGGAAGTTGGCAGTGCAAAACGCCATCCTTTGTGTGAATTTTTTTTTTTTCACGCAAAAAGGAAAATGGTATATAGGCGTACGTTTGTGTGAGAGAATCTCTGGCATTTTATATTAGTTTTTGCGCAAGCCTTTTTAAATCGTAACACCTTTTTTTTTGAAAACAAAACGTAACCCCGCAAACCCACTACACAGTACTCAAGACGCAGTTCGCCAGGCATTGCACAATGGCACAAAAATATAAAAAACTGAGTGCTACAACGCTTTTTTTTTTGATAGGACCACCTTTCCAAGAAGCCTTGGTACACGAGCCTCCAACACACCCCACATACCCTACCCCCCATATCCCCGAAGCGTTGTACCCCTCCCTGTACTCCCCCTCCCCCCTGTCACCTGTCACCTGTCACCCCTCCCTGCCCCTAAGGCCCCTAACGACCCCAGACGCCGTGCTTGCTGGGGGTTGAGAGCTTGTGTGAGGTGGGTATTCCCCCGAGGGTGGGGAAGTCGTCTGCTGTGGGGCGGGCGGGCTTTGGTGTGAGGGTGGGCTTTGCGGGTGGGGAGCGGGTGGGTGCTGCCTTGGCGACAGGGGACCTGGTGCTGCTGCTGCTGCTGCTGCTCGCTGCAGGTGGGTCTGGGTGAGGAGAGAACACTGCAGGTGCCTGCCACGCCTTCATCGGCTTCTGTCCCGGCAGTGACGGGAAGTCATCTTCCACAGGACGCCGTCCACCTGCTGCTCCTGCCTGGGGTTTGACACCTGCCTGGCGTGCCATGGCTGCTGCACTGACGTGTCCCTCCTTGTCGCCCCAGGGGCCCTTCTTCTTGGGTGGAGAGGAGGCGGTGGTGGTGGTGGTGGTGGTGGAGGCTGGGTTGAGGCTGGGGTAGTCCGCTGCCATGTTGCCTGCCTGCGCGGAGGTGAAGTGCTTGAGGGTTTCACCCTTGCTGACGCGTTCGGTGTCATTGGTCATGTTGTGTGCAAGGCGGAGGGCCTCGCGCTTCTCGGCGTCGGGGATGCACATTGCAATGTCGGTGAGTAGCTTCGCGTCGACGTCGCCGTCAGGGTTGAGGCAGCTGCGTAACACAGCGTAGAACTCAATAGCCTTCAGCCCGCCCTCCACATACAGCTTCGCGTCCTGGATGGCGACACCCGCCTTCAGCTCCGTCAGCTTCGACACCAAACCCTCATGCGCCTTGTCATGTTTCGTGCGGGTCTCCCGTACCTGCGGCAGAGCCGTCCCCAGCCGCACAGTCTTCCGCCGCCCCCGACCCAGCTCAAAGGTGATCTCCACATCGCCACCCATCTCACTCCCACCACGCACGCCCTGTGACGACGTCGCCTCCCCAGCCCCGCCCCTGCCGTAGGAGAAGAGCATGCCCTTCACAGCAGTCTCCACACCACCCTTAGCGCCGTGCTCCTCCCGGTTGTGGCGCTGCAGCTCCACCTCCGTGGCAAAGGTCCACTCGGTGGGGTGGCGCTGCCCGCCACGGCCGCGCTTCACAAGCTCGTGGTGGTTCACCTCACACACCTTGCATGTGATGTGCGAGTCGCGCATGTGGAAGCAGAGCTGCTTGTGGTCACGGTAGAACACAAACTTCTCCCGCCCCTCCATCGCTTCGCATAGGTCGCACAGTGTGTGCGCCTCACGCATGTGCATGTACAGTGCATCGTTGTCGTATACAAGCTTCTGGCAGAAGTGGCAGTAAGGGTGGCCCGCAAACGCAGTGGAGTCCTTATGGCAGTGCTGGCCAGGCTTCTCGTGGATGCGCAGCTGTGCTTGCGTGTAGAGGCTCTGCTCAGAGGGGAAATTCGTGTTCCCATCGAAGCAGACCTCGCATAGGCACTTCTTGTGCTTCGCCCAGTAGTGCGCACTGAGGGACTTCAGCGAGTCGAAAGCTGTCTCGCACCCACACTCATCCCAGAGCATGCAGTACATGCCACGCAGGTACTCGACCTCTGTGAGCATTTCCTCTGTCTCGTAGAAGACTTGCCACCCGGACTTGTCTTTGTGGAAGGTGCTCAGCTGCTCGGGTGTGGGTGGTGTTTGCGAGGCGGCAATGGTGATGCCCTCTGTTGTGCAGTCACGTTGGCAGATGCAGCAGATGTTCGCCTTTGTGTCGTCGGGTGAGTGGTATCTTATGCGCAGTGCACAGCGCCAGCACACCGCATGCCCACACGTGTTCCAGATGCCCCACCAGCTGCGCGTCTCCGAGCACACCATGCACATGTCAGCATCGTCATCTGCAGGTGCAGGCTCGCGTGTCTTAGCTACCGCCTGCTTCGCTGGCTTCCGTGACCCTCCGCCGCTCATCTGTGGGAGTGCTGTAGTCTTAGGTCACTGTGGGTGGTAGTGGTGGCTTGGATGTGGTGTTTACAGGAGAGGGGGAGGAGGAAGGGGGCAGGGCTGCTCGAGTGTCGGCATGAGTGTATTGGAGAGAGGTGTTCGTTCACCGGAACAGAAAGGAAGCTCGCAAGGGAAGAGAGATTAAAAGATGTGCACAGTGCAGGAGGCAGGCAGTTGTAGACAAAAGAGTGCAAAGAGGGGAATAGGGTTTAGGGGTTTTTCATATCAGGCCGACACTTCAAAAAACTAAAATAAAAAAAAGGGGTGGCAGCCTTGGACGTAGAACTGTCCCGCACGCTCCTGGTGTTCTGCTCTGCAGTTGTGTGCGATGTTCGGAGGGTGTGCTAGCAGCCTGCAATGGGTTAGGCAGGCCCCACGCACATCCCCGCTGCTGTTGATAACGTAAATCTGATATTTCTTGTCCGTGTCGCTGGATTCCTTCATTCGCTCTGTACAGTTTTCCTTCGAGAGGGTGACAAGCCTCATGCTTATCCGAGCTTACCCAGGGGCTGGGTGTTCGGCTTGTACACCTTACCCTCAGTCTGGTTCACGAAACGCTTGTTGTACTGGATGCGCTTCTTGCTGCGGCCGACGCATCTCTTCTTCTTCTCTGCGGGGGCGACCTTAGGGGTCTGGTTCTTCACCTTTCCGGCACGTGCAAGGGATCCGTGGACCTTTCCCATTTTGAAAAACTGAGTTACAACCCTGTAGGATAGTGATAGAGTAGTGATAGGGAGTGGGTTCAGGGCACATAGAATAGAGGGCTCGTTTGCCTGATATGTGGTGCGTGGGAAAAGTGAAACATGTGTGTGGAGAGAAGGAGGAGACTACGGGATAGCGAGGAGCGAGCGCAAGATGTGTGTGTGTGTTGTGGGGGTGCGTGGGGTGGGTAATAGAGGCAATGTCTTTCTGATTTTCACTAGGTTTGACGGTTTGCTGTACCAGCATTTTTCTTATGTACTTTTCACTCTCTCTGTTCTTTTCCCTCCCTTAGTTGTTAACATGTTTAGTGTTGCTTTTCGTGCAAAGGCAGAGATGCGTACGTCAGGTGCGAAATATTATTATTGTAATAATTACTTCCGCAACTGACTTGAAAAATATAAAAATACTTTTTCCATCGAAATTTTGTTTTTAGAAAAATAAAAAACTCGGCACAGCGACACACATAAGGGCTAGATTGTGCTGCTGTGCCGTGCAAGCCTCACGCTTATCCGAGCTTACCCAGGGGCTGGGTGTTCGGCTTGTACACCTTACCCTCAGTCTGGTTCACAAAACGCTTGTTGTACTGGATGCGCTTCTTGCTGCGGCCGACGCATCTCTTCTTCTTCTCTGCGGGGGCGACCTTAGGGGTCTGGTTCTTCACCTTTCCGGCACGTGCAAGGGATCCGTGGACCTTTCCCATTTTAAATTAATCAACCCTGAAAAGTTGTGTGTTGGGGTGAGGGTGGGTAAGGGTGAGGGAAAGGGTAAGGGGAAGACTCTGTGGTAAAAACTGAACCTAATGCGCGTTCTCACGTATGCATTTATTTTGAAGGAAAGCTTTTTGACAAACAACAAGCTGTGTATGTGCGTTTGAAATCAATTATAGGCCACCCCCACACAGCACAGTCCTTGACGTATTTCCGCTGTGGGTAATTGAACCCTCATCCACCAGGAGTCAAGGTCGGCTGTTCTAACCACTAGACAACGAAGTGTACAGGGTATGGGTGATCGGCACACCTCCCGCCCCCTGCATGCTAGCTAAGCGAAAGACACACTCAACGCGAAGTGATGCTGAACATGCAAACACATGGCACCAAAAAAAATTGGTGAAAAAAATTTTGTGAACCTTAGCCCCTCACGCTCAGCCACCAAGGCAAATTCGACACTGCAAACCTCTCTGGGACACTTGCAGACAACAGCAGTCCAGGCGCAACGCACCTTGCGAACAGAATTGAGACTGCAAACCACGCCACCTCTCCCCACCCCTAACACCCTTAGACTCTATTAAACACACACCCCCACTACCCACAGGCTAGGGCAAAACCCCCTCCCCCCTCCCTCGCTCCCTCTCCAGAAGCAGTGGTGCTTCTCCTACCCAGCGCTATGAGATCAGCCCTCAAAGAAGTCATCCCGTGGTAGCGGGCGGTCTGAAGGGGGTGGGGTGGAGGGTGCGCTGTGCTTGCGCTCTGGACGTACGACGAGGCTGTCGCGTCTCATGACACCTTGGCCGCAAAGGACGCCGCTTTGCTTGCCTTTGCGCATTGTGTCTCTGAGACGCCCGATGACGGCTTTCGACTTTGCGCACAGTGCCCAGTATAGCTTGAAGAGCTTTGTGCTCTCCGCCAGCAACGCAAGACGTTGTGTCTGGGTTAACCTCATTCTGGTGTCCTCCGTCCGAGTGTAGGCAGGGGTGTCCGTGATGCCGTACCCCATGTCGTTGCAGTAGGAGAACATTGCATTGAGCTGCGACAGCAGCATCAGGAGGAACACAGCCTCCTCCTGCGCCTTGCGGAGGGCCAGCTCGGTGAGGCGTTCTGGACGGAGGATCGTCTTCTCGAGGCATACGGTGACGTCTTTGACAGACTGCAGCGCGCTTTTGATGATGGCAAGCACCTCGTCGCCTTCCATATCGGTGTGGTCGGGGAGGGCGAGCTGGATGCACTGTGTAGTGAGGTACGCATTGCTAAGGGCACCGCGCATATCAAGCATGTCGGCAGGTGTGGGTGAGGCTGCCTCCACAACTGGCGGTTCAGGCTGTGGTGCCTGTGGTGTGCGCGATACAGTGGAATCCGCCAGCACGTCTGTGTGCTCCTCTCTGTACGCAAGGATGCGCTCCTCCACCAACGTCGTGATGCGTGCCTCAATGTCGGAGTTCTCGTGCCGCAAGGTGTCGACCACCTGCTGCAAGGACGCCACCTCAGCCGCCAGGGTCTGCTTCTCCTTCGCCTCGGACTGCAGCTGCTCGCGTGTCGTCTTCAGCTTCGTCTGAAACGCATTCTTTGTTGTGATAATGTCCTGGTGCTCGCACCGCAGCTTCGTCACCAACGCACGCTCCGCTTTCAACTCCCGCTCCACGCGTTGGTACTCTATGAACAGCGCGTCGCCTGCAGCACGCACCACCTCTGTGCTGTCGATGTCTGCAGAGGACGATGCCGAATGCGTTTTTCGCACATATTCGTCAAACGAGTTGAGTGACATTGTGTAAAGGTTAGGGTGTGGTGGTACTGCACAGGATGTTTGAACAAAATGGAGCAATTTTTTCACGACAATCAAAGTGGCATTGACTACATGCAGACCGTTCTGTGGTAGACGCAGAGCACGCAAGCAAAACTGCTTCTTTCTTCAGGACCAAATTCCACAAGAAAAAGCTGAAGTCGATCATGCGAACGTTGACGAAGGCACAATAGGGAGAAAAAAAATTTATTTTGCTTTATTTTTTTCCGATTCCACCACTTGACAAAAACCCCCCCACCCCCCATTACCATTACCATTTTAAACGCTATGGCGTTAGGAAAAGAAAGGAACCCTTTTTTTTGTGTGTTTGTTCCCGTTTTTGCGTCACCCGCCTACCCACCTATTGTATCGCATGCCAAACACCGAATGCTGTCGAAGCCTTGCCAAACAAGCTGAGCCCTAAATGAGCACCGCGCTGTTTAGCGCTCTGCAAGCAACGAACAAACAAGACAAGCGGGGAAGAAGGGAGGCAGAATGGGGGGTGATGAGGGGGGGAGAGAGAGAGAAAGATCAGGATCTCCGCTAGGGACTAAAGTTCTGTTGATTGTCAACAGAACTTTTTGAAAATGGAGGAGGAAAAAAAAAGAAGAAAAAAAAGTTCTGCTCAGTGGTTCAGACCCGTGCTACTTGTCAAAAAAGCTCAGGAGAAGAAGATATGGAGAGGTGAGTGCTCAAACGTCCCAAAAAAGTCAAAATCGGGTGTTGGAAGAAAAAAAAAAGTTGCGTACCGTGCGCCTGCGGCGCAAGCATGTACCCACCAACGTGGACCATAACAACAGAACTTTTTCAAAATCGGAAATCCTAGCGGAGAGCCTGGAGACAGATACGATAAAAAAAAAAAAAAAACGAAGGAAAGAAAGAAAATACTTCGTCTTATAAAACACCACATGCCCTGAGACATACAGACTGATGGATTTATTCCAATTGTGCAGTTGACACTTGGGTGTGTTTAAAAAAAAACAAAACAAAAATCAGGTTGCTCACAATGACAGTAACAAATCACAACGATAGAAACTCTTTCTGTAATGATCGTTGTACAAAAAAAAAAAATAGCTATTTATTCGTCTGAGGAAATATTCACTTTTCCTCACACGAGTGTACCTTTCAGAAACGAGTGGCATTTTACCCCACGAGCGAAGCGAGTGGGGTAATAGACTTTATCTCACGAGCGAAGCGAGTGGGATAAAGTCAGCCACGAGTTTCTGAAAGGGCACGAGTGGAGGGAAAGTGAATATTTCACCAGAATATAATAGTTTTCTCAACTGAAGGAAAAGTAGCTCTAAGCAAACCCCGTGGAAGAAGTGTGGGAAGAATATGCAGAAAAAAAAGGCGATTTTTTGGTGGGAACATTTTTCACAGAAAATCGAATTTCACTATTAAGATTGGCTCTGCTCGACACCCAGTAAGGCTACTATGGGCCCCATGGGACATTTTGGCCCGAATACCAGGCCGTATTTTCAAAAGATTGATAATCCCAGTATATGGTATAGCCCTGTGGTACCAAATTTTTGGCCGAAAAAATCGACCAAAAAATGGTCATGTTGGTCACGGTGACAAAATGTGAAGCAGAGATATCAAAATGACCCACTCTCCCACCCAATTTTTTTTTCGACCCCCCCTCTACTTTTCCTCACACCAAAAAAAGCCTCACACATAGGCTTTTTTCTACACAAACCCCAGCCAAAAATTATTGCTACTTTTCCAAATTGCGTGAGGAAAAGTGGCTATGTGTGAGGAAAAGTGAATTTATCCTCACACTTCTTCCACGGGGTTTGCTCAGAGCTACTTTTCCTCAGTTGAGAAAAAAAAGATAAAATTTCGGGCACTGAATCGTAAGCAACCTGTGTGTGGTTGTTGCTGTTGTTGAAAATATTTGCACCTCTCTTCTTTCGTTGTATCGACACGTACCCACCAAAGTAGGTTATGTACTCAATATCTCCCAAAAGCGAGAATTCTTATAGGCGGCACACCTTATCCCAAAAGGAGTGAGGCAGAGATGAAACAGCGGAGGAACTCTGGTCGTGCCGCCCTTTTTTTGCAGGTAAAAACAATACGAAGATATAAAAACCCTTTCCCCCATACAGGTGCAATGTGTCCTCTCGGGCCAGATGCACAAAATATATTTCTATCAAAAGAAAGCGGGGGAGGGTGGGACAAAAAGGAAAGACGACGTAACAAAAAGATGCCATCCAAAAAAACACCCTTTTCTTTTTGATAAAATTGTTGAAATAGCGCAGTTCGCATACTTTCCCCACACCTACCCCCCCTTTTTTGTCTTTTTGTTTGATTTGCAATGAAGCTCTCGTGGACACAGAACTCTGACCTTTTCTCGCTTTTTATTTATTTTCTTCTCCAGGGGAGAATCAGACGACACGGGGAAGACGTCACTCGTGTCCTCCAGTGCAATCTCTGAGACACAGGTGTGAGAGCAGACCCAGTGGGAAGCACTGAGCACCCTTGCACCCTACGTTCGCATAAGACGTCGGAAAAAGAACCTTGCAAGACAGACCTCCAAATAAGGAGGCAGCGGAGGAGTGAAAAGACGCCAATGAAGCATGAGTGTACACGCACGATGACAAGAAATGAAAAAACCACTTGAAAGATGGATGTGCCTTGTTGCACACATCTTAAAATGCCACAGGGGTGTACTGCGGATTGACTCTTTCTTGCAAAATAAGAATGCTTTTTCGAATACAAAAAGAAAAGAAGAAGAAAAAAACGGTAGTTACCGATGCACACACCTCCGGCTGACCTCACGCACCCCCCAGCCCCAGATGAGAACAACAACACAACACATCCTCGCCAGGGTTTAACTTCATGTAGTACGGGCAGGGACGTTTACCTCCCTGAGGACAACACAGAATAGTCCTGCATACCCCCCTGGCAACTTCGAGGAAATACAGGAGGAAAAAAAAGAGGGAAAAAAAACTTGAAAAAAAAAATATGAGCCCCCTCTCTCGTGTATACACATCTAAACTAAAAAAGCACCCCCCATCCCGTCCAGACTATTTCTGCAAACAGGGCATAGAACAGAACCCGCTGTATGGCGTTCCCCCTCTCCCCCCTCCCCCACCCCACTACCTTCTCCCATTCCCCTTAGGACCACATCCACCCTCACCCGTACCCCCAAAGCTTCTCCTTCCCTTCCCTAGCCCCGCGTTCCGTTCCGCCATCCATGTACAGCCGAGAGAGACGGTAAGGTGTTCTGTGCAGCCTGAAGGAGCAAACACACAGCACCACAGGGATAAGGGGTTGTGTCTCTCATAGGCACGGCACACAGTGCAGAGCGGACAAACAAATGCGACTAGGTCGGCACGGGCTTGTTGCTGACGGTGCGCTTTGGCACACTGTTAACGTGGCTAAGCCCAAATGTAGCCTGTGACACAGTTACTCTGAAACAATAGAAAAGTGGTGCTATAGCAAAACACCGAGCAGGGATTTAAAAAACAAAACAAACAAAAAAGAAAAGTCAACGTATTGGATACTGAAAGATGCTTTGTGTGGAAAATGTGGGTGGAAAAGAACTCCCAAAAAAAAAAAAAAAAAGAAGAAAAACGGGCAGTTTTGCGCCTCGCATGGTAAAAAAAAAAACACGATAGAAAAAAAGGCTGTATTCAGAATAAAGTATTTTCAATAAAAAAAAGGGCAATCGTATCAGAATCTCTTTGGCCCAAAAAAGATAAACGTTAACAGAGATATTCGATGTGGGTTGGAGTGAAGCTGCGTTCGCGAAGGGCGTGTTCGAGGACACCATAGCAGTCGTTGCTGGTGACATGCATGTCGGCCTTTGTCTCGTTGTAGGTAGTTGCCTCCTGCCACCACCCACGTACAACTGCCTCAAAGAAGCTGTTCCACGCTGCGTTGCCTGTGCCCTTCTCGCTCGCAGCCTCGTACATCCACTCCCCTGCGCTAGTCCCACCACGACTCTGAAGCACAGTCGTGATGATAACATGGCGCGCACCGTACTTCCGACACGTAACAGCCGAGTAGTGCCGGTGCTCGAAACCCTTCGCCTGCTCTGCGAAGCCTGCGTCTGCCATCACCTTATGCCCATTCACAGCACAGTACCTCTCAAGCGCATGCACCCACGTCACTGTCGAGCCGAGCATCGTGTAGCGCCGCATCGCGTCTACCCCAAGGTGGCCTGCACGCACACTGCCAGCAGCGAGTGCCATCGTGACGCCGTCACCCAGGTTGGGCCATTGGTCGCGTATCTGGAGCGCAACGTCTGCTGCAGCCTCTGCATAGGCGGTGCACGGCTTGGCGCCGTTGAAGGTGACGAACACCCTGTCGCCGCTGAAGGTCTCGGGCACACCGCACCTCGTCTGCGCGCAGTCGAGGCAGTGCTGGATGTACTCGCGATGGCGTTCCACCACCTCCATCTCAGCAGCACCGTTGAGCGTGCGTAGGAAGCCTTGCACGTTCGTCACGAGGAACGCCATCTTGCGCCTGGGCAGGCCCGCTGCAAGGAGGCCCACGCCCTGCGCCCTACACGACCGCACGGCAAAGGACTCCTCGCTGTGGATAGACGTCACAGCCGCGCCACCCGCGTCAGCTGCGTCGGACAGAGAGCGCGTCTGGGGTATGACACTCTGCTGCATGGACAGCGGCATGAAGCTCTTGTACGCCTTCATGTTGCGCACGAGCAAGGCCACGGCCCTGTTCATAACGTTGACCTCGAGCAGAACGGAGGTCCGCTCAATCGGCGACAAGTCGTCCATGTTGATGTGTGCAGCAGCGTCAAGCTCAATAGCAAACAGCGCTAACGACTGTGCGAGCATGTGGTTGTAGGTCAGGAGCACAAGTGCCGACAGCAGCAGCACCACAATCACAATGAAACACGTCTCAGCCACCTTCCGTTCCAGTGTGTTGTTCGTGTCGGTGCGATCGATGCGCAGGTTCCACTTCACAACATCGACAGCAGCTTTCGCGTCGCGCACAATGTCTTCGTTCGGCACTGCCAGTGCGTACACCTTTGAGATGAACCCAGACGTCCCTGCTATGCCCCTCGCAGTAGCAGAGAACAGCTTCGACTCGACTGGTGCAGGCTCGCCACGCGCCATCATGCTTGCAGCATCTGCCGCACACAACGTGCGGTTGTGGAAGCGCACTTCGTCCATCTCACCTGCAAACCCGTAACCCAAGGTGTAGTTCCCCATCACATACTGCATCGACACACCTTCTGCCATGTCTGCGCGTGAGTGCAGCGTTCCGTTCAGGTACACAGCGCAAAACAGGCGTTTTTGGGCATAGCTAGCAACCGCTGTGACGTGCGTCCACTCCCCGCTGGGCAGCCCGCCTGGCAGCGGCTGTGTGCGACACCCATCTTGCGAAGCGTCAATCACCAGTGCTGCTTTGCCTGTCAGCTGGTACCCGGCACCCTCCTGCGCGTCCATGAACAGGAACGCAGCGGTGTTGTCTGTGCCTGCGCTGTGCTTCGGCTTGACCCACATTGTGACTGCGTGCTCCTGCATGCGGTGGAAGCGGTCGCGGTGTACTGGGCTTCCGGTTGGTGTGACGATGACGTCAGGGATGCCGTGCACAGGTGCGGTGTGGCGGTAGTGCTGTGTGGTGCTGTTCCAGAAGGCTGCGTTGCCGTTGCGTGTGGCCGCCACACGTGGTGTGCGCTGTGTGAGAAATGGCAGCACAACCACGGCACCTGACCCGTCGAGGGAGATGGACGCACCAACATGCCCGTTGCCGAAGCTGTAGCAGGCCTTGCCGCCAGAGGCACACAAGACCGCAGTGTCCCACATATTGCCGCTACGCTCCTCCACAGACCTGTCCATCGACAGGTAGAGCAGGGTGCTGTCCGACCCTTTGTGGTGCGCACGCTGGTCGAAGAGCTCTGTCACCCCTGCGACCAGAGCCGTGCGACTGTGGCCTTTGAGGATGTTCCCCAGCGCATTGAAGTGTGCATGCGGTGTGTTGTTCAGCGTCAGCAGCGCACTCCCGACGCGCTGTGTCTCAGACAGCCCTGCACTGCCCTCCGCCTGTCCGAAGTAGTCGATCTCTCTGTACAGGTCCCCTAGGCCTGGTGTCACTGCGAACACAACATCGCCCTCAAAGAAGCAGAACGTCATGTTCTCTGTGATGCGCCCCTGCACATCTCCAAGCGCACGCTGCACGACCTTGCTGTAGTCCACAGCAGGCAGGGCAGAGAGGTAGTACGCGTCGTGTGTGGCACGCGGCACTTCCCTTACATAGGCGATCAGCGGGCCACAGTTCCCTTCAGTGGGCGGTGGCACTTGGTACGACCCAACCAGAAAGGCGTGTGCACCCAGGCCCAGCCCAGAGAAGGACACGAGGGAGCGGTACCCTGCACGCATCCCCCCAAGCGGCGTGTCCGAGAAGAGCAGGCGCAGGGTAGGGTCGTAGTGCTCCCGAGGGTACGCGACACTGAGGCTGTGGTTGGCGCCGAACCGCAGCTCCCCGTCCACAGAGTAGTAGTGAAAGCTGTCCATGTAGGCGTTGGGCATGTACAACGCCCAACGCCACTGTGCACGGATCCCGTGGGGGTGCGTGTACTCCTGCACCTTGATGTGGATGTCGTTGTCTGCAATAGGCGAGAGCAGAATGCCTTCCAGCAGCGTGTTCTCCCCTGAGTGGACGGTCGCAACGAAGGCATCGCGTGCTGTGGTGAGGGTCTGCACGAGGATGCTGTTGCTGAGGTGCTGCACATCCTGCACGTACAGGTCGGCTGTCTGCTGCACAGCAGCTTCCGCTGCGTCGCCTGCAGTGTCAACACCTTGCACACCTGCACAGTATGTCAGCAGGAAGGTGACCACTGTGAGCAGCACTGCAACCGACATGGACAGCGCCGTGGATGCGGTACCCAGGGACACCCCTGTCGGTCCCTCTGGCGTTTGGCGCATGCACGCCACCTGCACCCCCACCACCACCACCACCAGCAGCCCCGCCACTACAGCAGCCGCCACCCCCCCACCACCCAGCCCCCCGTCGTCCTCCTCCCGCCACACAGCCACCACCTCCACGGGTGGTGTCGTCTGCGACGCTTCCTCTGACACCTCGGGCACAGCCAGCACCGCACCACGCTCCCACACATCCTCCCCAAGCAGTGTGCCGCCACGCATGAAGCTCAGCAACTGTGTCCTCTCCTCAGGCGAAGTGGTGGACGCAGATGGGATCAACACATTCCGCCCAACGCACTGCACACGCCGGTCCGCAAGCACCACTACCCCCAAGACGCCTGCTTCGTACGCAGAGATGAGGATGTCCGCTGGCGGGCAACCGACAGCAACAGCAGATACAACAATAATACGCCCCTTCCAGGCAGGGTCGAAGCTGGCCGCCTTGCACAGCTCCCGTGTAGTGTAGAGGAGCAGGGCTGAGTACGGTGCTGTGGGAAGGTTGCTGCTGAGCAGGTGGTGCCGCCGTGTGGGGGTCAGGTCCGGTGCGTAGAGGCACACCCCTTCGCCTAGCGCTGTGTGCACGACACGTAGCGGACAGTCCTGGCAGAGGCGCTGTGCAGGGTCCTGCATGGCAGTGCATGCGGTGCTGACCATGTGCCCTGGACACATATCGCCACCATAGTCTGACACATCAGCTTGGTGCCCACCCCAGTTCGTCCCTTCCCTGCAGTTGTAGCGCACCCGGCCGTACACAGGCTCTGCGCTTGCTAAAATATCCAAGAGTGGCAACTCCACAGTGTCGTACACAGTGAACCCTGCGATGTTGTCTGCACCTTCATGAATGGGTGCGCGAGAAGGGTCGTCAGCCCACCCAGAGCGCAGCACGGCGATGCCAATGGAAAGGCCTGACGACGCCATGTCTGCAAACTGCTGTGCCACACCCCCACACGCATCTGAGACCACCCCGACAGCATCTGTGGGCAGGTCGGCACCCCAGGTGCAATCCTGCTGCACCACCAGCCGCACGACCTGCCCTGCAAGCGGGTGGATAGACGTGACCTGCAGCGACGGTGCGGCAGCCTCCGTCAGGCAGAGACGCCGTCCCAGGTACTGCTGCTCCACCCCCGAGGTCAGCTCGATGTCGTGCAGGCACGTGCCGCAGGCTTCACTGCGCTGCATCCACATCGCCATGTTGCAAAGCCCGCTCTGGCCCTCTCCAGCGCCGTCGGTACTGTCGTACAGTGCAGCGAACGTAGGGTCAACCGCATGGAGACAGTCCGCAGCACTGTTCGCACACTCGTCCTGTGCAAGCACGCCTGCCAGCAGCACCACTAACAAGGACATTGCGGTAGGAGGTGGGTGGTAGGTAGTGGTGGAGGGGTTCCACCGCCACCCCCTACCACAACGTCTGCAGGAGCAAATGCACAAACATAAAAAGTAGGGTCTGGGGTCTGGAAAGGTGGTGGATATGGAGTGATGTCGGGTGGTTGGGCGAGGGGGAAAGTAGTAAAATATGATCAAAAGAAACTTTCAAAAAATGAAGGAAAAGGGACGGCTAAGCACTAAGAAAATAGGCCTCACCCCTTCTCGTGTAAACTAAGAAGGGGCGGGCAACAAAGTGCAGAACACCTCTGGTAGGTCACTACTCTGGGGTGTTGCACAACTGGAGGGAGCTCTTCGTTTCCATCACGGGTGGATTGATGCATGGAGCGATGTGGCATGCAGCTTCAGGTCGTACATCTTCTGTGCTACCTCCTCTGCCTCTTCAGTGCGCCCCTCTTCGTCCAACAGCATGTGCAGGGCGTTGAGTGCTAGGCCATAGCGGGCCACATCGCCACACTCTTCGAGGATATGCACAGAACGCAGGCACCATGACAGCGCTGCGTCTGTGTCGTGTGACGCCATGCAGAGGGACCCGAGGTTGGTGCACACCTCAGCAACCTCTGCACTGTCGGGGCCACAGGCAGCCTCGCGGATGTGCAGGGCCTGTGTGTAGCAGTCACGTGCCTTGGGGATGTCCCGCTGCAGGGCGTACACGCGGGCCAAGTTGTTCAGGGATGTCGCGGTGTGGGGGTGGTGCGCACCTAGCGCGTCTGTCGTGATCTGCAGGTCGCGTAGGTACAGTGGGACGCACTTCTCATGCATGCCACGCTCTGCGTAGAGCGAGGCAAGGTTGTTCAGTGTGGTAGCTGTCGACTCGTGGTCGGGGCCGAAGACTGTCGTGACCAGCGCAAGGTCGTGCACAAAGAGCGGCTCCGCAGCCACAAAGCGGTGCTGCTCGTACAGGTTGCACGCAAGGTTGTTCAGACTCGTCGACACCTCGACCGATGCAGGAGTGTTGTGCCGCAGCCGCAGCGCCAAGAGGTACGCCCGCAACCCCTCTGCGCTGTCGGGCTGCCCGTTCACTTCGTACAGCGTGCACAGTGCGGCCAGGGGTGGCACCAGGTGCAGTGAGGTGTAGCCGTGCGCACCACACACAACGTGCAGCGCGCTCTGCAGTGTCTGCACTGCGGCTGTGAAGCACTGCACTGCTTCGGACTCACGCCGTGTGCCACTGATACCCAGGAGCGACGCCTTGCGTGTCGTGTTCCTTGAGCGCAGCTGCAACAGGCTGCTGCGCTCTGCTGCGTTGCGCTGTGCATGGTGCGTGCAGGCACTGCTGTGCCCGTGCCCATGGTCGTGTGCCAGGTCCGCCAGCAGGCACGCGGCAGCGGCAGTGCTTGGTGTGCTGTCCTGCTGTGCGGCGTGCCACCCTGCTAAAGTCGTGCGCTCAATGTGGTCTGCGAGCACGTCCCCTCTACATGCCTCTGCACAGCTCTGCAGGAGAGGCGCACACTCGCGTGCGCCTGATCGGTTCGGGTGCGGGAGGAAGGGTGTGCCCTCGTGGAAGGAGGCGAAGCGGGCCAACAGCAGGCGTGCTGCTGGGATACGCTGTGTCCAGCTTGTGTCTGCACCACGCGCCGCACACATGGCGATGTAGTCTGCCACGACGTTTTCGCAGAGGACTGCCTTCTCCTCGTCGTGCAGGGGCAGGAAGGCACGCTCTTCGCTCGGCTGCGAGGCACGTGTGTCCAGCGTCGTGGACGGTGTAGTGACGTCGTCGTCCTCATGGAAGAGATGCGGCAGGCACAGCTTGAACGTGCACAGGTCTTCAAAGAAGAACGGCGCCCTCTGGCCACGGTCGCACCACCCACCCTGCTGGTCCGGCTGCAGCGACCTGCGCTTCTGCTTGAGGGATCTGTCCGCACTGAAGACACGTCTGTTGTAGACCTCCGCACAAAACATGAGACACGTCGCATCCACACGCACAACCGTGGCCAGCAGGCGCAGCTGTGTGTACGGGGCCTTCTCCACCTTCATAGAGATGTGTGTGTCCGACAGAACGACAGGCTCCGTGCATGCAGCGAGCACGCCAGAGATGTGAAGGAAGTACTGAAAGAAGAGCTGTTTGACCTCAAACTGCAGGGCACAAGGTGGAGTGGGGAAGTAGCACCGCCACTCTGCAGGCGTGACGAAGGTGGACGTTGCGCCCGACCGTGCGAGGCTCTCTGCTGTGAGGTGCGGGTTGGTAGCGAGGAGGTCGCGCTGCATGTCGCGCACGTCGTCGAGGGAGAGCTTCTCACGCAGCTCGACGTCCTCGGGTGGTGTGGGCGGGCTGGTGCAGAACCTGTTCATATGTGGCGTCATGTCCATGCGAGGGTTGTGCACCAGCAGGATGGCGCCACTGAGCAGCGCCTGCTCCGCACTCCGCAGAGTCTGCTGCACGTTCACCGCAGTAGGTCGCCGCTCGCATGCACCCACAAGGTCGTGCGAGAAGCGCTGCAGCTTGTCCACACACCCCCGCAGCACGTCTGCCACCCCCACACATGCCCGCAGGCTTGTCTCTCGGAAATGCTGTACGGCACGCGCCTGTTGGCAGTTCGCCTCCATCGCAGAGTCGGGACACGCACTGCGCGCCTGCGCACGTTGGTACGCCTGCGACGTGTCGACGAAGGTGGTCACCTCGCGACGCAGGGACAGCTGCAGGTGTGCCTGCAGACGGTGTGCCGACATGATGCAGGCCAGCACACTCTGCAGCACAACCACCTTCTTCTGTGCCAACGCAAGCGGGCTGTCTGCATCGTCCCCCGCACCCTCACCCGCACCCTCTTCCTCACCCTCTTCTTCATCCCTCCCCTTCTCCCCCTCTCCCCTGTCGGCATCCCGTGGCGAGGCCAGCGACATGGCCGAGTCTATCTGACGCAACTTCGCCATCTTCGACTGCGTCACATGGTTCGTCTCGTTCTCCCGCGCCACAAAGACGGCAATCACTTCGTCCGAGAACGTTTCCACGAGGGCATGCCCTGCAGCACCCTTGCTGTAGTACCGCACATCCCCACCCACACCCACACCCACACCCACACCCCTCCCCCCACCCGCATAGAAGTGGTTGTGCGCTGCCTCATCCTCCACTTGGCGCTGTCTTGCTGGTGCCGCCACTACACCCTCCATCAGGGATATCTTCACTTCTTCGAGGAAGGCTTGCAGATACACGAAGCTGTCGTCCAGAGGGGACGCACTGAGGACGAGACCGTACTGCGCGCACATTGAGACAATGCCGTCGCATACACCCACACTGAGGTGCACCCCCCCGGCCTCCTCTGTCGTGTAGAAGGGCGACAGCGCTGCTGTGTGTGTGCTGGATAGGTGCGACACATCGGTGTGCTCGTTGAAGAGCACTGCAGCAACGTGCGGGACAATGCAGGTCAGGATGTGCAGCCTAGCTTCGCGCAGGCCTGCCTCCGTGCACGGCATCGGTGCGGGCAGGGTGCACAGCGCCTGCGGGTGCACCGACGTCGTCTCGCTCGCAAACAACCCTTCCACGGTATGCAGATACAGACGTCCATCCTCTGTAACACACTTCACCTCCAGAGACGCAGGGCCACACCACATACCAGAGGCAGTCGCGACTGGAGCCAACCCCAACTTCGCCAGGGTCCGTCGCAGCAATGCATCCACAAGCCAGTCTGCACAGAGCACCCTCCTCTTCGCCACCTCCCCTTCACCTTGCAATGCATATACAACCGAGGTGCGCACTGAGGGACAAACGTCGAAGACCGTTTCGACCACTGCCACGACACCGTTCACCTCAAAGACCACCCGGAGGGGTACAGCAAGGAAGGCGGTGGGGTCGCCGTTCTGCACGAACTCATTGCAGAAGACCTGGTTTGCGAGCAGGGCTGCGTCGGACACCTCTCGGAGACGAGCCTGGCGTGCCTCTGCGTCCCCAAAGAGCAGCGTCACCTTCAAGACACGGTTCGCTAGCGACGCTGCACACGGCTGCGGAGGAAACCCCGGCACCCCATCCCCACCTACCCCCAACGCACTGCACAGCACCCTCCTTGCAGACCCGCTGCCCCCTCTCCCCTTCTCCCCTTCCCCTTCCCCACCCAACCCCGCCGCCGTCTGCCCCGTCAATGCCTCCTCGACTGCACACAGATCTGCCCCCCGCAGCACACCCACCGCACAGCTCTGTGGCATCGGGAGTTCTTGCATAGCACTGCTGTGCGGGAAAAAGGGTGGATATGGATTCGGCTCGGACGCCTTTCTTTGATAAAAGCGGGCATGGCAAGAAGAGGTGGCGGTAGTGGCAGTATGCTCAGAACCCGACCACAACCCACCCCTCACCAGCTCCGCATAGAAAGACTCAATATCCATTGCAGACGAACCCCGCACATCGAGAAACGTCTGCTGGTCTTCAGGTAGGTGCAGCTCTCGCACAATACACTCTACTACAGGACGCACCGCAGACGCCACTGCAGCTTTGAAGGCGGCAATCCGCTCGAGACGCACAACGTCATCAGAAGGGTGCATACGGGGCGCCGCCTGGAGGCTGTGGTACACCCTCTCCAGGTCCTGGGTGGTGGCAATGCAGTAGGTCATTGTGGTGCCTTCCTCTGTGTCTTTCTGCATAGGTAGCACGATGTTTCCGTATCTGCTGTGACGGCTGTGTTCGGTTAACTCCATGCAGGTGGCGCATGGTGTGGGCGGATCACGCAGGCCTTCCTCTACGGGGATGGTGGTGCTACGACATCCATCATGACACCGTGCCGTCCCATCTGTCTGTCCTTGCAGCAACGTGTCGACAGCCTCGCTACACACCGTAGCCTCACGGAGCAACGCTTTGCATACTGTCACCTCTTCTCTTGAGACACCTCCACCCATCCCCAAGGCCTGCAAAAAGGTGTATGTGGTTTGAGTGGTTTGAAGGCAGGACAATGTGGCAATGTGGTAATGTAGTGGATACTTCCTCAGGGGGGTATTTAGAATCGATTCATAGAATTATTGTTCAGTTGTGGAGGGGGAGAGGAGAGGGAGAGAAAGGTGGGCACTTCTATTTTTTATGACAGAACTCATTGAAGAAGGGAGGAGGGGGGAAAAAAACCAAAGCAAAAAAAAAAAACCCAGCAGCGAGAAAAGTAGGCCAGTTTGACGTCACGGATATTTGGGTATGGGAGGGTTTCCTAAACCGACCCGTGACGTCAACTGGCCTAAAAAGAGAGGAAATTTTCTTTTTTTTTTTTTTTTTCCACCTATTCTTTTTTATTTCACTCAAAAAAGGGGGGAAACCCCCTTTATTATGTGAAAAAATAGGTGGAGAGTGGGTGCGCAAACACCAATAAAATGCGTTAGTTGTTCTTGTTTAAGGCACATGCGCAATGAAGGGGGTGTGTAGAAGAGGGCAAAGGGAAAGGGGAAAAAGGTGAGCCGCGTGGTGTGGGTTATGATATTAGCTTATCTTCGCCACCCCTGTCCACGCTACCTCTTGCAACCCTTATGCCCCCGACGTACGGGGGCAAAGGGGGGGTACGAGAGCAACGTGGAGAGGGATGGGGGGGTGTGTGGGGTAGGTAGCTGAGGGGTGAGGTAACAGACACCTCTCGGTGTGGAATGCCTCAGGCTGATGTTCAGCTGAACAATTTAAAAAAGAAGAAAAAAGAGTCAACAAAAAAAAATGAACTGATCAACAAACCGTTAATGGGGGGGTTAGCTCTCCTCTTTTGATGAAGGATAAAAAGGGGTTGCTGGGGTGTAGTGTGCCCACCTCGCCTATGTGTGCATGTGCTACTGTTCAGTTTAGATACATTTTTAATAAATACAAAGTCTCAGATTTTATTTTGTACGGCAAGTCTCAAAAAAGAAAAACTTTGCGTTGGGAGAAAAGGAGGGAAAGAAGGATCGGTAAAAACCGCAAAGCACTTAGATTTCGGCAAAAATTTAAAAAAAAAAAAAAAAAAATCTTGCAATCATGGGGAAGCATGCTGACTATCATGCAATCAAGTGTCTCTCGTGTGCACATCTAAAGAGATTATCGTAGTGTTGACCCTTGATGCACAGCGGAACAAACACGTGGTGAGAAAAACTTAAAAAAATCGTGTGCCACTGTGCTTGTAGCATGTATTGCACTATCGGCCTCGTGCGGGAACACGGGGTTGCAAACCTAGAGTTGCCTCTTCGTTGCAGACTAATTCGGGATGATGTCGTCACCCCCATTTGCAGGAGGAGTGAAATGAAAGCTTATAAGATGTGTCCCTCTCGTGTTTAGTCATCTGGGAGAGAAAAAAATACTATTGTGGAGCGTATCCTCCACACCAGTGCACTGTCAAAAGCTTTCAGAGAAAATAGTAGGATCGGGGTAGTAAAGTTGTTTTCGTTTTGATTGCGCAAATCCTCCTGTTTGAGGGATGATTTGGCGACCGTACCCCGGTAATACTATTTCTCCTTTAAAGCAAGCTTCATAGGAATAAGAAAAAATTCGACTTGAAATACAAAACTCTCTCGTGACAAATGTACCTTGGTACATGGTTTCCGGTAATCCAAATAAGTTGGCGTCCAAATTAAATTTGGCGGATTTGGGGTATTTTTTTGAGGCAATTCGGAGCCTTTTTTTTCGCCAAAACATAAAAAATCTTGACCCAAAAGGAGCACCTAGGGGTGAAGAGTGGTATTGAATACAAATACGTTTTCAAGAGAAAAAAGCGGACCTATTTGTTAGACACCTTTTTTGCAAATAAAATACACAAAAAAAAAATCGTGGTAATCATGTGTGTTTGGGCAATGTGATTCCGATGCCCGATTTGAGAAATTCTCAGAATCCGAGAAAAATTTCTATGGGTTTTTTGTACAGGGGGGGTTTTTTTTTTCTATGGGTTTTTTGTGTAGGATTTTTTTTTTCCCCTAGGGATTTTCTCATAGGCTTTTTGCATATGGTGTGACCCCACCACGTTCCGCAATCGGTCCGGAAAGTCCAAAAAAGGAGAAGAAAAAAAAGGGGAAAAAAAAAAAAAAAAGTCCCGTACCGTTTGCCTGCGGCGCTCAATCCAGAATATCACTGATCGATTTATGATCCGGTTTCGTTTCGGCCACACAGTGTCACTGGGGAAAGGTGTGCAGTCTGTGACCACACGATACGTAATGATAACCCACAATTCCTCCTCACCCAAATCAACATCATTCAGAACAGAACATCCCAATCCAAAAATGTCTCTGTGGTCTCATGTGGTTGAAGGTGAGTCGACGAAGGTGACGGGGAATGTGACGTTTGGCACATCTTCCATCCTGCAGTGCCTCTGCACTACGGTGTTGGTCTCGGGAAAAGGTGTTCTCGGGACAACCCTGGCGTCCCTTCGTGTTGCAGACGAATCAGGTTATCCCTATAAGTTTGGGAAGCGTGCGCGATAAACAGCTTGTAGGCTGCCGATGCAACCAGGGTTGTTTCTAGGGGGGTCGGGGGGGGGTCACTGACCCCCCCCAGATTCTGGGGGGTCAAATTGACCCCCCCCCCCCCCCCCCCCCGGGGGGGTCAATTTTACCCCCAGAATCTGGCACGGTGCGCTGGTCAGCCTCACCCCCCTGTAAAAAATTACATATTTTCCCCCGAACTACACGTTTTCCACCCACCACCAGTGTTGGCACTGGTGAAGAGCGACAACACCCCGCACCGACTACACCACGTGGAACGGTGATGGGAATGTGAAAAAAGATTTGGCGAAAGAAAAAAAGTAGCGTACCGTGCGCCTGCGGCGCAAGCTTACATCACACCCTTCCCATGACATAGTTTGGCTGTACAATAGTGCAATTTTAAGCGCAATTTTAGAAATGTTGCGTACCGTGGCTTCGCCAGGAACCTTTGGGTACCATGGCCACCGTTTCTTTACCTGTTTCATACCCGCACAGAAGCTACATACCACCATGATATTCTGAAGCTTTGGGGTATGGGGTTTTCTTGGTGAGATCGAGGCTTCGTCGAGAAAGCTCGGAATACACCCAAAAACCCTTGAAAGACCATTTTTTCCCGGCGGAAAAAAATTTTTTTTTGGGAAAAAAATTGACCCCCCCCCGAGAAAAAAAAACGAGATCCTAGAAACAACCCTGGATGCAACCCAAAAAAAAAAGTCCCATGTAAAAAACCCATAGAAATTTTTGTGATGCCCACCCCCAAATTCTCGAAAAAAGGGTGTGATGCCCATACACACATGGTGGTAATGCTTGAAAAAGTCATAGACAAGTAACAACCTGATGTGGTGGTGGCCTTTCTCTTTTCCCCTATCTTTTCTTTTGTAGCATCGGCAACCAACACCTGGGCAGCAGAGGCGTGTATCAGTGGGGCAACGAAAAGTGCCAATTTGGATGAATTTTCAGTGACCAACCCAAATTGGATAAATATTTTTTTATGCCAGGTACTGATGCGCTGTTCGGTGGAGTGGGGGGTGGTGGGGGGGGGAGAAAGGATTGCGAAGGAAAAAAAAGAACTGCAGAAGATGGGCCACATATGGGGCACAACAGAGCTTAAGATGCCACACCAACACACCTCCTGAAGGGTGGTGTAATGAGAACAGACAATTTGGTTATTTGAAAAACTTGGTTGTAATAGTGTAGTCACCCTAGAGTGTGCTCCACTATATGTTATTTGCTTTCGCTGTTTTGCTTTCTGAGGCAGCGTAGACACCCAGAAGGTGCACTACGATTTCTTTCTTTTTTCGAAGAAAATCTTTTGAACATTTTTGTTTTGTGTAGGTTGCCTTTTTTGTGCAAATATCCGGCGAAAGAGAAAAAAAGGAAGATGAGAAAAAAACTTTGTACTTTTTTTTGCTAAAAAAAAAGTGGATGATACGACATTTCTAATATTTATGGGTTTTATGGCACATTTTTTGCAAAAAAAATAGGGGATGTGCAGTGTCAGGCCCGTTTGCGGTAGAACAAGAGGTAGACAGGCATCTCTGCTGCCTCCTCCTCTGATATCAACGTGACTTGCTCGTCATCGAAGTGTACCCACGACTGCGCCTCCTCGCTGTACACGACGGCTGTGCAGTGCCCCATCGTCTCTGTGCCGTAGTGGTTCACTACCCCGTACAGGTCGTACAGCGTCGACCCGATGCTGTCACGCACAGCTTCGTCCACATAGGGTGCGAGGTCGAGTCCACGTAGAGGGTACGTCACCTCCATGTCCACCTTGCGCCAGGCACTGTGGTGGGGTGGTGGTGGAGAGAGAAGTGGGCAAAGGGGGTATATGGCTTATGTGTGTGTGTTTGAAAGCAGTTGTGGGCACCAAGTGGAGGAGTATTGCCCAAGGAGGTGTGTGGGAAGTGGTCGAAGGAAGGTGATATGAGGCTGGGGTTTAAAGTGAGCTGGGGGATTTGTGTGCGGTAACTGACTCTGACACTATTGCAAAAAAGGGGGAATAAGAAGAACACTGAAAAATGCTAATAAGATGTCTGCTCCTACTAATGCAACCAAGCTTTCAAATAAAAAAAGGGGGAAAGAAAACTTGAAACGTGACTGTGCCCCGATCACACACAGTAATAATAATCTGCGTTTGTATGTATCTTTGTTTCTTTGAACTTTGTTTCGTGTCATATGTGCACATACCCAGAAGGCGTGAGGTAGTTCTTCTTGAGATGGATCACAAGGTACTGGGGGAGGCTGTAGATGCTGAGGGAGCGGTAGGCACACTGCGGCTTCTTGCAGCGGGAGCAGTTCCAGGAGGACGTGGCGTCGAGCTGCTCTGTCTTGTTGTGCTGCTCGAAGCACTGCTCCAGGGTCACGACACGGCTCTTCGAGAAGCGGCCAGACTTCGATGCAGTCTTGATGACTGCCGGCGGGCGCTTCAAGGCCGGCAGTGGCACGTAGAAGTCGTCGATACTGCTCTTGCCGCGCCACCGCACGGCAAGGGTCAGGGTCTTGTGGTTGAGGAGGTCGGATTCGAGGCGCTTGCCTGCACTTCTGTTGTACTGCATGCGGCAAATGGAGTTAAAGACAGCGCGCATGTCCAGCGTGGTGATGTCCCACGGCACCAGCGACGCCTGTGCACCCGTGTCGGGTCCGTAGATGTTCTCCATGATGGGCATCACCATCTCCTCCATGTCGTCATCCCCGTCCGTGTCCGTCTCAATAGCAAGGCCACCCCACACACGCATGCCTTCCGTCATCAGTGCGTCAGTCAGCTCCGCCACAGACGAGTCGCGTGTGAGCGTGATAACAGATGAGTGCGACAGCGACATACGCTCGTCCTCCTCGTCCTCCTCCTCCTCTTCCTCCTCCTCACGCTCCTCGTCCGAGAGCCCACCAGGCACCATAACAAAGTGCAGCACATTCACCACAAGCGACAAATTCTCTGTAGGGCGTTCGTCACATTTCTTTGGCGGCGCTAGCGCAAGAACAGGTTCGTGCTCGTAGACGTAGACGAGAGGGATGTAGTCGTCCTCACGCGGTGAGTGCATGGGAGACAGCCCACGCCTGAAGGGTGGCGATGCAGGCATCGAGGACGTGTCGAGGAAGCGGTGCGAGAGGATCTCAGTTTCCTTGAGGTGGTGCATGAGGAGCGTCTCTGTGGGCTCGAACATCTGCATGGTCACGACACGCGCGCCATCGGGGTGCTGTTCCGTGTCGTCGGCGTCGACGTCTGTGTCGGTGTCGCACGCATCTGTGGATGCACGTGGACGCACCAACTTCTCCACGTCACGTGTGATCTGCGAGGCGGTGCCGTGCTTCTTGACACACAACTTGACATGCATCTCCGGCAGAGTGACGTCCCTTGGGACGTAGACAACGTTGACCATCAGGTTCTCCATGGCCTCGTTGATTACGGGGAGCTGGATGCAGGACACAGGGTCGAAGAGATAGGAGTGCTTCCCGCACACATCACAGCAGGTCAGCGACTTGAATTGGAAGTAGAACAGGTCGTGCACGATCGACTTGTTGCGTGCCAGCTGGTTCTGCCATGCCGCAGCAGAGCGTACCTGCGCCTTATGCGCCTGCGCCAGCGGTGTGTCCGTGCCGTCGTCGTCAGAGTCATTCCCTTCAAAGTACGGCTTCTTGAGGACCCTGTTGCAATCCTCATGCAGCCCGTCCAACAGGAACACAAGAAACTCATGCGCGTCGTGCTGCTGGTTGTAGGCATAGTTCTGGAAGAAGGATGTGATGCTCTGCTTGAACTGCAGTGGTGCGAAGTGTTTGATGTAAAAGCTGCACGACTCTGACCCTGCATGCCACAGAGCACGCAGCAATGCGTGGAACGACATAGCCACGCGCCCCTCGCTGCCGACGACGTTGCGTTTGTTGATGTGCGAGAAGAAGCCTTGCGAGAGGAAATAGTCTCTGAGCTCTGGGGTGTGCGACAGGCACTGCAGCACGGAGTTCATAAAGCATGTGTTGCCTGCGTTCATAAGCCCGACACAGCCGCGCACGAAATTCCCATCATTGAGCTGCGACAGCCGTTGCCGCAGCTGCTGCCCCTCTGCATCCGTGCCCAACCCATTCGCACGCAGCAACGCCGCATTCCTCTGCAGGAACTGCGAACAGAAGTAAAGCGACGCAGGGTCGACCCTCTGGTACGGACGCGTCTGCTGGATGAGCGACGCCTGCCTCGGCACGCAGTCGCCCTCCTTGACACGCACACTCCGCTTCGCCTCGTCGTCCCACACATAGTGGAAGGGGAGCGCACAGCTGGGGCGCATGGCTTCCGCGATCTCATTGCTTTCTTCCTCATTGAAGACACGCCTGCGCCGTTCAAAGAAGATGTCCTCCACCGGCGACGGTGTGCGTGATGCGAGCAGCCTGCTGGGTGCCTCTGGTGAAGGTGTGCTGGTACGGTTGCTGTCTTGCTCGCTGCCTCTCGAGCTTCGGGTCGACGATGTGTTGTCACGCGTCGTGTTCGACGGTGTGGGTGTCAGCCCTGCATCAAACAGAAACGACCTGATCACAGTCATCCGCACACCCTCCGACGGCGAGGCCCTCTCCCTAGGCGCCTCTACACCCTCTGTTGCATCCTCCACGTTGCCCTGTCCGCTGTCCGCACACTCTGCTGGATCGACGTACACAGCGCCCTCAAACTCCTCCTCCAGCTTCACATCTTCCATTAGCATGAGACGTGAGGGATGAGGTGAGGGGGGAAAGAGACTGTAAGCCTCTGAGGCTTGGTCACCTAAAAAAAATGGGGCGCAGTCGCCAACAAAAGGATTTGAGGCGGGGTGGTTGGGTAGCAGCCACCCGTATCGTGTACGCTGTGAGGAGGTGTACGAAGAGGTGGGTAATGTTGAAAAGTACTTCAAAAAAAATAAACAAAGTAAAGTTATTAATGCAGGCACCTCTCCGACTGACCCACGTACAATGCCAGTCCCGGATGAAAGCAAAACTACCCTACATCCAACAGAAGGTGTAAAAAGGAAACCTAATGGCTTGCCCGTACCGTAAGAGAATGAGGGCGGTACACAACCGCTCGTCAGCCGGCGGCCCACCTTCCGTTGAAGAGTTCTGAGCCTACAGGTACTGCAAGCTAAACAAAATAATGTACAATTGAGGAGAAGGAGAGAGAGAGAAAGGGTTTTAAGAGGGTTTTAAAACGTTACTTTTTTTTTTCTATTTCCAACTGTGGGTCTACAATATCCTTGTCTTTTTTTGCTTTTTTGTGCCATATTGAATGTAGGGGTGGTCCCCGCTTTTTTCTCTCTTGAAGTTGCTCTCATCGTCCAACGCAGGAACGGAGTGGTTTGGGTAAGGGTAGAGGACGAAAAAAAAAAGGAATCATTTTCTTTTTTTCATTGCATTGGGTGTGTTTGCGCTCCTGTTGCGCTCCGCTTTGCTCCTGTTATCCGAAAAGGTGGGATGTATTTTCTTTTTGAAAACTTTGTATTAGTGTAGACACTGAGGATGAGCTCCACTTTTTCACACACGTCTTTATTTTTTTTTTTTTGCAATAAACACGAAAGAGGCGTGAAGTGTGTCAAGCAACGTTGACTTTTGACAGACGCCAGAAAAGGAACGCAAAAAAATTTTTTTATAAGATGATCCTAAGCCTCTCGTGCTCAGCCACCTAAAAAAGGGAGTACGTACATTTGGCAACGTTGTTCTTTGGGTTGGGAAAACTGTGTGTGGGGTAAGTACACTACGGTAGGTGCACATCTAATGGGGGGGGTGCAGAGGGTTTGGACCCTCATCTACACAAGAGGACCAAAGAATAGACTTTTTTCTTTTGAAAAATTGTTGGAATAGTGTAGTTGCCCACCTGTGCAAGCTACACTGTAATTTTTTTTTTACGTTCGTTCAAAAAAAGAAGGGAAGATAAAACAAGGAAGAGGGTGGCGCGTTATCCCCAAGGCGAGAAAATGGGGACATGAAGCGTTCTAAGATGGGGTTATAAAGGAAGGGAATAGGGCTACCACGTGTGTGCTGTTTGGTGCTGGCAGGGTGTGACTATGTGTGACTATGTGTGAAAAGGGGGGGGGGGGGGGGGAAACGGCCACATAATATGTCATATGGTCGGAACACAAATAATTAAGTGGAACGAATTATGGAAAAAGGGGGTATTTTTTTCTTTTGAAAAAGAGGAAGACTTTACTTGCCATTGCCCTTTGTATTACTCCTTTTTTTTACCGAACGAGCTCCACAAAACTTTTTTATTGGAAACTAACTTATATAAGGTATAAACACCACAGGTTAAACATAGCGGGAGGGGCAGGGAGAGGGGGAGAACTTAATGAACGTGCCTTTCGTGCGTTCAAAAAAGAAAAATTGAAAAAGATGATTGCACCTCTCGCGTGCATATCTTTAAAAGTTTTTCAATAAAAAACAAAAAAGGAGGTTTATATGGTGCTCCGGAGGGGGTCGATATTGACAGGTCGCTGACAGGTCATTGACCAATTTCCCATAGCACCATTTACACCGTTTTTTTTTACTCATTTTATCATACACAGGGGGGGGGGGGGGGGGGGGAAAGCTTTCGGGTTTTTGAGGTTTTTTTTTTTGTACCTCTGCGTTATTGTTGTATCGACAATCACCTACCGAGGTAGGATCTGTACACAATGTCGCCCTAAGGCTTTGTTAACCATTTACACCATTATTATTTTTTTACTTTTACCCCACCCGCCCACCATCCCATCCCCACCCCATGTTCCCCTCAAAAAAAAAAAATCTAATGAGCCCACCCCTCAGCTTACTTAATACCATGCTGATGCAACTTCGCGGCTTGCGCCTGGATTTTGTTATCCTTGAGTCTGATGAGCTGTTCGAGCTTTGATATTTTGAGTTCAAGAATGTTGATCGTTTCTTTGCGTTCAGCTATCATATCGTCCTTTTCTGCGATGATCTGCAGGTGGATGCTGGAGGGCTGTGCTGGAGGGTAGGCAGCCCCACCAGAGATGCCTGCGACCTGTACTGGTGGACTGCCGGAGGGTGACACACCACCACCTCCTCCACCCCCTACATGATGCGGGGCTTGTTGCTGCCGTTGTACCTTCTTCTGTTGAATTTGCTGCACCTTAGTCTGTAGGGCTCTCAAAAACCGCTCAATCGCCCCCGGTACACACGACGTTATGCTATCAATCTCAGAGTCATCCACCTCAAAACTCAGCTTCCGGAACACCTTCTGGCTGAGTGTCTTCCAGTTGTATTTCTTCTGCTGGATCGAGTGTGCAGCCGGGTAGTTGTGCAGCTCAACCAGCTTTGGGAAGAAGTGCTTCACAACCTCTGCCACAAGCATGCCATCAGCGAAGTCGCGTGCGATATTCTTCTTCGGGCGAGACAAAGGAATGGTATCTACCCATTGGTACAGATCCTGCAGCTCTTCTTCGTCCATGATCGCCATTTTTTTGGGGGGGGTTTTTTGCAGCAGCAAAACAAAAAAAAAAAGACGAAGGAATAAAAGGGAGGCAAAGCCGTTCCTCTCCAATAATTCCTGTAGCGTACGTTGGGGGAAATACTTAAGTGTGCAAAAGACGCAGAAGGGAAAATGCGATGGGGTTTGGGGTGGTTGGGAGGGAGTGGGTTCAATTAACAGCGTTGCTCATGGGGGTGGTGGGGGAGGGGCAAATGTGCCGTTCTGCCCTGCGTGCACAGGGTTGCCTTGTTTGCTTTGTGTATTTGATAACAGATGTAGAGTGGGTAACGCCTGAACGGAGTCTAGCCCACTCTTTGTGTGCGCATGTGCTCCTTTTATTTTTCGTTTTTAAACATTTTCTTTGTATCAAAAACCCCAAGAGGTAAGGTTTATGTACTCAAAACGGCACATCCCATACGTTTAATAAACACACAAATACACACGCTTGGGACCATATTCTGCGCAAGAATTACCCCCCTAATAGTTATCAAACACACACGCAAAAAATGGCATTGAAAAGTAGACACTACGAAAAAACAAAAAGGTTGACTTGAAATACAAAAGCCCTCTCGTGAACAGTGTACCTTTGGTATGACCGGCTGTACCGGGGGGTGGACCCCAAGCATTCAGTCCTAAAAAAAGGGACAAAAAAAAACTGAGGGAGAAAAAAAAAATCTGATAAACGCACACATACAGTATCACACCACACCCCTCCTCTACCACCCCCATACACCCTACTGTGCAAATGTTCCGCTGATAGGAAACTACCCACACTTTTTTTTTCAAACCACACCACACACCCCTCATGGACACATAGCCCATGACCCCCCACCCCAAGCCCCACACCCCACCCCACCCCTTTTTTTTTCCTTTATAAAAATCACTCAGAAAGCACAGTCAGATAACTCAGTTGGCAACTTTTTGATAATGCAAAAGGTGGCACATGCCAAAAAAACCCCCTCACCTCTCTTCCTCTTCCTATTCTTCGTCAGAAGGCTCCTCCTCGTGTTCTTCGTCCATGCTGTCTTCCTGCTCTTCCATGCCAAGGTAGCATGCAAGAGGGTCCTGTGCAATGCCTGCGAGGGCGAAGAGGACAGGGAGCTCGTCCTGTGAGAGAGGGCCTTCTTCGAAGAGTTCAAAGAGAGAGTACGCTGCGTTTGGGTCGTCTTCCTTGACGCCTGCGGCAACGTTGCGTTCGGCAGGTGACATGCCAGTCTTCCACGCAACTTTGGATGACTCCACAACGTCATCCTCCAGCAGGTCCGTCTGGATCGCTTTCGACATTTCTTCAAAGTGTCCCCCCTGTCCACCAATGTGCCGTCTAAAGAGCTCCTTTCCCTTAAAAAGCGGACCCTCGGATTTCAATTTTATGGTCAAAACGAATGCAAGCCCTGCTGCCTCCTCGGTAAATGTGATGTCTGTTTTATTTGGGATATTTGGGGAATAAAATTAAAATTAACCCTTTATGGACCAAGAGGATATATATATCCACGAAAATGCTTAACAGGGCTTCTACTCAGACTTTTTCAGCGATTTTTTTTTTAGTGGAAAGATTTGATGTGAAATCTTTCCAAAGAAGCAAGATTCAATTTATTTTGACACTCTCATACACTGTCACCAAATCGAGGCATTTCCAAATTTTCGACTTTTTCGGGTATATTTTGGGAATAATGTACTACTCTGGCGAGCTTGAGTCATCAGAGGATTCAAACTTTGGTGTGAAGGGAACCATTTTGTACGGTTTTCAGAACAAAACTAAAATAATGGAAAATATCTGCGACCGGGCAAAGTAACACTCGTCGTAGCAGTTCCTGACCCTGAACTGGCTGTGCCTCTTCTCCGTGTATTTATTGCCCTTTGTCTTTTGAGGGACATTGTACAAAAGAAGCTGTATCAACACAGTCAAGGTACAGAGACACTGACAGGAGGGTGTTGGTCGACAACTTCTTCTTGCTTGGGAAACAGGCGGCTAAAAGCAGATTACATGTGCGGGGGATGTGGCGTTCAACACCAGGCCAAGTTGGCCAAAAGCCCCAAAAGCCCCAACTTTTGTACTGTCCAACCTCTGTACAGTTACGGTATATTTAGCTGGTTGGTACCTTCTCTCCATGCAGTGAGACATTATCTACTAGGACTTTTTGATCGATTTTTTTTTCTTTTGAAAGATTTTGAACCGATCTTTCAAATAAAGCCATTTTCGAAAACCGAAAAAACAGGTGCGCAGCCGGAATAATTTTTTTCTTCAAAATTTTCAGGAAAAAAATCAACTCCCCTCAATTTTCCATTTTCCATTTTCCATTTTTCTCATTTTATTTCGATTTCTGCTCCATTTGAAAGATCTGCTCAAAATCTTTCAATTGCGGCCAGGCAGGCCTGGGCCTAAAGTGGGTGCCCGGGGCCCGATTTTGATTTTATTTTTTTTTTTCTAAGGATTTTACACGGGGGAAAAATTATTTTTTCTAAGGATTTTATACGGGGAAAATTTATTTTTCTAAGGGCTTTTCTTAGGGGAAAAAGTCTGGGGGGTCGGGCCGGGCCCCGTGTGGCTGAGAATAACTCGCACTCTGCCCGGGGAGTGCGGTACCAAGCCATAATGAACAAAAAAAAGTCTCCACCCGCTTCCTTCGGTCTCGTCCCTTTCACCTCCCGCACAACAGAATAAATAATAATACAGTATGGTGCGACTGCAAACGTCGAGGGAACCTTGCTTCTTGCAGTGCTGCAAGTGCTCGCCACCATGGTGGTAGCAAAGTGCATTGCGTTGGCGCACTTGGGCAGGCCCTGACGGTACTGAGGAACGAAAAAGAAAAATAATTCCGCCGCCCAGGGCTGCACCTTAAAAAAAATTTTGCCTGCGGCGCCATTTTCCCTTTTTTGCTCTGCAAAAAAGGATTCGCTGAGTGGCTTTGTGGTGTAAAAGCTGCATTTTTTATACTGTACCCTAATTTTTTTTCGCCTGCGGCGCCGTTTTATATTCATCCCGAACATTCGGGGTGCACGTAGCGCGTAGCGCGCCCGGGTTTAGGACCCCTTCTTGAATTTCGAGGGGGCGGTTCACGTTACAGTGGGTCCAGAATCATAGTTCAATTTAACCCCGCTAAGCAACTCGCTGGTGGTAATGACCAAAACGTGTATCAGCCAAGAACTTGCCCATTTTTTTCAAAATGACCCCGTGACAGTGAGGGTAAAAGCTCGGGAAACCCGAAAAAGGCCAAAAAAAACCCCTGAAAAGGGAAAATCGAGAAAATATTTCGGCAGGGGGGCAGCGTGTTCTCAGAAAAATCCAAAAATTGCCTGTAAAAATCCTTAGAAAAAACCCGGGTGCCCGATCCAAAAAAATGGAAAAAACCCCAGGGTGCCCGACCACCCCTGCGGCCAGGTACGATCAAAAATATGCATCGGATCTCATTTTACCTATGTGAGAGACAATCATAGCAAAACGCAAAATACGGCCGTGGTCCATAAAGGGTTAATTAGGTTGATTAGGTTGATTGGGTTGATTGGGTTGATTGGGTTGATTGGGTTGATTGGGTTGATTGGGTTGATTGGGTTGATTGGGTTGATTGGGTTGATTGGGTTGATTGGGTGTATAGAATTATACCTTCGACTAACCGGAGGGTCTCTTTGTCCTCGGGGCTGACAATGTTGACAAGGGTGTCGTTGTATGTAATGGTGTCGAGCCAGAAGGACGGCACCACCTTGCGGACCTTGCTGATCAGCGTGAGGCGTGCTGCTGCCTCCTGGTCCTCGAAGGACTTCATGATGGCAGCCTCGTCCACCTGCTGGCCCATCGCCTGCTCGGCAAGGCGTTCTGCTGCCTTCTCAAGACGAGCCTGCATCTTCTCAAACTGTTCTGCAGACACATCCTCCGTTTTTGCTTTCTTTGTTGGTGGCGCGGACATTGTGTTTTGTGTTAGTGGTGTGTCTGAGAAGTTGGTTGAGATATAGAGTGTCATCTCACTGAATGAGCAAGGTAATCGAGAGTATTGTACTCTAATCGAAACAGAATAATGCGGGAGATGCCCTCTTGTGGTTGTTCTGTGGGATCTTAGATGATTTCGAAGGGGTTGAGGGACAGTGGCACGAAAGATCAGAGAAAGACCACACAAATTCCCCTACAGACCAGCAATACACAAATATCGGAAGACTCGATACCCTGTATGCATGCTTGAGGATGTAGGGTGGATTGCAGAAGGCAGGTGGTATTATTGATAACCTCTGGAAGGTCAAAGGGCTGCACCCTGCAAGAGGACGACACGGTACGACAAGGTCACCCCTCCTGCGGTAAATGCACCACCTCGCTCACGCACATACTCAGAATGTGCACAACGTCGAAGCTCAGGAAAACTCTGAACCTTGAACTCATGATATCCAGAACGCGTCCTGACGTACCTCAGCGACGCAGCCTTGACAAGGAGACCCCCGCACCTGCTGAACCGACCCCTACCTCTTTGAATTTTATCAAAACGGGGGTCCAGAAACATCACTACTGCATTTGTTCACCGCAGTGATTTCAACAACAACAAAACCCATGATGGATACTGCACAAAGGGCCATCTCCTTAGCAACCTTCACCTAGGCAGGGGCTCCACGGAGCCCCTCTGGTCATACCAGAGTCCTACGCTTTCAACAAAGAGCTCTGCCACACCCTGGGGAAAGGTGTGCTCTGTGCCCCTCAGCGGCCAGGGATAGGGGAGGTGTTTACAAGAAGACAGGCTTTTTTTGACTCACGCTTTTTGGGTGCTGGGCCGGCTGAGCGAGCACAATGGGAAGGAGGGAGGGGAGGGAGGGGGGGTGAAACGAGAAAAGCTTTTCAGATGAACCGAAGCCTCTCTGTGCTTAGCCACATTTGACAACAAGGGGCACAACCACAACCGGGCAATATTCCGCACATTGGAATTTACCTCTGGACCTACTTTCAAAGCACACATACACACAGCAACGTTTTGCGACAAAAAATAAAATCAATGAATGAAACAAATATACCGAACAAAACTATAGAACTTTTTTTTTCTTGAACTGAACACCTTCCCTCCCTCCCTACCCTCCCATACACAGCGGACTAGTCAGAGGTACCACTAGCCGTAACGACCTGCTCACTCTACTAATGATATAATAAAACCAGTCGCAAAACACTATTCATTTGGACCATGGTTGCAATAGCACTCCTAGTAGTCCCCCCCCCTTGACTAGCCCGCCATGCACCCTTCTTCCCTCCCTCCACGTACAGATGAGTCGCGGGTGGAAAAAAAAGTACAAAAAAAAGAAGTATAACCGTTCGCTGTACAAATGCGTCACGACTACGGTGTCAGGGCGTCTGGCATACTTGCTACTTTTCTTTTGTCAAGAACAGACAACCCCTTTGCACGAAAAAAAAAAAGGAAAAAAGACAAATCAGCCGAATCAACTTTTGAGAGAAGCCTAAAAGAGCATGTAGAGCACCTCCACGAGAGAATGGAACGCTCTGAAACAAAGAGAACAGTTTCGTAATATGAGGGCTAAGCCCTCCCCGGTGCTTAGTCACCGTAAAATATGTGTGTTGATGCACACAAAAAAAAAAAAAAAATCGATAACGTTTAGCAGCTATTGCAAAAAGAAATAAGAAACCCATCGCTTCGCATCAGTCCACTAACCATTTCTGAACATCTTTGGGTGAACTCCATCCCCATGGGACAACCTCGTTGCATGATAAAACCGTGTTTGCTTTTTTTTGAAGAAAATGTTGCAAGATGATAGGGGGGAAAGAAACTACAATGTTTCAGAGAAAAATGTCGCTAGGCCAAGATACACACACGACAGATTTTTTTAAAAAAATAGTGTCAAATGCGTCGCATCTTGTAGTGTTTTATTGAATTCTTTATATTGCTCTGTAGCTTCTCATATTTTGAACAACATTTCACACGAAGTGTGTACATGGCCTGATGCCTAGAAATGATTAGGGCGAATTCATATTTTCTTTTTTTTGTGTGACTGCGACTGCCATTGAACCGAAAACCCTCATTATCACTTCGGGTACAATGTTGCAAAGCAACTAGGCAGGCGATGAAGTGGGTATTGGCTCCTCTTGCTAACGGTCTTGACTTAAACACGAAATCTAAACGCGTTCTGTTCGAACCGAAAGCATGACGCTGCATATACCCTAAGTACCTACAATAACATGGTAAACTGCTTCTGACATAACACAACACTCGCCTTATGGGTCACACTTCTTCGTTCGGACAATACCCCCAACCTCCACCAGACCAGTTTAGACCAAGTCATTTTCAGGCACCACCGGAAGAGAGAACGCGAGACAAGTAATCTGGTTGCTATCCTGCGTGGATTGAGAGTTATTTTTTGGGGATGAAATATAAAATGAGGGGGGGAAAAAAAAAATGTGGTAAAAAAAAAACGAAAAATTGGTTCTCTCTGTATTGCTTTAAACGTTGATATCTAGACTTACAATCTCCTGTCTCTTTTGGCTAATGTAGTGGGGAAAGGTTATATAAAACAGTAAAACGGTGTGTCACATAATGAGGGGGCATCAGTGGTACATCCTGACAATGTATTGGATGCGCCGTCTGTCCTGGAACACTCATCTGCCATGTCTTCTTATCCACCCATCTTATCCTCATATCCTCATCTTGCATCTCGCCACCTCTCCCATACCTGGTCATCGATACGCGACATGCCACTCACCGAACCAGAAGTGTTCGCCATCGTAGGGAACACAAAAGAGTATGTCAGATTCTGTAGGGGGAAGTAGAGGGATGTTGATAAACATTTGGAAATAAACAGTCGGGATGCAAGTGCTTTCAATAAAAAAGGGTCATAAAACTGATACAAAAAGACAAAAAATTATCGAACATTGCAGTGGAATAGGGACAAAAATATTGCGATCTTTTCGAAGGCTTTGTGGCAACTTTATTCTTCCTACTGGGGGGGGGCCGAATACAAGTCCCCTGCCGAATACAAGTCCCCGCCAAATACAAGTCCCCCTTTTATTTTGGCCGTTTTCATAAAATATATTTTAGAATACAAGTCCCTACACGGAGTACCAGTAGGGGGTACTCCAGTGTAGGGACTTGTATTTAGCATACTGTAAAAAAATTAATTTTTTGCGACATGCAAAATCCTTTTAGGGACTTGTATTCAACAGATCATAAAATATTTATACAATAATTTTATGTTTGAAAACCCCCCCTAAAAAAAGCGCTGACATGGTGAATACAAGGGGGGGGGGTAGGGTCAGCGACTCCACTGTTTATAGCCGGGAGCAATTCAGATAATAATTCCTCGCAGTATATCAGGCCATTTCCAAGACACCTCCGGGCGGAAAACACCCCAGAAGTGGGTCAGAAACGCCCTGTGGCCCGAAAATTCATGCTAAGGGCGACTCAGAATATGATAAAATGCAAAAAAATAGTGAAAAAGTGGCTTTTTGACGGTTTTGGCCATGTTGGGTAAAATGGCCATTTTTGGTGAAAAAAGTCAAAAAAACAGCAAAATTTCGACATCATGACAGCTGCTTGGGCACCAAACTACCCCAGGGAGGTCCTGTGAGTCCATTCCGACCTGTTTTGGACACTTTGGGTACTTTTTTTGGCCATTTTTTGGTGTTTTTGTGGTAAAAAACGTCCTATGATAGTCCTATACTAATCGCAAGACGCCGTTTGTCCCACAGTCTGGACCAATATGGGGGCCCACAAATGGGTAAAAACCCCCGAAAAAGCACTCCAGGAACCCAGATAGTGCCAAATATCCACCAGACACCCACCCAAACACCGCAGAAACACCACAGAAAGTCGTCTTGAAAAACACACTTTTTTCAAAAAGGTCGTCAGACAGGCTCCATAATAGCCTTTTTGAAAAAAGTGTGTTTTTCAAGACGACTTTCTGTGGTGTTTCTGCGGTGTTTGGGTGGGTGTCTGGTGGATATTTGGCACTATCTGGGTTCCTGGAGTGCTTTTTCGGGGGTTTTTACCCATTTGTGGGCCCCCATATTGGTCCAGACTGTGGGACAAACGGCGTCTTGCGATTAGTATAGGACTATCATAGGACGTTTTTTACCACAAAAACACCAAAAAATGGCCAAAAAAAGTACCCAAAGTGTCCAAAACAGGTCGGAATGGACTCACAGGACCTCCCTGGGGTAGTTTGGTGCCCAAGCAGCTGTCATGATGTCGAAATTTTGCTGTTTTTTTGACTTTTTTCACCAAAAATGGCCATTTTACCCAACATGGCCAAAACCGTCAAAAAGCCACTTTTTCACTATTTTTTTGCATTTTATCATATTCTGAGTCGCCCTTAGCATGAATTTTCGGGCCACAGGGCGTTTCTGACCCACTTCTGGGGTGTTTTCCGCCCGGAGGTGTCTTGGAAATGGCCTGATATACCGTGAGGAATTATTATCTGAAAATTTTATACGGGAGTCGCACCCCCTAAGGCAGTGATTATAGAATTCGACGAATTCTATAGATTTCGATTTATAGAATTCGTTGATCGTTCGAATTCGTTGAACGATCAGCGAATTTTGGGAAGCTGAGGGTAGTACAGGGGGATAGGGGGGTTTTTTTCACAATGAGGATGACACGCCACAACAAAAATATACAAGCAAACAAGGGAAGGCTCGGGGGGGTGGTGGGAGGATCACTTTTATGATTCGCTGTGCAGTTACGGGTTTACGGGTTTTCGGGTTGTACGCAGTCGTCACCGAACGTCACTTCTTCGTCCATCCAGTAATGACTCGTGGTACGAGTCGTTGTGGCATTGCGTTTGTTGAAGAAGAGCCGAGTGAGGTTTCCTACACCGAGCCTGCTCTTTGAGGGGGTTGGATGTGTGAATATGAAACCCATCCTTGTTCAGCACAACTCGATGAGACCTCCCATCCGAGTACCTTGACTGCAACATGGCGGACCTTAGGCTAACTTGACTCAAACGTTTTCCCCCAGCTTTGGGACCAACTTGGATCCGAGAGACGGCGAGTGAATGTCCCTCCTGTGACCCACCCCCCGAGCCTTTCCTTGTTTGTTTGTTTATTTTGTAGCGGCGCGTCAGCCTTTTTGTCAAAATAAGCTCCCCATCCCCACCACTGGTCCAAACATCGGGCCCTACAGTACCAACACAAAAACGGTTTGAAAACGAATTCTGAGCGAATTCTGAACGAATTCTATAGAAATTGATTTATAGAATTCGTTGAACGTTCGAATTCGTTGAACGAATCGAGCGTATTTTTAATCACTGCCCTAAGGGGGGGGGGGGGGGGGGGGACTTCTATTCGACCCCCCCCAGTAGGGGTAGGAAAATAAAATAAAACTGAAGTCTATTTGACTGAGTGTTCTGCAATACCACCTATTGGTCACATTCGCATCCTATACTTCAGTCACTAAGGTTTTCCATACCATGACACCTGACGACAGAGGGCAGGCGAGGTTTGGAGGGTTTGTGGGTTCGTACACCTTTGCGAGAAGGTCACACATATTCCAGTTGCCTGACCAGAAGGGCGTGCCTGCAAAGGAGAGCGACATGTCGATGACGCCGCTGGTGACGGGTTCTCCAGAGAGCGACATGTTCATGGAGACAGTGAGGTTGGTCTTGCCGTCCGTGACGATGGGGACAGGTGTCACGGTGATGCCGTCGACACAGAGGCGCAGGCCTGCAGGTGCACCGGTGCATGTGTTCCATGAGAAGCCATGCGGGTCATCACGATAGCCACCACTCTGTACAGGACAGCTGTCATCTGCGCACTCCACCCCCAGCAACACGGCTGCGAGCGTGCATACTGCTATACTCCGCATCATGTGTGCTGATGTGATGGGGGGAAGGGGGAAAGGGGAAAGACTAAAAGGCTATTTAGGATTTGATAAAAATCTTCAGAAAACACACAACAGTGTTTTGGAAAAGAGGCGGGAAAAGGGGGAAATATGCAAGATATAGTGTAGCCCTGTGGTGGGTGAAGTGCGGAAGAGAGCAAGGGTTGTGATGAAGTTGTTTTACCGAATACACTACTGCGGTTGCAGGTACACTGTCAGAAACGCGCAATCAGGTGTGATTGGTACTGATGGGGTGAGAGAATAACACAAACCTAAAAACCGTTTTTTTTTTAAGAGTATATAGAACGAACTCACAACGTTTGTGGGCGAGGACACGGGCTCATTTTTCCCCACACTTTATTTTTTTTCTCTCCCCCCCCCTTTTCCCCACAGGAATCCATCCTCACCCCCTTTCCTTTCCCTTCCTCTTCCCCATCCTTCTTTGCCCGTGTTTTCTACCCAGTGTGCGGACTGGCTAGAACCCCAAAATTGGGTGGTGTGCAACAAGAGAAGCTGTGAAAGTGCAAACACCTGACAAACAGGCGGGCGCAAGCAAATGCTTCTCTCGGTAGGTTTTTTTTTTTGAAACCCAAAGAGAACAAAGAAAGAAAAGACACCCACCTCCATAAAAAGGATTTTGGGGAGGCACGGAGATATTGGTAATGTCACCTAAAAGGGCTGCCACACGTATTCTGTTTTGTGTCTTGTGTCTTATGGGTACAAATTGGGGGGTAACTTTGGGGAAATAAACTGAAGTACCAGAGATAACTGAAAAGAGAAATGGAAAAGAAAAACTGTAAATTAGATCACAGACTAAAGAAAAACACCAAAAAAACAAAGGGGGGCAGATGGCGTTTATTAGAGTTAGTATATTTTTTTTTTGTCTGTTACTTTTTTTCACGTTATTGTGGTCGCCGGTAGATGATACGGCGATTATTTACTCTTCCCTTTTTACTATTAAGTGAAGTTGATAGTGCAAAACGTCTCTGAGACGCAAGCACTGACACTCGGGTGGGTTATCGAACCCCAGAGTGTTATCTAAAAGAGGGGAAGACTCTCTCTCTGGGAACTGAACGTTCTGGTCTGATTCAAAACCAAAAGGAAAAAAAAATCCCAAAAAAAAACGACAAACAAGATACGCCACACCCCTGCCAGTGCTTGAAGAAAACGAAGAAGAAATTCCAGAATGGAACACAGGGGTAGGCCCGTCTCTTGAAGGGGGGGAGTGGGTAGGGGGGGAGTAACACGACGGGACCCAGTGACAAGTGACAAGTGACAAGTGAAATCACTTGTCATTTTCACTTGTCACTTGTCACTTGTCACTGGGTCCCGTCGTGAATGAAGAACACTTGAAAGATGGTATATGCTTCACGCCACGTACACTCATCTAGCAGACGTTAACAACATAACAGCAAGGCAACTGTATCAAAAAAAGCCAGCAATCTCACACGAAGACACAACCAGGCAAATAAAAAAGGAACAAAAAAAAAAATTAACACTCATAAATGCGAACGTATCCCTTTCTCCCACGACGTCACCTTACCCTTTTTTTTCTCTTTTTTTTTCGATAGTTCAGAAAGCTGAATACTGTATCTTGAAAGCTCTTTACCAATACCCCTTGTATGACATTTCTCAAAAAAAAAAAGGACCTTAAAAAAGCGCTCCCCTCATCAAGAATCGCACCACAAAAATCTGTACATGATGCTGAAATGAAGATATGTTTAGGGAATGCGAAAAACAAAACAAAAAAGGTTCACTCCTCGTCACTGTGTACGATCAGGCAAAAGGGGCGAGGGAGGGTCTTCCAAGATGGCTGTTGTGTTAAGGGCAGCCTCCTCCCCTTTTTCTCCCTTCTGCCTTCCTTGGAGACACCCACTACAGCACCCAAAAAAAATCGCCGATTTTCCCCGTTCGAGAACAACCGAAAGCAAAGAACAAAATATTCTTCTTTTCTGCCGAACTCAGAGAGAAAAAGTGTTGCATTTAAAAAAAAAGAAAAGTTTGTAAGATGAACCTAAGCCTCTCGTGTTTAGTCACCAATACAAACAAAAAAACTGAATGGGCTGTGTCACAAAATGGAGAAAGGAACCACCCAAATTGATTTCCAAAAAAAAAAATCACAACAGAAGACGTGTGTGTGTGGGGGGATGCCTTTTAGCGGAGAACAGACCTCCCAAGCCATGGGCGAGCCGTCCTGATCCAGGACCAAAAACTCAAGCGCAGGGAGGATGGGGAACAGTGTCTGGCCACCCCAAGGAAAGAAAGGTCAGGGTATGGGGGATCTCGTGGGTCTTAAAGGGGGGGGAGGGCGCGGGGCTTGTCTCTGTGCGGGGCTTAACGAGAGCCTCTCTTGCTTGACATTTCCCTCTTTGCTGCCTCGAACCTGTGTGTTGATGTAATACAGTAAAAATACATAATACAGTGTGTTTGTATGTTTGAAAGCAGGTGTGGGTAGTTCCTGAGAAGCGCAACATTGCGCAGCAGGTGTTGCGTTGTACGTGAAACTGCTGTGCGTGCGGTAGTGTGTTTTGATAACGAATAGGGGTAATTCCTGCGAAGAATGTGTTCCCAAAATACCGTATGTGTATTGAAAGCAGGTGTAGGTAGGTCCTAAGAGTGAACATTGTCTAGCTATGTGTGTTTGTTTGTTTGGTGAGATGCATACTGTGCTCTGTTGTTTCCTCCCTTACCAAGGCCCATTCCCATGCTTTTCGCCTTCGGCTCCTGTGCATTGTGTGGTGTTGTTTATGTGTTGCAATGTTTTCAGAACCCGTCATTTCCCTGCCCCCGAGCTGTTATGATATTGACATACATCCTCAACCTTCTTCTTCATGGCACCCCATCCACCAAGCGTGTTCTGGAGGTGGTCCACAGCCGTCTTGTCAAGGCCGCTGTCACCAACGTCCATGAGGGCACGGTCGAAGCCTCCCTCCACGAACCACGGGTGCTCCGAGATCTGTGTCAGTGTGTACCGCTCGTCGGCCTTCGTGTTCAGCGTCTTTGTGATAAGGTCCTTGCATGAGTCGGAGAGTCCTGCGCTCTCGGGGATCTTGTAGTCACCCTTGCCAATCTTCCTCAGAAGCGCACGCAGGTCCTTCGCTGTGAACGGCAGGTCGCCAACGACCATCACGTAGAGGATGATACCAAGCGACCATACGTCCGCAGTGAAGCCGTTGTAGCCCTCCTTCTTCGTCACCACCTCAGGCGCAACGTAGTATGGTGTACCACAGCAGGTCTTCATGTTCAGGTTGTTGGGCACCTGGCCAAAGGTGTCCGTGTTTTGCACGTTGGACAGTCCGAAGTCGGTGATCTTGCACACATCGTCGTGGGTGACAAGGATGTTCTCAGGCTTCAGGTCACGGTGCACAACACCCTGCGAGTGCACGTAGTACATGCCGCAGACAAGTTGGCGGAAGTACTTGCGTGCCAGGTCCTCACTCAGCTTCGACTCACGGTCGATCTTGTTCATGAGCTCCGCACCCTCCACAACCTCAATTACGATCCACACCTCCTGGCTTTCCTCCTTGTGCAGCAGCTCAATCAGGTTGACCAGGTTCGGGTGCTGCAGAGCACCCATGATGGCAACCTCACGGTAGAGGCGCTTCTCGCCTGCCTCACCCTCCTTTGCGAGCACCTCCTTCGAGATCTTCTTCACAGCCACGCTCTCGCCGGTCACCTCGTTCGTCGCACGCACGACAACACCGTACGCTCCCTTGCCAAGACGTGCGCCGAGCGTGTACTTGCTCGTGTCGTTCGAGATGATGGACTTGACTGCCTCGAGGTCGAGTGTGCGCACCTTCCTCTTGCCCTTCTCCTCCACCACAAGGCCGTGCAACACTGGGGGCTCTGTCTTCGTGGGTGCTGCCTCGGGTGCGTCAGTGACTGCAGGTGCGCTCTGTGCGAGCACGTCGTTCGCAGCGTCGTCGTCGTCGTTGGGGCCCTGCACCTCCACGGTGGGCAGACCTGCGATCGTCTGGTCCACAGGTGTCTCTGGCTCAGGCTCGGGCTCAGGTGTGGGCTCCACCACGGGTTTTGGCTCCGGCTCCGGCTCAGGGACAGGTGCCGGAGGCGGTGGTGGGGGCGTCTCCACTACAGGCTCGGGTTCGGGCTCAACAACAGGCTCGGGTTTGGGTGCCTCAGGTGCCTTCTCAACAGGCTTCTCGGCCGGCTTCTCAGGCTCAGGTGCAGGAGTGGCCTCTGGTTGCTTGGGCTTGGCCGCCTCGGGGACAGGCGCGGGCTTGGTCTCCTCCTTGGGTGCTTCCTTAGGTGCATCCTTGGGGGCATCCTTCTTCACTGCCTGCTTCTGCGCAGCACCACCAGTCTTGGCCTGCCCCTGCCCCTTGGCAGGTGCAGCGGGCTCCGATCCACAGTTGCCCATTATGAAAGTATCCTGTAAGAAGGGGGTGAGCCAGCACGTGGTGTGTAAGCGTTAGATCCACGGTGCTTCTCTCTCCGTCGCAGCGAAACAGAGTAGAAGACAACCCTCTTTACGTTACGCCCCATAGCATAAGATAGAGGCCGGACTACTGTTCCCCACATGGCCGAGTATATGCGACATAGACCCGTGCGATAGAAGTGAAGGTGACGACAGACAAAAATGACAGTCTTGTGCGTAAAAAAAGAACAGGAATAGAGTACACAACAGAATAATGAAGGAGGGCAAACAGGCTGTGCACCCTTTGTCGTCTTCTCCGGAGAACAGCTTACTAGGTCAAGTGGAACTATACAGAGAGGATCGAGGAACTGGGAACACCCATCCATGTTGGGGTGAGGAAGGCTCTCTCGTGCACTTGAGGATCTCACATGTTACAAAGGAAGAACAACGCAAGGATGATTGGTGCACTATAATGATTGTGATTGTGTGGATGTGGCAACAACAATAAAACATCAAAATGAAGAATAAAAAAATAGTCCTCTGAGCCTCTGTATTTTTCTCTTTTTCGTGTCGACTTTTTTTGTCAGGAATCTTGCTACAAAACTGAGCGTCCCCCAGCCTCGATACGTTTGCAGGTGTAAAACAGTCGGACACAGCCACATCTGCAGGTGCAGGTGTGGCCGCACTCTGCTGTGTTACCATACGAAGCTGGGAAGACAGCACAGTGAACATCTAAATCTCTCTTTTTTTTTTGCTGTTTGTTTACTTATGGTCGTGGGGGGAGGGGTGCGGTCAGGTGCTGTCTCGTGGTCCTGACGATTGTCTCCTTTGTTTCATATTCAAGTCTTCATCCATCAACACTGAAGCAAGCCTCAGCAGGGGGGCGCGCTCAGTACTGCTCACCCTCACCCTCCTCCTCGTCGAACTCACCCTCCTCCTCGACGGTCGCGTCCTGGTACTGCTGGTACTCAGACACCAGGTCGTTCATGTTCGACTCGGCCTCAGTGAACTCCATCTCGTCCATGCCCTCACCGGTGTACCAGTGGAGGAAGGCCTTGCGGCGGAACATGGCAGTGAACTGCTCAGACACACGCTTGAACATCTCCTGGATGCAGGTGTTGTTTCCGACGAAGCAGGTCGACATCTTCAGACCCTTCGGCGGGATGTCACAGATGGACGACTTGATGTTGTTGGGGATCCACTCCACGAAGTAGCTGGAGTTCTTGTTCTGGACGTTGAGCATCTGCTCGTCGACCTCCTTGGTCGAGATGCGGCCACGGAACAGCTGACACGCGGTCAGGTAACGTCCGTGACGTGGGTCAGATGCGCACATCATGTTCTTGGCGTCGAAGGACTGCTGGGTCAGCTCGGGCACGGTCAGTGCACGGTACTGCTGGGATCCACGCGACGTCAGGGGTGCGAAACCCACAAGGAAGAAGTGAAGACGCGGGAAGGGAATCAGGTTGACTGCCAGCTTACGCAGGTCGGCGTTCAGCTGTCCAGGGAAACGCAGGCAGCAGGTCACTCCAGACATCACAGCGGACACCAGGTGGTTCAAGTCTCCGAAGGTGGGGGTGGTCAGCTTCAGGGTGCGGAAGCAGATGTCGTACAGCGCCTCGTTGTCAATCATCACACACTCGTCAGCGTTCTCCACAAGTTGGTGGATCGACAGGGTGGCGTTGTAGGGCTCCACAACGGTGTCGGACACCTTGGGCGACGGGATCACAGAGAAGGTCATCATGATACGGTCGGGGTACTCCTCACGCAGCTTCGAGATCAGCAGCGTTCCCATTCCGGATCCGGTTCCTCCTCCGAGGGAGTGGGACAGCTGGAATCCCTGCAGGCAGTCGCAGCTCTCAGCCTCCTTGCGGCACACATCAAGCACGGAGTCAATCAGCTCCGCTCCCTCGGTGTAGTGTCCCTTGGCCCAGTTGTTTCCGGCTCCGGTCTGTCCGAAGACGAAGTTGTCCGGGCGGAAGATCTGTCCGTAGGGTCCCGCGCGCACGGAGTCCATGGTGCCGGGCTCAAGGTCCATCAGCACGGCACGGGGCACGTAGCGTCCTCCAGTCGCCTCGTTGAAGTACACGTTGATGCGCTCCAGCTGCAGGTCGGAGTCTCCCTGGTAGGTGCCGGTGGGGTCCACTCCATGCTCGTCGGACACGACCTCCCAGAACTTGGAACCGATCTGGTTACCGCACTGTCCTCCCTGGATTGAGACGATCTCTCTCATTTTGTCTGGTTTTGTCTTTACCTTGTGTGGTCTCTGTAAAAGTGAGGGTGGTGTGGTGTGTGGTGAATGGTCTCTTGTGTCGAGTCTGTTCCAGGTGGCGTTCTCTCCAGTCCCCCGCCATGTGATGCACACCTCTCAACCAAGTGTCCATTCGCGTCTCCAACCCACACAGGTACCTCCACAGCTCAACCTACCCCAAGTTCCGCAACAACCCTCATCCCAACCTCACCCTGCGCAGTCTGCCTTGTGTCTTGCGTGTACTGGTACTAGTTCTGGGACACATGACCACTTCACTCTCACCGGGGTCTGGTGGTTAAAAAGCCTCCACAGAGTTGGGAGGGAAACCGTGGAGTTAATCCGGTTGTTTACAAGCATGATGCCAACGTCGTGTCCGTGTGCTGTCTAGAATGATCAGAGGTGTCCTAAGGGTTATTGGTATTGCCTTTTCGGGCATCGCTCTCGGTTGAGGCTCCGACTGGGGCGGCATATTCAAAAGAATTGTCATCACATCCACAACAAAGACAGCACAAAGCAGTGTCCCTCTGCTCTCAAGGTCCTTCCCAGTTCCCAGTTGCCCGTCCCTCCCTCCACCCTCCCACATTGCATTGCCTTGCCTTGCCGCAGTGTGTGTTCTCTCACCGAGGGTCTGGTGGTTAAAAAGCCTCCACAGAGTTGGGAGGGAAACCGTGGAGTTTATCCGGTTGTGGTTGTGGTTGTTCACTGTTGTGATGTGGGAACGTCTTAGCATCTCTCTCGTGCACTTGAGGATCTCACGTGTTACAAAGGAAGAACAACGCAAGGATGATTGGTGTACTTCTGTGATGTATCTATGTGGTGCAGTAGTCCCTGCAACTGCCCACTTGAAGTGGCAAGACTGAAGAACTGAAGAAGCATATCTTGGCCTGGTGCTGTCGCTCTGCACACCTGTGTTTTCTCACCGGGGGTCTGGTGGTTAAAAAGCCTCCACAGAGTTGGGAGGGAAACCGTGGAGTTTATCCGGTTGTGGTTGTTGTTGTTCGCTGTGGCTTGTGATGTGGGAACTGGGAACACTCAGCCATGTTGGGGTGAAGAAGGCTCTCTCGTGCACTTGAGGATCTCACGTGTTACAAAGGAAGAACAACGCAAGGATGATTGGTGTACTTGTGGTTGTACCGATATATGCTCTTAGAAGTAGACTTGAGAGGGAAATGGATTGACTTTTTTTTACCACTGTACTGAAACTGAAATACTTTAAAACATTATCGTTACGGGTAAACAATAGCAATACGGTGACGTGGAGGTTAGACGTCTTTGTAGCAGCGCCAGAAGGTTTGAATGATGGCGGCGTGGTGGTTCTCGATCATCTCACGTCGCTTGCGCGAGTCAGCTAGCCTGGAGAGGATCTCGAGCGCAGCACCTTGTTCCTTCTTGGCGCGCCACTTGCGCTGTATGCGTGCAGCTGCTGCGTTGACCTTCACGAGGTGAAGCCTCTTCATAACGTTGTAGATGCAGCACATTTTCCACTTCCTCTGTATCGCCACAACAGCCTCGAGGCGCTGTGATCCATCAGACAAGATGCGTTGTGCTGCACGATGCGACGCGAGACGTTGTCGGAAACGTTTCTGCGCAAAGTACGCACGCACTATGGACTGGATGAGCACGACGGAGCACACCTGCAGGTCGTGCAGGTCTTCGTCTCTGCGTTGTTGCCGACGTCCTAGGAGTGCACGCTTGGCTCGTCTGCGCAGGAGGAAGCGCATGACGTGCCGTTGTATGAGGACAGCTGCGTTGTGCTTAGTTCTGCGTATGCGGCGGATGCCTGCACGACACGTGGACTGGGCAGTGAGGATGTGGCTCGCGCGTTGCTTGTGGACGCGCCACACCACAACGGAGAGCTTGCTGCGAGCCGAGGCCTGAAGCAGTACAGTGCGTCGTGTCCTGTCCTTGTGAAGCACAGCACTGGTGAGAAGATGGAAGCGGTCAAACAAGCAGCACTTCTTGCAAAAAGCCACAATCATACAGGATGCGACGTGCCGTTCATGGTTTGCTGCTGCGAGCGATGCGGCAGCTGCCCTGGACTTTATGAGATGAAGGCTGGGACGCGTGCTGAGCACCATGTGCATCCGCCACGTGGACTGAATCAATCTGATGAGGTACTGTGTGCGTAAATACGTACCACGTTGTCTGCAGCACCTGTACGTTGCCTGTATCAACGCTGCTGCACGCGACTGCCGTCTCTTGGTGCACAAGAATAGTCGGAACTGTCTCTGTATTCGAACAACAGCACTAAGCTCGTCACGTCTGCGACGTAACAGCTTAACACGAACCTGTGCCTGCAGAAACAAGGTCTTGTGCAGCACTACACGCTTCCACGCCACCACCTTTGAAGAACACACGACACGCAGGCAGACCTGAAGCAGCGCCACCCGCTCGCACCTCCGCCACAACCGCAACGCCATAAGAAGTGCAAAGTAGCGTCGTGCGAGCCAATTGTTCGACTCCTGCGTTTCCCTGAGGAAGTGCGCCCTCCTGCTGAAGTCCTTGCGAACACTACAGGCACGTCCTGCGCGCTGCAGGACGTAGGAAGCTTTTCGCTGCTTCTTCATGATGACAATGCCGTTTGCAACTTTGAATCTGTATTGGTTTGCTTTGAGCACTTCTATGATGCCTGCAGCTGCGATGCGCTTACGTGCCCTGCACAGCCAGGCCTTCAGACGTGGCTTGCACCGCGTCAGGCTCACCCACACACAGAGCATCACACGCGCATTCCTGAGGCACAGCTCCAGTGAGTTGAGCAACGTGTTCGAGAGCACTGCGGTTCTGTAGTAGCAACGCTTCTGGATGTACTTGCTGTGCTTGTGAAGGCGCCGCATCGCTGCGAGGGCGAGCGACTGTGTGGAGCGCTCTGTGTCGTGCGCATGCTCGTGGCTGTGGCTGTGGCTGTGCTGCGGTGGTGTGTCGAGGCGGCCCACCTCTTCGTGTGTGCTGATGATCTGCGCTGCACTGAGACTGCTCCACTCAACGTCGCCACCGCCCACACGGCGCCACGCAGAAAAGGACGCACCCAGCTGCAGGAAGGCGTCTCTGTAGCTGTCGATGTAGACGCGTGTCTTCATGCCACGCTGCCCAGTGGCTTTGAGCAGACGTTCGTTCGCAGAGTAGATGGAGTAAAAGTTTTCGAGGTCGCGCGACGCGTCGTCGAAGTTGCGGAACGCAGTAAGGACCTGCCGCCTCAGTGCGCCAGCACAGCGCAGGCCGACAAGCTTCTGCGTCTGCTCCTCGCAGTCCTGGAAGAAGACGTCGTTGTCACGCCGCACAACGCCCACCTCCTTTGCGTAGTGCACGCCGACAAAGCTGCGCGACTTCGACGTCACCTCCAATATCACAAACGGGCTGGTCACGACCTCACGCGTCGGCAGCGCTGTGTTCGTGTCCACGTCACCCTCCACACGTATCTCCGCAAAGTGCACCGCCCCCTGCACCACCAGCAACGACATCCCCTCCGCCACCGCCACCCGCTGCCGTGCTACAAAAGCCTCCACAGCCTCGTCCCCCACCAGCAGGCCCTTCATCGGCAGGGCAAAGCCGAAGGGCCCAGTGCGGCCGTGCAGCTCCTTGGTGGGCACCTTGATGGCGACGCAGTGTGCGGAGGGCTTCTTCCTTTGTACCTCAGCCACGAGGGTGCTCCACACTGCGCAGAAGAGGTTCACACACGCGAAGGATGTCTGCTGTGCGGAGAGACCTTGCACGGCAGTGCGGAATGAGTCCTGCAGGCACGGCGCCGTTGCGCTGTCTCGTCTGAGGCTGTGAAGGTACAACTCGAGCGGCACACTGTGTCGCAACGACAGCAACGACGGCACGGCACGTCTCTCTGCAAGCATGCGCTCCATCTCTGCCTGCTCTGACCCACTCGAATGCCCGTCTGAGTTCTGATCAGACGACGAATCGTTGAAGCCGTCCACCGCTGAGGACGGAGTGAACGACGCCTGTGGGGAGTGCGCGTCGTCGGCAGATGCAGTCAGATACTCAGACACCTCATCCTGCACGGAGACGTGGCGTTCGATGCTTTCGCTGTGCCTACGGGTGTACTGCACACTACGCACAGAGCTGCCGCCACCTGCACGAACCTCCTCGTCAGGACTGTGGTCCAGCACACCCACCCACTGCCGCTTCACACCCTTCACACTCGGCCGCTTCTCCTGCCTGCCACCCCGCACCTCCTGCTTGCCCTTGTGGTTGTCCCATCCTGTGTAGTCGTTCTTCTTCGTGTGCACCGCTATGATCGCATCCGCCATGCGACGCAGTGTCTGCGGATCGAAGAGCAGTCGGTCGTGTTGCTCGGACACCTTCACCACGTGGGGGAATTCCGCTTCCGCTTCTGCGCCTGCAGGCGCACACCATTCCACCTCGTGGGGTTGGCAGAAGACTGTTATGTTGCTGCAATAACCACCTATGACGTCTGAGGCAGAGCTGTGCGTCTCTGCACCAGCCTTGCGGAGAGAGGACAGTTTGTAGCGCCAAGACCCGAGATTGTTGCAGCGGCTTTGAAAGCGTGTGGGCGTGTCGTCATGCGAGGCACGACGGTACCACCCTGAGAGGAAAGGCCTGTTTGTGGCGTCGATGTAGGCACACCCACCCCGCACATCGACGTTGATGTTGTCGGGGGACTCGACACACACACGACGACGTGGTTGCACTGCCTCCCCACCCACCCCTCCACCTTCCGCTTCCCCCCCTTCCACCTCCATCATGAGGTCTGCAGGCGACACCTCACCCTCAGAGACACGTGGCGTCTGCACCGCCACCATGCTCAGCACCCACCCAACGATCCCCTCCACACGGTCCGCCTGCAGGAGCACCCCCTGGCACCCTGTGATGCGCACAGCATAGTCCACTGCAGAGCTCTCAACGGAGAACTGCCCGGTGCACGGTGCTGCGTAGGTGGCAGTCAGCTCTGCACCACTGTGCACTGTCTTGAGATCGATGCGTGAGGTCTGCACCACGACAACCGCGTCGTACGCAAGGTGCAGGACACCGATGTGCCCGCTGGGTGGTGTGCACAGCGCCACATGCTGCAGAGGTACCTCGCTGACGTAGCCCCAGGTCAGACCCCCATCGAATGTCTCCAGGTGCACACAGCGGCGGCTGTCGACCACCTTCCAGCACAGCGTTGTTTCCTGCAGCAGCTCGAAGGAGAGCCCCTCCCACGCAAGCTCAAAGCGCGACTCCACACCCGTTGACCAGCAAGAGTGCGGGTAGGCCTGGTACCGCCCGCCATGCGAGAACGCTGTGCGCGAGAAGGCAAACGGATGTTCCACGCGGACGCAGAGTGTGTCAGGGGTAGCCGTGGCAGTGGCAGTGGTGGTGGTAGTGCTCTGTGCAACATGCCGTTTGCTCGCAAGCACCTTCTGCTTCCCTTGCAACGGAGACACCGCAAGCCGTGCCACACCAGTCTTCTGACGAAGGGCAACACCATTGCCTGATGGGAACACCAATGGCATCGGGGGGAAGGAGGAAAGGAGGAAAGAAGGGGCAAGAGTAAGACTACAACCCGCAGCTCAAAGTAGTGATAAATATGGCTCTGTGGCGGTGCTGGAGAAGCTCAGGCAGATGGCGGGGGTGCACAACAACAGGCAACCCCCCAAAGGAGGGAAGCCGTAGCTACAGCAGCATGGGGTTTTCTCAATGGGTCAAAAAAAAGGGGGAGAAAGTGTGTAAAATGCAAGAAACTGTGTAAATGGTAAGTGGCAAAGAAAAGATCAATGATGGTAGTCTCCTGCGCGGAGCGTACTGTGCATTATGCTGTGTATCTTGGTTTTGATATTTTATCCTGGTAATTGTGGTGCAAGGTGTGTCAACGAAAACAAATGATATTCCGGTTGCGGAGACCTCAGTACACTACAGCACATTACAGCAAGGGCCATATTCTGCGCAAGAATTACCCTCACTAGGCATTACCGCACATTACAGCACTCAGCTCCTTACAAACGACGCTAGAAGATATAAAAAAGCACTGGTATTTGATACAGACACCCCTCTCACTGACCCCATACGATGCCCAGATGAAAGCACAAAACAAAAAAGAAACCACTGAACTGCGGACGTGCACCTAGATGCGATGCACCCCTTGAAGCATCGTGAAGCGTTGAGCTGACATCCCACCTCTAATCCGCAGGGTCATCAGAACACAGAGACAACACTCCTTCTGTGTCATATGCGTCAGCTTCATGTGTTCTCCCATAGCTATTGCACTAGAACGTCCTTGGCGGCATCCCCCATAACCGTAACCCCAAAAGGTATGGCAGAAAAGCGGGTTTTGATTCTAGGCCTGACTTCTTGTTCGTCGCCGTTTCGTGCTCCGGGAATGCAAGCACGCTCCGCCATGGGGCAGCTACCTCAAACCCATATGCATGGTTTGCCCTTGCTGAGGGGACGCTTACCTCTTCCCTCCCCCTCCCTCCCCTCCCTCGCAGGAAGAAAAAGAAAAGACCACTGTTCCCCTATCCCTTGTCGTCCCAGTGAAGGGCGTGAGAGAGCACCACGCTTTCTGCACGCCTGTGTACGTTCTCAACCAATCACCCCGTTGTGCACCCACGTTTGAACAATAAAACACACCATACTCTCTTACCCCGGATTGACAACAGTTGGGTGGTTGCCCATTGGGTTACCCAACATACGATATGAACTCAGCACAGCACAGAACCACAACACACGATTCAGAAACAAAACGTGATGCGCAATAACCAAGAGAGGGGAATTTTTTTTCCGGCAAAACAAAAGATGACAGCACTACAGAGGGAAGATTGGAAAATCGGAGGGGGGGGAGGAGAGAGAGACGTGATGTATTTTTTTTTTTTCTTCGCAGTGCACACTGCACTCCCGCTAACAGCGCTGGTATGACTGGCGCCCAACAATACGCTAGTAAGCATACGAGCGGTACAGAGAACCACTCCCCCTGACACTAGGCCACAACTGTACAACTGTCGATGATGTGTCCCACAAACAAATAAAAAAAAAAAAAAAAAAAAAAAAAGTACACCAGGGCCCCGTGCAAAAAAAAAGACGGGACCCTCCCCACCCAGATTGCCTTCCCCTACAACACTACCACTCATGCGGTGAAGGAAGTCTTGGCCTTGGCGGTCTTGCCAGCAGCGGTCAGCTTGGTGGCGAACTGTGATTGAATGAGTGTTTTTTTTTTTCGTTGCAACGTAGCCAGGCTATTAGCTTGGATTTTCTTAGAATTTGGTATTCAAAAAAAAAAAGGGGGTCTCTCTAGTTAACAAAACCTTCCCTCGGTACATTTAGAAGACCCCTGCAGTCATGGCACCAAACCTTTTCTGAGAGCCTTTTTGTCCCCCCCCCCTAGGCATACTGTGCGGGCGAGTAAAAAAAACTCGCCTACTCGCCAAAAACTCGCCTAAAACTCGCCCATTTTTGGGGGGCGAGTTTTGGCGAGTTTTTTTTTTGGTAGGGATTTTACCTTGGGAAAAGTGTACACACGAAAATATGAGGGAAATTTGAGTTTTGAAGAGAAAAATTTTTTCGTTCCACTTGAACAAGACCTCTACAGTTTGCTTTGTAGGCTTCCACAACCAGTACCACCAGTCCAGCTGTAGCTTCTGCGGATCCATGAAGTTTGCACAGATGGGTGCGATGTAGTCGTGGTGGAATACCGCCAAGGGGTGGCCTGCAGGGTTGCCATTTACCGGCATGGCGAGGACATTGTTGTATAGCGAGTGTAGCCCCGGCTCATGTCTTCGTCATCCTCCGGATTGTAGCACGTCTTGTCCCCCGGGATCTATGGCACGCTTGGATCTTCCCCTGGAGCAAATGTTTACATACATGCCTGTCAGCCACTGCCGTGACATGGTTGCCTTTAGACGTACAAGTGACACAATTTCAATTTTTTTGTGTGTTTTCGAGTGGCATGTTGTCATCAGTCACCCCCGCCCTCCATTTTCACATCCTGGTGCACATTTTCACCCCCAAGGTGCGTATGTGCACCAGGATTTGCACCCAAATGTGGGCGAGTTTAGGCGAGTTTAGGCGAGTTTTTGGCGAGTTTAGGCGAGTTTTGGCGAGTTTTTGGCGAGTTTTGGCGAGTAATAGGCGAGTAATGGGCGAGTAGGGCGAGTTTTTGGCGAGTTTTTCCTGAAAATCAGGAAAACGAAAAACTCGCCTAAAAACGGCTCGCCTGCACAGTATGCCTAGGGCAGTGATTAAAAATACGTTCGATTCGTTCAACGAATTCGAACGTTCAACGAATTCTATAAATCGTATTCTATAGAATTCGTTCAGAATTCGCTCAGAATTCGTTTTCAAACCGTTTTTGTGTTAGTACTGTAGGGCCGATGTTTGGACCAGTGGTGGAGATGGGGAGTTTTTTTTTGACAAAGAGGCTGATGCGCTGCTACAAAACAAACAAACAAACAAGGAAAGGCTCGGGGGGTGGGTCACAGGAGGGACATTCACTCGCCGTCTCTCGGATCCAAGTTGGTCCCAAAGCTGGGGGAAAACGTTTGAGTCAAGTTGGCCTAAGGTCCGCTATGTTGCAGTCAAGGTACTCGGATGGGAGGTCTCATCGAGTTGTGCTGAACGAGGATTGGTTTCATATTCACACATCCAACCCCTCAAACCCCTCATGCCACGAGTCATTACTGGATGGACGAAGAAGTGAAGTTCGGTGACGACTGCGTAAAATCCGAAAACCCGCAAACCCGTAACTGCACAGCGAATCATAAAAGTGACCCTCCCTTTTTTCACCACCCCCCGAGCCTTCCCTTGTTTGCTTGTATATTTTGTTGTGTGTGTCATCCTCATTGTGAAAAAAACCCCCTATCCCCCTGTACTACCCTCAGTTTCCCAAAATTCGCTGATCGTTCAGCGAATTCGAACGATCAACGAATTCTATAAATCGAAATCTATAGAATTCGTCGAATTCTATAATCACTGCCCTAGGGGGTACGACTCCAGCCATTTTTTGGGCACGGAAAATTCATTTGGCATTATCTGGTCATCTCCAAGGCAACTGCGGGTGAAAAACACCCTCAGAGTGGGTCACAGGGGGCCTGTGGGTCGAAAAACGACCCAGAAGCCACCCCAGAATACAAAAAAATGGAAAAAAATAGTGAAAAAACGGCTTTTTTCACGTTTTGGCCACTTTGGGCAAAATAGCGATTTTTCGAGAAAAAAATCAAAAACCGGGATATTTTTTGACATCACAAAGCCTCCTTTGGCACAAATATACCCCAAAAGTGGCCTGTGAGTCCATTCCAACCTGTTTTGGACATATTTGACACTTTTGGAAGTGTTTTTTTGGTGTTTTTAGGTCAAAAAAATGCCCAAGACGTCCCCAAGACATCCCCAAGACACTTTGCACACCCCCTGTTACGGTCATATTTTTTTCGTTTTTTTGCCTGAAACCCCCAAAATACCCCTCCCGGACCCCACATAGTCCCGAATATCCATCACACACCCACTCAGAGTGAGTAGAAGCACCCCAAAAAAAATATTTTTTAAAGCCCTAAAATTGTGCTTCAGTTTCGGCAGCATCCATGTTGAAGTTGAAGGGCTTTAAAAAATATTTTTTTTGGGGTGCTTCTACTCACTCTGAGTGGGTGTGTGATGGATATTCGGGACTATGTGGGGTCCGGGAGGGGTATTTTGGGGGTTTCAGGCAAAAAAACGAAAAAAATATGACCGTAACAGGGGGTGTGCAAAGTGTCTTGGGGATGTCTTGGGGACGTCTTGGGCATTTTTTTGACCTAAAAACACCAAAAAAACACTTCCAAAAGTGTCAAATATGTCCAAAACAGGTTGGAATGGACTCACAGGCCACTTTTGGGGTATATTTGTGCCAAAGGAGGCTTTGTGATGTCAAAAAATATCCCGGTTTTTGATTTTTTTCTCGAAAAATCGCTATTTTGCCCAAAGTGGCCAAAACGTGAAAAAAGCCGTTTTTTCACTATTTTTTTCCATTTTTTTGTATTCTGGGGTGGCTTCTGGGTCGTTTTTCGACCCACAGGCCCCCTGTGACCCACTCTGAGGGTGTTTTTCACCCGCAGTTGCCTTGGAGATGGCCAGATAATGCCAAATGAATTTTCCGTGCGTTTGGTCCCAGCCAAAATGGCTGGAGTCGTATCCCCTACCCCCCCCCCCCCCCCCGAAAAATGTCATAATTAGGTCTTTGGTCTTTGGCCCAATTATGAGCACCAAGCTAATACCCTGAACGAAGCATCATCGTTTTAAATCACAATGTATGGAAGAGGGGAAAACGTATCAACGTGAGAATCATTTCTCTTTTACAACTACGACAAAAAAAGGGAGAAATTGAACACCTGCAAACACCTCACCATACTGCAGACACAGGCACTGAGTCATCAAATGATTGAAGAATGGAGATGGCATTAGGGTTTTGTGCAGAGTACCGTCGACACGTTTTAAAAAAATACAGAACAATACCTTCTTGCGGAGTGCGAAGGAGCGCTGGCGGCGGGCACGGTCAAGGCTGACACGGTCGAAGTCGTTGATGTTCGCGCGTGTGTCACGGACAACGAGCTTCTTTGCCCACGAGAGTCCGGCCCACTCCGAGACGGTCTTCTGCTGTTCAAGCGCCTGCAGGGAAGGGTGAAGGGGTGGGTAGAGTAGTGAAGCACCACAACTCAACAGGCGAGAAAAAACAAATAAAAGCTTATTTTAAAAACAGGGAAGGCCTCCCGTGCTGAGTCATCTTCAGCATCATAAGGCGAATACAACGTTTCACAAAATGAAACTAAACAACGCTTAAGTCGAGCTAGGAGCTGCTAGGAGCTGCTAGGAGCTGCTAGGAGCTGCTAGGAGCTGCTAGGAGCTGCTAGGAGCTGCTAGGAGCTGCTAGGAGCTGCTAGGAGCTGCTAGGAGGAACGGACAACCACAAAGAGAAAAGTGAATAGTGTTCTTCGTTGTTGTAAGCTTTTTTTTAGAGAATCCGCAACAGCAAACCTGCAAACCAGCAAAATATACACCAGGTTTTCTCCTTTATTTGTTGCAAAGAGGCTCTCGTCTTAATGTTTGTGCAGGTTGAAGACATAAGCGATATACCTTGGTAAGGGTCGAGAGGCGAGCACCACGGGGCACCTGTGCGAGGATCGGTGTGGGCTCGAGGTCCTTCAGGGTCATGACGTGGCGGGGCACGCCACACCAGTCTCCAGACTCAGCGTGGGCGGGGGAGTCCACGAGCACGCGGTTCTGGTCAACAATATCAAGCACGACAACGATCTGTGTGGGGTGGGGGTTGTGGGGTGTTGGGGAGGCAGGGGTAACCATAATCCGGGGAGGGGGACCCCGTCTCAGAACCTTCAGAAAAATAAATTGTGTAATCCATCCCCATGATATTTGCTACTACAGCGAATCAAACCCTGGGGGGGTTTAAAGGCGCCGATTTTGCGGGCGTCACTTTTGACAACTCTCATTTGAAGTCTGTGAACGCTGAAACCACGTTGATGCATACGGTACAGGATTAAGGGGGGCCCATCAGAGAGGATTTACTGTCTTTAACCGAAGTTTTAGAGACAAGCCTCAACGGGGAAGATCTAGATAAGGAGATATGGGAAGGGAAGACGGCCATCCGCATTGTGAACAGTGAGAACTGCTCCGTTATCAAGGAAAATAGTGGGTCAAGCTCAATAGGTACATTGAAGACATAAAGTTAGTTGGTCTTAAAAAAGATGCGGACAATCAACAGAACCCAAAGCACAAAATGACAGACATACCTTGTTGGCGTACTTACCCTTGGTGACCAGGGCCACGCGGCCAATCTGAATCATGCGCCATTGGTTTTGGGAAGGCATCTTAAAGACGTAAAAAAAGGGGGGGCACGAGGTTGCTGTGCGATGGTGCGGGGTGGTTATTGCGTGGGTGTGTAGGACGGAGGGGTGGGCATTGGGATGGGTGTAGGATCAGTGTTGCTGCATCGCCAATGCGTGCAATAAGACTGGATCATAACATCACCCTGAAGGGATTGATACTGAAACAGGTGTGGTCACATGGAGGAAGACTGCTCAAGGGCTTTGTCACTTTGTGAAATCAAAAAAAGTTGCTTTGAAATACAACAGCCCTCTACAATAACCGGGCTGTACCGGGGGTGGACCCCGACCATAGCCCTACATCCATTTCGTGGTTTATATCTGATATGTGCTACACCCGCTTCCACTCATCAGATGAATGGGGATCATTGCGAACACAGGGGGGGAAAAAGTGAAGTTGATAGTGCAAACGCCTCTGGGACGCAGGCACTGACATTCCGTGGGTCATCGAACCCCGTAGTGCTGGGAGTTGCTGACAGGGGGGGGAATGGGAGGGAAAGGGGAGGCAAGCAAAGCAAAGCAATAAATATTCCAGTACAGATATCAAAGTTACGGAGAAAGCTCTTTTTTTTTTTTATAGCTAATTGTACACTATTTCGTGTCTTAGGCGGGTGGATGGGGTTTCTTGTGGGTTTCTTTTATTGACAAACATAAATTTTGCTGCAGGTAGAAAACCCAACGCAAATTTAGTTACTAAACCCCCCCCACGGATATTATTTACCTCCACTTATTATTTACTTCACGGGTATTATTTACTCTCCCACTTATTATTTACTAATTTCTAACGTAAAAAACAGTTTTAATAAATTAAACCCGTTTATTATTTACTCTCCCGTTTATTATTTACTCCAAATTTAGTAAATAATATCCGGAGGGGGGGTTTATTCATTTTTTTTTTTTTTTTTTTTTTTTGTTTGTTTTTCTTTTTCTTTGAATTCACAAAACCCTTACTGAGCAGGTCTTCCTTGCGTTGCTGGGAAAAAAAAATTTTGTTTGATTATAGACTACTATCACAAGATAGCAGCCACGATTTCGCGATGCTGAAAAAAGAGGGGGTGGAAAGAATTGTTGAGAGAGCACAGTTTGCACCAATATCGAGGTGTGGTGAACATGCAAGACAAATCGCTTGTTTCTCAAGGAGCTGAATTGTTATAAACCCTCTTGATACTGGACGGATGTACTGACAGGCATTCTTCACCTCCCGGAGTAGAGAGCTGTGTGATTTGAAAAGAGGGGTGGCAGCTTGGTCCGACTGAGAACCAAAACAAAAAAAAAAAAAAAAAAAAAAAAAAAAAATTTAAAAAAACTAGAGCAGATGGTGTGGCTGAAGGGGGGCGGTAATTCGAACTTCTCGCGCACTGTGTACATCCCCCATTCAGCCACACCAGCAGAGTATTATTTTTCGTTATATCGTTTGATACTCTGTTTAGCGTGGCTGTCAGACAGTCTTCACTATTTTGTTTTTTTTTTTTTCTTTTATGATAACGCTGGCAAAGATTGAGATTGAGACATGGCAGTTTTCCCTTCAGAGGAGGTGTGTACATCAACACAAAGGAAGAAAACTTGAAAAATGAATACACCTCTGGTGCATACACACACACACATAGCTAGACAATGTTCCGCCCTTAGGAACTACCCACACAACTGCTTTCACACAACACACACAGTAGGCTATGTTCCGAACACTGGGGAATAAACCCATCTGATAGCTAACACATACACACTATAGACAATGTTCCGCCCGGAACTACCCACACAACTGCTTTCAATACACATAAGAAAATGAACTAAAACGCAAAGGTAATGTGGCCCATAACTTTTTTGGGCCACAAAAGAAGACAAAACAAAACAAAAAAAAAAAACTCTTTATTTTGGCGTGAACCACACCAAAAGGTATTTCTGTACATCCACTTTGTTGTATCCCAAGCCTTTAGAAAGGAACACAAATAAGCAGAGAATCAACCGAGTTTTCAAAAGGGGGATCAGACGGACAATGAGGGGGGAATAAACAGAAGCGTGAATGGCAAAGTGACGTTGATAACGTGTAGACATCTCTTGGATGCAGTAACAAAAAAAGACGAAGGGAGAGAGAAAAAGTCCACAATTTTTTTTTCCTAGCCTACCCATTTCCGCAATCCAAAACTAGACATTTTCCGCAATTAACCCGACTGGGGTGTTCCGGGGTATGGAATTTTGGGAATTTTCATTTCAATTCACAACTCTTCACAAAAAAGTGCGTGTGAAGAGTTGTGAAAAGTTGTGAAAAGTTGTGAAGAGTTGTGAAGAGTTGTGAAAAGTTGTGAACAGTTGTGACGTGGCGAGGTCTAGGTGGTGCCTGGGCACCCACCTACCCAGGTAGGTACAGGGCACCTTGGCGGACGTTGTTTGGCAACACAGGAGGTTCTGTGTGCAAAAAGTGCTTAAAACGGTGTGGCTTACCCGACAATTTGGGCCCTTTCGGGCCACGTGTTTTTAGGTGTTTTTTTCAACTTTTTAATCGGTTTGCATTTTTGGGATCCGCCCGTGCAGTGGTGGGGTCAATGTTGAAAATTGGACAATTTTATGACCACTTAAATTTTGGAAAATACGAGCCCGGTCATTAATAGGCGGGGCCATTTTCGGATAAAATTGTCCCCAAAATCCGGTTTGGCTTCAACACTAAACGAGGAGCACTCGTCAAGCTCTCGAAACTATGAGGAGGGCCCTGGAGGCTCTCGACCCAAGGGAGTTGACAGGTCTTGTGGGTGGGCCTTGGGAGCGTTGAAACCTTCTTTCCCCTCTGACAAAAAACTGGGGACAGCAGCAAGGGATCACCCACTTTTCGAAGTGGGTGTCGTCGTATCTAGTATAGTCTCCCGTTTAGACCCCAGCTCAGAGCAAGCAAAACAGGTCACCCCCTGGCAAAAATAGCACCAAAACTTTTCTGGCGAAGCCAAGGTGCGCAACATTTCGGGTAGACCTGCGGGCTGCCACTCGGAATTTTTAGCTGCGCCGCAGGCGCACGGTACGCTACTTTTTTATGAGTTGCGAACATGTTGAAAAAAAAGACAACAAGCGAACTAGCCGCGGACTTCCGTCGTCCTCCTTCGCACAGGGGGTGGGGTGGTACGGGCCAACTTGACCCACGGACCCACGCTAGCTAGCCCTGTGCACAGCACACTTGACCTGACCAGTCCTGCAAAAAACCCTGGAAAAAAAGCCCCCCTTTTTTTTAATCCAATTCACAACTCTTCACAACTGTTCACAACTCTTCACAACATCTGTGTTTTTTTCATCCAAATTTTCATTTCAATTCACAACTCTTCACATAAAAATGGCAAATACTATGTTGTGAAAACTTGTGAAAACTTGTGAAAAGTTGTGAAAACTTGTGAACGTGCCCAAAATTCCATACCCCGGAACACCCCACCGACAAAGAAAAATTAGCACAGTGTTTTTTAAAAAAGGGGGTCATTTTGGGAGTGAAGTGAAGAGGGATAAACTTGCCTTGACCTTTGATAGCTGTGTCATTTTAGGTCTAGAATTCAAATCTATCGAAAGGCACAATGAGCAAAAGGACAGCCTTGGGTTTTACTGTTTTTGTTCCGTTGGTATCGACAATAAGGCTTTAAACAGCTTTTTGTGGTTTTCAACGAAACTCGGTCAAAGTCGAAAAATGAAATTTATTTGACAACTCAGTTTTGAAAGGTTAGGAACTACGTGCAGACAGCACACCTCGTCCCTAATAAGGTAGGAGAGATGAGACGCTTGGGAACTTTGGTTTGACACTTTTTTTTTCGAATGGAAAAAGGGTGTGAAGGAGTAAAAAAAATGCGCAAAAAAAAAGGGGATATGAATTATGCAACCGTGACACTTGTCGTAGGAAGCTCAAGAGAGAGAACAAATGACTGCCTTCTTTTGGAAAACTTCGGAACGCGCTGTATCCTACAGGAAGAAAAAAGCAGCAAAAAAAAAAAAAAAAAAAATAACTATTTATTCAACGCCTTTTAGCGTGGTTTTTTTTTGCGATAACTTCACGCATTTTTTTCCCAGGCGAGTGGTAGTTAATTTGCCGAGCGAAGCGAGGCAAATTGAATCCACGAGCCTGGGAAAAAAATAAGTGAAGTATCGCAAAAAAATTCGCTAAAAGGCGTTGAATACGTAATTTTATTTCACGTTAAATAAAGTATACGAAAGGATTTGGCACTTTTAGCGTGACTCATTTATTGTGCAATAACTAACGAGTATGTGTCCCTCCGGGTAGCTCTCATTACCCTCCCGCCGACGCTACCGGGAATCCCGCGGCACCCCTAGCTAGGCTAGCGGGACTCCAGCTGGGGGGCTGGCGGGCCTGAGGGACTGGAGGGAGGCTAAAAAAGACTGGAGGGTCCCTCCAGCCCTGCTACCCTCCCGCCTGCTTTTGCTCGCTGGGAACCTGCAAAAAACTGGTGAACTGGGCCCATACCCTGGTATGTGGGGTGGGATACGCATTTTCGGGGTGGCAGAACCATGTGTGAGCCACAGGGTGGTGCACGTGTGACCCCATGCAGTACCACACAATAGCAGTACCTCACAATGAAGTAAAGGGGGTGGTGTGTCCTTCGCCTTGATAGGTAATGAAGGAGTCGATTTCTTGTTTCGTGAGTGCAGAATGCGTTGGACTGTCGTGTCGGTAGCCGTCTGGTGTTGCTTCAAGAGACACACGAGCCTCGGAAACTGGTCTTGCAGTTGCACCCCATACTTCCTCGCCAATATGCTGCTCAGCTTACTGAACGCTGTCCATTACGACGACGATTTGCACGTGAGATCGTCACGGAGATGCACTGTGCACAAAACGAAGTCGGCTTCCGTGGGCATACCGTCAGGCTTGCTAATGAATTCCTTAAACAGCGGTCCCATTCACGGACGTACGGTGTCGACAATGCTAGTCCTTACAGCAAAACCACTGTGGTGCTTGTCCATCTCCTGTCGGAGGACCGTTTGCGTCTTACATCCTTCAGCATGTTGCATGTGTCAAAAAAAAATGGGAAAAGGGCAAAAAAATTTCGAAATTTTCAATTTCTAGGCGGGTGGTGGAGCAGGATGTGCCAAAATTTAGCGTGAAGTTATCGCCAAAAAAAACCCCTGTTTTAGCGTGAAAAAAACAAAAATAAAATCACGCTCTGAAGGAATTGCAGTGAAAAAAAGTGAAAAGGCGTGAAATAAAGTTCAATTAGCGTGGCTTTTATTTGCGAAAAAAACACGGCGTGAAATTATCATTAAAAAGAATCACGCTAAAAGTGCCAAATCCTTCGTATACTTTATTTAACTGTGGAATAAAAAAAAAAAAAAAGCAAAAAAAACAACCGTGCAACAACATTTTTTTTGTCTGTATATACACTACTCCACATAGAAGCAGCCATCTTGCATTAACAAAAAAAAAAAAAAAAAACACTATTTTCATCGAAACACAAAAGGTTTCCCCTTCAATAATAACTATTTATTCACCTCCTTTTAGCGGGGTTTTATTTTGCGATAACTTCACGCATTTTTTTCCTAGGCGAGGGCTACTTAATTTGCCGAGCGAAGCGAGGCAAATTGAGTGCACGAGCCTGGGAAAAAAATAAGTGAAGTATCGCAAAATAATCCGCTAAAAGGAGGTGAATACGTAATTTTATTTCACGGGAAATAAAGTATACGAAAGGATTTGGCACTTTTAGCGGGACTTATTTATTGTGCAATAACTAACGAGTATGTGTCCTCACAGGAAGCTCTCAGGGAAAAAAAAAAAAAAGAGCGTGAAAAAAAAAAAAAAAAAAGCTCTCATTACCCTCCCGCCAGCGCTACCGGGTCCCGCGGACCCCTAGATAGGCCCGCTGAGGGGCTGGCGGGATTGAGGAGGCTGGAGGGAGGCTAAAAAAGGCTGGACGGTCCCTCCAGCCCTACTACCTACATGTACCAAAATTTAGCGTGAAATTATCATTAAATAAAATCCCGCTAAAAGTGCCAAATCCTTCGTATACTTTATTTCCCAGGGGAATAAAACCCTTTTGTTTTAGGGAACATCTCCTCCCCCCCGTTGTTGCCAACTCCGAAACATAACATAAACCCATAAGGCTACCTATCCACCTATCCACTCTACTGGACGACGCCACATGGCACTGTCACATGATAGAATGACATAGCATATGACATGGTAAAAACGATGACATGTGCACATGTCATCATGACATGTACCACGTGTCATTATCTGTAGATGACATGTTACGACGTCGTGTGCCTCACCAAAGAAAGAGTCCACTTCTCTGTCTTGATGAGAGTGCTTGCAAACAGGGGGGGTTGACACCCCGGGGGGTTGTTGTGTCGAGAGAAAAGGAGGGCACTGGCTTTGCCGACATGGATTACATAGTGGAATGCTTTTTGATAAAACGTCGCACTTCGTCCAGCATTGGCCATGGGGGAAAGGGGAAATGGTAGGGGAAAAGAGGGGGAGATAACAATGTTAGCTTGAGAATAACGAACCCAGGAAAGACTACATACAAATCAGAATAATGTTTTTTTTTCTTCTTTTTCCCTTTTTCTTTACAACGATACACAAGGTAGGGACGGGAATTTTATAACCACAACAGCATGACAAAATGAAGGGGGGGATAGGTTTTTAAAAAAAAAAAAATAAGATCGGGTCTTTGTTTGTGCGCTCAAAGCCGGGTGGAACAAAGTGGAAAAGTGTGAAAACTGCAATTAGTGTTGGTGTTTGTGAATCAAAGTGAATCAAACAGACAAAAAAAGTATGTTTTTTTTTGTTTTCCGTTTTGTTTACCCAATGCGCCTGCCTCTAAATCTTTACCCCCCCTTTTCAATCTTAGTACTGACAACTAAAAGATATTTTTTATGCTAAAAAGTGTCCCAAAATGGGCCTTTTTTTTGGCAATATTGCGTACTGTGGCTTCGCCAGAATTAGACTTTGGCTGCCGTTGATTACCAAAAGTGGCTTAGCTACGACAGCATTATGGGATTCTTTTCAGGAAAAAGAAACAAAAGGCAACCTGCAGACCATCTGTGTGGTCATCACAGGAAATTTCTTTTTTTTTTTTTTTGATAACGATTCCACAATATAATGCAATAGCACTTCAAAAAAATCCGAAGGGTATGTTGAGAAGCTTGCTTGAACGAAGTCCTACACACACATATATCCCCCTCTTTTCTAATGAATGTTGCGCTTCGCTCCACCAAAAACATATACGGACCAAAAAACGACAGTTCGGAAGATGTGATGTGTGCTTTATTTTCTCTCTTTTTTTCTCTGGTTACCCTCATAGTAAAAATAATGTTTTTTCAAAAATAAATTATTAAAAAAATGACCCAAAAGTAACATTTTTTTTGTAACAATTTAATAAAATGTTTTATTCGTTTTTTTGCAGTTGGGCAAAAAGTAACAAATGCTACAAAGAAAAAATAAAAAGCCCATGGTTGAACCACGGGAGTACCATTGGGAACTGGGTTGCTGACCACACCATACAGGCTGTACCTCATTTTTTTTTTGCCTGCGGCGCCATTTTCCCTTTTTTGCTCCGCAAAAAAGGGTTCGTTGAGTGACTCTGTGTAAAAAGCTAGATTTTTACACCATGGGTTTCCGCGCTGTATGCTTTATTAGCCCCCCCAGTAACATTTTTGTTACGCCTGCGGCGTAACAAAAATGTTACAAAAAAATAAAATCCAAAAAATGAAAAAAGTAACAAAATGCAAAAATGTTATAAAAAAAATAAAAATCGCCGAAATAATTTATTTGTAACAATAACATAATTTATACTATGAGGGTATTTTATTGGTCAATATGTCCCTCGCCTGCGTACCTAGATAGACTTTACACCGACCGCTCAGGAAGTATTTGACTCAGAATGCACTACCATGTTAGTTGTGGGAAGTGCAAAGCAAAAAAAAACAATATACAGGAAAGGCCCCAAAAAAACAAAATGAGAGGAGAAGAGACGAGGTTGGTAAGATGAACCTGTGATGAGCCATTTTAAAGAAAGTTTGACCTAAACCGCAAAGCCCTCCCTTCCGTGTGACCAGAAAAGAAACCTCAGGTCCTCTGGTGCTCATATGTAAAACAATGGAAACTTTTTTTTCGTTTGCTCCACAAATTTGTTGTTTTTTTTCGCCGCGTGTTGGGTAAAAAAAGAGAGAAAACAGACAAGAAGTAGGCATTTTTCAAATTATTTCCTTTTGTCGCTTGATTTTACTTAAAAGAAAGGAGTGTAATTTTCACCGTGCAAAGGTTTCATTCCCCATTTGCATTTTTCAGGAAAAGAGACTGTGGTTCAGGCCGTTGTGTTCACTAATGGTATTTGAAATTTAGAGAGGACAGACAAACTAAAAAAAAAAGGAGGCACGGTCAAATAGATGAATATCCACACTTTTGTCGTACAGTTGATGAATTGCAAAGGAACAAAAAAAACCTCACAAAAGAGAGAAGCATTATTTTTTTTGAGCGAAAACAGCAGGGTTCTCCACCATTAGCATTTTTTTCCTGCCCCGTGATGAAAAAAATTTAGGTCGTGGTGCGGAACTTCCGTGCTCCGTGATCGAAAAGTGTTCGGCGTAACTCATTCTGAAGAAAAAAAAAATATGAGAAGCGCCGAGGCAAACGGTACGGTTTTGAGGAAAGGTTTGGACGCCTTCCATTCCTGTGCAATGTGGGTGGAGAACCCTGGAAAACAGCCAACGACACCAACAGATGTAGGAGGCCTTCACAAACAAAAGGCAGCCATTTATATACGCACGCAGGCGGGGAAGAACGCCCCCCACACAACATACGGGTTTCTGCCTCAGTCGGAAAAGAATCTTGCACTTTTTGATGGGGAGATAGGGGGAGGAAAAGACAGCAGATACGGCAGGAATTGTGGAAGCGCGTTCAGAACGCTCGACAACTGCCCATTTCCGTCTTTTTCATTTTTATTTTGCAAACAAAACAAAGAAATTATGGGTGATCTAAGATCGTCTCCGTGGGACACGTAACAGGCTGTGAGAGCTTGTGAGAGCCTGTGAGACCTTGTGAGAGCTTGTGAGAGTCTGTGAGAGCCTGTGAGAGCTTGTGAGACCTTGTGAGAGCCTGTGAGACCTTGTGAGAGCTTGTGAGTGCCTGTGAGAGCTTACTGAGAGCTAGTGAGAGTTAGTGGGAGCTGTGTGAGCTTACTGAGAGCTTGTGAGAGCTTACTGGGAGTTAGTGAGAGTTAGTGGGAGCTAGTGGGAGCTGTGAGAGCTTACTGAGAGCTGATGACCTACAGTATACACAGTATACACAGTATACACAGTATACACAGTATACACAGTATACACAGTATACACAGTATACACAGTATACACAGTATACACAGTATACACAGTATACACAGTATACACAGTATACACAGTATACACAGTATACACAGTATACACAGTATACACAGTATACACAGTATACACAGTATACACAGTATACACAGTATACACAGTATACACAGTATACACAGTATACACAGTATACACAGTATACACAGTATACACAGTATACACAGTATACACAGTATACACAGTATACACAGTATACACAGTATACACAGTATACACAGTATACACAGTATACACAGTATACACAATACAAACGCCAGGTGGTCTGAAGAGTGATCTGACCACATTGTCCCAGTATAACATACGCCCAATAAATCCATTGGAGAAGGAATATTTCACGTTTGACCACCACAGAATACATGTTGCCAGCCACACCACACCACTAACAAAAAAACCCCTCAGAGTTAGTGAGAGCTCGTGAGAGCCTGTGAGAGCTTGTGAGAGCCTGTGAGAGCTTAGTGAGAGTTAGTGAGAGCTGTGAGAGCCTGTGAGACCTTGTGAGAGCCTGTGAGAGCTTGTGAGAGCTTAGTGAGAGTCTGTGAGAGCCTGTGAGAGCCTGTGAGACCTTGTGAGAGCCTGTGAGAGCTTACTGAGAGCTAATAAAAAAATCTCTCCCCGTTCATAGATCACCCAAATTAGCTTTGACAATGAAGAGAAAATAATTTAAAAACAAAAACAAAAAAAGGTCAGAGAAAACCCAAAGGGGGGGCTCTCGTTCTCTCTAATAATTTACCCTTCCCCCCATCTTCCCCTCCCTCCTAATCTAAAATATCAACAAATTGGTAATGAGACAACACCATAAGACCCTGAATGATCAGTGTAAGATGTAAGGGTGTTTGAGAAGTGCGGTTGCTGTCAGCCTGTCTTGTGGCTTCCGTTCGAAACATGAGTTCATAAAATCAAGCAGTTGGTGGTCCTCTATCCCCTCTGGGAAGGGGGGTGGCCCTGCTGCATTTGCGATGTGGTACAGGATCTCCCATGGGCTGTCGGTCTGGATGCACCCCCACGGGGTTTCCCCAAGCATTTCTATCACGGTACAGCCAAGCGACCAGATGTCGCATTCCGTGCCGTAAGCACCCTCCTGTGGCGAGATGACCTCAGGCGCCATCCAGAACGGCGTCCCCACCATCGTGCTGGTGCCCACGCGGCCCTCAGGGCGGAACTCGTCTAGCATTTTGCTACAGCCAAAGTCTGACAACTTGATGCAGCCCTCCTTCGTGACAAGGAGGTTGGCACCCTTGATGTCTCTGTGCACAACAGGCTCCGGAAGGCCGTGCAAGTATTCAATGCCAAGCAGCACCTGTCGGATGTACGTGCGCATCACAGAGGGAACAAGGCGTTTTGCATCCATGTTCTGCACCAGCTCCGCAACAGTACCGTTGCTGCAGAGCTCCAGATAGATCTGCAGCTGTTGCTCCTCAGTGTTGAAGCTGTGCCCAAGGTACTGAATGATGTTCGGGTGGCTCAGCCCCTCCATCACCGCAAACTCAGACGCGAACGCATCCTGTGCTGACTGGTCCGGCAGCGTGCTGAGGTCTATCACCTTGACAGCAACCTGCTCTGCGTTCTCCAGCTGCCCCATGTACACAGTCCCGAAGCAGCCCTTGCCCAGGGGACGTCCGACACGCACCCACCGCGTCAGGAGGCAGTGCCGCTCCGTCTCCGTAAGGGCAGCAATAGGAACGTCGACCTCCCCATGTGTGCTGCCAAGGTCTCTGTCGCGCGACTCTATTGTGTTGTTGAGGTTAGTTGCGACAGTGTTCGAGCCAAGCAGGGCCGTGAAGTCGCCGTGGTGCACAAGCCACGTGTCGCGCAGCACCGATGCGAACAATGCCTCAAATGCGTGTGCACGTTCCCGACAGATGGCATGTATCTTGCAGCTCATTTCGCTCTTGGGGGAGTGAAGAGACCGCACTGACTGTGCAGGTGTAGTGGGGGCTGTCCTCCCGTGGCTCTTCCCAGAGTCGTGTCCACGTGATGACGTCTCCGACTGCGAAGGTGTCATCCCAAAGGACGAAACAGAGTTGAGCCACAGTACTGACGCCCACGGGTCAGACGGTACTTCGGGGAGCGGGTGGCGCACAGGATCCATGGAACGGAGCTTGCGGAAGCAGTGGCACATCTCTGCATCTGAGCGGCGCACGCTCCATGCTCGGCGTGGGACGTCGCTGCCTGCCTGCGCAGTGAGCACAGAAATGTCATAGGCACCCAGGTCAGGGTCGTCATCGTCGCTGTCGCCCTCAGAGTCCGACAGCGACAGTGGTGCTGTGTTGGTTGTGCCCTCGAGCCCAGATGGACCCCTGTTGAGGTGATGCACGCGCACCAACACCCGTCCGCTCTGCAGCACCGAACGCGGCGTGAGTTGGCGTGAATAAACATTGTTCGACGGCGCGATTGAGCTCGCATCAGACTGCGCAGACGACACAGCACTACGGTCGGCAGCAGCAGAGAGATAGGCACGCCCTGTGGACTGCTCTGTGTCTATGGCGAAGAGGAGGTTCGACAGCGACCTGTTGTTGCGTGAAGATTGTTTCCGCGAGCGCTCTGTGTCGTGTTCCGACGAGGCCAGTGCAGGTGGGGTGGCTGTGCGCACAGATGCCTGTCGCTGCATCTGCAGTAGCTCTGTCTGCAGCTGCTCTTCGCGTTCGTGCTGCGGTGTAGGATGCGTCACAGACATGACGGGTGCACGCTTCGGTGACGCAGGTACGACAGGACCATTGAAACCTGCTCGTATTATAGGGTTCTTCCTTGGACCTTTCCCCTTAAGGGCACTTCGACGTCTCCCTGCATCGTGCGATGTGTTTGGAGTGCTGCTGCAGCACCCCATAGACACGTGTAATACTCTAGGAGGGGCAGGTGGTGGTGGTGGTGGGATGTCTGGGGGGGAAAGAAACAAAGAATAAGTTCAGGCCAACCAGAAAAGTGTGATGATCTTGAAGACAACGTCCGAGAACAGCGCGTAGTCCTCCGTGCCACGTCTCCGTCAAAGTCGACGTACAGCATCAGGGTGCCGGCAGTCGCGGGATAACTCACAGCCAGACATTCCTTCTTCCGTTACGCTCGCTGCGTATGACATGATGAGTCAAGACAAGACTTGCTGACGGCTGTCTCTACCTTCTGCACCCCTCTAAGCTACCGCAGCAGGGCAGGACACACTGCCGCCCAAGGTAACGATACCCGCTGCCATCACTGCAGCATCACCACAGAGCACATCGGATGCGTGGAAACCGTCGCGAGAAGCGCGCAGCTCCTTTTACGTCCGCCCTACCGTGAGGGGGTGTATGTTTTCCTCTAGGCTGTACATCACACCCCTATGCGATAGGTAGGGTCGACACACAGGATGCGCCTCTTGCTCCAAAGTACTTTGCATGCCCAACCACCCTCCCACGTCACACCACACCGATATTCCACATCAAGACCACATGCCATGTATACTACACTAAGAACACACCGGAGGGACGTCAAAAGTTTGTGGGGAAGGGAAGGTTTAGAAAAAAATACGGAAAGTTATGATGTTTGGTAATTCAGTTTGTACTATGACTTGCCCGCAGGAAGGGGTGGTGTGTAGGGCTGTATCCCTTGCCCTGATCAGGTGTGCGAACAAAGAAAAACTCGAAAGAATGCAAGAGAGATCCAACTTGGTGCCGTTAACAAAAACGGTTGCGAATGGAAAATACAACCAAGGTGCAGGTACAGTTGGTTTATGGTAAAAATAACTTCTGAGACACAAGCAATGACCAGTATCAAAGGAAAACGTGGAAGGTGGATGTGCCCCACGTGCACACATCAAATGAGAAGAGCGTGGCCTAACATGACCTGGATGTCTCAATGGGGAATTCTTAGAAAAGAGAATTCATCTTCCAGGGAGAGCCACTGCCTTCCGGGTGGAAAGACTTCCCTCCAAAAACCTGTCTTCCAATGTTATGGTAAAGCATGCCAACATGCGTTAGATCATAAAAAACGTAAAGAGAAAACTTGGTAAGAGCCTAAGCCTCACGTGAGTTAGTCCAGTCACCAATAAAAGAATAGGAAAACCAGACACTTTACGTTTGAAAAAAAAAAATACACCTAAATTTAGCAGTGCTTCAAAACGCTACAGAAAAGCGAAGAGGAAACAAATCGGGGGAAAAAAGAAGGGAAAAAAAAAAAAAAAGGGTAAAATTAAAATGAGAAAGAGTGGCGAATAATTGTATCAAATAACAAAAAATTTAAAAATAGAAAACGACTTCAGGATATGACAGTTAAATGAAATAAAGAAAACACTTTTTCGTTTATCGCACCCGCAAAAGGTTTGTGTTTTTCACTGATGAATGTGAGTGATGTTAGTGGAAAACCAATACGCTAAAGCGGGCACGCACCATCCGTCGTTTTCCATTTCTATTCGTCAATGCTTGATAACACAAAAATAAAAACACCTGCGGGTAAGCCTGCAGGCCATCGAACCGCGAAGGTGAGGTATTTCAGTGTTGTATGTTATTCCTATCCCACTGTGCCACGGGGAAAAAGATTGGGTCTTTTGTTTGTGCGCTCAAAGCCGGAAAACAAAAAAGTGAAAAAAATGTGTCAAACTGAAGGTATGGTTGTTGTGGTTAATTGAGTACTCAAAGAACAAGCAAGCTTTCTGTCTTTTTTCAATCCGTTTTGTTTGCCCTGCAGCGTTGCCTTGTTTTATCAAAAAGAAAAATGTGGTGTCGTGGAGCGCATCCTCGGGTGTCCACACTCATACAACCAAGTTTCCAACAAACAAACAAAAAACTTGAAAGATGAATGTGCACACGCAGAAAAAAGGAAGGAAAGGAAAAAAGAAGACGGGGCAGGGGAGCCTTGTCACGACCACCAAAGTCCTGGGCTGGACATTAAATTGCAGTTGAGGGTAAAAGGTGGTGGGACGGCTTCCCCACACAGTAAAAGGCAGTAGTGGGGAAAATGGTTAGGTGCCTCTGTAATGTCAAGCCACTCCCAAAAGGAGAGAAACGGCACCACAGATATCACGGATATCTGGCTTCGCCGCAGCAGTAAGAAGCGAGGGAAGTCCCAAAGTTTTTTTAAAAAAAAAAAGAAAAAAGGCAATTAACCTGAAAGTTAACTCAGGTGTTGCTGACCAACAAATAATGAAGGGAGGACTGCCATCAATACAATCAATACCCCCTTCCACCCTCCCCTCCCCAAATATCCACATAGTAAATCTACTTGTGGCGGAATGGACAACAAAGAGAGAGTCACTTCTACAAGCGACATCCTCTCACGTTGCTCCAAAAAAAAAAAAGACAACAACAACAACAACCACTCGACTGAAACATCAAATTACCGCGCCCCCCTCCCCCTTGTGGTATCCACAATCACCAAAAGAGACAGTAGATACTTTGTGACGCAACGTCATCTTCGAAAGGTTGATTTACAACAACAACAAAAAGACAGAATTTTTTTGAGGTCAATGGGACATAAACCTCACTGACACGAAAAAGAAGGGGGAAAAAAACTCAGCTACCCCCCCCCCAATCCCCATCCCCATCCCCCCGCCCATCCACGTTATACAACTGTAGTGCTTGGGTCGTGTTTTTTATTCCAGGCTCGGGCGTTGTGTGGGAGATGGGTTGGGGGATCGGATACGTTGCTATGTACGGAAGACGCTTTGAAGCGGCCAAAGTCGGGTCCTTCCTTTCGTCTCAGCAGATGAAGCTCCTCTTCTAACGCTTTGACGCGGTCGGCAAGAACTGCATCCACGTCTGTGGCGACGAGCTCTTCAGACAGAGTATCGTCACCTTCCTTTGCGTCTTTCTTGCTCTTGTAGTTAATATACACCGTGAACACAGAGAGGAGCAGACCCTGTACACAAGCCCCTGTCCACACCCCGACCCAACCGAACATTCCCCCAAGTAGGGTCACAACAGTCTCGCCGTTCTTATGCTCAACGTAACCAACCTTGAAAGTTGCAGCCGAAATAAGTATGTGAAGCGAAGTGTACTCCGAAGGGACCTGGCGTTCAAACTGTGAATAGCTGAACGTCGATGAATTGACCACCGTGCCGTTGACAAACTCCTCCTGTGAGAGAGAAAAGGACATCGCCGCGATATGGTTGCTTGCAACAAACATTGGAGACCCAAGGTCGCGTATGCCTGCCGTCCCGTCTTTAACCTTCCTCACACCTTGGTCGTCGACCACCGGAATGAAGTTCCCGATAAAAGGCAAAGAATAGTTAATCTCGCACTGTGAGATATTCGTAACAGGTGCGTACGGTGGTTCCAGCGACACTACTAAGTAATCCACAAACGCAACCTCCAATTGGCTTTTGAACTTCAGTCCCAAGTTCCGAAACTTTGTGCTATTCAAAAATTCGCTGGCCACCGGCTGCCCATCAAAGGTAAAATCGTGTGTCTCGAGGGCCTCCATGCAAGGAATAGAGGCGTTGTGCTGAGGGGATTGAAATAAACACGACGTTGCTTGCCACTTGCATTTCATGCCTACGTCACTCTCCAACGCAATCCATGGGATACTCAGTTCATCAACGGACTTCTGTGTAATGTTGCTTTTCTCCTTCCGACCCGTGTCCATGTACTCCACCATCATATCATACAGCATGAAAAGGACGATGCCCCACATCAGCACTGAAACAACAACCGCCGATATTTCCTTCTTGTTAAGCATTGTTTGAGGGGTATTATATAACACAGTATTCTGCAGGAGGGGGTAAAGTGGGCAAAGGGGCACAAAGTATGAAAAAAATAAAAAGAAAACAAGGGGGGTGAGACGAAGAACTTTGTGCAAACTAGACATTAACACCTGCCAAGTGATCTTAAAAACATCAGAGAAAAAACTAGTCTTTAGTGTTGAATACAGTCAAAAAGGGTGACGCAACGTGCAAGGATTCAAGGGCAAATACTACTAGACAGGATCTTAAATTTGGCTTTCTTTTTGCCTCTTTTCATATCAGACTAGGTGTCGCGAATAAAAATGCTTGATTTCTCTCAATAAAGTTGACGGTGTTGAAAACACTTCGCAGGTTAGAATGGGCAGTTAAGGGTTAAACACCGCACCGACTAAAGGGGGGGTGGACCTATTATCCGGGTAGACCTATTATCCCTAGGATAATAGGTCCCCCTGTTTTGGAGTTAAATTTTAACTTTTTAACTTTTGGGATGGTAAAAAAAATTTTATTAAAAATTTGGGGTGGGATTCTGGCGTTCGGCCAGTTTGCGTGCTCGCTTTCATGCCGGTTTTGCCAGCGCAGGCTGCAGCAAGGCCATCTTCCTTCCTGGCGTTGCAGCTGGGGCAGAGGGTCTGAGGATGATGGTGGGGCTGGTTGGGCAGGTTGGGCTGCTTGTACTTCTGCTGCTGGGGCATCTATCTCCATCACCTCAGAGTCCACAGGGCTGTCTGGCTGCTCCACCTCCAAGACCTCTTCCTTCACCTGCAGCAGCTCCTCCTTCACCTCCCCTTTGCGCACCTTTGCCTTGTGCGTTGAACATCGCGTCCAGGCGCTTTTTTCCCTTAGGGAGGGCTTTTGGTGGCTTTGCTGCCAAAAGCTCGCATCGTCGTCCTCAGTCTCGTCGTCTTCAATCACCATCACGGCCTCCCTGTGAGTTTCCAGAGGTTCCGCAACACGTTAGCTAGCGCCGCAGGCGCACGGTACGCTACTTTTTCTTTCGCCATGCTGCATTCCCCCATTCCGGTTAAATTGAAGAAAATTGTCCCCTACGAGTAGAATTCTGTGGGGGGGTAGGTGAGAGGCGGGTCGGAGCCCCCGCCCCTCACCTACCCCCACCCCAGCCCCAATCCAAAACCCAAATTACCTCCGTATGGACACGTATGGATTCTACCTTTTCAAAAATAATTCACGTATGGATTTCCATACGTTCCACACGTGGAGCGTATCTCTGGTTTACAGGATTGTGCATGTTTAAGGGTAAAAAGGGGGGGAAAGAGTGACCGGGATAGCAGCGGGATAACAGCGGGATAGCAGCGGGATAATAACAATTTTTAATCGACTTAAAATTTGGTCTGAAAGCGAAAATCTGAAATTTTAGGGTGGATAATAGGTCCACCGTCCCTTTACGCAAACGACTGCACCGAGACACTAACAAGCACGATCGAATGAGGGGTATGGCTTTTTTGCGAGTCCTCGCTTACTGGCAGGTTCGATTGCCGGATGAAACTTTTGAAAACAACGCACACACCTACCATGGAGGAATGGATCAGTTCGCATCTGGTTCATTGGTGTATCTAGTGCGCTCTATCATAATATTCTGGATGCGCAAACCATCACATACCCTGTGTGATTTGGGTAGTCGGTGGTGCCCTGAGTTCCTGTGGATAGTTATACCTATACTTACGATACTGTAACCGGACTCTCCCTTATACTTCCTTCAAAGATAAGATGAAAAATTTAGAAAAAATGGTCGTACCAGAATTTAGCACTGACTACCGGATTTCCACACTCACAAAGTCTAACTAGGTCATCTTCTTCCACACACTCCAGGAACCAAAGACCTCGCCTGAGAACACTCTCTCGTATCCACTTATCTTGAGTCTCAATCGAAACAACCTCTTGAATTCGTCTTGGTGACACACCGACAACAACAGGATTTGGCAAAGACTTATTCGTAAGAAAGAAGTTAAGGGTTGTACCAAAGTCAGATGGTGCATTAGAGTTGTTAGTGCTATATAGATCTCAGAGGACGGTAAGTTTGAATCAAAGTCAAACGAGGATGGATTATCGATTGATGTTAGTGGGTTGAGGTCTATGCTATCAATATCAGTTCTCTGCCAGCTTGTCCATGTCTCACCTCTACTGAGACGAGAGGGGTCTCAGTCGCGCTCTTTTGTACTTCACTAACTGCACACATACAACATCTATACTACTCGGCAAGCATGAACGAACAGTTAGGTCTGGCAAAGCACATATCCTGGCTAGTCAAGTACGTTACAGTTTCACGTTGATGACCTTCCGATAAATCGTGTTCCACAGTCGCTCGAGATGTAAATGATATAGGTTTTTGTGTCCTGTATATTCTCTGGTGGTGCTGTGAAGCTTGATGTTCAGAGGGAGAGTTGATGAATGGACAGAATGTTGAAACTCAAGAAACAACTTTTTTTCTCTTTGCTGGTATGCAGTGTGTCAACCCAACTGAACGAAAGGAAAGAAAGGGGGAAAAAAAAAAGAATGGAGCATCTACAGCATGCTTGACAGTTTTACAAATTTCCCACCTGTTAATGTGTAATCAAGAAAATGAAAGAATAATAATAAATTGTCGCCACACAATATTTGACGGTTTTTGAAGGCAAAGTTGGTGAAATACCACAAGCGTTGTCCCAAACTAAAAACTCTGTACTCCAGAACCCGGAAAAAATAAGTTTGCCTTTGGGTTCAGGCCTTCCCGGCTTGCCTGGTTATGCTGCAACAGAGCACCTACTGAGTCGGGCTTTAGAAAGTGACGTCTTCCTGGTGTTGATGCTGGTGAGTGAGTAGGTGACGTATTCGTCGTTCCCTCTGGGTCTATCGTCAAGCCTTGATTTGACGGCAAAGATTTCCGGGCCTGAGATATTCTCGAGTGGTGACCAAAGCACTCCCGATCCTGCCTGTCAGGGCTGACAGTCAGGTTCGGTAAGGACTGAATCCACTCCCACACACGGTTTTGCACCAGTCCCTCCCCGTTGCCAGTTTGAGAGAAAACAAACTTTGGGTTCGTGAGGCATGCTGCAAGATGTGTGTGCAACGAGCGGGTATGGTAATCGTCGGGTCTTCCGAAATAGGCCTCGTTTGTTTTACCCTCTCGACTAATAACCCACCACTTGTTATCGGTCTTGTAGAAACCAGCAAGAAGACTGTCAAATAAATAATGACACGAACCCTTTTTCGTCTTCGTACCACATAACGGAAGTACGTTGCACCAAGATTGAAACGCGATACGCAATATTTTCGCGTGTGATTCATTTTTGAGAATGTGTGACCCTGTGATATTCGTGCACGTACCACACATAACACACTTCGCATCTGAAAACTTCTTTGCATTTTTGTCATCAACCGGAGTTCGCTTGCTACTTGAGCTGCCTTTAGAACTAGCACTCTGCTTCTGAGCATACAAACGTTCATCAAACAAATAACGAGGGAGCTGGTTGACCCTCTGCCACAGAGCTTCAGGTAATGACCCTGGGCGTGCAGCAGCAACTACCTGTGCCGGTATCTGATCGTCCACTGGCCGCTGCTGTTGGGCTGCCATCACTTCCGGCAAGCCCTGCAGAATGCTTGTCCACTTCTGTAAGTGTGTGTAAAATAAATGTACAAAACTAGAAACAACAAAATAGACTATTTATTTGGTGAAATAAAGTGTACTTTACGTCACTGAGGTGGTGGGACGTCGGAGCTGAAAGGCTTACTGTACGAGCGAAGCGAGTGCAGTAAATAACTTGATGTTGCCACGAGCGAAGCGAGTGGGAACAAGCTTCAGCTTCGACAGGACCACCACCGAGGTGAAGGAAAGTGCACTATTGTGCCAAATACGTAATTTTATTTAACACATGAAATAGTCGAGGTGTATTTTTGAGATTTACCTGAAAATGTGGGTGATAGATATGTGTATTTGATTTGCCTGTACACGGTGAACTCCCCCCTCGGAGGCTGGAGTAAACGAGAGGTCTGGCAAGGGGGTGTGGGTCACACCCCCTAGCGGGTGTGAAAGCGGGTGTGCCACACCCGCTAGGGGGTGTGAAATCGGGTCTCCACCTTCTAAGGTGCGCCTCTGTACTAACTAGACTCTCGAAAATTATTTTGGTCGTACCCGAAAAGTGCCCAATTTACAGTGTGAAGTGATGCTCCTTGACGCTGCACGGCCTCTTTAAATTGGTGTGCGCCATGAATTTCTCCCACTGCTTCTGGTATTGTGCCGCCGTCTTCAATCCTTCGTGTGCTGCAGTCTCGTACACATGCTCCATCATGTCCTTGACCGATTTTGGCATTTTTTTTGTGTGTGATTTGTAGGTGATTTTTGTGATTTTTGTGGCTGGATGAGTGTTTTTTTCTTGAGTAAGTGGGGAGTGAAAAAAAGTACTTTATGACTACTAATATTGGACTTTTTGTCACTCCTCCATACAACTCAAGCCAAATATTAGTAATCTAAAGTCCACTTTACGTCACTCCCTTTTGTGGGCAAAATCTCAAAAATACACCGAGACTTTATTTCACTAGTTAAATAATATATATAATTCTAGTGTAATTATTTCTTCATAATTACACGCGGGGGGGTTCTGGCACGAGTTTTCCAATAATCGCACGAGCGCAGCGAGTGCGATTAGGAAAACGAGTGCCAGAACCCCCCCAAGTGTAATTACGGGAATAATTACACTAAATTAGATATTTTATTATCGCGCAATTATGGTCGAGTACAAAAATCCGGCGGGTTCCAAGAAGGTAATCAGAACCTGGAGTGAGGGTGGTATGGTGTTAAGTGTGAGTGTGAGTGACAAGGAAAGAGAAAATGTGTAGATGGGCTCTTCACAATCATTAGCCATGTGCTCGGCAGTCTTGTTCGAACTACGGCTGTTTGGAAGGCGTCCGTTGTCCATTGTGTGGATTTGTGTGGATCTTTGCGAATTTTTCACGTATGGCAAATGATAATATATTATGCGCTATTATGAGATCTCATAATACATGTGATATTATGCGCTATTATGTGCTATTATGCGCTATTATGTGCTATTATGCGCTATTATGCGCCAATTATGCGGCGTTATGCGCTCATTATGTGCCGTACCCCCCACCCCCCCACCCAAAAAAAGTCGCTCAGAAGTGGTCAAAAGTGCCCAAAACCGGGCGGAATTCGATTTTGGGGTACAAATGGGCCTATGGTGTGGTTTTTATTGACTTCAGGGGGGTTTCTTTGATTTATTACCTACTTCACGTTTTTTGACGGCTTAAGATACCTTGGGTGGGAAAACCTTTGGTACCAGGTGCTTGACACTTTTTGAAACATGGTTCTAAGTTCCACCAAGTCCCTCTAAACACCCCGAAACCGCCTGGGTACCCCTCGGGATAGGTTCTGGGGTGAAAATATGTGGCTTTGGGGGCTTTTCTGGCCCCTGGCTCACACTGAGGCGTGATGAATGTGTGAGTTGCTCTATCTACGAGGGGTGGGCAGGTACAAGTTGTATGTACATTTTTGAAAAAAGCAGATACGGGGCTTCTTGAGGCTCAAAACTGCTCAAAACCGGGCGCAGATGGATTTTTGGACATCTGAGGGTGGTATTTTCTGGTTTGGGGCATTGGGGTAGGGCACATAATGAGCACATAATGAGCACATAATAGCGCATAATCATTATGCGCTATTATGTGCTATTATGCGCTATTATGCGCTATTATGCATTATGCGATTATTATGAGCGCGCATAATAGCGCATAATGATCTCATAATTTATTATGAGATCTCATAATAAATTATCATTTGCCATACGTGATTTTTGTTGTTTTTTTTTTCAAAAAAAAAATTTTTTTTTGTGTCCAAAAAATGTGTTCCCCATGTCGTGGCAGGCCGAAAAAAAAAATTTTTTTTCGCGTGTAATTATTTCCTTAATTTTACTGTCAAAAATTTTACGGCTATTTTATACACAATCCTTAATCCCACTAGCCCTTTAAGGACCGTTCAGGTTTTTGGATTTTGGGGGTCAACTCTCCCCCGGCAGTAAAATATTAAGAGATAATTTTTTTTGACCAAATCTGGCGGCATTTGAAAGATTTTGCACAAATCTTTCCAACGGAATCAAAAAATCGAAAAATCGAAAATCAACTATTTTTTTAGAGTGGTGCGAGCCTTTTATTTTTGAGAATTTTTCCGAACAAAATTTTTTTTTGATAAACTCCCCGACATTATTTCAACTCGAAAACGGCGTATTTTGAAAGATCTGTTCAAAATCTTTGAAAATAAAAAAAAATTCGATAAAAAAGTCGGAGTAGAAATTTTCTGAAACAGCTGCACAAGGTTAGCAGCAATATTGGAATACATGAGTTGTGAACGATTTGCCCTAAACACGTGTATATCTGTAAGAAAAAGTACAAAAAGTGATCAAACCTCTTCCCATTCCTCACCTTCCCTCTCTTTGGACCTTCTGGAGTATCCGGAAGCGTCACAAAAGGCAATGCCCGTGTTCCCGGCGTTGCCGATGCTCGCGTTGTCCTCCTGTTCTCAGCAATAAGCTGCTTCGCCAGTTCACACTTGAACACACTAAGCGACACCTTCTTTTGCTGAGAGCGTTGCAGAGGGAGAAGGCATTCTGCGCGACACTTCCAAGAAATACCAAAACACTTTCGGTACCAAACTTTAGTCTTGAAGTACCGGCAGGCTAGTGCCATGCGCTGGTCCGACCGATCGATCCCTCCCATGCAGGAGTTGAAGACATGCCGAAGACATTATCCAGTAGGTGAAAATGGGGGGAATCCCAAAAGTGAAATGGTACCCCTAACCTCTCCTGTTGATGAGGCTGACAGGGTATGTCAAAATAAATTTATTTTTGCTTCTTTGGAAAGATTTGTCATAAAATCTTCCCAAAGAACCAAAAATCAATTAGAAATATGCAGTTGTCACCCTCTAATTTTTTTTTGCAATTCGAAGTGCCCCCAAACCGTAAAAATCCGGAAAACCCCAACAAAAGTGAAATAGTACCCCAAGTCTCTCCTGTCGGTGAAGGTGCCGGGGGGTGTCAAAAAAAATCAAAACTTGCGTATTTTGAAAGATTTGCAACAAATCTTTCCAAAGAAGAAAAAATCGATTTGAAATATGAAGTAGACATATCCTTAGGTATTTACGTGACCTTGAAGTGGCAATGGATTGCCTATGGTCCTTAAAGGGCTAGTGGGATTAAGGATCCTAAAAATACTTTTTTGGTCAGGATTTTTGTACGAGACCTTAATTGCGCGTTAATAAAACAACAAAATTGCACCACACTGTGCATCACCAGTGCCGACAACTGCAACCCCAACACACATGTTGTGAAGGGGGGACACTAGGGTGAAAAAAATAAAGATGGGTGTGAAGAGCAAGGGCCATACCTTCTTCTCCTCCTTGAGCTCGGTGATTTCGGAAGCGTACAGTTTCGCATTGTCATCATTTCCCCTATATTTGCCATACTTAGCCGCTTCAACGTTTTCATCGAGGCCACGTACATAACTAACTAACTTCTTGACTTCGTCAGTCACAGCCCTGTCAAGCGAGGAAATCCGGTTCTCCACATTCGCCATGTACGTCCCAATATTTGCAAAATCGTGAGACTGAGGTGAGACATTGTTGGTAGGGTCAGACATACTTCTACGAGAGGGGTTGAGAGATAGAACAAACAAAACTAAACGAAACCAATAAAAGAAAAATAAGAGAAACAAACGTTACAGGGGTAGTGGGTGTTGTGTTAAGGGGAAGAAGAGATAGGGTCTGTGTAGGAATGTGGTGTGTGTAGGTTGTGGGATGGGGTGGTAGAGGGTGTACAAGTAATGCAAAGGGGGGGTTGGGAACTTGTGTTTATTTCCTCTTCATTCGTAACATAGAACAAACATGCCCCTCACCACTTCACTAGTAGAAAGAACTGGTGCCTGCCTTGGGAACAGGAGCACACATATTTCACCCTCAAAACCCCACAGGAGACCCACAAAACCCGTACTGGGGTGTCTCGTGACACCTGCTGGTGCTCAAACCAAGAACGAAAGGAAAGAAAGGAGTAAAAAAAAAAGAATGGAGCATCTACAGCATGCTTGACAGTTTTACAAATTTCCCACCTGTTAATGTGTAATCAAGAAGGTTCTAACGCGGCGGTTCCAACGCATCGGTTCTAACGCGTCGGTTCCAACGCATCGGTTCTAACGCATCGGGTCCAACGCGTCGGTTCTAACCCGTCGGTTCCAACGCGTCGGTTCTAACGCATCGGTTCTAACGCATCGGTTCCAACGCATCGGTTCTAACCCGTCGGTTCCAACGCGTCGGTTCCAACGCGTCGGTTCTAACGCATCGGTTCCAACGCATCGGTTCTAACCCGTCGGTTCCAACGCGTCGGTTCCAACGCGTCGGTTCTAACGCATCGGTTCTAACGCATCGGTTCCAACGCATCGGTTCCAACGCATCGGTTCTAACGCATCGGTTCCAACGCATCGGTTCCAACGCATCGGTTCTAACGCATCGGTTCTAACGCATCGGTTCTAACCCGTCGGTTCCAACGCATCGGTTCTAACGCATCGGTTCTAACGCATCGGTTCCAACGCATCGGTTCTAACGCATCGGTTCCAACGCGTCGGTTCTAACGCATCGGTTCCAACGCATCGGTTCCAACGCATCGGTTCTAACGCATCGGTTCTAACGCGTCGGTTCTAACGCATCGGTTCTAACGCGTCGGTTCTAACGCATCGGTTCTAACCCGTCGGTTCCAACGCATCGGTTCTAACGCGTCGGTTCTAACGCATCGGTTCCAACGCATCGGTTCTAACGCATCGGTTCCAACGCATCGGTTCTAACCCGTCGGTTCCAACGCGTCGGTTCCAACTCGTCGGTTCTAACGCATCGGTTCCAACGCATCGGTTCTAACGCGTCGGTTCTAACCCATCGGTTCCAACGCATCGTTTCTAACGCATCGGTTCCAACGCGTCGGTTCCAACGCGTCCGTTCCAACGCATCGGTTCTAACGCATCGGTTCTAACGCGTCGGTTCCAACGCATCGGTTCTAACGCGTCGGTTCTAACGCATCGGTTCCAACGCATCGGTTCTAACGCATCGGTTCCAACGCATCGGTTCTATCGCAGCGGTTCTAACGCATCGGTTCTAACGCATCGGTTCTAACGCATCGGTTCCAACGCATCGGTTCTATCGCATCGGTTCTAACGCATCGGTTCTATCGCAGCGGTTCTATCGCAGCGGTTCTAACGCATCGGTTCTATCGCATCGGTTCTAACGCATCGGTTCTATCGCAGCGGTTCTATCGCATCGGTTCTAACGCATCGGTTCTAACGCATCGGTTCTAACGCATCGGTTCCAACGCATCGGTTCCAACGCATCGGTTCTATCGCAGCGGTTCTAACGCATCGGTTCTAACGCATCGGTTCTAACGCATCGGTTCCAACGCATCGGTTCTATCGCATCGGTTCTAACGCATCGGTTCTATCGCAGCGGTTCTATCGCAGCGGTTCTAACGCGTCGGTTCTAACGCGTCCGTTCCAACGCATCGGTTCTAACGCATCGGTTCTAACGCGTCGGATCCAACGCATCGGTTCTAACCCGTCGGTTCCAACGCATCGGTTCTAACGCGTCGGTTCTAACGCATCGGTTCCAACGCATCGGTTCCAACGCGTCGGTTCTAACGCATCGGTTCAAACGCATCGGTTCTATCATCGGTTCTAACGCATCGGTTCTAACGCGTCGGTTCTAACTCGTCCGTTCCAACGCATCGGTTCCAACGCATCGGTTCCAACGCGTCGGTTCTAACGCATCGGTTCCAACGCATCGGTTCTAACGCATCGGTTCTAACGCGTCGGTTCCAACGCATCGGTTCTAACCCGTCGGTTCCAACGCATCGGTTCTAACGCGTCGGTTCTAACGCGTCCGTTCCAACGCATCGGTTCCAACGCATCGGTTCCAACGCATCGGTTCCAACGCGTCGGTTCTAACGCATCGGTTCCAACGCATCGGTTCCAACGCATCGGTTCTAACGCATCGGTTCCAACGCATCGGTTCCAACGCGTCGGTTCTAACGCATCGGTTCTAACGCATCGGTTCTAACGCATCGGTTCTAACTCATCGGTTCCAACGCATCGGTTCCAACGCGTCGGTTCTAACGCATCGGTTCTAACGCATCGGTTCCAACGCATCGGATCTAACGCATCGGTTCCAACGCATCGGTTCTAACGCGTCGGTTCTAACGCATCGGTTCTAACGCATCGGTTCTAACCCGTCGGTTCCAACGCGTCGGTTCTAACGCATCGGTTCTAACCCGTCGGTTCCAACGCGTCGGTTCTAACGCGTCGGTTCCAACGCATCGGTTCTAACGCATCGGTTCTAACGCATCGGTTCTAACGCATCGGTTCTAACGCATCGGTTCTAACCCGTCGGTTCCAACGCGTCGGTTCTAACCCGTCGGTTCCAACGCGTCGGTTCCAACGCATCGGTTCTAACGCATCGGTTCCAACGCATCGGTTCTAACCCGTCGGTTCCAACGCATCGGTTCTATCGCAGCGGTTCTAACGCATCGGTTCTAACGCATCGGTTCCAACGCATCGGTTCTAACGCATCGGTTCTAACGCATAGGTTCCAACGCATCGGTTCTAACCCGTCGGTTCCAACGCGTCGGTTCCAACGCATCGGTTCCAACGCATCGGTTCTAACGCATCGGTTCCAACGCATCGGTTCCAACGCGTCGGTTCTAACGCATCGGTTCCAACGCATCGGTTCTAACGCATCGGTTCTAACGCGTCGGTTCCAACGCATCGGTTCTAACGCGTCGGTTCTAACGCGTCCGTTCCAACGCATCGGTTCCAACGCATCGGTTCCAACGCGTCGGTTCTAACGCATCGGTTCCAACGCATCGTTTCTAACGCATCGGTTCCAACGCATCGGTTCTAACGCATCGGTTCGAACGCGTCGGTTCTAACGCATCGGTTCTAACGCGTCGGTTCTAACGCGTCCGTTCCAACGCATCGGTTCTAACGCATCGGTTCCAACGCGTCGGTTCTAACGCATCGGTTCTTACCCGTCGGTTCTAACGCATCGGTTCTAACGCGTCGGTTCCAACGCGTCGGTTCAAACGCATCGGTTCTAACGCATCGGTTCCAACGCATCGGTTCCAACGCATCGGTTCTTACCCGTCGGTTCTAACGCATCGGTTCTAACGCGTCGGTTCTAACGCATCGGTTCCAACGCGTCGGTTCTAACGCATCGGTTCCAACGCATCGGTTCTAACGCATCGGTTCCAACGCGTCGGTTCTAACGCATCGGTTCCAACGCGTCGGTTCTAACGCATCGGTTCTAACTCGTCCGTTCCAACGCATCGGTTCCAACGCATCGGTTCTAACGCATCGGTTCTAACGCATCGGTTCTAACGCATAGGTTCCAACGCATCGGTTCTAACCCGTCGGTTCCAACGCGTCGGTTCCAACGCATCGGTTCTAACGCATCGGTTCTAACGCATCGGTTCCAACGCATCGGTTCCAACGCATCGGTTCTAACGCATCGGTTCTAACTCATCGGTTCCAACGCGTCGGTTCCAACGCGTCGGTTCCAACGCATCGGTTCTAACCCGTCGGTTCCAACGCGTCGGTTCTAACGCGTCGGTTCTAACGCATCGGTTCCAACGCATCGGGTCCAACGCGTCGGTTCTAACGCATCGGTTCTAACGCGTCGGTTCTAACGCATCGGTTCTAACGCATCGGTTCCAACGCATCGGTTCTTACCCGTCGGTTCCAACGCATCGGTTCTAACGCGTCGGTTCTAACGCGTCCGTTCCAACGCATCGGTTCCAACGCATCGGTTCCAACGCGTCGGTTCTAACGCATCGGTTCCAACGCATCGGTTCTAACCCGTCGGTTCCAACGCGTCGGTTCCAACGCATCGGTTCTAACGCATCGGTTCCAACGCATCGGTTCTAACCCGTCGGTTCCAACGCATCGGTTCTAACGCATCGGTTCCAACGCATCGGTTCTAACGCATCGGTTCTAACCCGTCGGTTCCAACGCGTCGGTTCTAACGCATCGGTTCTAACGCATCGGTTCCAACGCATCGGTTCTAACCCGTCGGTTCCAACGCGTCGGTTCCAACGCGTCGGTTCTAACGCATCGGTTCCAACGCATCGGTTCTAACCCGTCGGTTCCAACGCGTCGGTTCCAACGCGTCGGTTCTAACGCATCGGTTCTAACGCATCGGTTCCAACGCATCGGTTCCAACGCATCGGTTCTAACGCATCGGTTCCAACGCATCGGTTCCAACGCATCGGTTCTAACGCATCGGTTCTAACCCGTCGGTTCCAACGCATCGGTTCTAACGCATCGGTTCTAACGCATCGGTTCCAACGCATCGGTTCTAACGCATCGGTTCCAACGCGTCGGTTCTAACGCATCGGTTCCAACGCATCGGTTCCAACGCATCGGTTCTAACGCATCGGTTCTAACGCGTCGGTTCTAACGCATCGGTTCTAACGCGTCGGTTCTAACGCATCGGTTCTAACCCGTCGGTTCCAACGCATCGGTTCTAACGCGTCGGTTCTAACGCATCGGTTCCAACGCATCGGTTCTAACGCATCGGTTCCAACGCATCGGTTCTAACCCGTCGGTTCCAACGCGTCGGTTCCAACTCGTCGGTTCTAACGCATCGGTTCCAACGCATCGGTTCTAACGCGTCGGTTCTAACCCATCGGTTCCAACGCATCGTTTCTAACGCATCGGTTCCAACGCGTCGGTTCCAACGCGTCCGTTCCAACGCATCGGTTCTAACGCATCGGTTCTAACGCGTCGGTTCCAACGCATCGGTTCTAACGCGTCGGTTCTAACGCATCGGTTCCAACGCATCGGTTCTAACGCATCGGTTCCAACGCATCGGTTCTATCGCAGCGGTTCTAACGCATCGGTTCTAACGCATCGGTTCTAACGCATCGGTTCCAACGCATCGGTTCTATCGCATCGGTTCTAACGCATCGGTTCTATCGCAGCGGTTCTATCGCAGCGGTTCTAACGCATCGGTTCTATCGCATCGGTTCTAACGCATCGGTTCTATCGCAGCGGTTCTATCGCATCGGTTCTAACGCATCGGTTCTAACGCATCGGTTCTAACGCATCGGTTCCAACGCATCGGTTCCAACGCATCGGTTCTATCGCAGCGGTTCTAACGCATCGGTTCTAACGCATCGGTTCTAACGCATCGGTTCCAACGCATCGGTTCTATCGCATCGGTTCTAACGCATCGGTTCTATCGCAGCGGTTCTATCGCAGCGGTTCTAACGCGTCGGTTCTAACGCGTCCGTTCCAACGCATCGGTTCTAACGCATCGGTTCTAACGCGTCGGATCCAACGCATCGGTTCTAACCCGTCGGTTCCAACGCATCGGTTCTAACGCGTCGGTTCTAACGCATCGGTTCCAACGCATCGGTTCCAACGCGTCGGTTCTAACGCATCGGTTCAAACGCATCGGTTCTATCATCGGTTCTAACGCATCGGTTCTAACGCGTCGGTTCTAACTCGTCCGTTCCAACGCATCGGTTCCAACGCATCGGTTCCAACGCGTCGGTTCTAACGCATCGGTTCCAACGCATCGGTTCTAACGCATCGGTTCTAACGCGTCGGTTCCAACGCATCGGTTCTAACCCGTCGGTTCCAACGCATCGGTTCTAACGCGTCGGTTCTAACGCGTCCGTTCCAACGCATCGGTTCCAACGCATCGGTTCCAACGCGTCGGTTCTAACGCATCGGTTCCAACGCATCGGTTCCAACGCATCGGTTCTAACGCATCGGTTCCAACGCATCGGTTCCAACGCGTCGGTTCTAACGCATCGGTTCTAACGCATCGGTTCTAACGCATCGGTTCAAACTCATCGGTTCCAACGCATCGGTTCCAACGCGTCGGTTCTAACGCATCGGTTCTAACGCATCGGTTCCAACGCATCGGATCTAACGCATCGGTTCCAACGCATCGGTTCTAACGCGTCGGTTCTAACGCATCGGTTCTAACGCATCGGTTCTAACCCGTCGGTTCCAACGCGTCGGTTCTAACGCATCGGTTCTAACCCGTCGGTTCCAACGCGTCGGTTCTAACGCGTCGGTTCCAACGCATCGGTTCTAACGCATCGGTTCTAACGCATCGGTTCTAACGCATCGGTTCTAACGCATCGGTTCTAACCCGTCGGTTCCAACGCGTCGGTTCTAACCCGTCGGTTCCAACGCGTCGGTTCCAACGCATCGGTTCTAACGCATCGGTTCCAACGCATCGGTTCTAACCCGTCGGTTCCAACGCATCGGTTCTATCGCAGCGGTTCTAACGCATCGGTTCTAACGCATCGGTTCCAACGCATCGGTTCTAACGCATCGGTTCTAACGCATAGGTTCCAACGCATCGGTTCTAACCCGTCGGTTCCAACGCGTCGGTTCCAACGCGTCGGTTCCAACGCGTCCGTTCCAACGCATCGGTTCCAACGCATCGGTTCTAACGCATCGGTTCCAACGCATCGTTTCTAACGCATCGGTTCTTACCCGTCGGTTCCAACGCGTCGGTTCTAACGCATCGGTTCCAACGCATCGGTTCCAACGCATCGGTTCTAACGCATCGGTTCTAACGCGTCGGTTCTAACGCATCGGTTCTAACGCGTCGGTTCTAACGCATCGGTTCTAACCCGTCGGTTCCAACGCATCGGTTCTAACGCGTCGGTTCTAACGCATCGGTTCCAACGCATCGGTTCTAACGCATCGGTTCCAACGCATCGGTTCTAACCCGTCGGTTCCAACGCGTCGGTTCCAACTCGTCGGTTCTAACGCATCGGTTCCAACGCATCGGTTCTAACGCGTCGGTTCTAACCCATCGGTTCCAACGCATCGTTTCTAACGCATCGGTTCCAACGCGTCGGTTCCAACGCGTCCGTTCCAACGCATCGGTTCTAACGCATCGGTTCTAACGCGTCGGTTCCAACGCATCGGTTCTAACGCGTCGGTTCTAACGCATCGGTTCCAACGCATCGGTTCTAACGCATCGGTTCCAACGCATCGGTTCTATCGCAGCGGTTCTAACGCATCGGTTCTAACGCATCGGTTCTAACGCATCGGTTCCAACGCATCGGTTCTATCGCATCGGTTCTAACGCATCGGTTCTATCGCAGCGGTTCTATCGCAGCGGTTCTAACGCATCGGTTCTATCGCATCGGTTCTAACGCATCGGTTCTATCGCAGCGGTTCTATCGCATCGGTTCTAACGCATCGGTTCTAACGCATCGGTTCTAACGCATCGGTTCCAACGCATCGGTTCCAACGCATCGGTTCTATCGCAGCGGTTCTAACGCATCGGTTCTAACGCATCGGTTCTAACGCATCGGTTCCAACGCATCGGTTCTATCGCATCGGTTCTAACGCATCGGTTCTATCGCAGCGGTTCTATCGCAGCGGTTCTAACGCGTCGGTTCTAACGCGTCCGTTCCAACGCATCGGTTCTAACGCATCGGTTCTAACGCGTCGGATCCAACGCATCGGTTCTAACCCGTCGGTTCCAACGCATCGGTTCTAACGCGTCGGTTCTAACGCATCGGTTCAAACGCATCGGTTCTATCATCGGTTCTAACGCATCGGTTCTAACGCGTCGGTTCTAACTCGTCCGTTCCAACGCATCGGTTCCAACGCATCGGTTCCAACGCGTCGGTTCTAACGCATCGGTTCCAACGCATCGGTTCTAACGCATCGGTTCTAACGCGTCGGTTCCAACGCATCGGTTCTAACCCGTCGGTTCCAACGCATCGGTTCTAACGCGTCGGTTCTAACGCGTCCGTTCCAACGCATCGGTTCCAACGCATCGGTTCCAACGCATCGGTTCCAACGCGTCGGTTCTAACGCATCGGTTCCAACGCATCGGTTCCAACGCATCGGTTCTAACGCATCGGTTCCAACGCATCGGTTCCAACGCGTCGGTTCTAACGCATCGGTTCTAACGCATCGGTTCTAACGCATCGGTTCTAACTCATCGGTTCCAACGCATCGGTTCCAACGCGTCGGTTCTAACGCATCGGTTCTAACGCATCGGTTCCAACGCATCGGATCTAACGCATCGGTTCCAACGCATCGGTTCTAACGCGTCGGTTCTAACGCATCGGTTCTAACGCATCGGTTCTAACCCGTCGGTTCCAACGCGTCGGTTCTAACGCATCGGTTCTAACCCGTCGGTTCCAACGCGTCGGTTCTAACGCGTCGGTTCCAACGCATCGGTTCTAACGCATCGGTTCTAACGCATCGGTTCTAACGCATCGGTTCTAACCCGTCGGTTCCAACGCGTCGGTTCTAACCCGTCGGTTCCAACGCGTCGGTTCCAACGCATCGGTTCTAACGCATCGGTTCCAACGCATCGGTTCTAACCCGTCGGTTCCAACGCATCGGTTCTATCGCAGCGGTTCTAACGCATCGGTTCTAACGCATCGGTTCCAACGCATCGGTTCTAACGCATAGGTTCCAACGCATCGGTTCTAACCCGTCGGTTCCAACGCGTCGGTTCCAACGCATCGGTTCCAACGCATCGGTTCTAACGCATCGGTTCCAACGCATCGGTTCCAACGCGTCGGTTCTAACGCATCGGTTCCAACGCATCGGTTCTAACGCATCGGTTCTAACGCGTCGGTTCCAACGCATCGGTTCTAACGCGTCGGTTCTAACGCGTCCGTTCCAACGCATCGGTTCCAACGCATCGGTTCCAACGCGTCGGTTCTAACGCATCGGTTCCAACGCATCGTTTCTAACGCATCGGTTCCAACGCATCGGTTCTAACGCATCGGTTCGAACGCGTCGGTTCTAACGCATCGGTTCTAACGCGTCGGTTCTAACGCGTCCGTTCCAACGCATCGGTTCTAACGCATCGGTTCCAACGCGTCGGTTCTAACGCATCGGTTCTAACGCGTCGGTTCCAACGCGTCGGTTCAAACGCATCGGTTCTAACGCATCGGTTCCAACGCATCGGTTCCAACGCATCGGTTCTTACCCGTCGGTTCTAACGCATCGGTTCTAACGCGTCGGTTCTAACGCATCGGTTCCAACGCGTCGGTTCTAACGCATCGGTTCCAACGCATCGGTTCTAACGCATCGGTTCCAACGCGTCGGTTCTAACGCATCGGTTCCAACGCGTCGGTTCTAACGCATCGGTTCTAACTCGTCCGTTCCAACGCATCGGTTCCAACGCATCGGTTCTAACGCATCGGTTCTAACGCATCGGTTCTAACGCATAGGTTCCAACGCATCGGTTCTAACCCGTCGGTTCCAACGCGTCGGTTCCAACGCATCGGTTCTAACGCATCGGTTCTAACGCATCGGTTCCAACGCATCGGTTCCAACGCATCGGTTCTAACGCATCGGTTCTAACTCATCGGTTCCAACGCGTCGGTTCCAACGCGTCGGTTCCAACGCATCGGTTCTAACCCGTCGGTTCCAACGCGTCGGTTCTAACGCGTCGGTTCTAACGCATCGGTTCCAACGCATCGGGTCCAACGCGTCGGTTCTAACGCATCGGTTCTAACGCGTCGGTTCTAACGCATCGGTTCTAACGCATCGGTTCCAACGCATCGGTTCTTACCCGTCGGTTCCAACGCATCGGTTCTAACGCGTCGGTTCTAACGCGTCCGTTCCAACGCATCGGTTCCAACGCATCGGTTCCAACGCGTCGGTTCTAACGCATCGGTTCCAACGCATCGGTTCTAACCCGTCGGTTCCAACGCGTCGGTTCCAACGCATCGGTTCTAACGCATCGGTTCCAACGCATCGGTTCTAACCCGTCGGTTCCAACGCATCGGTTCTAACGCATCGGTTCCAACGCATCGGTTCTAACGCATCGGTTCTAACCCGTCGGTTCCAACGCGTCGGTTCTAACGCATCGGTTCTAACGCATCGGTTCCAACGCATCGGTTCTAACCCGTCGGTTCCAACGCATCGGTTCTAACGCATCGGTTCCAACGCATCGGTTCTAACGCATCGGTTCTAACCCGTCGGTTCCAACGCGTCGGTTCCAACGCGTCGGTTCTAACGCATCGGTTCCAACGCATCGGTTCTAACCCGTCGGTTCCAACGCATCGGTTCCAACGCATCGGTTCTAACGCATCGGTTCTAACCCGTCGGTTCCAACGCGTCGGTTCTAACGCATCGGTTCTAACGCATCGGTTCCAACGCATCGGTTCTAACCCGTCGGTTCCAACGCGTCGGTTCCAACGCGTCGGTTCTAACGCATCGGTTCTAACGCATCGGTTCCAACGCATCGGTTCCAACGCATCGGTTCTAACGCATCGGTTCCAACGCATCGGTTCCAACGCATCGGTTCCAACGCATCGGTTCCAACGCATCGGTTCTAACGCATCGGTTCCAACGCATCGGTTCCAACGCATCGGTTCTAACGCATCGGTTCTAACGCATCGGTTCCAACGCATCGGTTCCAACGCATCGGTTCTAACGCATCGGTTCTAACCCGTCGGTTCCAACGCATCGGTTCTAACGCATCGGTTCTAACGCATCGGTTCCAACGCATCGGTTCTAACGCATCGGTTCCAACGCGTCGGTTCTAACGCATCGGTTCCAACGCATCGGTTCCAACGCATCGGTTCTAACGCATCGGTTCTAACGCGTCGGTTCTAACGCATCGGTTCTAACCCGTCGGTTCCAACGCATCGGTTCTAACGCGTCGGTTCTAACGCATCGGTTCCAACGCATCGGTTCTAACGCATCGGTTCCAACGCATCGGTTCTAACCCGTCGGTTCCAACGCGTCGGTTCCAACTCGTCGGTTCTAACGCATCGGTTCCAACGCATCGGTTCTAACGCGTCGGTTCTAACCCATCGGTTCCAACGCATCGTTTCTAACGCATCGGTTCCAACGCGTCGGTTCCAACGCGTCCGTTCCAACGCATCGGTTCTAACGCATCGGTTCTAACGCGTCGGTTCCAACGCATCGGTTCTAACGCGTCGGTTCTAACGCATCGGTTCCAACGCATCGGTTCTAACGCATCGGTTCCAACGCATCGGTTCTATCGCAGCGGTTCTAACGCATCGGTTCTAACGCATCGGTTCTAACGCATCGGTTCCAACGCATCGGTTCTATCGCATCGGTTCTAACGCATCGGTTCTATCGCAGCGGTTCTATCGCAGCGGTTCTAACGCATCGGTTCTATCGCATCGGTTCTAACGCATCGGTTCTATCGCAGCGGTTCTATCGCATCGGTTCTAACGCATCGGTTCTAACGCATCGGTTCTAACGCATCGGTTCCAACGCATCGGTTCCAACGCATCGGTTCTATCGCAGCGGTTCTAACGCATCGGTTCTAACGCATCGGTTCTAACGCATCGGTTCCAACGCATCGGTTCTATCGCATCGGTTCTAACGCATCGGTTCTATCGCAGCGGTTCTATCGCAGCGGTTCTAACGCGTCGGTTCTAACGCGTCCGTTCCAACGCATCGGTTCTAACGCATCGGTTCTAACGCGTCGGATCCAACGCATCGGTTCTAACCCGTCGGTTCCAACGCATCGGTTCTAACGCGTCGGTTCTAACGCATCGGTTCCAACGCATCGGTTCCAACGCGTCGGTTCTAACGCATCGGTTCAAACGCATCGGTTCTATCATCGGTTCTAACGCATCGGTTCTAACGCGTCGGTTCTAACTCGTCCGTTCCAACGCATCGGTTCCAACGCATCGGTTCCAACGCGTCGGTTCTAACGCATCGGTTCCAACGCATCGGTTCTAACGCATCGGTTCTAACGCGTCGGTTCCAACGCATCGGTTCTAACCCGTCGGTTCCAACGCATCGGTTCTAACGCGTCGGTTCTAACGCGTCCGTTCCAACGCATCGGTTCCAACGCATCGGTTCCAACGCGTCGGTTCTAACGCATCGGTTCCAACGCATCGGTTCCAACGCATCGGTTCTAACGCATCGGTTCCAACGCATCGGTTCCAACGCGTCGGTTCTAACGCATCGGTTCTAACGCATCGGTTCTAACGCATCGGTTCAAACTCATCGGTTCCAACGCATCGGTTCCAACGCGTCGGTTCTAACGCATCGGTTCTAACGCATCGGTTCCAACGCATCGGATCTAACGCATCGGTTCCAACGCATCGGTTCTAACGCGTCGGTTCTAACGCATCGGTTCTAACGCATCGGTTCTAACCCGTCGGTTCCAACGCGTCGGTTCTAACGCATCGGTTCTAACCCGTCGGTTCCAACGCGTCGGTTCTAACGCGTCGGTTCCAACGCATCGGTTCTAACGCATCGGTTCTAACGCATCGGTTCTAACGCATCGGTTCTAACGCATCGGTTCTAACCCGTCGGTTCCAACGCGTCGGTTCTAACCCGTCGGTTCCAACGCGTCGGTTCCAACGCATCGGTTCTAACGCATCGGTTCCAACGCATCGGTTCTAACCCGTCGGTTCCAACGCATCGGTTCTATCGCAGCGGTTCTAACGCATCGGTTCTAACGCATCGGTTCCAACGCATCGGTTCTAACGCATCGGTTCTAACGCATAGGTTCCAACGCATCGGTTCTAACCCGTCGGTTCCAACGCGTCGGTTCCAACGCGTCGGTTCCAACGCGTCCGTTCCAACGCATCGGTTCCAACGCATCGGTTCTAACGCATCGGTTCCAACGCATCGGTTCCAACGCGTCGGTTCTAACGCATCGGTTCCAACGCATCGGTTCTAACGCATCGGTTCTAACGCGTCGGTTCCAACGCATCGGTTCTAACGCGTCGGTTCTAACGCGTCCGTTCCAACGCATCGGTTCCAACGCGTCGGTTCTAACGCATCGGTTCCAACGCATCGTTTCTAACGCATCGGTTCCAACGCATCGGTTCTAACGCATCGGTTCGAACGCGTCGGTTCTAACGCATCGGTTCTAACGCGTCGGTTCCAACGCATCGGTTCCAACGCATCGGTTCCAACGCGTCGGTTCTAACGCATCGGTTCCAACGCATCGTTTCTAACGCATCGGTTCCAACGCATCGGTTCTAACGCATCGGTTCGAACGCGTCCGTTCCAACGCATCGGTTCTAACGCATCGGTTCCAACGCATCGGTTCTTACCCGTCGGTTCTAACGCATCGGTTCTAACGCGTCGGTTCCAACGCGTCGGTTCAAACGCATCGGTTCTAACGCATCGGTTCCAACGCATCGGTTCCAACGCATCGGTTCTTACCCGTCGGTTCTAACGCATCGGTTCCAACGCGTCGGTTCTAACGCATCGGTTCCAACGCATCGGTTCTAACGCATCGGTTCCAACGCGTCGGTTCTAACGCATCGGTTCCAACGCGTCGGTTCTAACGCATCGGTTCTAACTCGTCCGTTCCAACGCATCGGTTCCAACGCATCGGTTCTAACGCATCGGTTCTAACGCATCGGTTCTAACCCGTCGGTTCCAACGCGTCGGTTCTAACGCATCGGTTCCAACGCATCGGTTCTAACGCATCGGTTCCAACGCGTCGGTTCTAACGCATCGGTTCCAACGCGTCGGTTCTAACGCATCGGTTCTAACTCGTCCGTTCCAACGCATCGGTTCCAACGCATCGGTTCTAACGCATCGGTTCTAACGCATCGGTTCCAACGCATCGGTTCTAACCCGTCGGTTCTAACCCGTCGGTTCCAACGCGTCGGTTCTAACCCGTCGGTTCCAACGCGTCGGTTCCAACGCATCGGTTCCAACGCATCGGTTCTAACCCGTCGGTTCCAACGCATCGGTTCTATCGCAGCGGTTCTAACGCATCGGTTCCAACGCGTCGGTTCCAACGCATCGGTTCTAACGCATCGGTTCGAACGCATAGGTTCCAACGCATCGGTTCTAACCCGTCGGTTCCAACGCGTCGGTTCCAACGCATCGGTTCTAACGCATCGGTTCTAACGCGTCGGTTCCAACGCATCGGTTCCAACGCATCGGTTCCAACGCATCGGTTCTAACGCGTCGGTTCTAACGCGTCGGTTCTAACGCATCGGTTCCAACGCATCGGGTCCAACGCGTCGGTTCTGACGCGTCGGTTCTAACTCATCGGTTCCAACGCATCGGTTCTATCGCAGCGGTTCTAACGCGTCGGTTCTAACGCGTCGGTTCCAACGCATCGGTTCCAACGCATCGGTTCTAACCCGTCGGTTCTAACCCGTCGGTTCTAACCCGTCGGTTCTAACGCATCGGTTCCAACGCGTCCGTTCCAACGCATCGGTTCTAACGCATCGGTTCTAACCCGTCGGTTCTAACCCGTCGGTTCTAACGCATCGGTTCCAACGCATCGGTTCTAACGCATCGGTTCCAGCGCATCGGTTCTTACCCGTCGGTTCCAACGCATCGGTTCTAACGCATCGGTTCCAACGCGTCGGTTCAAACGCATCGGTTCTAACGCATCGGTTCTAACGCATCGGTTCTAACCCGTCGGTTCCAACGCGTCGGTTCCAACGCGTCCGTTCCAACGCATCGGTTCCAACGCATCGGTTCTAACGCATCGGTTCCAGCGCATCGGTTCTTACCCGTCGGTTCTAACGCATCGGTTCTAACGCATCGGTTCCAACGCGTCGGTTCAAACGCATCGGTTCTAACGCATCGGTTCCAACGCATCGGTTCTAACGCATCGGTTCCAACGCATCGGTTCTTACCCGTCGGTTCTAACGCATCGGTTCTAACGCGTCGGTTCTAACGCGTCCGTTCCAACGCATCGGTTCCAACGCATCGGTTCCAACGCATCGGTTCCAACGCGTCGGTTCTAACGCATCGGTTCTAACGCATCGGTTCCAACGCATCGGATCTAACGCATCGGTTCCAACGCATCGGTTCTAACGCGTCGGTTCTAACGCATCGGTTCTAACGCATCGGTTCTAACCCGTCGGTTCCAACGCATCGGTTCCAACGCGTCGGTTCTAACGCATCGGTTCCAACGCATCGGTTCTAACGCGTCGGTTCTAACGCGTCGGTTCTAACGCATCGGTTCTAACGCATCGGTTCCAACGCATCGGTTCCAACGCGTCGGTTCTAACGCATCGGTTCCAACGCATCGGTTCCAACGCGTCCGTTCCAACGCATCGGTTCCAACGCATCGGTTCTAACGCATCGGTTCCAACGCATCGGTTCCAACGCGTCGGTTCTAACGCGTCGGTTCTAACGCGTCGGTTCTAACGCGTCGGTTCCAACGCATCGGTTCCAACGCGTCCGTTCCAACGCATCGGTTCCAACGCATCGGTTCTAACGCATCGGTTCCAACGCATCGGTTCTAACCCGTCGGTTCCAACGCGTCGGTTCCAACGCATCGGTTCCAACGCATCGGTTCCAACGCATCGGTTCCAACGCATCGGTTCCAACGCGTCGGTTCTAACGCGTCGGTTCTAACGCGTCGGTTCCAACGCGTCCGTTCCAACGCATCGGTTCCAACGCATCGGTTCTAACGCATCGGTTCCAACGCATCGGTTCTAACGCGTCGGTTCTAACGCGTCGGTTCTAACGCATCGGTTCCAACGCATCGGTTCCAACGCATCGGTTCTAACGCATCGGTTCCAACGCATCGGTTCTAACGCATCGGTTCTAACGCATCGGTTCTATCGCAGCGGTTCTAACGCATCGGTTCTAACGCATCGGTTCCAACGCGTCGGTTCTAACGCATCGGTTCAAACGCATCGGTTCTATCATCGGTTCTAACGCATCGGTTCTAACGCGTCGGTTCTAACGCGTCCGTTCCAACGCATCGGTTCCAACGCATCGGTTCTAACGCATCGGTTCCAACGCATCGGTTCCAACGCGTCGGTTCTAACGCATCGGTTCCAACGCGTCGGTTCTAACGCATCGGTTCTAACGCATCGGTTCCAACGCGTCGGTTCTAACGCATCGGTTCTAACGCATCGGTTCCAACGCATCGGTTCCAACGCGTCGGTTCTAACGCATCGGTTCTAACGCATCGGTTCCAACGCATCGGTTCTAACTTGCTTCCGAAGAGATGGGGAATATTCTTGAACACGCTGTTGTCCTGTTTCTCAGCAACAAGCGTCACAGGTTCAAGAGAAAACGGAGGGCGGAGGAGTTGGAAGACTTCGCTTCCCCCGTATTTGTTTCCGGAATTGAGCTTATGAGGACCTTTTTCGCGCGCAGCGAGTATGTTCGAAACGTATCGTGGGCAAAAAAAAATCATGATTTTCACCACCAGCCATGGACCAAGGTCGAAAAATGTCTGATTCCTGTGTAGAAAAACCCGTAAAAAAACCGGAATTCCAAGCCCGAAAGTGCGATTTTTGTAGCTGTTTAGCGTCAGGCCTGCCCTAACACAATGGGTGGGAAAATTTTTTTTACCCCCCCTTTTTACAATACATAAGCACTACATAAGAATTTGAGTTGACGGTCTTGAAAACACTTCGCTGGCTGGTGTGTCAAACGGTCTGTGTATGGTTTGCACGTAACGCTCTACGTATACGATACGATCTGTATGCAACGAACGCAACGCAACGAACGCAACGCATGCAACGCAACGCAACCGATGTGTACGTTACGATCTGTATGTAACGAACGCAACGCAACGAACGCAACGCAACGCATGCAACGCAACGCAACCGATGTGTACGTAGCGATCTGTATGCAACGAACGCAACGCATGCAACGCAACGCAACCGATGTGTACGTAGCGATCTGTATGCAACGAACGCAACGCATACAACGCAACGCAACCGATGCGTACGTAGCGATCTGTATGCAACGAACGCAACGCATGCAACGCAACGCAACCGATGCATACGTAGCGATCTGTATGCAACGAACGCAACGCAAACAACGCAACGCAACCGATGTGTACGTAGCGATCTGTACGAAAGCATGCTACGGGTTTAACGCCATCGCGTTAACGCAACACCTGCGCCGCTGTGACACTTCGCTGGCTCGTGTGGTTGTGATAACGGAACGGTCTACACGTGCGTTACACACAACGCTATGCATATGCGATACACGCGTTAACCGCATCGTGTGGTTACCAAACGCAGCCCACCTTCGGTGGGCTGCTGCAACTCGTGCCGTGTGTGGCCCATGCATGGTTCTCACAGCTCGCTGGCACGTTTCCCAAGCCGCAAAACCGGTCACCTGCCTGAAAAACCGGGTTTTTGGCCAAAACGCCTGTTTTGCCTGTAGAACCCTGTAGAAGCCTTAAGAAACACGTGTATAAAAGGGGTACTCGTGACACCCTGGTGTCAGGGTCTCTAAGGGCTCCCAGCCTCGCTGAGCCTCTACACCCCCCAAAAAGTGTCCGATCTTTCCAAAGAAAACGTTTTTTCGGCTGGGCGAAGCTTCTACACCCTCAAAAAAAAACCGGTTTTTGGTCGTATCCAGCAGGGGGGAGGGGGAGACTGAAGGGGGGGGTTAGAGACTGAGGGAGTGGCCGGAACAGCAACCTTTAAAAACTAGAAAACACAAGTGTTTTCTAGAATTTAGTTTTTTTTGGCAATCCTTAACACTCACTGGCTGGTGTGGTTGATAAACGCAACCGAACACAACGAAACGGATCCGCTCTATACGTTACGATCCGTATGCAACCAACGCATGCAACGCAACGCAACCGATGTGTACGTTACGATCTGTATGCAACGAACGCAACGCATGCAACGCAACGCAACCGATGTGTACGTAACGATCACAACGCAACGAACGTAACGCATCCAACGCAACGCATGCAACGCAACGCAACCGATGCGTACGTAGCGATCTGTATGCAACGAACGCAACGCATCCAACTCAACGCAACCGATGTGTACGTTACGATCTGTATGCAACGAACGCAACGCATACAACGCAACGCAACCGATGTGTACGTAGCGATCTGTATGCAACGAACGCAACGCATCCAACTCAACGCAACCGATGTGTACGTTACGATCTGTATGCAACGAACGCAACGCATCCAACGCAACGCATGCAACGCAACGCAACCGATGTGTACGTAGCGATCTGTATGCAACGAACGCAACGTAACGGATGCAACGCATGCAACGCAACGCAACCGATGTGTACGTAGCGATCGGAACGCAACGAACGTAACCAACCAAACACAACCAACGCAACGCAACCGCTCCGTACGTTGCGCTCTGTACGTAACGATAGCTACACAACGAACGCAACGCATGCAACACAACGTAACCGGCGTGTACGTAGCGATGTCTACGCAACGAAGTCAACGCAACCAACGCAACGAGTGGTTACAAACCCCCACGCATGGTTCTCACACCGCTCTGGCACGTTTCCCAAGCCGCAAACCCGGTTACCTGCCTGAAAAACCGGGTTTTTGGCCAAAACGCCTGTTTTGCCTGTAGAACCCTGTAGAACCCTTAAGAAACACGTGTAAAAAAGGGGTACTCGCGACACCCTGGTTTCAGGGTCTGTCAGGGTTTGGAGGTCTTTGCTTCAGAGAAAGTCTCCTAAAAACCTCCTATCTTCCCAAGAATCCACTTTTTTGACCTCTTTGGACGTTTAGAGACCTGAAAAAAAATGGCCGAAACCCACCCCTGGGGGTGGGGAGGGTGGGTGGGTGGGTGGGTGGGTGGGAGGTGATCAGCAACCTTAAAGACCTTAACACCGAGTGTTAAGGAACTACACAAATATGACTTTTTTTTTGGGGCGTGCCACACCAATAATTTAAAATAGTAAAAAATGGATACCAAAAATGATTACTCGAAACCGACAACGTCGGAGTTGTCCAAGAAAATGAAGGATACCAAGCTGCAGTACGCAAGACAGATCAAGGAGCACAACAAGAGCATCAAGGTTATCAATAAGCTGATAGATTCTGGGGTGTTAAGCACTCAGGCGAACCAAGCCCTACGACAGGATATTATCCACATTCAAGACAAGATCGCTGAGGTCAAGTCGGAGCAGAAGATAGCCCTGGCTCCACTACATGTTGAGCAGAAGCAGGAGAAGGTTGTCAACAAAAAGATCACAGACAAGGAGGTTCTCCCATTCGTACAAGAAGCGATTGACGATACGAAGACAATGGTTGATGAATATAAGAAAGAACTCAAAGGTAGATACTTCAAGCAGAATGGGTCAAGATTCGTCAGAGACTTCACAGATGACCAGAAAGATAAATTGAAGAAAACCGACCAAGAGCACAAGAAACACAAGCGGGAGATTCTCGATGATGCAAAAGAGACATACAAGGAAGATATCATTCAGAAAAGACTTGGGATACCCGCTCCAGCTCCAGCTCCAGCTCCAGCTCCAGAACCTGTAATTATCGATGAAGATGTTCTGCAGAAACTTATCGACAAAACCAAAGTGTATGTCAAACATGGAGCCAAGCAGACAGATTCCAAGATGGTCATCAATTTCCCTGAAGCACTGAATGTTTACTTCTGGGGTGCAATACGTCCACAATATCCAATGATCAGAGATTTCATTCAGGGTGATCTTGAAGGTAACAAGACTAAGAAGGTTTCGTTTACCTTATCGGCTTTCTTCACCAAACCAAACGCTTACTCTCAAACAATCCATAAGGTAGTAGAGATCAACAGTGTACTTGCAACTGACGTACTTAACCTCGATGCAGTTATGAGGCAAGGGGATGAGCTATTCAATAAAGATGAAGGGGAGTCAGGTTTATTCTTTGTTGGCTTCAAGTATATCACGATCGAATCCTTCAACACACAGATGAGCATCGGTGGAGAGTACATGGATGTTGTGGAGAGGTTAAATAAGAACTCACATCTCAAGAAGAACATTGTGAATGTGAAGAACACATACAAAGAAATCAACAACGCATGCTTCCGTTTAGCTGTGGTGGCACATGAGAAGAATATACTGAAAGATGCATCACGAGTTAGCAATTACTACAAGAAGAGGACTGGATGGATCGACTCAGAGTATGTTTGGTCCATGTTCAGTGACTACACACTTCCTGCAACGGATCAGCAAATCAAACAATTCCTGAATGCGAACAAGGACATATCAATAAGTATCTATGGCATTGATGCCGACTCAGACTCAGACAAGACAGGTAAGTTCCATGTGTTGAAGCATGAGAAGAATCCAAAGGAAGATCACATCAATCTCCTCTTTCACGATAACCACTACATGCTGATAAAGAACCTGAGTAAGATGTTAGGCTCTGATAAAACGTATGTGTGCCCCAGATGTCTATCAGTGAAGAAGAAAACCATACCAGAACTTGAAGAGCATCTGAGGATATGCAACGAGAACCCAATACAGACAACAACGATGGCGAGGTCTAAACATATTCAAATCACCGACAAGAAGATGAGTAACACAGAGAAGAAGCCGTTCATTATTACAGCAGATTTCGAGAGCTTCCTTGACACAAGAGACCAGGACACATCATACAGCAAGACTCAGGGGTCAAAAGACCAGGAGCCCAAGAAGGAGCCCACAACTATTCTTCAAACCCATCGTGCAGCCTCTTTCACACTCAAAGTTATTGCTGACAGTGAACTCAACTTCACAGGTAAAACACTTTACACATACACACCTTCAAATATAGAGGATACAATTGAGTATGAGCATGATTTACTTGGTCAGTTCGATAGTGCCTTACAGGAGATAGCTGAGAACATTGCAGTATTCATGGACAATAGACAGAAGCAGTTTGGAAACATTGAGAGTGCATGTACGTTATTTACAGACGAAGATAAAGAGAGAGATGCTGAAGCCAAGAATTGTGAGTTCTGCAGTAGCCCCTTTGGGTCTACACACATCAAAGTTAGAGATCATTGCCATTTGACTGGGAAGTATAGAAGGGCCCTTTGCTCCAGCTGCAACCTCAACCACAAGACAGAGTACAACATTCCACTTTACTTCCACAATGCCAGAGGATACGACAACAACTATGTCTTCAAGCTGTTAAAGCAGTACGAGGCATATGGTCTTAAGATTCTAAACACAAACAGCCAAACAACAATGCTGATCAAGATGGACAAGTATGCTAACCTTCCTTACAAGTATGGTGAGGAGCAGAAGCAGAGGAAGATTTCATTTCATGTGAAGGACAGTCTACAAATCATGTCATCTTCGTTGGACACGCTGTTGAAGAACTTACCCCATGATCAGAAGTATTATCAGCTAGACTACATCAAGACCGCATACAAACACATAAACATGAATGATGAAGGGATGCTTGACCTCTTGTTGGGCAAAGGAGTGTTTCCATATTCATACTTCGACAGTCCCGCTAAGCTGAGAGAGACGTCACTACCATCGAAAGACCTATGGTATGACTGTCTTAAGCAGGATGACATCAAACAAGAAGACTACGATAAAGCCTGCAGAGTGTGGAACACCCTGAAGTGCGAGACCTTCAAAGACTACCACGACTTCTACCTCAACATGGATGTGCTTGGTCTTGCAGACGTCCTACAGGCCCAAAGGATGAAACTACACAAAACACACAAGCTAGACATCTGTCACTACTGCAGTTTCCCGAGCTTTAGTTATGATGCATGGTTAGTAGATCGAAAGGACCAGAAACCCCTCGAGACCCTTCAGGAGCAAGAACAGTACGAATTCTTTGAGAGTCAAAAGCGAGGAGGGTTCACTTGTTCTATGAAGAGACGGTCTAAGGCAAACAACAAGCACACAAGACATGCAGCCAAGCTCCTTACCGATAAAGATGCAAAGATGGATGAGGGAAAAGAAGGTGACAAGTGGATATTGTACACCGATGCGAACAACTTATATGGATGGGCCATGTGTAAGAAGCTCCCCTATGCTGACTTTAAGTGGGTGAAGTCCAAAGGTGCCCAGGGGCACACAGTGGAGGAGACTGAGGAGATGATTGTGAACTATGATCCAGAAAGTGACACAGGATATGTTATTGAAGTTGACCTTGAGTACCCTTCCGAACTCCATGACAAGCATTGGGACTTCCCTCTTGCACCATACAACAGGCCTGTCAAAACTGAAGAGCTATCAGACTACCAGAAGAATGTACTTGGTGAGGAGAAGCATGCAGAGACTTCAAAGCTTATTGCAGACTTCAAAGACAGAGTTAAGCAGGGATACCACATTGAGTACTTACAGTTTTTGATCAAGCATGGTCTAAAGTTGAAGAAGGTTCATCGTATGATATCATTCAAGCAGGACTACATCATGAAGTCATACATCGACAAGAACAGTGCATTGAGAGCAAAGGCAGAGAACGATTTCGATAAGGGCCTGTACAAGTTGGCGAACAATTCGCTCTATGGGAAGACCATGGAAAATGTCCGTGATAGGTTAGAGATGAAGAATATGCCTTACAACAAGACCAAGATAGTGGATGGCAAAAAGGTGCCAATGACAGAGGAGGAAATCAAGACGAACATAGCAAAACATCAAAGCAATCCCTTCTTCAAATACCACAGCATCGACCTGAAGAGCAGTAAGTTGCTTCAGTTCAAACAAAAGAAAGCAACTCTTGACAAGCCTGTTTACACAGGTTCACAAATCCTCGACTACAGCAAGCTTCTTATGAGTAAATTCTTCTACGAAACCCTCATCCCACATTTCGGAAGGGAGAACGTGACCATGGCCTACACCGACACTGACAGCTTTGTGCTGGAGATAACAACGAAGGATCTTGATGAGGAGCTTGCCAAGCTGTCTGCAGACTTTGACTTCAGCAACTACCCAACAACCCACGAGCTGCATGACGTAAACAACAAGAAGGTCCCAGGGAAGTTCAAAGATGAGCTGGCTGGTGATGTGACTGAGTTCATTGGCTTGAGGGCGAAGTGTTATGCCTACTCAACGATCAAGAAGAACGATGACAACAAGGCTAAAGGTATTGCCCGGTCTGTCAGTAAAACTCTCCACCTAGATGCATATCGGGACACTCTTGAATCCCACAAGAAGCATGTTGTGACGATCAATAGCTTCGAGAAGAGGGATCACCAGATATACACCACAAGGGGACAGAAGATAGCATTGAGTGCGTTCGACGACAAGAGGTATATTTGTGATGATGGGATAACAACGAAGGCCTATGGACCCTCTCGAGAAGATGATAATAATAATAATGAATTGGTATACGACTCTGCAGCCTCAGGAGCAGAGCTCCATCGATGGGTCCAAAGGTCCCGAGACCCTGACATTTGCTAGCCCTGGAGGCTCACTGCTACTGAAAATACATATCAACAGACATACATACAATTTTTTTCATACACCCTGTCATACACACCATGCGGTGTGTATTCCTTCTCACTTCGTTCGTGGTATGTATTCTACTTCTCACTTCTCACTTTGTCCTGGTCTTCGGCCCCAAACTTTGTCCTGGTCGCAGGCACCCCCACTAGAACACAGCACTGACCTCTTGCACAATCCCTGTCTTCAGGTTAAAGTCAACAACCTTATCGTAGTACACCAAACAATACAGGTACATGTCGTAGCTGGCCTCTCTCTCAATGTTCACTGTCAAGGTGTTTGCCTGGGTGCTTGAGACACTGTCTTGGTTCAATGTGTTCTGAAGGTCAAAGCAGTACATGGGGTAGTACTTCCAGTCGTTGTAGGAGAGCAACCCTTGAGTGGTGAACCCCATTCCCTCAGGATCCTTGTAGGCACTATGCATCTTCATGTACTCCTTGTAGGCAGACTCCCACTTGTTCTTACCCACCTCAATTTCCAGATCCTTGCTTGGCACCTTGATGCCGTTCAGGTCAACAGAGATCTTCCTCACCATACCACTGTCAAAGCGCGACATATCATGCTCTTGACTCGTTTCCCTGTTTTTCGTTTGGCAGAAGATGATTGCACGTTTGATCCTTGTGTGCGACTTGATTGGTACAGGCCAGGAGATGTATGTGTCGCCAGCTGCAAACTCCTTTCTCTGAATTTGTGAAGACTCAAAGACAGCTTGAACCATACCAGACTTGTTGATGTAGCTGAGAACTCCAGCAAGCGGTGAAGGAGCCAAGGTGACACGAGGCATCCAGATCCTCATACCATACCCAACCCAGTTCAAGGCACGGTCACTAACCCCAGAAGAGCGAAGAACTAGAGCACTGTCGTCATTTACCTCAAAGTTGAACTCCATAGGTATGTTGGTGAACATCTTCTTGTGGTGCTGGAATATGTTGAAGATAAGACTGAGAGGAACCATGCAGTGTATCTCTCTGTTCCCTGTGGTGCGTCTTGCGCGGTGTGAAGTGCTTGAGTCTCTGTTTGCAGTGTCATTGAACCCATCCACAAAGTCATCATTACTGGGGGGGGCCGAATATAAGAAAGGGTATCTTATAATATGCGTAAGAATTAAGCGAAAATGAAGGTTTTAAAAAATTTAATTTAATTTTTTGGGTAAATTGCGATAACACGTATACTTTTTGTTTCGATTTGTGATAACACGTACACAAAAAGTATACGTGTTATCGCGAAAAGTGGTCAAAAAAATGTACGTGTTTTCTCCTTCTAAGGTGCTCGCTCTCCATACCTAGACCCTCGAATTTTTTTTTTGGGACCCCCATAAAGGGCTAATTTCGACGATTTGAGGCCATTCAAAGCAAAATTTGGCACTTTTGAGCATCTGTGGGGGTCTAGAACGCGGTTGCGAGCACCCCGTTTTTTAGCGAAATATGTACGTGTTATCGCGAAAAGTGTTCAAAAAAATGTACGTGTGACATTCAGAAGACAGGGTCTGGTGGTAAATTTTGCGTATCCCTCTGTGTGGGTCACTCACACTTGCGGTCATGTGCCACTGCGTGGGTCTGGGAACCAGACTTACGTACTTAAGGTGCACGAACACAGGGTCTGGTGGTAAATTTTGCGTAGTACTGCGACGTGGTACTGCGTGGGTCTGGGAATATGGGTACCTGGGTACAGGATATTTGTTGTCAAAGACATCTTCCACCATGCATTGAGGAGGGTAAGACAGTGGTCGCAGTTTCTACTTGATAGCATTACAACATTTAACTTCTCCACGGGGGTCTTGGGCCGTTCATTCGGTTATACCTTGACTAGCGGAAGAGGCCTTTTTGGTCTCTAGAATATCCGGTATTCCCGAACGGAGGCACACTTTGTGTGTTACTACGACCTGGCAACTTCCAGCAGTAGGTTAAGTAATCTTTCTTGTAAATTGTTGGATCATTATCTCCTCAGTGTATGAATGCCCCACGTGACTGGACACTTTTGTGTTTGTCATGTGGAGCTGTGGTTGCTCTTTCACGACTTTTTTCCTTGTACACAGTGTACCGTGTACCTGGGTACCTGGGTACCTGGGTACCTGGGTACCTGGGTACCTGGGTACCTGGGTACCTGGGTACCTGGGAAAACACGTACGTTTTTGTTCGCGAAAACACGTACACTTTTTCGCGATAACACGTATACTTTTTGTGTACGTGTTATCGCAAATCGAAAAAAAAAAGTATACGTGTTATCGCAATTTACCCTAATTTTTTTAATTTAAGAAAGGGTATCTTATATTCAACTTTATTCAACTTAAACTACAAAACATAACCGAATACCCGTGTTTCTACCAGTTTAAACGCCGGCATTTGCATTTCCGGAATCTGTCCGTCCAGTGGTGGGGTCAATTTGCAGAAATGGACAAGTTCTCGTTTTTGGTCAATTTCCGCAATACACACATGTATACTGTTGTATACTGTGTATACACAGTATACACAGTATACACAGTATACACAGTATACACAGTATACACAGTATACACAGTATACACAGTATACACAGTATACACAGTATACACAGTATACACAGTATACACAGTATACACAGTATACAACAGTATACAACAGTATACAACAGTATACACAGTATACACAGTATACAACAGTATACAACAGTATACAACAGTATACAACAGTATACAACAGTATACAACAGTATACACAGTATACACAGTATACACAGGGGGAAAACTCACTTTGTGGGCGCCGCAGGCGCACGGTACGCGTCTTTCGGGATTTTTTTCCAGCCCCGTTCTGTGCGTTCTTTTGACTCAGCGAGTCGATTGCGTTCAACGGTGGGGTCACACATGGGTATGCAAGAGTGGAGGCGCGTCAACAGGGGGAGTGGAAAAACCTCAAGGTAAAAAAATGTTTTTATACACCACCCCTAAAAAAAGGGTATTATTTAGCAGTTTGTTAGCATTTTTTTTGATAAAACAACTTGTTGTCAATTCTAAAAAGATTGGAGGCAGCGCTGCAGGGCAAACAAAACGGATTGAAAAAAACAGAAGCTTGCTTGTTTTCTTTGAGTACTCAATTAACCACAACAACCGTACTTCAGTTTAACACATTTTTTCACCTTTTTGTTTTCCCGGCTTTGAGCGCACAAACAAAAGACCCGATCTTTTTTATCAGTGAAATTTGCTGGTTTTAGCCACACCAAACTAGCGATTCACATAAATTCACAAAAGTTCACAAAAATTCGCAACACCTGCACGAAACCTTCACAAACATTCACATAAATTCACAAAAAACCACACACCCGTGTATCACGTGTCTTTTCGCCTCGTTGCTTTATATTTGTGGGGTTTTTGGCCGGGAAATATGCATCGTCCAAAAAACACCGGCATTTGCATTTTTGGAATCCGTCCGTCCAGTAGTGGGGTCACTTTGCCAAAATGGACAAGTTCTTGGTACATACGCAGATACTTACACTGAGTGACTTCACCATCGTGTTCACTTAGCAAGCCAACATGGGAAAAGTGCGATGATGGGTCGGGGGTGGAAGCTTAACAAGGTAATGGGTCTTGTGAGAGTGATTACAGCTGCATTTGCAACATGTAATAGAAAGTGAATGTACTCGTCGCTTGCACCGAAGCCTCCTTAAAAAAAAAGGAGGCAATACACAGAAGTATCAATGGGAATATATCAACATCAAATAGCCAGCAACACAGCGCCGCAGGCGCACGGTACGCTACTTTTTTAGTTGTAGAGGGCAGCTGATGATGGTGCAGATGTTCTGCATCGTAGTCACTCAGTCCCCTTGTTTCGCTTTTTTGGGTATAAGCGAACGATGATGCAGGTCCTCTTTCCATTTGCCGAAAACCTGCAGAAAGACGTCAGCATGCTGTCTCTGCAGAAAGACGAGATATGCCCTCCGAGACGAACAATTATTATTATTATTTTTTTTTAGATTTCCAAAATCTGTTCGCACGCATGACACTAAACAATAATTTTAATTGTGCTACCCTAAGAAAATAAGCTTTGGGCGTATGTGAGTTGCCCTTGGGACGCCCTAATATGTACAGAGTCTTTAGATAAAGCTCAAAGTTTAATATAAGATACCCCTATCTTATATCACACATTCTCCGAAATTGCGTATCATTTTTCAGATTTTTCACTCACTCGACCCAGATGCATATTTTTTATCGTCCGACCCCGGAATTGAACATTTCGAAACCGCGCTTTCAAAAGAAATAAAAATCTCAAAAAAATAAAAAAAATCTTTTCTTTGAAATCACCGCGAGAGTTAAATATAAGATACCCCTTTCTTATATTAGAGGTAAAAAGAAATGAAAAACGCCATTTTCCAACCCTTTCTTATATTCGACCCCTTTCTTATATTCGACCCCTTTCTTATATTCGGCCCCCCCCAGTAACAGCATCCTTCCAAGTGATGTAGTGGCTAAGTAGATTGCTCCCCACAGTGTCATCGTATTGATTGGTGAAGTGAATGAGCGACTCTGCATTCATCTGCTGTCCTGCGAAGTTGGGAGTGTCCTCGATGTTGACCCCACCGATATTGAGTGACTTCCTTCTGAAGAAGTTGAGAACATTTGACGCAAACACAGCTTTGTTATCATCATTGTCAGCAAAGGTCCATGCTTCTGTAGCATCCAGGGTCTTGTGTGCTGCAAGGTCCTCATAGCCGTTACCACCTGCGTTTACCTTTACCATCTTGAAGGACATCTCCAAGAACCCTTCAGAGGGGATGATGTGGCTGCTCTGGTCAAGAAGGGTGAAGGTGAAGTCCCGCTCGACTCTTCCAAACTGGTTCTGCAGGTTGCTTGACTTCCCAGTGTCTTGGATGGTGATGTAGTCGTACCCACTGACATCGGAGTGTCTCTTGGTTTTCTCACTCAAATTGTAGAAGCTCATTTTGATAAGCGGATTCTATCTTGAGCCCACAAAAATTGTCTCAGCTGTGATTCATCGTTGAGTATGTCAGGTTTGAGTGTGGGGAATGCTCGTTGTGCTATGCCCTTCATGCGTTCAAAGGATGGGTCTGTCGGTGGGAGGAGCCAGGGTTGATAAAATACATGTATTTTTTCAAAAAATACAAAAAATACAAATTATACAAAAAATACACCAAAAAATACAAAAAATACACCAAAAAATACAATAAGGAGGTGCAGTACAGTTAGTCCCACGGGTTTTCGTCATCATCATTAGGTTCAAGCTGCATTGGCTCATCTTTGTCCACGTCCACCACCTCCTTCTCCTTCTCCACCTTCTCCATGTCCCACCACTTGTCTTCTTCCTCCACCCTCTTGACCGGCTTCAGTGCCCTGTGCACAACAGCAAGCATAAACGCTTTTTTTGCTAACAACCGGTAGCGCCTCCCCCCCTGCATCCACCCCGTCGTCGAAAAGAAACGCTCTGCTCCTGCTGTCGAGGCGGGGATCGAGCACAACGTTCTGGCCAAGGACGCGACCCTGCAGGACGTGGTCTTGTCGATCACGTCCCACCACTCCCCGGCGGTGCGGTTTTTGCACCTCCACTGGTGCTCGTCCAAATCCTCTGCGAAGAGCCCTGTCCCCGTCAGAAACTCCGTCACCTGGCTGGAGGCCCCCACATCAAGAACCTTCTTCACGAAGGCCTTCCCTTTCTTGATGATGTCCGCCGTGGGTGTGTAGGCGGACAGGAAGCTCGTCGTCGGATTGTCTTCACCGTCCAGCTCCATCGGTGCTTCAGGCATCCTCATGGCTTTGTTGAGACGGGGACACAATACGGTAGCAGCGCACACCCAGCCGTCTTCATGCTCGACGTACCGTTCGAGCCTCTGCTCGATCTTCTTCTGGACATCACTCATTTTCTTCTTCAGTGATGCCGTTGGCTGTTGTTGGTTTTTGAGATAGATATCGGGAGAGAACAAATTAATTACAACGAATTTCGACGTACCTGTTCGTTCTTGCTCTTCTTGGCTCCCTCTAGCACATGGGCAAAAGCGGGCAACACGTATGATGCCTTAGATTTGTTCCCATGTAGCACAGAAAGAGCTTCGCTTATCGCCTTGAAAAATGGAGCTAGTGCCATAAATTCGTCCCATTTTTCATCCAAGAGATCGGCCAGCTCAGGACAGAGGTTCCTCGCCTGTTTGTGTAGTAAAATCACCAATAGAAAAATGACAAGTTAGAGCCAGACATATTGAAAAAATCGTACCTTTGAATCCTCCTTCAGAAGAAGCAGTGTCTCCTTGTGCAGCTGGATGTCTCCCCACACATCGGAGAAGGTGGTCCATCGAGTCACAGCGGGCAGCACCAACCGCCGTGGCTTCTTCAACTGCTGTGCGATTTCATCAAATCGCACCTGGAGGTATTCCACGTTTCTTATCCTAGAGACAAGCGTGGTCACTCTCTGCCCCATCTCTGCGAACTCGTTCTTCGCCTCTCTTCCCTTCACCGTCTTTGTGCCCACGCAGTCATTCACCGCTCGTGCCAGGGTGTGGCATGCGCAGACCAGAGTGTAGAGTGCTGGGTTTTGTTCTTTGAGCATTTTCATCGCCTTCACTGCCGTAGCATCACCATCTGTGAGGAGGCAGACGAGTCTATCTTGCACAAAAGCCGGTGTTTGTTGCAAATGGTGAAACAGCTCTGACGCATTGTGGGACTTCTCTTTCAAAACTCCACTATGCACAAGCATGGGCTCTTCTTCTCCTGACGATGCCATGGCCGCAAAGCATTTATCGCCGTGCTTTGCGGTCCAAGCATCGACTTGGAGTGAAAGTTCCTTGGTCTTTTTGATGGCCTCTTCCAGAGGCGCCCTCACCCTCTCATACTCCTTCTCAAGCATTGTCGTCCCTACAGAGTGCCTTGAAGGCAGGTGAGTTGCCTTCAGGTTTGGACGTACTGCCTGAAGCATTTCCAAAAAAAGGGGGTCTTCTACCACCGAAAACGGAAGTCCCCCGGCGTACACCCACCTTCCGATTTTCTCTCTCAAATTGTCCTTTTCAATTTGGGAGAGACCCGGACACACAGCGAGTCTCGACTGCTTCTGGGGCGGCTCCTCGCGGGTACGCTTCATCGTCGGCGTCGTCGCAGAGGTGACAGGGGTGTCGGTCGGATTGAGCTGCAGTGGTGCTGGTGCTGCTGCTGGTTGTGATGTCACACCTTTGGCTCTGTTGGCCACATCTGTTGTGCATTTGGTACACACGGCGAGATGGCCCCTACACCTTGTTCCCGTTGGGGAGCAGTACATGTCGCAATGAATGCACTGCAACTGCGGCTTCCCGTCCCGGTTAACCTCCCTGAAGTGCACTCTGCTCCAACAAGGCTTGCGTCCCGGCATGTTTTTTGTTTTTTTGTTTTTAAAGCTTGTTGATAAAACTTAGCGAACACAAAAATCAGCGCGTGTGGAAGAAGAAAAAAAAGAGAAAATATTTTTTCTGATTGAAGGTAGTGTTTACATTTTGGGTACGGGATGGAGAATACAATCTGTTCGATAAAAGAAACGCGAGCTTATGGAGGCACGGCAAAAATGCGCATTTTTGATATTTTTGATATTTTTGGCAGAATTTTTTGGGCGTTTTTTGCGTTTTTTTAGGGAAAAATAGTGAGGGGAGTTGGGTCCAGTCATAGGAAGTATAGAGAATTTTTGAAAAATTCTTCCATTGGAATAAGGGTTTGCGGGCCTTGCCCTCTGAGGTGTTAGAAGGTTTGCAGGTTTGCAGGTTTGCAGGTTTAAGGAGGCGAATCTGTGTGGATGAGGGTTGAGGGAGGCTTAGATGGGGTATGATACTGAGGTGCTTAAATGGTGGTTTTGTAGGTTACATAGTCACGAGACTGCCCTTGTATTAAAAGGGGGAAGAGGGGAGATGATAGGGGACAAGGCTACCAATCCGACTTAAACCGACTCAGTAGGGTCAGGTCGGACCGACCCAAACCTACCCAGCAAAAAGGTCAAAAAATAGATGTCAATTTTGAGACACTTTTTTTCCACTTTTTTCCTTAGGGATTTTTCCAGGTACTTAGCGAAGCGTTAGGGCGACTTAAGTCCCTTGGCCCCAGCGCCCTATGGGGCGCCTCCTCGTCGGGCCGTTAGGGCCCTCCGGTGGCCAGGTTCTTTCTCTGGGCTTAGAGGCTCGAAGTTCCCCGTCAGATTGGAGCTGGTGTGCTTTATGAGGCTCGCTCGTCTAGATTGAGGCTCGCTCGTCCGGATTGGGCTAGCTCGTCCGCCTTCGGCTAGACCCTCCGCCTTTGGGTGGGCTCGTGGATCTCCGTTATGTACGTACGGGTTCGATACTCTGGTTGGAGTGTGACAGCACGCCATTTCTTGAGCACGTTGGTAACACACGAAGTGCAATGGCGATAATGGAAAGATAGATGCCGGCATTGGTGAATTGCTGGAGTTCTGCACAGGAAGCTAGCATGACGTAGAATCACTGTGTGAACAAAATGACCGTATTTTGGTTGAAAATTTGACTTGAAAATTTTTTTCATAATTTGCCCAATCGAAGGTTTTCCTTGGATTTTTTGGGCCATTTTATGACGTACCACGCCCGATTTTGGGCGAAAAAAAATATTTTTTTTTGGTCAAAAATCGCCTTGTATTACCACTGTATTGGTGTAGGCTTGTACACAGAAGTGTGTTTTGTGTAACCACAGATGGTCAAAACACCCGATTTTTGCATTTTTTTTGCATTTTTTGGTGCCCAAAGACCCACCTCAGTGGTCGAAATTTTCCCGAAAAAAAAATTTTTTTTTTTGAGATTTTTCGATTTTTTGACAAGGCGCTGGCCCATACAAAGTGCACTGGCGGTACAGAAAATGGCTGGGGAATAAACTCTAGATGCTCAAAACAGCCCAATTCATGCTTTTTTTGACTTTTTGGTCTCAGAAGGGTACCTAGGGTGTAGTGAGCAGGCCTCAAAAACACTTGTGAAAAAAAAAAAATTTTTTTTTTTTTTGAGATTTTTTTTGACAAGGCGCTGGCCCATACAAACTGTACAGGGTGGGTATTTTATACACAAAATAGCCGTGGAATAAATTCTAGATGCTCAAAACATCAAAATTCTGGCTTTATTTGCATTTTTGGTGCAGACATGTGCAAAAAAAAAAAAATTTTTTTTTTCTGTGGGAAAAATTTTGTGATGTCGAAAAAAAAAATTTTTTTTCTTGAAAGAGGCACGGCACTTTTGTGGAATTTTGTGGAATTTTGTGGAATTTTTTCTTAGGGGAAAAAGTAGAAGTCGAGTTTTTGAAATTCCACAAAATTCCACAAAATTCCACAAAATTCCACAAAAGTGCCGTGCCTCCTATTGTTTTATTTTATTCGGTTTGTTTGACAATCTGTATTTTTTTAGTGAGGGAGCCAGATAATCCCCTGCTGCTGTCGCCTAAAATCCTCTGTTCTTACCATTCCCCTTAGCCTTGTATTTTTTGTATTTTTTGAATCTCAAAAAATACAAAAAATACAAATTATACAAATCAAAAAATACCAAAAAATACACTTGCCTTCCAACCCTGGGAGGAGCTTAAGTCTTTTGTTTGTTGTTGGCTGCTCCTGAGTCTTCTGTTCATCTGGCTCGTCATCTGGCTCGTCATCTGGCTCGTCATCTGGCTCGTCATCTGGCTCGTCAGCCCTCTCCCTCTTTTTACGTCGTTCTGCTCTTGCCTCTGCTCTGGGGTTACTGTTCAGATCTTCATCTTTCCAATTAGGACCACCAATCTTATTCATGAAGCTGTCCATTTGTGACTCATGTTCTGCTTCTTCCACAGCTGTGTTTTGTGTATTGTCTTCCTCTTGTTCTGGAGTAGATCTTGGAGCATCACCAAAGTCTTCAGGGTCGTTGACTCCTCCTGGGTCTTCTGCAACAGGGTCCTCCTCCTCTTTCACTTTCAACAACCTCTCAATCCTCACCTTCCTCCCATTACTCAGTCTTGCATTTACTTGAGCCACACTCACCACACTAAAGATCTCCCTAGAAAACTTTTGCTTTGTCCCCTTTGCATGTATATTCTTACTCAACAACACCCTCACTCTATCACCAGGTTTTACACTAGACTGCGACACACTTGCTTTATCCAGGTTCATGATGAGTATGCTGACATCGTCGTTGGTGACAAGGTTCGGAGGCTTCTTGATGGTGCTGTGGTATCTGTTGTTGTAGGCGTACGTTAGCTCCTGAAGGCTGTCTACCCAGTTTGCTGTCTTGTTGATCTCGAAGTGCTTTTGCAGGATCTCTCGTAGGGTTCTTGAGATGCGGTCGACAATCCCAAGGGCGTTATGGTCTCCAACCTCGTTCATCTGGTGTTCTATGCTGTGGGCGCTGAAGACTTCCTTCACCATCAGGTTGTTGAATTCTAAGCCGTTGTCACTCATGATCGTTTGAGGAAGGTCCTTCTTATCTGTCTGTATCTGATGTAGTATTGTTGTCAAGGCTTCTTTGACACTACCCATAGTCTTGTTCTTCAGGGGTCTGGTGTACAACTTTCTACTAAAGACATCAATCAAGTTCAGTATCCACGAGTAGCCTTTGTTCCTTGTCTTGAGCTTCTGGAAGTCGAGGAGGTCCATCTGCATGACGTCGTTGATCTCGAAGGCTGTGATGTGACCCGACAGCTTGCTTGGTTTCTTTCTGAACAGTTGATATGCCCTCTGCTTGTGTATGTAGTCCTCTATCTCGTCAAGGGTATACTTTTCTCCTTCTTCATCACCCGCTGCGCCGGCAAACTGAAAGTCAAACAACCTCGCTGGATCGGTGATGTACCCTGAGTCTCTCCATAATTTGTTCAAGTTCCCCCTCACTTCGTTTGAGCTTACGTTCATTTCATTCGAGCTCATTTGTTTCTTATACACAAAAGAAATGGTCACTACAAGTAAATATCAGAAGACACCAGTGTACGTATCACCTGTCGACATGCAGAGGATTGCAGATGCCTTAGGCGGGAAGAGCAAGACAGTGTCAGTCACGTTGCATGCAAGTGGTATCAAACGGTATCCATTGCCACTAACCCCAAAGCAGAAGGAGAAGGTCAAGGAGAAGGGGTCAACGCGTGTCACTTTAAGTCAACCACAGCTGAAGTTCATTGGAGGCGACAGGAAAGAGGGAGGATTCTTGCAGTTCTTGGTACCGTTGTTGGCAGCAGGAGCAAGTGCACTCGCCGGTTCGCTTGGGACACAGCTTGGTAGCACAGCAGGGAAGTACATTGATAGGAAGGTGAATGGGCGTGGTCTGATAGCACCTGGAAGAAGGTTAAAAAAACAGGGGGTGTAGTGTCCCTTGAGCCTCTTCGTGATGATGAGATCCTAGACTGGTGTAGAGATCAGGGGGTAAATGTGCAAGGTATGGTGATGAGGGACGAGATTACTGACAACATGGATGGGTTGTACTTGATAAACTTAGATGAGAGAGAGGGTAAAGGAACACATTGGGTAGGTTTCTTTCATGACAAGGGGTCTAAAGGACCCCAGACTCAGGAGCAGAGCTCCCTCGATGTGTCAACAGACACGGAGACTTTCTACTTTGACCCTCTTGGTTTACCCCCTCCCCAAGAGTTGACTGCACACTACAAACCCCTCACATACAACAGCAATCAAATACAGGATGTCTCTTCTACACTATGTGGCTACTTTGTGTGTTTGTTCTTCCAGTACATGCATAAGTATGAGGACAAATATGAAGGCTTCTACGCTATGACACACGGGATCTTTGGCAGCGACACAAAAGAGAATGAACGTGTACTTCTTGAGGATGTGTACGATGTATCAAAATGACCTCATATTGTGTGAAGTGCAGGACAAAGACCGCAGATGTGGATGAACAAGAGACAACAACAAAGAACGGACGTCGAGGTGTGAAGAGCAAGTGTGCTGATTGCGGTACAAAGAAGTTCAGGTTTGCCAAAGGATCAGACGCAGTCACTGAAGCGACAGCTGAAAGAGCAGCTGAAAAACAAGGAGGAGACATTGTGAAGGCACTCAACGACAAGTTCCCAGACACAGAGTTCCACTTCCCTGTCATGAACGAAAAAACAGGACAAGTCGAGAAGGCTAACTTCATGGGACCAAACACAAAGCTGGAAGAGAGAATCAAAGACCTTGAGAAGAATGCTGAACGTGCATGGAAGGGAGAGGAGATACCAAAGGAGGACATCATAACACCAGGCAAATCAAGGTTCGATGAAAGTGCGATGATACACGACCTGCAGTACAAACATGCGTCAAAGATAGGGAAGAGTGGGAAAGACATACGTAAGATGAAGCACAAGGCAGACCTACAACTCATCCGATCAAACATCTACCATGCACTAGACCCCAACAACAAGAGCTCGATAGACAGAGTACAGCACATAGCAAGCATACCTACCTTCCTCATCAAGATCCTAGGGGAGACAGCCTATGGTAAGATCACAGGGAATGGGATAGAGATTAACTAGACTTTACTAGAGAATACACACCAGATGGTGTGTATGACAGTGTATGTATGACATAGATATGTACAGACACACTTATATTGTGACCAACCCATTCCCAAGCACAACATTATGCCTCTTAGAGATGTCAGCCAGTACATCAAGCACCTTCTTGTTGTCTCTTTCTTCTTGCTTCTCTTGCTTCTCCTCCATATCTACCCCACTACCCTCCACCAAATCACTCCAGGTTCTCTTCCTCCCTGATACCCTTTCACTATCCCTCACTAGATTTGACCACGATGACATTTTAGTACGAAGATTTTACTTTACGAAGTATAACATGATAGTTGACATTCTCCCCTTGGTTGTTGATGCGCTTCCCATTCTGGTCCGTGAGCCAGAACCTTATGCTGTTGATCTGGGTCTTGTTGGTGGGGACATAGTACGAGCTGCCAGGTTCTACCACGTTGTACAAACTACTAGGAGGGAGGGATGGTGGGCTGACAACATACAAGATTTGTGACTTGGTGCCTGATGTGCCTGAGTTGTGATAGGAGTACTTTGGGTTCACAAGATCACAGTGTACAACGACTGCTTGGATTCCGTTCGTGATGTCTGCGACGTGTGGTGCAATGTTATCACTTGCACTTATGATAGTGTTCTCAGCAAAGCCTAAGATTCCATAGAAGGAGCCTGTTCTGAAGTTCACTTGATAGTTAGCAGGTAGGGTGATCTTAATCTTCTGCAGGGCTAGGATGGGCTCTAGTGTGATTTCCGATGGTATGTGGTCGTTGATCTCAGCGATGCTGTAGTTCCCGTCACCGAACACTATTGTCTCCCATGAAGAACCGTTGTCACGACTCCACTCAAAGAAGTTGTTGCCTTGCTGCTGGCTGATGTTTGTCCAGGAGTAGTACTGGCTGCTCTTGATGAGACTTATCTCGTAGTTGTCACCTTCGTCAAGGTATATGGGAGGGTTGTAGGCAACAGTGAAGTCAGTGGAGAGAGGCTCTCCTTCAGAGGATACAAAGAGTGAGAGTTGTTCCATTTTAGGAGTTGATTTCTTGTGTGAGGAGTTTATGTTCATCTACATTTATCTTGTTGTTGTTGAGAAGCCAGTCAAGGATAGTGGCTGCTTCTTGTTTTATAGCCTGACTTGTGTTCCCTGCCTTCTTCCCTCCTATCAACAGCATCAGTCTATTCATTGCACCATTGGTGTCCATTTGGTACACCCCACTCCCAGTCTTTCCTCCTTTACCTCTACCCATACCCTTGTTACCCTTGTTACCCTTGTTCCCCTTCAACGATGTCTGTGTCTGTGTCTGTGTCTGTGGGAGTGATGTTGATGTAGTGGTTATCGTACCAAAGGTGTATGTGTGGTCGTCGGGTTCAAACTGAATGCAGGTTGCAAATTCGGTGTAGTGTTTATCGTACCAGTGAAGGGTGTCAAATTCGCAGTCGGTCCCATATTCGGGGTCTGCATACTACCCGTGTCCGTCTGAGATAGAGCTTCTAGGAATGATGTCTGGTCTGAAGCACCCGAGGTTGTCATCGGTTGGTGTGGTGGTGATGTGATAAGCGATGCTAAGAAATCATCGGTCTGCAGTCCTTCATCTGAAGTCTTGATCGGGGCATCATTCTTATTCAGGGTTTCTTGTTCTTGTTTGTTGAGAGCATCAGATCGTTGGTGTGCTATGGAGTCCTTCAGTCTATCTATATCAAGAAGAAGTTTCTCGAGAGATGACGTGTTGTTCAGCTGCATTTTTCTTATTGAAAATGATACACAATTACGTTACGAAGAATGATGCACCCGAGGATGATGAACACTCAAAGCTTCTCCCGTCATGGCCGTTCAGGATGTTGTCGGTCGGATCTTCTGGGTGTGGGAAGAGCACAGTGATGGGGAACATGCTAATGAACAAGGAGTTGAAGTTACCGTTTGACAGGGTCTTTGTCATCAGCACAACACTACACCAAAAGATCTACCAGGTGATGATGGAGCACTTTGCAGGCATAGACGAGACGATACGGAGTGATCTGGAACGTGAGCTTAAGAAGAAGAAGGTGAGTGAGGAGAAGATCGAGGAGACCTTAGAAGCCTTGAAGCCAACAGCAGAGTTCTTCGACAGTGTGGATGAGTTCGATGTAGAGGACCTTGACCCAAACCAGAAGAACCTTGTGTTGTTGGACGACATTGTGATGGAGAAGAAACAGAGAGACTTCATCGACCTGTATGTACGTGGACGGCATCGCAACATCTCACCAGTGTACTTGAGCCAGAGCTTCTATGACACCCCAAAGGCGATACGACAGAACTGTAGCTGCTTCCTGCTGTTCAACCTCAACAAGAAGGAGAGACGGATGATAGCGACGTCGTGCAGTGACCTTGAGCCTGATGAGTTCAACAGTTTGTTTGATGGTCTGCCCCGGTACAACTTCGTCATGATCGATAACCAGCCTATTGTTCCCGAACTAAAGTATCGTAGGAACTTTGATGAGATTGTATTTCCGGGATGATAAGAGAAAAGACATGTCTGACAAAACAGCAACAACGAAGACTAGAGACGTGAGCTCAAGTGGAAGTGTTGGGAGCAAGATAGTGACTATTATGTGTTGCAGGAGCAAATGCGTTGGGAACCCTAATGTGGTGGTCAAGCGATAGGTATTGTTGTCAGGCCAGGCTTCCGTCTGCTACATCCTTCTTTGCGAAGAGGTGTACTGTCTGCCTTTTGTGTATGCTTAGATATGTACAAACAAACGAGCTCTCTCCCACCTCTTTTTTTTTTTTTTTTTTTTTTTTTTTTTTTTTTTTTTGTTCAACCCGGACTCTCACTTTAACCCCCCTTCTCTACATTGCTACAGGTTTACAATTAACAACACCTAAACAAACACAGACACAATGACCAAGCACAACAAAATGTGGAAGGCTTTGCGAATGTGCAGCACTAAAGCATCCACCACATCGAATGCCGAAACTGCTTTGAAGTTCTTTGATACTGCTACAAAAAAGGTGGGAGGGTTTGTCGGTTTCATCGTATCGGCGGGTGCAGCGTACGGGGTCTACACACAGACACAACACCACCTCGACTGGAGTCTCAAGAAGATTGTAATGAAAGAATACATGCCCGATGTTGTACCAACTGAGTACATTGATAGAGCACAAGATGAGACACTGAGGGAGAGGCTGCAGGATTACATCACAGACCAGGGAAAGTTCTTCATGTTAATGGGTGAGAGCGGCTCAGGCAAAACCACAATGATGCAAAACCTTCTCAAAAAAGAGTACGGGGAAGGTGTGATCTTCGTCAAGGTCGATTCAACTGAGTTGCTCAATAAGAATCCCGGAGAGCAGGGGGGTGTGCTTAAAGAGACTGTGCTCAAGCAATTCGAGGAGTGTGAGAATCACCCCCGTAGGAAGCACGACTTTTTGAACTTCATCGGTCACGCGAACAAGGTCCGGTCGGAGGCAGTGAAGAAGGTTGGCTGGTGGTCCTTCTTTTACCAGGGGAAGGAGAAGGAGAAGGAGAAGGATCACCCGCTGATCCTCTACATCACTCTGGACAGCAAGGATGATAAGCTCCCTTACGAGACGATGGTAGGTATTGCCAAGTCTTTCGGTGTCTTGGCAGCCCATCTTTCAGCTCAGGACTGTTGCAGGACCATCCTCGAATTCTCCAAAACAGCAATCTCGAACACGATCGGAGACCTCCGCCCTAACTGCGAACATTTCCAAGTGAGTGCAATGACAGAGGACGAGTTCCCGAAGATTGGGAAACAGGTGCTGGGCGTGAAGGAGGATCCTCACAACGTTGCGAGTGAGTATCTGGAGTACTATCACAACTGGTTGGGGGGACACACTAAAGCTTTATCAATGTCAGAGGGTAAAGGAGTAAAGTCTCAAAGTATGCACAGTTGCCTTTGTTACCTTTGTTACCTTTGTTGTACAATTGTTATTCCTTAACACTCAGTGTTAAGGTCTTTAAGGTTGCTTCACCACCCACCCTCCCCGCGCGGGGTGGGTTTCGGCCATTTTTTTCCAGGTCTCTAAACCTCCAAAGAGGTCAAAAAAGTGGATTCTTGGGAAGATAGGAGGTTTTTAGGAGGGTTTGTCTGAAGCAAAGACCTCCAAACCCTGACAGACCCTGAATCCAGGGTGTCGCGAGTACCCCTTTTTTACACGTGTTTCTTAAGGGTTATACAGGGTTCTACAGGCAAAACAGCCGTTTTGGCCAAAAACCCGGTTTTTCAGGCAGGTAACCGGGTTTACGGCGCGAGAACCATGCATGGGCCACACACGGCACGAGTTGCATGCGTTACGTTGCGTTCCCTGCATACAGATCGTAACGTACACATCCGTTGCGTTGTGTTGCATGCGTTCCGTTGGTTGTGTAGAGATCGTTACGTACAGATCGTAACGAACAGAGCGGTTCTGTTGCGTTGGTTGTGTTCCGTTGGTTACGTTGCGTTGCATGCGGTACGTTGGTTCTGTAGAGATCGCTACGTACAGACCGCTTGCGTTGCGTTGGGTTCGTTCGGTTGGTTACGTTCGTTACGTTGCGTAGAGATCGTTACGTGCGGATCGTAGAGAACAGAGCGGTTGCGTTGCGTTGGTTGTGATCGGTTGCGTTCATCAAACACACCAGCGAGTGAGTGTTAAGGATTGCCAAAAAAAACCAAATTCACCACACATCTCATCACAGTTGAGTCTGCTACCAATGCTACGAAGGAGGAGATCCTGAGGGAGCTGAAGAAGGGTATGTTGTTGTTGGGGTGGGTAGTTTGACAATTATGACACATCTACTGCTCAATTTCCCGGACAGGTATTGCTGCCGGGTATACGGGGTATTGCGACATTCTCGCTGACGAAACGGAAAAAAATGTGAAACTACTGCAAAAAATTGCAAATGAAGGACAAACCGGTCTTTTTGGGAAAGATACACCTGAGCGTAACCAAATCAAGGAGATGAAGAAACGCAACTCTGAGTCGACACTACTCCGCTCAGTGGGTACGCACTGCTCGAGGATCCACCGCTACTCTCACGCGCTTTACCTGCATGGCGTGAAGGGGCCAGATGACAAAGACGTGGAGCAGAAGATTGCAGAAGTGAAGGAGAAGTTCGGGATGAACGCCAAGTCTGCTTGATGATTTGGGTGTGGGGCGTGTAGAGTGAAGTACTTTGGTGGTTCTTTTTTTTTGTTGTTGTTCATTTGTGTCTGGAGGAGGGGTGGGAAGGGTGTGAAAAAAAAACAGGGTGTTGTCAACTGTCCCAACAACACAGGCTCAGCCGGGTGTGAGTGGGCATTGTAAATATATGTTATGGTTATTTTTTAGTTTCATTTGTCTCTGTGGGGGTGGGAACAACGATGGGTCTTGCACAATATGTGGGGGAAAAAAAAAACCGTCTTATGAGTTTGAGGTGTATGTATCTGGTGCGTTGTTCTTTCTCTTTCTCTTTTTCACAACACAACCACCACACTCAGACAGGAGTACAACAACCTCTACACATGGGGAGGGTAACAACTTGTGGTTCAAAAGAACCCGTGGTATACGCCTACTGGGAAAGCGCCACGTAAAAAAAATGTCTAACGCGCCATGTGTACTACCTCCTGGGTGGTGTGGAAACGTACACCAAAATCGACCCGTCAAATGTTAACCAAACTTCTAACCAAAGATTCTGAACAAAAAATTATTCACAAATCAACACAGCTATCTCTTCATGCTTCTCGAAGCTCCCTCTAGGTGTGAAACCTCGAGACCATACCTTACCAAGCCAAAAAATTAACGAGATTAACGAGATTGACGAGATTGACGGGATTGACGGGAGGGTCTCTGATGAACCATATCGCAATACAACTTTGTCTACACCAGGCTTCCATCCACACAGGTATCACGCACTGGACTCAGGAGCGAAGCTACCTCGAGGGTTGAGACCCCGAGACGACACCTCATCCTCTAGACACTAACAGTTGGCATGACACCTGTAGAGAGACGCAGTAGGTATGGAAGAAAGCTAACCAAACCAAAATCAAATATGAAAAAATCGGATATCGTATATATATACCATATGGACTCGTCCGGAAACCCCTCTGGTAAGATTCATCCTTTTGGGTATTTTTGGGTTTTTTTCATGATGTCCCCCACAAAAAGTGCATCTAAGTGATATTCTGATATAAAAATAGGTTTGGGGGGGGGGGGGTCTGAGGCTATATTTTCACTTTTTATCCGATTTTCTGCCTTTTATTGTTGTTTTTCTCGATTTCTTCTCCCTTTCTCTTAATCCTGTCATGCCGCCTTGACAAGGTTTCATTGGCCTCTGTCAAATCTACTGTGGCAATGGCAGGGACTTTTACTTTGCGGGTCACCTTGGATGTGGTGACTCTATATTTAATACCGCTTCCCTCCGTGTCAGAGTACACACTAGCTGAAATGACACAACCGTTGCTCGAGTAGCAGTACACAGAACAAAAGAGATTGATGGAAAGAACGTTGCACTGATATGTCTGAGTACGAGGGAATAAAATAACAAAGGCCTCTGTGTGGGGAAGCTCTTGCAGGGCATCGACAATGTCCTCTACGGTAAGTATCTCCCGACAACAAGAAACATAGGAGAGATGGTTCGAAACGACACCGAAGTGTGCGTCGCGCCCATTCTTACCGTGTTTCTCGGCAAAAAAGTGAACACTGACATCTGCTTTCTTTTTTTTTGCAAGTTTAATCAAAATATAATGGCCCAATTCCATGTTCTGGAAATGGCGACCAACATCAGCCCAGAACTGAATCTTAGTAAATTGTGGCATGAAATCTTGGGAAAAAAGGTGTTCGAGGCACTTCACAACAGTATAGGCATCTTGGGTAATACTGGGAAGGACGTAATCTATGTGTTTATGCACACGTTTGCCATTCTCTACCCAATACAAACCTACCCCCAAATGAGAATATGCTGAGCGAGCGTAAAAATCACCTGAACACTCAACAGGCTTCATTGGCAAATGACCTTTTTGTTTAAAGTCAATGTCAATGACTATGCTGTCTGCCGGGGGCTCCTTCACCACGTTGTTGTAGACAGCCCTCTGACGCCGAGCCCGCTCCTGGTGAATTGCGATGTCCTTCAACTCCTGGATCTTTTCCCGAACATCTTCGCGCCACGTTTTCGGCAGGCGATGGGCGGATGCGAGGTGAGACTCGAAGTCCTCAGCTGGAGCACTGAAGGCAATGTTCAGGTTGCGAGCCTGGAATAGGTTCTTTAGGCTCCTTCTCACTCCCCCCTCGCTGACGCAGTACTCGCACATGTCCGTCTTCCTGCGCCGGAACTGTGCCTCAGGGTGGTTCCTGCGCATGTGGTTGAAAAACACACTGCGCCCAACGCCGCTGATACGCTTAAACAATGATGTTTTGCGCATCTCGAGAGTCCTGAGGTAGACGGCGTGGCCCCGCCGTTTGCTCCCCGAGGCGCTCTTGCGGGAGAGTGACTCTGAGTGCTTCTCCACCACCTCCGCGATTTCCGCCTTCTTTTCGGGCGTCAGCACAGTGGGGCGCCCCCCTACCCCTTTCGACTCACATTTTTGGAAGATGCTCTCACCACAAATCAAGCCTGAGCGTTGTATCATGCTTCTACTAAAGCCGTCCTCCTTCAGGGCATGCACCACGGCACGCCGTGCCTCGTCAGTGCTTGCGTTGACGCGGGCTACATGCGTAGGGATGAGGTGCTGCAGCAGTACCCCTTTGCCGATCGCTGCTGCCACAAGCGCCACACTCCCCTCCGCATCTCCGCCAAACACACGCAAGAACTCCTTCGCAGCGCTCAAAACGGTGAGGCGTGATCCAGAATTGGGCGCACGTTCATGATACGCCTTTTGTGAGGGTAAGAGCTTGAGTTTATCATTGAGGTCTTTAATTGCTGCCATTGCCATGTTTATGAAATGTCCAAAAATACGTAAAAAAATAAAAGTAAAAAGGGGGAGGGGAAATAAACAAAAGTAAATACCCAAAATATGCCCTCTGGGGTGGTAGGTGTATGGTGGGTATCAAAAAATTGGGTTATTTGGGTGTTTTGAGCCGAAAAACCTCAAAAACCCCCAAAAGGATGAATCTTACCAGAGGGGTTTCCGGACGGACCCATATTTATACTCCTGCGCCCATATCTTCCTTTTTACTACTACTAGTCGGTTCTAACGCATCGGTTCTAACGCATCGGTTCTAACGCGTCGGTTCTAACGCGTCGGTTCCAACGCGTCGGTTCTAACGCATCGGTTCTAACGCATCGGTTCCAACGCATCGGTTCAAACGCATCGGTTCTAACGTATCGGTTCTATCGCAGCGTTTCTAACGCATCGGTTCTAACGCGTCGGTTACAACGCGTCGGTTCTAGCGCGTCGGTTCCAACGCGTCGGTTCTAACGCGTCGGTTCCAACTCATCGGTTCTAACGCGTCGGTTCTAGCGCATCGGTTCTAACGCATCGGTTCCAACGCATCGGTTCTAACGCGTCTGTTCCAACGCGTCGGTTCTAACGCGTCCCCCTCCTATAGACAGCCCCTCCCATCCCCTGTCTGTGCTCCGCACCAGTCCACAAACTTCACAGAATTTTACAAGTCATGTTCACAACAATCAAACGGGACGATTTGGGTTTTTCTGTACTTCAGTGATAATACAAGACATGATCACAACAACCAAAGGGAAGAGACGAGTTGGGTAGAGTCGAACAACACGGTGTTTAAAAAGAAACAAAAAAAAAAAGGGTAAACAGGGTACCACGGGTAGAAGAGAAGAAAGGTTTACAAGGTAAATACGAGTAGATTGGGGGCTAGGTAAACAGGGTTACTAGCAGGTGAACAGAGTGCAACGGGCTGACAAGAAAACAGGTAAAAAGGGTGAGAACGGATTGAGGGGATTGATGGGCATAACCAGGGACAAGATAAGAGTGACAACAGAGGGAGTGGGGAAAGTCATGAAGTACAGAACGAGGTCACTGTGGAACTGGTGTGGATGCTTCAACGCAACACGATACTTATCAACACGAAGAGACACAAGTAACTTTTCCCCCGTTCTTGTACTCCTTCGAAGTCTAAGGGAGTCCCTTCGAAAATCCGGTTTTGCAGGGAAGGTTAGGAAAGCCACAGGGAGGGTTACAAAATCTGCTATTGACACTGCCATTTGAGTTGACGGTCTTGAAAACACTTCGCTGGCTGGTGTGTCAAACGGTATGTGTATGGTTTGCACGTAACGCTCAACGTATACGATACACACAACGCTATGCATATGCGATACACGGTTCGTGTGCAGCGTATGCAACGAACTCAACGCATGCAACGCAACGCAACGCAACCGATGCATACGTTACGATCTGTATGCAACACAACGCAACGCATGCAAAGCAACGCATCCAACGCAACGCAACCGATGCGTACGTAGCGATCTGTATGCAACGAACGCAACGCATGCAACGCAACGCAACCGATGTGTACGTAGCGATCTGTACGAAAGCATGCTACGGGTTTAACGCCATCGCGTTAACGCAACACCTGCGCCGCTGTGACACTTCGCTGGCTCGTGTGGTTGTGATAAAGCAACGGTATACACATGCGTTGCACACAACGGTCTTCGTATACGATACACACAACGCTATGTATATGCGATACACGCGTTCACTGCACCGTGTGGCTACCAAACGCAGCCCACCTTCGGTGGGCTGCTGCAACTCGTGCCGTGTGTGGCCCATGCATGGTTCTCACAGCTCGCTGGCACGTTTCCCAAGCCGCAAACCCGGTTACCTGCCTGAAAAACCGGGTTTTTGGCCAAAACGCCTGTTTTGCCTGTAGAACCCTGTAGAAGCCTTAAGAAACACGTGTATAAAAGGGGTACTCGTGACACCCTGGTATCAGGGTCTCTAAGGGGCCACAGCTTCGCTGAGCCTATACACCCCCCAAAAAGTGTCCGATCTTTCCAAAGAAAAAGTTTTTTCGGCTGTGCGAAGCTTCTACACCCTGAAAAAAAAACCGGTTTTTGGTCGGATCCACCAGGGGGGGGTTAGATAGGGGGTTAGAGACTGAGGGGGGCGGCGAGAAAAGCAACCTTTAAAAACTAGAAAACACAAGTGTTTTCTAGAATTTATAGTGATACTCACGAGGTAATGCACCGAACCACAGCCGTCGAGGTACTAACCTACACATATGCCCTGCTATCCACTACGTCTATAACCGCATTATGCAGCAGCGTGGTGGTATTAGTGCTGGCTTCATGCGGGGCTCGTTGGGTTTAAGGGCGCAGATGTGACGATGGACAAGATTGACATGGGAGTGGTGTTTCTTATGGATTACAAAGTACTTGTAGCCAACCTCAGAAAGTATGGGCTACAGGGCCTATTTTCACGTGTGGGGGTTTACAGTACACTGTTAAAGCACATATAAACTGCTAATGTCGTGTCAGTTACTTCACCGTCGTGTACTCCCCCACCGAGCTGTGAATTACAGTGCAAGTATCTATTATGTCTTTTGACCCCCCTTCCGACACCCAAAAAACGACACCCAGTTTCATTACCTAAACATACACAAATGCACGCTCACCTGGTTTCGCTGGAGGTTGCAAGTGCAACGGCGCAGCCAACATCACCCTTTGAACCGCCGTGAAGCCGTCCCTGTCAATGAGTGTAGTACGAGAGGAACTCCCATTTCTAGTCCCTGGTATCTACGGTTGTCCGATCGGACAGTGCCGTGATGCTACCACTGGATGGATTATGGCTGAACGCCTCTAAGGACATTCGTGCACTCACTGTACTGCACACCCGACTTATTATTATTCTAATAACCCACCCCGAGATTTTTTTAATTGAACACCAAAACACACACCACCCAACATTTATAGAGCATTCTGGAACGTACACACCTACTCACCGGAGTTCTCGCCCTCCCCCTTTCCCCCTCAACACCCCACACCCCCAGAAAAGATGGGGAATTGTGGTGCTAAGCAGGAAGCAAAGCCAGCCCCCAAGAACACACCTGCCGCGAAACCGCCTGCGAAGACAGAAGCAGCCATTCCCAAGCCTGTAGAGGAGAAGCCCGCAGATCCTCCGGCAGCAGCCAGCAGCAACAACAACACCAACAACAACACAAACGACGAGGAGAAGTGCAATGACAACACCTCGTCTGCCCCTACAGCACCCGCATCAACAACTCCGCAGGCAGAACAGCCACAAGAACAGCAACAACAACAACAGCAACAACAACCACAGCAACAGCAGCCAAGCACCACACCCGAGAAGCCAGAGGCAGAGGCTGTGGAGGAGCCCGCCCCCAAGCAACCGTCGCCCAAGGCAAAGCCGGCACCACTCCCTGCGCAGCCCTCCACGCCACAGCAGGAGGCAGAGGACGCCCCTGCGTCCCCTGCCTCCCCCGCATCTCCCGTTGCAGTCATGATGACTGACCTCCCGCCACCCCCAGCAGAGGAAGATTCGGAACCTGAGTCCCCTCTCCCACTCCCCATCGTGCAGGTGCAGGGTCCGAACGAAGGAGACGAAGCGCGGGAGGTCTTTGCCGAATCGGCACCAAAGGGTTTGATGGTCTGAGGGTGTGGGTATGGGTACGGGTACGGGTAGGGCTCTTGAAGGTATTCTCGTTAGCGTGTAAAGGGGGAAGTGAACGGTAGGAACAAGATGGTTGTGCTATAGCCAACAAACAAACAAAAACAGGAGTGTATTTGCTGTGGTTCCCTTATGTCTGGGGTGCATTTTTCTCCCTTTGCATGTCAAGTTCTTGAATAAGAAATAGAAACGGTGGAAGGTGGTCGTTCGTTTGTTGTTTTTCCACAACACCATAGTGCAGTTCAGTGAAGAAAAAAGCTCAACAAACTTGCAGAGCGTTGACCCTTTGTTTGCACATATGGCCTGTCTCTGGGTAGATATTTGTTGATCCAAACAAACAAACAAAAAAAAAAAGGAAAAAAAAAAAAAACAAATAAAAAGCGTGGAGTTCACGCAGGTGGTGTCTACACGTTATCATTTTTTCAAAAAAAAAAAAAAAAGAAAAAAAAAAAATACAAAACAAAATAAGAACAGAACGAATCCATTTTATTTTTTAACAATAATGTTGCTGCCGTGAACTTCCCATTCCCATTCGCCCTTTTCCACGATCCCCCCTGCCTAACATTGTTCTGTCGAGAAAATATGGGCTCAAGCACTATATATTTTGTTTTGAGGACTGGGGAAAACAGAATTGTCAATATCTTTTGAGATCATTTTTCATGTTGTGAAGCACGGTTAAAGAACCAGTGACATTCAACCAGACAACTCACTATTGCGGACGTTATCGCCTTTTTGATTCATTTTTACTTTGCCCCACACCCCAGCAGGTAAAACGAACTCTCCAGGCTTTTGCGTTTCAACGAAACAAACCAATTTTTTTTTTTTGTCCTTCCTGATTGAAGTATATCAATGGATTGGGTGGGACGGCGATATCACAGTAAAGTGGGCACAACGCTTCACGAAGTTGTGTGCGCACATTGTGTGCAAAACCCTGAAACAAAAGAAATTGACTCGTTTTTCCAAAGTCCCAAGCGTTCCACAGACTTACAAAATGATAGAGATCTGTTATGAAAAAAAAAAAAATATTTGGTTAGCCTAATAGGGTTTCTTTCTCTCCTTTATTTCGTTTACCGACTTTTCTTTGGCCTGTCCCATTCTGTACATGTTGTATTGCAGGGTTATATCTGCAACGAACAATGCTTTCTTATAGGTTAAGATACGTGTGAGCACTGCATGTTAGGCTGGTTCACCTTTGAGCCTTCTTTCTCTTTCTGCCGGCTTAAAGCAAGGGTACATTTTTAGCACCCTCTATACCTTCTTTTCGTCAGAAAATAATGTATATGAAGCAACAACTCTTTCTGCCAATATTTCGGTGTTATCCCCCTGCATGCTCCTTCACCCTTCTCCACTTAAATAACCTAGAAAAAAACTGGCCATATTTCTGCCCCACCTCCTCATTGTTTGCCGTTGAAAGGGGGCTAAGACCCCGTAGCATAGTAACAGGCCACAGTGTGACAGTCAAAAAAAACGTCTTGGCTATTAATAGAGTCAGCTTGGCAGGGGGTCTAGGGGTAAAGGGGGGGGGAATACCTGTCTTTGAGGGATGTCTTTTCTGATACTTTATAATGATAGTATCGAGGACAGCTCTTCTGCCCCCTCTCCTCAGGTGAAGTGTAATAAGATGCTCTCGAAGGATGAGCGTTGTATGTCAGGTTATTTGATAGCTTTCCATTTCATTTAACTTTGTGGCTAAAAAAAGGGGAAAAAAAGCAGACTTCCAATTTATGTTGTTGAATTTGTAACAGATTGCATCTGGTCTGCATGGGGGAAGGTATGGTGTAGGTTGTTTTCTTCACACACACTCGATTTTCCTATGGAGAGGAAAATAGGGAGTAATATATAGTTGCCTTTTTCTTTTTCTTTTTCTTTTTCTTTTTGGCAGGAGCTTTGTGGGTGTACTGTCTGCCACGCACCTCAAAACACTGCCGCAGGGTTTTCTGGTAGTCCCATGGTGTTAACACAGTCAACGCGCTGAACCAGCGGGACTCTACCAGACCATCGTTTTGCATCTGGCCCATCCTCTTTCCCCCCCTTTCACCCCGTCCCATCAAGAAGAAGCAAAAGCATCACATGATTTTCAAAGGCTTCGGCCGGACGTACAGTTCTTTATGTAGGGGTAAAGTGATTGTCGATACAACAAAGGTTTCAAAACAAAATGGACACGTCTCCTCACCCCTAATTTAAATAGAGACTATCAATGTGACCCTTGTCCCCTTATCCCCTCTCAGTGTATCACGGACAAGCAACAGTCCTTCCTCTGTTATCCCCTTTATCTCTCTGCGAGGGAGGATTTTTTTTTTTTTTTTTTGAAAGGCGAGCGAAGCCCCCTTCTGGGCGACAGTGATTCAGTCGTGTTCATCAGCTGTTTCGTTTTCCCACCTCCCACCTCCCCCTCGGAGGGCCCCTCCCCATTTTTTTTTTTTTTTCTTGTATTTTTTTTTTCTTGTCAAGTGGAGCACCTCCTTGAGTGTCCACGAATGCAAACAAATTTTCAAAAAAAAGAGACACAACATATTTGGTGATTGTTGGCACTGCAACGATACTGTGCATACGATGTGAGAAGTTCAGCGTGTACGCTGGATCTTATGGGTGGTGGGAAGGTGTGGGTGGGGTGTTTGTAATACTGCAATGGAGTTTTCTCTCTTTTTTTCTTCTTTTCGTCAAGTCTATTTTAGAACGAAGAACATATTACCCATTCTCAGAAGTGCCGCATAGAAAAGCATGATTTTGAAGTCAAATTTTAGGTGGGATTAAAACCCCACTATGTTGTCGGACCCTGCATTTTTTCCAGATTGCTCCGGAAATTCACCTGAGTATTACCCGCTTAGGTTTTGAGGAAAAAAAAAACACATTTTTACGCTCCATGTATCAGATGCTTGCCGGCGTGCTCGCAAGCTATCTGAGACCCTCAGGCCCCATCTTTTCTCTCTCCGTTTGAAAGATCGGAGTTCAATTCCGGGGTCGCATGATACAAAGCTGGGGTCGAGCGAGCGAGCGAAAAAAAAATGTTAGTAAATATACGCTTCTTGTACTTCTGAGAATGGGTGAAAATACTTATAAACAGGGCGTTCGCTATCGCCATCGTTTTTTCCTGATCGTGGCGAAATGCCAAAAAACCCGAAATTTTTGCTTTTTTACTAGTGCTTAAAATAGGTCAAAAAAAATTTTCCCGCCGGAGAGAAGCTAGTTCGTGGGGGTGAATCCCCGGTACTGAGTGGTCGAAAAAAAATTGCGATTTGCGCGTGATCCCTTCCCCAGCACTAAAACCAGCAAAACGATGGAGAATTTCATCAATCCCCCCCTCACTGAGGGTCTCTTTGTGCTGTTTAATCAAACAGATGTACAAGAGAGAGGCATCTGTCATATGAGACTTCATCCTTAGTTTGATTATTTTCAATCAACTAAAACGTCTCTCTGCCGTTGAAGGTAGAGTTGACACGAGTAGTGACACCTTCTATAACAGGGGGTACGGGACACCTTCAGCAGACTGCAGGATTGAGGAGCGAGCGGGAGTGCTGGGGAAACTTACTTTCACGGCAGGCGGGTTTGCGGATGATTTTGAGTACAGTGGACACCCCCTCTGCGACCCCCCCTCCGGGGGGGTCGACAGGTTGGGGGGGAGAAATCTCTCTCTCATTTTTTTTTTCCCCCCTTTTTTTTTTTATTTATTTATTTATTTATACAGGGTTTCGCCCCGGTGGGGCGAAGCCCTGGGGCGAAATAAAATGTCATTTTTTCAGGAAAAGATTTTTTTAACGAAAAAAAATATTTTTCGCCCCGGGGCGAACGCCCTGCTTATAAAACAAAAACAACACCGTGGCCAACAAAGTGTGAACACCTCAGCGAGGTGATCTAATGATTCAGGTGAAATCTTAACTCTTCAACTAAATTTCATTTTTTTTTTTTTTTTCAACACGGCGGTCTAGTCAGGGGGACGACTAGTAGTTCTACTAGTGAGTTCTTGTCCCACAAATAGTGCTAGAGGGTAGCACAGACCCGCAAAAGTGCCAAATTTTGCTTTTAGTGGCCTCAAATCGTCGAAATTGGCCCTACATAGGGGTAATTCATTTATTATTTTTGAGCCTCCCTATCCTGGGGGGCAAGTACCCACTAGTTGCGCGACTAGTGGGTACTACTCGTGCTACCAGTTGTATTTTACACTAGTAGTGACACTAGTAGTCCCCCTGACTAGACCGTCGTGAAAGTGAGAATCCCCTTCCCGTTGTGTGGGATCAAAACCTCAGGTGATCTTGTCTGTACAAAATATTCTCACCTCTCCCCCCACGAAAAAGAAAAAAAAGATGTCCAAACAATTTTTCAAGACAACAAAAAAAAAAAAGTTGAAAACAAACAAAACAAAAAAAGATAAAAATTTGGTTGGCTATTGGGTGTGCCTATAACTGCAATACACAACCAAGTTTTTTCCAAAACAAAAAAAAGCAAAAAAAAAGATAAACAAACCAAAAGCAGCCCGGACCATTTTTTTCAATTTTTCATCCCCTCCTTCCTCTCTCTCTCTCTCTCTCTTCTCACCATCATTTTTCCAGCCCTCACAAAAAAGAAAAGAAAAATACACAGTAACAATGGGTAACTGTTCCTCCCAGCCGGCTGCGCCGAAGCAACAGCAGAAGAGCGCACCTTCACCTGTCAACGCAGCGAAGCCCACCAACAAGCCCGCTGAGACAAAGCCAGAGGCAAAGCCTGAGGTCAAGGAGGAGGATGCACAGGCACCTGCCGAAGCTGTTGTAGAGGAGCCTGCAGCTGAGCCCAAGGCCGCACCTGAGGCACCTATGTCCGTCCCAAAGGAGGCAGAAGATGAGGAAAAGCCCGACACTCCTGCACAGGAGCCCGAGGTCGCTCCAGTGGAGGAGACACCCGAGGAGAAGGAGGAGGAGGTCGTGCCCGAGCCCATCCCGGAGATCGTCGAGCCCGAGCCCGAGCCCGAGGTGGAGCCAGAGGTGGTGGAGCCCGAGCCTGAGGTGATCGTGTCGGAGCCCTTCGTCGCGGAGGTGAAGGTGGTCGTGCTTGACGAGCTTGCTGTGTTGGTGAAGTCTGTTGACGATGCAGACTCGACAGCAAAGGGCGCGACCTTCGCAAAGGACGCTGTCCGCGACACACCCTTCGCACACCGTGTTGCCCTCCTCGCAGCCTTCAGCCACAAGCACATCGTGCAGACCCTCCAGGTCGTCTCCAAGGCAGACGACGTTGTGGTCGTTACCGAAGACGTCCCCGCCTTCACACAGGACGCTGCCCTCAGTGAGGACGCCGCGCGCGACATCTTCCGCCAGGTGCTGAGTGCCGTGCACTACCTGCACGCACAGAATGTTACGCTTGGTGACCTGGGTGTGTCGAGCCTACGTTCCCTCGAGGATGTTGTCAAGGTCAGTGTGGGGAGCGTCTCTGATGCCGACAAGGCGGCGGACGTAAAGGGTCTTGGGTCGCTGCTCTACACGCTTCTCACGAACGAGGCTGTGTCCGAGGACGCAGCCTTCCCAGGGGTGTCTGTGGAGTTGAAGGAGTTCATTACACTGCTGCTCTCGGGGGATGTTGCGCTGGAGGCAGTGCTCTCGCATGAGTGGGTTGCCGCAGGAGGCTTCGAGCTTGCAGCAGAAGAGTCAGTCGATGCTTCGGCAGTGGAGAAGCTGGAGTCTACACTGACCACAGCGCTTGCCGCAAAAGAGGAGCCCGTTGTTGAGGAGGTGAAGGTAGAGGAGGTGAAGGTGGAGGAGCCCCCTGTCTCGAAGAAGCCCAGCCACAAGGAGCTTAAGACAAAGGGCAGCTTCAGCTCAGACAAGAAGAGAAGTCCCGTCATGTCTGCCCAGAAGCCCCCAGCTGAGAAGAAGGTTGCCGGAACACCCGAGTCCAAGCCCAAGGTTAGCCCAACAAGAACAACCAGAGCAGCCGCACCCACCGCAAAATCATCGCCCGCAGCAAAGCCCGCAGGAGCACGGGCCGGAGTGGCAAAGCCCGCAGCAAAACCTGCAGCAAAGAAGACCACCCGGAAGTAAACAACTCTATGAAGCAAAATAGCACAACAAAAGAACAGAAAAAACAAATTTTAATAAAAAAAAGCAAAGCATATCTAGTTATTCTGCAGAGCACTCACCCCCCACCCTTTCCCTGCCAAGGAAGGATCATTCTGCCACTCTTGCTGCCCTCGTCCCCTCTCAGCACATCTTGCTCAAAAAAAAAAGCAAGCAGGATGTGTTTCCATATCACTCTGGGGACAGGGTTTTTCTTTTTGCAAGGAGGCTGAAGAGAAAGAAAAGAAAAGTAGAGGTCTTTTTTTTCAGGTCTGATTGTCTGTCAGTTTCTGTGCTCCCCCATTTTTTTGTCCTCCAGGTCTTTCAAATAAAAAAATTGTCGTTATTTTATTCCCCTTTCTTTTTTAATTTTCTCAGCTGATTTTTCCCCCCCTATTCTTGCTCAAATGTTTTGAGAGGGAAAAAAAAAATAAGACTTTTTTTTTTTGAATATTATATGATACAGTCAAACGTATTCGATGCCTATTGTGTATTGGGTACGTTTTTTATCGCGATATATGACCGCTAAGAACCACAGTGTGCGCATACTGCACTTTGCAACGACGGATGATAGGTGGTGGTGTGCATCGTAGCTCTGGATAGAAACCACATAGAGGCCCTGAGGTATCTCATTGAGATTCCTCCTCTGACCCCGCCTCTTATAAAAACAATAAAAAAAAGAACGTTTAAGGATCAAACATCCTTTTACTCCTTTTTTTTTCTTCCCTTCCTCTCACGCCAAAACTTCTTTTTCACGACGGTTTCGCTCGAAATCGCGCGTTTTCTTTGTAGTGCATATTCACCCCCCTTCCATACCAATAACGCTAGTAGTCAATTCCCCCCCACGTTTTGTTTTTTTTTTTCTCTTCCCACCCAAGTAGGGATATTCCGTTCCTATTCATTGTATTTGAAAAGAAAAGAAAAGAAAAAAAAAATGCATTTTTTTTTTGTTTTCAGTTCCCTCCCCCAGTGTTGCGTGTCGTGTTCATCCCAGTTGGATATGCACTGTCACAAATGATGCATTGGTTCCCCTCTTTTAGTTCAGTATTCTTCGTGATTGAAAAAAAAAACAAAAATTGTTTTTTGTGGAGCACACTCTAGGGTGGCTACACTGATACAACCAAGTTTTCAAAAAATAAAATAAAATTGCTCGTTGTATATTGTTCGGATATGAGTACAAAACGATAGTGTCAAGTGAATGAGCATCCTCGGAAGCGAACACCAATGCACCAAAGTTTTTTTTAAAAAGGGGGAAAGAAGGAAAAATATAGCAATACCACAGAACAGCCTTCTACTCAGTATTGTGCTCAGACGGCCTCGTTGAAAGGTGCGTGAGAAAACTCTTCTAGGTCTGAGTAATATATCTCATATAGTCACACCAAATAGTCGTGCTCAAACTGTCTTTCCTTTGTCATGATACGGGAATATACATGGCAAAAAAAAATAAAGCAAAAAGCAAAAAAAAGTATACCAAGCAAAACAATAGTAAACCGCATTTTGATGTTTTATTGTTGCCACAACCACTTAATTGCAATCATAAGTACACCAATCATCCTTACGTTGTTCTGAGAGCCTTTCCTCACGATGCTGAGACGTTGCCACATCACAACAGCGAACAACCAAACCACAACCGGATAAACTCCACGGTTTCCCTGGAGGCTTTTTAACCACCAGACCCTCGGTGAGAGAACACACACTGCGGCAAGGCAAGGCAATGCAATGTGGGAGGGTAGAGGGAGGAACGGGGAACTGGGAACTGGGAAGGACCTTGAGAGCAGAGGGACACTGCTTTGTGCTGTCTTTGTTGTGGATGTGATGACAATTCTTTTGAATATGCCGCCCCAGTCGGAGCCTCAACCGAGAGCGATGCCCGAAAAGGCAATACCAATAACCCTTAGGACACCTCTCATCATTCTAGACAGCACACGGACACGACGTTGGCATCATGCTTGTAAGCAACCGGATTAACTCCACGGTTTCCCTCCCAACTCTGTGGAGGCTTTTTAACCACCAGACCCCGGTGAGAGTGAAGTGGTCATGTGTCCCAGAACTAGTACCAGTACACGCAAGACACAAGGCAGACTGCGCAGGGTGAGGTTGGGATGAGGGTTGTTGGGGAACTTGGGGTAGGTTGAGCTGTGAAGGGACCTGTGTGGGTTGGAGATGCGAATGGACACTTGGTTGAGAGGTGTGCATCACATGGGAGGGGACTGAAGGGAACGCCACCTGGAACAGACCCGACACAAGAGACCATTCACCACACACCACCCTCACTTTTACAGAAACCACACAAGGTAAAGACAAAACCAGACAAAATGAGAGAGATCGTCTCAATCCAGGGAGGACAGTGCGGTAACCAGATCGGTTCCAAGTTCTGGGAGGTCGTGTCCGACGAGCATGGAGTGGACCCCACCGGCACCTACCAGGGAGACTCCGACCTGCAGCTGGAGCGCATCAACGTGTACTTCAACGAGGCGACTGGAGGACGCTACGTGCCCCGTGCCGTGCTGATGGACCTTGAGCCAGGTACCATGGACTCCGTTCGCGCGGGACCCTACGGACAGATCTTCCGCCCGGACAACTTCGTCTTCGGACAGACTGGAGCCGGAAACAACTGGGCCAAGGGACACTACACCGAGGGAGCAGAGCTGATTGACTCCGTGCTTGACGTGTGCCGTAAGGAGGCTGAGAGCTGCGACTGCCTGCAGGGATTCCAGCTGTCCCACTCCCTCGGAGGAGGTACCGGATCCGGAATGGGAACGCTGCTGATCTCGAAGCTGCGTGAGGAGTACCCCGACCGTATCATGATGACCTTCTCTGTGATCCCGTCGCCCAAGGTGTCCGACACCGTTGTGGAGCCCTACAACGCCACCCTGTCGATCCACCAACTTGTGGAGAACGCCGACGAGTGTGTGATGATTGACAACGAGGCGCTGTACGACATCTGCTTCCGCACCCTGAAGCTGACCACCCCCACCTTCGGAGACCTGAACCACCTGGTGTCCGCTGTGATGTCTGGAGTGACCTGCTGCCTGCGTTTCCCTGGACAGCTGAACGCCGACCTGCGTAAGCTGGCAGTCAACCTGATTCCCTTCCCACGTCTTCACTTCTTCCTTGTGGGTTTCGCACCCCTGACGTCGCGTGGATCCCAGCAGTACCGTGCACTGACCGTGCCCGAGCTGACCCAGCAGTCCTTCGACGCCAAGAACATGATGTGCGCATCTGACCCACGTCACGGACGTTACCTGACCGCGTGCCAGCTGTTCCGTGGCCGCATCTCGACCAAGGAGGTCGACGAGCAGATGCTCAACGTCCAGAACAAGAACTCCAGCTACTTCGTGGAGTGGATCCCCAACAACATCAAGTCGTCCATCTGTGACATCCCGCCGAAGGGTCTGAAGATGTCGACCTGCTTCGTTGGAAACAACACCTGCATCCAGGAGATGTTCAAGCGTGTGTCTGAGCAGTTCACTGCCATGTTCCGCCGCAAGGCCTTCCTCCACTGGTACACCGGTGAGGGCATGGACGAGATGGAGTTCACTGAGGCCGAGTCGAACATGAACGACCTGGTGTCTGAGTACCAGCAGTACCAGGACGCGACCGTCGAGGAGGAGGGTGAGTTCGACGAGGAGGAGGGTGAGGGTGAGCAGTACTGAGCACGCCCCCCTGCTGAGGCTTGCTTCACACGAGATCTGACCTGACGACGCGGCCACCCACCCCATCCACCCTGCCCTCTCTGTACCCTCCCAGCACGTCTCAATGACGAGCACATCCACACCCTCTTGTTCAACCTGAAAGCAAGAAGACATTTCCCCCTGACATGGTTCTTTCGTTGCTTTTTGTCTAATGTTTGTTTCATAATGTTATTATTTCTGAGAATGATTCATCTTTGCATTCTCGACACAAGGCAGCGAAAGAAGAGATAAGAGATTGAAGATAAACGGAACAGTGAAAGGAAAAGCAAAGGGATAACGAATACGTCACATACCACCGCAGCCGCCTCCTATTGTGGATAACAAAAGAGATGTGTGCTGTGTCGGTTGTGCTGTTGTGGGGAGTTGCTCCGTCTAAGACTTGCAATGCATTTTACCCCATTTTCAATTTCCTTTCTTTTTCTTTTTCTGTTCCCTTTGATTGTTTTTATTTTTATTTTTCTGTTGTTCTTTCGCAACAAACATTTTTGAAGAAACAAAGACAAAGCTGTGGACAGGACATGAAGGCGGAATGCATATCTGACACAACCTCAATACAACGGCGACAAGCTGAAAGAGGAAAACAAACAAAAAAGTTTGAAGCAAAGGGAAAAGGAAAACCAACCAAACCAAAACAAGGCCACAAACAAACAAGAGATTTAGATATTCACTGTGCTGTCTTCCCAGCTTCGTATGGTAACACAGCAGAGTGCGGCCACACCTGCACCTGCAGATGTGGCTGTGTCCGACTGTTTTACACCTGCAAACGTATCGAGGCTGGGGGACACTCAGTTTTGTAGCAAGATTCCTGACAAAAAAAGTCGACACGAAAAAGAGAAAAATACAGAGGCTCAGAGCACTATTTTTTATTCTTCATTTTGATGTTTGATTGTTGTTGCCACATCCACACAATCACAATCATAAGTGCACCAATCATCCTTGCATTGTTCTTCCTTTGTAACACGTGAGATCCTCAAGTGCACGAGAGAGCCTTCTTCACCCCAACATGGATGGGTGTTCCCAGTTCCCACATCACAAGCCACAGCGAACAACTATAACCACAACCGGATAAACTCCACGGTTTCCCTCCCAACTCTGTGGAGGCTTTTTAACCACCAGACCCCCGGTGAGAGAACACAGGTGTGCAGAGCGACAGCACCAGGCCATGATGTTCTTCAGTTCTTCAGTCTTGACACTTCAAGTGGCAAAACTGAAGAGCTGAACTTGCAGGGACTACTGGACCACAGAGATACATCACACAAGTACACCAATCATCCTTGCGTTGTTCTTCCTTTGTAACACGTGAGATCCTCAAGTGCACGAGAGAGTCTTCTTCACTCCAACATGCTGGGTGTTCCCAGTTCCCACATCAGAATAGCGAACAACCACAACCACAGCCGGATAAACTCCACGGTTTCCCTCCCAACTCTGTGGAGGCTTTTTAACCACCAGACCCCCGGTGAGAGAACCGTTTTACGGGTCTTGTATTATTGAAGACCGCATCGCAGTGATGCATACTGTGTTAGCGCACCCCCTCCCCTTCCCCCCTATTGTTTTCGACATCATACTTGACAGGAACACATACTTTTAACACATTCATGTTCTGGTAGATGGTTGACTGCTGACAGAAATGTTTAGTAAGGGAAAGTGATCTCTTTTTTGTTTGAGAGATGTTTAGTGGTGTCCTTGAGATAGGCGAAGCAAGGCATGTTCAGGAAGAGAAGGCGAAGGATGTTGTGGACAATCCGTCTCAGGTGTGCCTTCCTGCGACAGACGTACGGACTGAGACTGCCGATGGCGTGGCCCGCAAGCTCATTGAACTAGCGAGTGTTGGTGTCAGTGTGGATGCGTCAATGCGCCTTGGAAGGCATCTCAGGACTTTGGTGGATGTGTATGGCTCACAGCTGTCGGACGATTTTAGCCCCCATGTGCTGGAACAACTGAGCGCCCTAGAAGACATGGGGGCAAATGCCTTCTGCTCGCCCCCCAAAGTGAACGCAATGGTGCGCTGCATGCACCCCAGTGTGCGGTCCTTCTACTGCCTCCCCGCCCTCCTAGACTCTTTGTTCAGCAGCATCGCAGGGTGTGACATGGGGTCTGTTGAGTGTGTCTGTGTGAAGGGGTGTGAGGGCATGAGGAGCGGCTCTGCGACGGGGGATGTGGCAACACGCCGGCGCAACCAGGTGTCAGCAGGGTTCTTTGTGCGTATACACATTTGTGTCAGGGAAATAAACGGCATCGTGGAACACAGTATTCTGAACCCTGTGTTCAGGAGCATGTTTAGATTGCAGTATGAGCATATCGAGAGGTTTCACACTCTGTGGCGAAGTTTGACGAACATGGTGTGCAATGGTCAGTGGGCGAGTCTGGCGGAGATGAGTCGCAACGAGGATACTGAGATATCTGTGAAGCCGTTTGGCTCGGCACGCAGCCTGACGGAGGACTCTGTGCACACGACGGAGGTGTTGCTGACGAAGTCGTGCCTCATGTCGCATGCTGTTGCTGTGGTGGCGCAATGTGCAGCACACCACTACAGTGTGGAGCAGACGCTCTCGCTCTCGCAGCGCATGGCGACGTTCCTCTTGAGCTCCACAACAACACCGCCACCACTCACCCCGAGCTCAAGCTTCACCAGCAACAACCCCTTGATGGCTCCTGCAGAGCGTTGCAGCATCGACTCCGCGGCGACGTCGGTACAAAACCCGCACGCAGCCATCGACATTGAAGAGGAAGCTAATGTGAACCGAAGCAGTGTCAGCTACAGCGTGATGCACAACACCTCCGAGGGGACAGTGCAGGTACAGGAGGCGCCCACGGAGATGGTTGTGTTTATGGTGCTTGGGGTGCTGTTGTTCTTCTTGGCGAGTGTTGTGATCTTTGTGGAGGTGGTGTTGATTGTGATCTTCAGGAACGTGGAGGAGGAGGAGGCGGGGAGACGTCAGCAGATACAGGCAATACCGCTGCGTTCTGTGTTGGGTGTGTGCATACCTGCGTGCGTTCTGCTTGTCCTGTCGGCAGTGATGTTGTGCAAGGTGGTGTTGACACGATGCTGTCCAGGTAGTGCGCCAAAGGGCATCGTCACAGAGCTCACCATGTGCACAATAGTTCTCTACGCAACTGCCGTTGTCCCGCTCTTCTACTTGGAAGGCGATCTGTTCGGCGAGCTCGAAACACCGTGGAGCTGCTTCACCCAAGGCTGCATGCTGCTATACCTGCCGTGCTGGGTGTGCAGCGCTCTGGGCCTTCTCAGTGGAAAGCACTCAGACTTCTTTGCCGCCTCACATCCACAGCGGCACGCACACATCGTGCGGAGTTGCGGCATATACCTTGCAAGCACGGTGGCGAAGATCCTCTACACGGCACTCTACAAGCTTGGTGCCGGTGCTCAGGGCTACGAGGTTGGTGTCTTCACTCTGATGTACTTCAACGTATTCTTTGTTGTGTTGGTGACGGGGCTTGTGTTGTTGGTTGTGGTGTCACTCCTCCAGCCCTGCATCACGAGCACAATGCACAGCAAAAACGATGCAGGTTTGTACAGGTTTTTGATCCTACGCTACCCAGAGAGCGGCCCTGTGCTGGCGGAGAAGACAACCCCAGAAGACACACCCACGCGCGAGACGACACTGCTGCAGAGCAGGAACACGAAGTTGTATGAGTACTCTTCTGGTGCAGTGGACATGAAGATCGGCTTTGTCGTGGAGGAGAAGGGCCCAGATGCGGTGTGCACCAAGACGTCGATCGAGGGCATCGACAACAGCATGCTCTACACGACTGTAGGCATCTTTGTGTGCAACACAGACTTTGAGGTTGTGCACTGGAACTACAGGATGTGGCACTGGACGGGGTACCTCCCAGAGCAGGCGAAGGGCACGCAGCTGTCTTCGCTGCTCTCGCCGGCTTCTCTTGTGGATATCATGAAGCAGAGCAACAACTCGCACGACATTACTCTCCCTGCCCTGACCCCCTCCACCGTGGACTTCTACCGGAAGTGCGGTATCGAGGACAAGGTCGGTGAGCCCACCCTCCCACTCGAGGTCTACGTAACCCCAGGTGTCCCCAGCGCTGGGGGGCAAAGCTTTCTCAGCGAGCAGAGTGTACTTGCGACCCACTACATCTTCTACTGCACCGGCATATCGTCATCAGTTTCGCCACATACTTCATACCCACGTGTGAAGAGCAATGGCGCACTAGGGGCGGTAGTCTTCGGTTCGTCGCTCTTCTTCTCGTGGATTTCCAACGAGATCTTGGCACACATAGAACGTGGCTCGGCACTACCGCCGCTGCTCGCAAACACCAAACCCCGGGAACCGTGCCAGGGCAAGGACAAGATCCTTGTCCGTCTGCGGAAGGTGCTGTCCCGCGTCACCGAGTATGCCCACGGTGAGGCGGAGACCTTCATGTTCACAACGTTCCGCCCGCTGCTGACCACAGCAACGATGGGGTTCAAACCTGTCTCGGGCGACAGCGAACTGATCGCGTCGGTGAACTGCTCGATGAACGCTGGTGTGACAATGAACGTAGAGAACGGGGTGCCTGACAAGCTGCTCACATCGCCGGGGCTGTTCTCTCAGATCCTCAACTCTCTTGCGGCGGATGTGATCCCACACGACGTGGCGCAACGTGTGCACATCTCCGTGAGGGCGTCCTCCGCCAACGTGGGTGTGTGGCGTGAGGAGAACGATGACGCCGACTCTGCAGGTGCGTTGGACATGCTGCTGGGCGCAACGATCATGGAGGAGACAATGGAGAACGAGATCCTCGAGGCACGCACCATCATCATCTCCATCTACAGCCTCATCCCCATTGGCGGCGCAAAGGGCCTGGACGAGCTTCTTGACGAGCAGGGCGACTCCTGCAATACTACGCTCAAGGCCTCACATAACTCCCTTGTCGCGCTGCACGTCGCTGCCAACAAGCTTGGTGGGTACTTCCTCGTAGAGAACGTGACCGCAGGCGACCACAAAGGTGGCAGTGTTGTTCACTGGATGCTGCCGTGCTTCGACCACACCTTCGTCCACGCAGCCCTTGGCGAGACAGGCCCATCTATACCCAAAGGGAATCACTCCATCTCAGGCGGCCACGTTGTCCCGTCAGCGAAGCCCGCCTCTACCTCCGTTACGGCCCCACCAAAGTACCAGGAAGGAAACCTGCACGTGTTGAACCCGTCCAATATCAAGTGTTTGGTCATTGACGAAAACCCATCCAACGTTCTTCTTGTCAGCGAGGCCCTGTGGAAGCGTGACTTCAACGTCGCTGTGAAGACGAACCTGAACAACGTTGACCCGACCTCATTCAACGTGATTGTCGTGAACCTGACGGAGAACAGCGTGCTCTTGGAGACTATCATGGAGAAGTTCAAAGCGTCGAGCACGCAGATCCTCTTTGCCTCTGCGTACTTTGACGACGAGGACACAGCGATGCTGCAGGCGGAGGACTGGTGGAATGTGTCGTTGCCTTATAATGCACTTTCTTTGGACGTGATTCTGTCGGACATGGAGTCGAACCTTCACAAGATTGAGAAGAATCAGCAGGAGATTGATGATATTCGGAAGGCGTTTGATGGGAATGGTGGGTCGTGCCCTTGGGAGCGTGGTGCGTGCGTTGGGAAGGGCTCCTTTGGGAAGGTCTACGAGGCGACAAACAAGCTGACTGGAGGGAAGATGGCGTGCAAGATTGTGCCCCTGAGCGAATGCGACAACCACGCAGCCATCTTCCGCGAGGTGACTGTGATGGCGTCGCTGAGCCACCCGAACATCATCCACTACTTCTACTGCGAATGCGGGGACGACGAGCTGCGCATCTTCATGGAGCTCGCGGACGGCTGCCTCACGCAGAAGGTGCCGCAGAACGGCATCTCTCCTACCCAGGCTGCAGCCTACATGAAGGACATCATCATGGGGCTGCACTACATCCACTCAAAACACCTGGTACACCGCGACATGAAGGTTGCGAACGTTCTCATGCACCGTGGTGTGTGCAAGCTCATCGACTTCGGCACTGCCATCGAAAACAAATCCAAGAAGACCGACGAAGGTGGCGGGGTGATCATGGACACTTCCATCACCGGCACACCGCACTACATGGCGCCTGAGGTTCTTGAGGGCGACCCTTTTGACTGGCGTGCTGACATATGGGCTGTCGGGTGCATGCTGATGGAGATGCTTACAGGCAAGCCTCCCTGGCAACACGTCGGCAGTGGGTCCTGGGTGGCAGTAAAGTACGTCTGCAATGCTGCGAAGGACCCAGACACGCCCCTCGACTTCGGTCCAATGGACTACCACGAAAATGCGTTGCACTTCTTCAACGAGACGTTGTCGCTGGACCCAAGCAAACGACTCAGCACCTTGGCGCTGTTGGACACTCCACTTCTGTCGAAGATGAACGAGGACTACATCAGGAAGCAGTCTGTTATCAGCTATGCGTGCCTCAAGCGTAAGGAAAGCCAAGGGACCATCCGATCCAAACCCAACAAGGCACCACGTGTCAAGGCAAGCACCAAGACGCATGACGCCGCTAAACAGGAGCTGCTCCTCGACGACGACGAGGACCGAAGAGGGACCACGTTCAGTGGCTGGGGAGGGTGAAGTGGGTAGTGTTGGGTGAGCTGATGGGGGTAATGTTGCTTGTTTTCGATGTTGCCCGATTTCTATCACGGCGTATCCTCGAATCCCCATATTTAGTTAATTACTTTTTAAACCCCCTCCCATAAATGCACTTTCCCCATGTTCTGTGTATGATGCCTTGCTATGTTTCCCTTTTTTTTACCTCCTCCCTCTTATTTTCTGGTCCGGCAATCTTCTTCTCTTCTTCTGAACAATTCGCTCCTAGAATTATGTTCTGCATTGCACCTCCCCCTACCATGTAGTCTACACTGACACACACATTCCTTTTACTAACTACCCCTCAACCTATTCTTTTTTTTTGTATTGTGTGTACGTGTTCAAAACAATAGGTCAGTGGTAGACGTAATGTGATATTTTTAAGGGGGGTGAAAGGCAGGTTTTTTAAATGTTTTTTTTTCTTTTCCCCTTTTTATTACCTATTTTATTTGTGCAGTCCTTCTCCCTTTTCCCCCCTTTGATGGGAAAAACCCCCACTTAAGATACAATTTTAACGTTCAGCCCAAGACAGATGTGTGGGTTGAAGACAGTTGTGGGTAGTTCCTTATGTGTGTATTGATTTCAGTGTCCCGAAGGTAATTCGTGTTAATCAAATCAATGACATGATGTGATGATGTGTATCTAAGAGTTCGTGGCACTCCAGTGGCTAGGGTAGGGTGTGTACTTTAGAATTGTTCCTCATCATACACCAACGGGGGGAGCGAGGATCTCAAGCGATCCTTGCGACCCCCAACTCGCTGAAGAGGAGGTGGCGTCACTCACCTGCCATCATGCCAAGGGATCTAGTCTTGGCATTCCGGAGCTGACCCTGCTTTCTATTTTTCAGGTAAACGTCATAGGACTTCAGGAGCATCACACTCGATGTAATTTTCTCCGGATGTAATTTAACGTCCAGCCAAGACGCTTGTGTGTGTACGGGTGGTACATTCATTAGACTAATTTCTCTCTTTTTTTGTTTGTTTCTGCAAACAATATTGGTGTTTTTTTTTATTCCCACCAGTGCCTGCGTCCCCGATGAACGGTGAGGCGTTTGCACTTTCAACTTTTCTTTCTTTTTTTTTTTTTTAAACCTCTCCCTCTCCCTATCTCCTCAACCGCACCTGTTTGAACAGCTTTGTTGCGTATTGGGTGATAAAACGTCTCTGTTTTTATCTTGCAGACCCCACCACCTTCCCCCTACCCTCTTCCAGTAAAAAGAAAAGACGCGCTCTGTTTTAGCCTCGAATTAGGGAAAAAGGAGAGGGTGCCACGTTCACTGGCAGTTGTCTTCTTTTTCTTTATTGTGTGTTTTGGTGCGCCCCCCTAGCCCGTTTTTCATATATTTTCTACAAAAGATGTGCTTTCCATTTTTATGAAATTTTCCTTTTTTCCCCCTCCCTACGGGGCAACGAGAGGGCGGTAGATCATAAATCATCGCACAAAGTTACAAAATGACAATGCTCTTCAGCGTGATTATCTTTGTGCTATGTGTGTTTTTTTGTTTGTGTGGTTTACTAGTCCCTCTCCTTGCCCTCTGTTATTGTTTGCCGGTGTCCGGTGAGATGTTTGCGCTTTCAACTTCTCTTTTGACTTTTGATTTACACAAAACCCATAAAGTACCCCACCCCTCAATGTGATCTCCGATAGGTGCTCTTTCCCCCCCATATCTATTTCCACATAATAAGCAAGAAAAAAAACAAACAAATACACACCAAAAAAATAAAGTGAAGATTGCACAACTGAGACAACTACACTACTCCAACAATTTATCAAAAAAAAAAACACAAAAAAAAGCAATTTAGTGGGGAAGGAGGGAGAGGATTGTCTCCCCCACATCTACACGAGTTTTTCTCTCTGTTCATTCTTATTTTCTTTTCCAATAAAAAAAAGAACCAAACAAAAATACACTAAAAAAATTCCCCCCTCCTACTCCCCCCGCTTCTTTTTAATACTCTTCCCCTCTTCCCCTCTTCCCCATCCTTCCTTTGTTAGCGGGAGGTGGGGGTGGTGGATTTACGAATGCCCGCTGTAGACGCGGAACGAATAGCAGCAAATCTGTCGCGAGAAAACATCGCAAATCTACGAAGTATTGCTGCAGGCGGTTGGCGTGTGGGGTGTCTTCTTGACAATGTGCCCAATGTTTCTCAGGACATTTGGCGGCATGTGTTGCACATTATTCTGAAAGAAAATACCAACGGCATTGTCTTAGTGTTCATGCAGAATGGAGTGGATGCGCCAATCTTTGTCAATTCGAAACGACTGTGTGTGCATCTCAGTAGTGCGTCCCCGCTGCTCCTCTTTACAACGGATAATACACCCATCGAAGAACGTTCCGAAAAGATTTTGTCTGATCTTCGAGAAAAACTTTCCAAAGTGATGGTCCTTTCAGAGCCTTCACAGCCTTCAGTGCAGGTAGTGACGGTTGGGGTTAAAGCTCCTCTGCGTGGTCCGTTGGTCGCACTGTTATTAGGCTACCCCGTGTCATGGGTGGGAACAGGGCGGATAAATGGCATGTTCTTGTACACGGTTCGCCATAAGAATGGAAGTGGGTTTGCCTTCAGTGCGCCACGTAGTGTCGATATGGATCAGGTGCTTCCAAAGTATCTGGACGGGGTGGCTGTTACAGTGCAACGGGAGGTGGTTCCAACTGATGCTGGTATTGTGATGTAATCAAAAATCGATTTGAGAATGGCTTTGAGACTCTGGGGAAAAGGGGGGTTTTCATTGCCATTTGATACAGAGACAAATTTATCAAAAAAAAAAACCAAGAGTAACACAATGAAGCGCAAAGGGCCGGCGTGTGATGACACAGCGTTGCCCCCCGCAAAGAAGTCAACCGGAACGCTGACGACAACCACCCCAGAGGGTGCGGCGCTTGTTGAAATGGTAGGGCGTGTTTATCATAAGAGGATTGTAGGGGATAAGCTGTTCTTTTTTGATTGCGCAACAGTTTTTGATAATAACAATGCAAGGTTGGAGACTGCAGATGACGTAAGCTTTGGGCTGGTTGAGGTGTGTGTTAGTGGGGAGACATTTTGCGACCGGGAACGTCTTGGGAAGGTTGCGAATGGGCATGTGTATGCAACTCCGAAGAACATCAAACTTGGTGATGTGCTGTGCATCAAGGGTTACGTCGACACTGCGTCCCAGCAGCCTAAGGCACCCAAAACAGCTCTCATCAAGGCTCTCGACTTTGTCATTCTCGAGCCCTGGGATGTTGCGAACAAATTTCACAGTCAGATGGAGCTCAACCCTGCCCGCCGCAACCTCTTCACATGGAGCTGGGCGCATATCAACGCTTTCATCTCCCCCGTTGCCTTGCCGTATGCTCTTTTGCAATGCAACTTCCACGTCGCCGAGCGTCTCTGCCAGTACTTCGGTGTGCACGACTCCTCGAATTACACGAAATGCCGGATCCTCCACGTCAACCACACAAACAACGCCTTTTCGCATGGTGGGGGTGAGGCATCACCGTGGGCGACGTTCCTTCGTGGGTCTCTTGTTGACGCGGAGGAGCATTTTACACAGAAATACGGTGGGGGTGCGGGGGTGGAGACGCGGGGTGCGCACATTCCGTTGTATTTGCACTCCAACATCCAGCGGGTACAGTTTGTGACGGTGCGGCGCCCTTTTGTTAGCCTAGGCGAAGTGGTCGCACTGCTGAAGGTGCACTACGCACTGCTCGCTGCAGAGCTTGAGAAAGACACTACAGGGGACGATGCGGCCCTTCGCCTTGCAGAAGAAGATAAAAAATACCGTCTGCAACGTTTGGTGACCTTCCCGAGACTTCTGGAAACCAAAATAAAGCGTGAATTTGACAACACCATTGGCGAGAAGGCACGTCTCCAGGAGGTCGAAATGCTGACCGCAGAGCACACAAAGCTGCATAAGAAGTCGCCCTCCACTACACCACCCACTCCGATCCTGCAGACACCCGACCAGAAGGGGCACGCTGCCATGATGGAAGCAAAACGCACCTCCCCTGCATGGGGCCTCTCTACCTACAGCTCGACCGGAACAACCGCGACAGCACCCACCTTGGACACAACGGCGTACTACACTGATCTCATCAAGGAGGCCCTTGGCAGGAGGGAGACGCTCTTCGGAAGCACCCGCTATGAGGCGCATGACCAGGTGTGTTTGAGCGAAGGGGTTTATTGGGTGGGGCTGTCTGTGCCGAGGCTGGTCATCCCGGAGTGCAGGGTGACGGTGCCGTCAGGGGCGTATTGGAAGCTTCAGGAGATCAGAGACAGATATCTGTCCACCCCAGAACGGATTGCGCAGTACTCCAACCGCTCTGTAAGCGTCGACATCGGTGCCTCCCCTGGCGGCTGGTCCTACTGCAGTGCGAAGGACTTCAACACCCGGTGCTGCTACGCGGTGGATCCTGCAGAGGAGTACCACACCCTCCTCGACGATATCTCCTTCGCAGAAGCTGAAGTAGACCAGGCCACAAAGAACATCGTCGCGCACCAAACCCGTTGTAACGACGCAACCCCGCTCCCAGAGATGCAAAAGCGTATCCTAAAGTACCAACAGAAAGGGCAGGAGTTCATTGAAGGGACGCTGGTAAAGGAGGGGGTGAAAGTGGGGTTGTATGTGTGTGATATCAACGACCATCTGGACCGTGCGGTGGAGATGGCAGAGCGTGTGTACAAGGCAGGGCTGTTTGAACGTCCTGCGCTCGTGGTGCTGACCTTTAAGAACACACTGCGTTCGAAAGGGCGTTTCAACGAGGCGAAAGAGAAGGCGATTGAGCGCCTCCGGTCCTGGCTCTCAAACCTTACTGAGATTCATCTGTTTGCGAACACACAGTTGGAGACAACGGTAGTGGGGGAGGTGCTTTGAAAGGGAAAAAATACAGTAAAAGCAAGACGAAACAAAACAAAAAAAGAGCAAAAAAAAAATACAAACAAATAGGCGAGGACATCCTTTCAGGTGTCAAAAACTGAGAGTTCAAAAAGCAAAAAAAAAAGTACAAAAAACAAAAAAAATTAAATGAAAAAGCGTAAAAAAGCATGTCACCAAAATCCAATTCTTTGATCAAAACAAACGCCACCACTCCTCCCTTTTCCCTTTACCCCACCTATCCCCACCCCATTTCACACTCTCACATGCACTACGCCATTTTTCCTGCACTTTTTCAAACCCTGACTAAACAAACCGTACTACTCACCTATTAGCCCCTCTCCACATCCTATCTATACCACCACCACCATCACCACCACCAGTCTACACGAGATGCTAGACGGCGCAGGCAGCAGCCGCTGCGGCAGTCTTGGCAGCGACGATGTGAACACCCGTCTCCGCTCCATGCACGAGCTGCGGCAGCGCCTTGAACACATCGCCCTGCAACACCGTGACGAGGAACAGGGCCTACGAGAAACCGTCACCTCTCTGCTCCGCCAGACCGAAGGGCAACACGAGCGGATGGCCGAGCTTGAGATGCAGGCTGTGTCATACAAACGCCATCTTCGGAAGGCACAGGACGAGAAGATGAAGGCTGTTGAGATGGTCGACGCCTTCAAAGGCGAAGGCGAGGCGATCATGTCGAAGCTGAAGAACGCACTTCGAGATGCGCACCACCAGCTTGAAGAGGAGAAGCAGAAGCGCGCAGACGTTGCCACACACTTCAACTCACGTCTTGAGGAATACAAAGAGATTCTCGAGGCACAGGAGAAGACTGCAGCCCAACTTCGCGCCAAGAACGCACAACTCGAGCTCCGCCTCCACAAGGCAGAACGGGTCGTCCAAGAAATCACCGATTCGGACACCTTCAACCAAAACTATGTCGGCGTGCATTCACAACTCAAAGGCGTTGACCGCGTGCTCTCACCTAACCATGCGAGCACCAACCCCACTCCTGACCCTGATACAAGCTCTGCATCGAACCAGCAGAACCCTGTCATAGAGGACAAAGTCCGTCTTCAAGACCAAATCATTCATATGTTGTATGAGAAGCTGAAGACAGAACAGACACATCGTCTCGAAACGGAAGAGCAGGCTGCACGCATGGTGGCGGCAGAGGAGCACACCATACGCAAGCTGGAGGACAAACTCAGAGATGCAGAGCTAGAGCGGTCTGTCGCGGGCACACCGAGGGCGGGTACACCAAGAGCAGGGACACCACGTGCCGGAACGCCACGTGCATCAAGAGTGGCGTCCATCATGCCGCCAGAAGTAGCGTCTTTTGAAGCGAATGTCCTCGAAACAGCCTTCGAAGAAGCCTCCGAGCCTGCAGCCTCCTCACCAAATGACGCACGACCTGTACGGCAGCAGTCCCCATCGAGTCTGGAGCTGCAGCTTGCGGAGGTGACAAAGGATTTCAACCAGTCGCTTACGATGTGGAGTTCACGTCTCCACGCGCAAGGGGGTCTAGCGACACCGAGGGGAGGGCAGACAGATCCCACCAGGTCTGCGTTTACTACTCCGAGTGTATGGGGTGAGGAGGGGAGGGGTGGAGGTGGAGGTGGCGGTGGCGGTGGTGGCGGTGGTGGTGTACGCACAGAGGAAGACGACTTCTTCCCAGACTCAGTGCCAAGAAGGGCCGCTGAAGAGGATTTTCTCCCGGACTCTCCTGTAGCATACCCGCGTGTCCTCCCGCAAGATGTGTAGAACGGAGGGGGAAGAAGAGGAGGGCATAAAGAGAAGGGAGAGGGAGGCTCTCATATCTGTTGTGATCTCATGAGTGAAGAGGTGATTAACGTTTTTTTTTTTTGTCTAATTTAGATAGAGGGAGGGGTGGGAGGGAGGGGGAATGGATTGTTAATAGAAAGTAACCAGAAATTTTGTAGAATACAGCAGGATTCATTGATGGTATAGTAGTAGTCCGAAGAAAATAAAGCGTTTCCCCCCCTTACACAGTTTTATTAGAAACCCCAATATAGCCAACGTTTTGATCGCCTAATACCGACTCTTTTAAAACCCTTTAAATCGCGCTAATAACAGATCTCATATATTGCTTTGGTCTGCGTTCAACGAAAATAATCTTTCCCTTTCCTAATCGAGTCATCAAGATCGTGGCGACCGTCGGATTTTTACACGTCACCTCATGAAATGAAGGAGGAAATAGAAACAAAGCATTTTGAACACATTTTGCGGTTCTGGGGACGAAACCGCGCTGCAGAGCCACGCCTCACCAAAACAGGTCGAGGTGTTGTGCGTTTCACAACCTCTCCCGATTTTTTATCGTGCGATGAGTGTTAAGTTTCTATTTCCCTTCTTTTAATTTGCATGCTTCTGTTGTGTGACAGAAGAACCACTCATTCATTGATTCTACACAGGAAACACACACACACACAAAGAGAGAGGGAAAAAAGGGGAGGGAGAACCACAACCAGAAATATGGTCTTAAGGGCCACCAGGCGACTGTTGGGAGGAGCGGTATGTAAATCCCCTTTTCCCCCTCCCTCTTCGCTACTCCCTTTTTTGATAATCTTTTTGTGGGGATGCTTTGCGCTTCACTTAATACCACGTAACTCCCTTTTTTCGCCAATAAACCGTTCTAATAAAACGATCTGCGTCTATACTTTCCATAGATACAAAAGGCTTCGCCATCGAGTACAGATCTTTACCCAATATGTAAAAGCGATTTTTTATTTGTCGATACAACAAAACAAATATACTAGATTATCAAAGACAATTCTTACAAAAAAATACAATTTGAATTATCTTTCATTCCAATATTTTCCTTTTTTTCCACAGCTCCACCCCGATGCTTTCAAGGGAGGGAGAAAGCCTGGACAGGTCTGGCCGAGAAATATTGGGCAAATCACGAACTACGAGTGGCTGTTTATCTTTGCAGGGAGCATGGCTATGATGTGGCCGGCAATGATCATTTACCACCGTTACATTTACTTGGAAGAATCTGCATGGGTTGAGGAGCACTACGACCCAATGACAGCCTACGAAAGGGACTGGGCGAACAAGCACTGCCCCAGGGACTACGGCCACAGAACCGTCACCGCGTTCCCTCGCCCCATCCTCAACGGCAACAGCCAATAGGGTATTTGGTGTGGAAGATGGGATATGCGTTTTTTTTGTCGCAGATTTTTTCGTGATTTGCATCGACCACATATCTTTGTGGTCCATTCTATGTGATTGTTCTGTCAATCATCTTCAGTTCTGGTATTATGTATAAAAAAAAGAGCAAAAAAACAAAACAAAAAACAACAACAACCACGGGTAGGGGTTAAGGGGGGGCAGGGTGGGTTGGGTGGGGTTTTTTTTTCTTTTCTCGTTTTTTTCTTTTTCCGAATCGATTTCTGTTCCCTCCTTCTCGCTTTGCCGAAGAAGGTTTACCTCTTCTTTGTTTAGAGTACTTTGTGCTTTCATCCGGATGGCTGGCATTGTACAGTGGCTCAGTCGGAGGTGCCTGCATTAACAACTACAGTTTAGGTGTCAACAGAAGTAAAGGATTTAGGGCTTCATTTTAGCCTTTTATGCGTCTTTTCTTTCGACAAGAAAAAGGTAGTCCTTTTTGTGCTATTATTGGAGGAGGAATATGGGGAGGGACTGAAAAAAAAAACTACAAAAGAAAAATTGCGTCATGGAATTATGTTCTTGAGCGTCGTTCTAAGAACCCCATACCATATTTGTATTTCCCCTCCCTCTCTCTCCTCACACAAAACTTCAAACAGCAAGACTCCCTTTTCCACAGAACATACACACAGGGTTATCCCCTTTTCTTTCATCCCTTCTCCCACCAAACGCAACTGACATATCGTTCACTTCAAAACTCCCTTACAATGCCTTCGTAAAACGAAAACCCCTGGGGGGGAAGAGACACCCAAAAGAACCTAGCACCGGGGGGGTTTTTTTTGCCAGTTTTTGTATCTATTCCCCTTCAGTTCTTGTACGCTCTTTTGCTTCCCTTTTGGGTGTTTTTGATTTTTTTTTTTTTAAATTGGGTCTGCACTCGGGACACGCTTAGGTGTCTGCATCTGTCCGCATTCGACCTTTAGGTGTCTTGCACATTCACCAAATACACTTTGATATCAGCCACATTGCAAGATGCAGTCCTCCACTGTTGCGTCGCATCCAAAGAGAGCCTTTTTGTTGACAGCGTTGGGACGGTGGTCTGATGCACGCGATTTGACAATAGAGAAGATGAAGTTAAAGCATGGGGACACACTACCAGTGTTCACCTCAGTTCTGCACGAGCTGGCGGGGGCCGTGGAGGACGTCTTCAGCGACCGTCCCACACACACCTTCGAGGTGCTGCTGCAGGGCGCCATTGAACACGAAGACCCCGATGCGCATGAAGGAAGAATCAAGCTGGTCACCCAAATCTACTTCAACATACTGCAAGCCAAGCGCGACATCGCAGACAAGGAAGAGGCAATGCTGTCACGCTGCCGCGACATGCAAGCAGAGTACACCGAAAAGATCAACAAGCTCCGCAAAAGCGTGCAACGCTCTGTTACAACACGAGGGCAGCTCTCCCGGGACCGTGAGGCTGCGTTCACCGCGATCTCCTCAGCAGTGGAGAAGGTCATTGCAATCATGAAGAGCATCGAAAGCACTGTCACAACAGGAAAAAAACGGTTTTTGGCGAATAAGAAGGAGGCCGCAGACTGTCTTTCAACCTCACAGGATTTGCTGCGTTCGTTTACACTGTCCAAAGCGAAGAAGCGGGAGTGGGAGCAACGGCGGTCCATCTTTCAACAGATTCTCATGACAATCGATCGGGTCAAGACTGTTGTGCATTCACGTGGCCAAAACGGTGGTGAGACACCACGCGATACACGCATTACAGCACTGCTCCAGGAGGCGAGCGAGCTAATCTCCAAGGTCGACAACACGGAAGGACGCTGGAGTGAACACGTCACCACCATGAACAACCTTGCAGCTATGGTTGCCAACGTCACCATCCCTGACGAGGTCGCACCAAGGCGTAAAGGCGGAGCTAGCTGCGACTGCGAACGCACCAAAGCCACAAAACCACCCCCTCCACCTTCACCTTCACCTCCACCACCCCCGGTCATCACAACGCTCACCCCAGAGCCAGTCCGCAGTGCACCAGCAGCCGTTCCGTTGTCCCTCAGGGCACCTTCATTTTCTTTGTCTCCCTCCGGGTTTTCTACAGGCAGTCGTCTCAACCTTCTCGCAGTAGAGGAGAAGACCGAACGTATAGATGAAATCCCTCGGGTGGACATGCATGGAGACTGCGAACGTTTGCAGAAGAAGTTTGTCTTGCTTTCGGAGGTGGTTGAACGGGTGTCGGAGGGTGTGCTGCAGACGATACGCAAGAAGGTGCCTACTGTGACAGGTGCGGGGGTGATCTCGCCTCATGAGTACAGTGGTGCGCCTGCAGTGTCGCCACGCAGGGCTGCTGCAGCGGCGGCAGAGGCAAGAGAGATGCTCTTCTCGTCTGCGCTTAGCCTGCATGCGGAGAAGTTTGAGAAGAGGTTCAAAGATTTGGTGCAACGTCTTGCCATGGTAAGACAGAATATTGAGATGAGCGGCTTCGCACCCATAGAAGATGTAGAGGAGGCGACGATCACGGAGTTCTGGAATGTTGAGTTTAACGAAGCGGATGAATGCGTTTCGGTACCGGAGTTGACGTGTTTTATTAGAACTGTGCATGATGAGTTGTTGGAGGCAAAGCATGCAGTGAAGGTTGCGGGCGAAGGTTGTGTTAGTCCCTGTCTCCCTACCTCCCCAAATATCAGCAATACAAAGGCTGTCAGTATGAAGAATATTGTTGAACGCAAAATGACCAAAAAAACGCTGCGTATCAAAGAAGATGACAAAGAGAATGATACCGACACACATTCCGCCATGTCCAAAGGCATGAGCCTGAAAGCCTTAGGGGAACGCAGAACCACCAAACGAACACTTCGAATTGCGAACAAAGAAGACGACAAGGAGGAGGACACACTTCCCGCGACTATATCAAAGTTCATGAGTATGAAGAATATGGGAGAGCGGAGAAGCACAAAGCGCACCCTTCGCATCAAAGAAGACGACAAAGAGAAGGAAGAAGAGACGCCGCCTGCGGGTACAGGCACCGCCAGGGTTGGAGGCATTGCGACGATCTTCAAGGTCGTCAAGATGAAGAGCGCTTTGAAGAAAACTGTTGCGCTCAAGAGTGCGAAGGGGGAGACACCACCACCACGCACCTCATTTAGCCCACATGCATCTTTTTCACCTGTAGTCGCACAGCAGCCGTTGTGTAATGACCAAGGTGGTGGTGGTGGTCAAGTAGACATTGCCACATCACAGCGCCTAACCGAGATCATCTCGAGCATCGAACGCAAGCTCCAAGGCATGGGTGAGCGTTGCAACACACGTAATGCATCAAAGCACTTTTCTGCAAAATTCTCCATGAAGAAGGTGAAGTCGCAGAACATCCCAGCAGTGAACGACTCCATCCTGGACGGCTTTAACGACATCACCACAGAAAAGTCAATAGTTGTGGATCAGGTGCCGTACGACTTTGCCGATGAATTTGAGTCAGAAAGCGAATCCGAAGCTGAGTCTTCAGACAGTGAGTTCTGTGAGGATCCACATATGAGACTGACAGCTGCGTTGGGGCAGGTGGAGCTGATGAACGCGCATGTAGACGACTTTCAGAAGAAGGTGGAGGAGTTGCTGGGGAGGCAGCCGTCGCAGGAGGATGGGTTTACTTACCTTCATGTTCAGAGTGATCAGTTGGTGCTATTTGTGCAGAAGATCTGTCTGTCGCCTGGTTTGCTGCAGACTGCCTTGGCGAACCCGGCACTGTGCAACCAGGATGTGCCAGAGGTCATCACGGCTGTGCATGACGACGCGACGTCTGTCGCAGATGAAATGGCGCGTGTAGTGGAGGACATCAAACTCATCCTCCAGGTGCGCAAAGAGAAGGAGAGCGGTGGTGCCGACAGCAGCGATGCAGACTACCTCTTCGACCTGACTACCCTCGAAAGCGTTATCCACAACTTCCGCTCCGATACAGAAGGTCTCGATCCACATATGTTCGAATCCGAAGAACAAAAACGCAAGCTCGAACTGAAACGCAGTGTCAAAGAGGCAAAAAGGCTTCCCGTTGCGAAGCTTAGCTTCACCTCGAACAGCGCACATCGCCTCTTCCTTCTGCTTCAGGTGCGCAAGATGTTTGTCGACAACAAAGAGGCGCTCGAGCTTTTGTCAAAGAAAAAGCGAGGCTTCTGTGGCAGCACCCCTTCGCACGGCTCTCCCGAGGTTCTTCGCTCACTAAACAAAACATACGACAGGCTGCGCACAGAGCTGAATGCAGAGGTCTGCCGTGAACGGGTCTTCTTCTACAGCAACGGCGCCGAGAGAGCGCCACGACCAACACTGTCACGGCAGCAAACCATGCGGCAGGTAGACCCCTCCGAAGAGCGGTCCCGGTGTGTACGGGAGTTGGTCACCAACGTACGGCACGCATTGGAAGGGGTGCACTGTAGGTTCGGGTTGCGACAGTTTGTCGATGCGTCTGAAGGGATCCGGAAACTATCCAACAAATTTGAATCAGAAGTCGCCGGGAAGACCGAGCAAGCAATATCCGACCTCGTACGACGCACTCGAGACTTTGTCAATGAGGTTGAAAAGCGCGTAGGTCCGCAGTGCAAAGCTGCCTTCTCCGACGAACTCAACGAAGCGCTCACCGCAATCGACACAGACCTGCAAGAGGACATGAGCCGCCTTCAGAGCGCTGCTGAGGCAACTTCCCTATCCCCATTTCCAATGTCACCCGTTGCAAGCTTTCGTATGGGTTCTGATGTATCCCGCCTTTCGATGTGTCTTCCCCCTGTTGCTGTGACACCTGAGGTGCACGACACCTTTCAATCTATTCCATTAATTTCCCAACGCGATGTGCCTATAGAAGAGACACCGGACGTCACCCCAGAGCAGTGTGTGGACTTCTGCAATAAAGTCCTACGTTGTGCTGCACCGCTACGGCAGGCAGATGACCTTCTCGCAGAGCTTGCAAAGGAGGCAGCGCTTGCTGCAGCTGACAACCCAGCCTTGGAGATGCGCGACTCTATGTGCGAACACATCCAGGATCTCCGCGTCCAGCTGCAGGGTGTGGTAGGGAAACACGACGTCTACTTCCTCTCCGAGATCATGGAGAATCTACAGCAAACTGCCTCTATTGTGAAAGAAATCCACAACTGGGAGGACCACCCAGCTGGGTGCAATACCCATGCAAAACAGCTTGATGAATGCGTGAAACGCATGGAACGTTCCACCATGACACGGCAAGGTTGTTGGGATGAGGCGCGCCTCTCCCTCCTCGGCCTCCGAAAGGACGGATGGGAGAAGCTGTCGGACCACATCAGGAATTTCTGCGTAGATCACATCTTCAAACCTACTCTGCAAAACCAAAGCTTCGAGCTGCGGAAGTTTGAAGACCACATCTCTCTCATGAAGTCTCCCAAGGTCTATTTCACTTCAGAGGTACCAGAAGCAGAGGCGGGGGTCCTGCCGCATATATCCGAGACAGGGTCCATCACGTTACCGGTAGTGGACGAGGCGGCGATGGAAGCTGCAGAAGAGGAGTTGAAACACATCAAACCACATCGCCCAAGAACCGCCCGATTGCAGGCACCACGCGAAGAGAAGAGACGGACCCCAATAGGAGAAGGGTGCGCCTCGGTGAACCCCGTTGTGTTTACCGCAGACTTTGCGTCATTGAATGTTGCCTCACCCCACTCCCCCGGAAAGGTAGTACGGCCTGATTGGAGGCAGCTATTGAACGATGGTCAAGGTGTCACCCCGCCACGAGGTTTGACCATTCATTCTGCCCGAGGAGAATATGAAAAGGTGCCTGGGGGGAAGCGTGGTGGTGGGTCTGCAAAGGGTGGTGCTTCTGTGGTTGGCCCAGAGTTTCTTGAGTCGTTGAGGAAAATGCGGGTGTCGCTGACCCAGGAGGATGACGATGAGATTGCCCGTCGCAGGCCACCGAGTACAGCACGTCCGGTCAGCTCCCGTGGGGAGAAGGTTTGAAGTGAAGGGTGGGAAAAAGGGGAATTTTTTGGGTGTGTCGTGTCAGGCGAGGCTTTTTGCACTTTCCAACTTTTCTTTCAAGGGGCCTTTAGGATCATCTTGCCGAAGGATTTGCTCAAGGTGACTAAGCACATCAAAGGCTTAGGCATCTCGAACAACCTTTCTATTTTTGCCGCATTTCTGTGCAGCTGTTTTATCTTTTCCCCCTCAAAAGTCACAGAGGTTACCCTGTTTGTGGCGCATTCCCCCCTTTGATGTGCACTGTTACATGACACCGAAGTAAATGACTTATGGTTTCACCGTTGTCTTACAACATTTACTCCGTCGTGTATTGCATGTCATGTTTTCATTATTTTTTTGTGTGATCTTTTTAAAAAGAAAGGGTGCATGTGTTGACCCTCTCAAATACTTTCAATTCTGTGAACTGAAAGAAAATGAATCTAATTGTGATCTTTTCACAAATAGCGTCGAAAAATACAGCAAAGTTGTGATCCCCCTCTGGACCAACACTTTACCACCCAACCCCCCCACCCCCAGGAAGCAACAACAAACAACAACAAAATGTCCGACACGGATGCTTCTTGGTTCGTCGGCCTTGCAGTGTTTTCGTGTTTGGTGTGCTATTTGTCTTCCTCCTTCTTTAAGGATGTGTACGACCGCACCTTGGGAAGTACAAAGGGGAAGAAAAAGCGAGTAAAGAAGGGGAAACGTGGTAACAACAATGGATCTAATGGGTCACCGAAAACCGCGAATAGTACTGTTGAATGCGAGCAGGAGGAGGTGGAGGAGGCAGAAGCTGAAGCTGATTCCCCAAACACCGAACCTGAACCTGAAGTGGCTGTCGAACCCCGCCAGAAGAAGAGCAAAACCCTTCGTCTGAAGAGCACAACAGAAGAGAAACGACGCGACGCTGTTCAAGAAGCACTAAACAACGGAGCAGAGGACGAAGACGGCTTCACCGTTGCAGTAGCAAAACACACCCTCAAGGCAAGGAAGCGGTACGACAACATGACTGCAGACGAGAAGAAGGAGTACAACAAACGGAAGGCAAAAGGGGAGGACGAGAAGTGGGAGGTTGCAGGGTCGAAGGTCACAAAGAGCAGCAACGCGTACTCCTTCCAGACCTCTGTCTCAGGAAGAAAGGTCCCTGGGAAGAAACAGGAACGCTCCGTTCAGAGCGTCTCGACAGAGCAAAGAGATGAGTTCATGAAGCGCCTCGCCACCATGAACAAGGACCTGCCCCAACCTGTCATCGATTTCCGCATTTCCGTGCAGGGGAAATGGTATCCCCTTCAGGAGCTTCTGGACACCAATGATTTTGAGCACGCTCCACAGATGGTTAAATGCTTTGCATTAGCCCCAGAGAACTGCCTCGGAGGAATGTTCGTTACAGTCGGAGGCGCCGAATGGATGGGGGTAACCACAGCAGATGAACCCTGGATGATGACTGGCCTGGTCAAACCGCTGCTGCAACTCCTTGCTGGAGAGGAGGGCCCGCTCACCACAGCCATGTTCATCCACGAGACTACCAACCCTACAACACAACTCTCCGTCAAAACAGAAGGGGACCTCGCAGTACTCTCCCTTCAACACCTCCGCCCGCCACCCAAGGTCTCAGGGGTCACACACAAAGTGGCTTTAAAAGACTTCACCGAAGTGATGCTAAAGCAGTTTGTGCCGGTCGTAGAGTTTTCAAGGCGGATTCAATATGCAGTAGAAGAAGTGAGGGTAAAGCATGAAGGGTTGCTCGCATCAAATCCTGTGAAGGCGCAGAGGATGCTGGATGGTTTGGCTGAAGTATGTGTTTTATTGAAACCCCCAAAAGTAGTGGTATCCTGTTTATAAGTCACACAAATTTTTTTTGTGGACGCATCCGCATGACACCATGCTCATGCCTGGGGTACTACGTAGTGCCACAATAATGAACTCCAGGCTGGATATTTGACATTATTTGACATTGTTTGACGACGCCCTTTGTGCAATTCCACACAGTTGATGTATCTTTACAATCATTTCTTTCAAGGTGACTAAACACCTTTACCTTCTTTTTTTCTCCTTTTTCAAAATTCTACATAAATTATTAGTGGAGCACACTCTCGGGTGGCTACACTAATACAACCAAGTTTTCAAAAAATTGTACTTCAAAAACTGGCGACTAGGTTGTCTATAACCAAACAACTTTCAAAAATTCTACCTATTTGCAGACGGAAGGTCGCATGCCGAAGCCTGACAAGATTGAGAATCTGCTTGCATCACTGCAGGATGCGGTGCTTGAGAGATTCCCCGATATTCTCTGAGGTGATGCAGAACTGTTGGGGGGAGACGTCGAAGGGAGAGTCATTGCACGCTAGCATGCTGGCACAGCCAGGAGTCATTTGTATTTCTTCTCTTCAATTTGCCGTCGCGAAACAAAAAGGAGAATCAGTTCCGTCTCGGGGAACCCTTTTCCCAATTAGGTTGTTATATTGTGGGGTATCTTTTATGAACTAAAGGGGGGTTTCCCCCCCCCCCCGGTGACTGAGATATCGAAATCCTCCAATTTTTAAAGGTGGCTAAGCACAGCGCTTAGGTTCGTCTTATAAAATTCTCTCTTGTTTTCTAACCAATAATCTTTGTCTCATGTCCCGGGAGGGGGAGGGGAGGGGTAGGGGGGAAGGGGAAATGTGGTAAATTATGTAAAAAAAGAAGAAGAAGAGGAAAATGGCTCAAATAAAAAAAATGTCAAAATCTCACAACCGATATAGTGGAGCACACTCTAGGGTGGCTACACTAATACAAACCAAGTTTTCAAAAAAAACGTATCCTTCGGTAGCTCGGGAGGTGGAGAAGGATTGCGCCCTAGTTGTCTCGTTTTTCAGTGTTCTGCAAATGGCTTTAGGGCAGAGAGAGGGGGGTTTTTTTAAAAAAGTATGTGCATGCACAAGGCATGTTCAATCCTTTCAACTTTTTATTGAATCTATTTTGAAAAAATGTCCACATGCATTAGGACACATTTCACTTTTCAAGATTTTTTCTTCTTTTTTTTTTTTTTTTTTTTCTTTTTTTATATTTCCTGAAGAAACCACACGCCGACTCGTCTCTCATACATTACCCCCCCTTCCTACCACTCTCGGGGGGAGTATTTGGTTTATTATGTCTGCAAGGGTGGTGGGTTTTCATTTCTCATTAAATCCGGAATTTCCTTCAACCTCTCCCCCCTCTACCTTTTTCCATCCAACCCCCTCCCCATCTCCCTCTCTCTGTCTCTGTCTCTCTTGGGGTTTGGGGTAAACCCGAGAAGAGGGGGTTTTTTTTTTCTAAATCTACTGTGGGTCGCAGGGTACTTTGTGCTTTTATCTGGATGGCTGGCATCGTACAGTGGGTCAGTCGGAGGTGCCTGAATCAACAACTACAGTTTTTTTTTGCATCTAATTGGGAAAATCACACCATTTAACCATTTTTTCCCTTCAGACAGCACAAAGAACACTATGCATAGCTGATGCCGTACACAGATGCCAGGATGGCAGAGGTTGAGAGGTTGCTCCGCTATCAGAACCCCCGCACAGGGCGGTCGCCCTCACGCGAGACGTGCCCTGCTGGAGACGTGCAGTCCGTGGAGCTGCTGCGGCAGGAGTATGAGGAAGGGCTTGCCCTCATGGCAGAGTTCCTGGGCGCGAAGGACACTGCGATGGCGTTGCTGAAGGAGCAGTGCGACTCTGAGGTGGAACGGAAGCACATCCTTGCAGGCCTCAAAGAGAGAGGCATGCTCAATGCGCTCAAGAAGAAGATGACCGAGTATGCATTCCCTCTTCTTGCAGGATGTGATTCGAAGAAAAAAGCAAGACCAGCGATTAATCTTGGAAAATTTCCCTTCTTTTATGCCTGAAAAATTCGGACATTTTAGCTGTGTTCGCACAAAAATAAAATAAAGGTGTGGTATCTGCCACACAGGAGAGATCATCAGCGGTTACTTAACAGCGTTTTGTATAGTGGAGTTCATCCTCGGGTGTCTACACTAATACAACCAAGTTTTCAAAATAAAGTAAAATGGTTGTCTTATAAAGAGATCGGTTGGTGGTTTATTTGGCTTAGTTTAGGTGGATGGGAGATCTTTTTCAATGCGGTATATCTTGGTTGTCTTACATCATCACATCATCACATCCCACCACAGGCACACTGCCCTACTCCAGGAAGCAGAAAAGCTCCGCCACGCACAACGCGACGCACTACACAGAGAGATCCTGCAGGAGCGCGACCACAAACGCATCTCACAACAAAAGGACAAGGAGGTCGCAGAGCTGCGCGAACGCCTTGTGGACCTCCAACGGCGGGAGGCCGACTTTGTGCTTGCTGTTAAGGTACACACCCCCATCATTACAATACTGCCACCTTCACCCCAACCAAAATTTATTTCAAACACTTCCAGCACCCCATACTTAGCCACCCACCTAAGGTACACAGTTGCTACAGGCGGTGCATTTTTTTGCAAAGACATATTTCATTATTTGGAGAAAATCGGTAATATACTAGAAATTTGGGTTCTAAGTTACCCCTTAATTATTCGATAGTCTACACACTGTACTGGACAGCTTTGGGGGGACAAAAACGTGAGGTGGCAGCCCCCCGGCATTTTTGCCCTGGCGTCCCCGGATATAATCTCTTTTTTTTGAGTGAACGAAGGCCACGCGTGGGATGGTTGCATTGCACTTTTGCAAACCCGGGCACATGATACTGGAGGGTCCGAAGCAACTGGAGGAGGTGTATGCTGGGCTTTTTGTGCCCTCAGGGATTTAAGCGACCCTGCACCTACTTTACGACCATGCACAGCTTTTGCTTTTCTTTTCTTTGCTTTTCTTTGCTTTTTGTAGGTGCTAACCTGCGGCAGTGGTTTGCATCAGTTGGGTGTTCCACTCACCGCAGTTTAGAGAATTAGGAGATGCCAGTCATTCGTTCCTCCCATTGGAATGACTGGTGGTTTTATTGTTGTTTATTTCTTTTGACGCTGCCAGAGTGCGGACCTTGAACTGGCTTATATACTAACCTAGGCCACCAGCGGTGGTATACGGCCCCTGTTCACTTAGGTGTCGCTTCTTTGTTGGGTATAAGTCAGCAAATGGGATCAAGCCACTCTCTGGCACACCGTGGTGCCATCCTTCCCTTTTGCTGGTTTTTCTTTTTGCGGGGGTGTATCACGTTTTTCAAGTTTAATATGTACTGGACAGCTTTGGGAGGACACACCTGTCTCCTCCCTTTATTTTGCCATATTTCACAATAAATTCATTTGTAACACTGTCACCACACCACTTCACAGAGGGGAGAGGACGACAAGGCACGCATTGCAGGGTTAGAAGCAGCGTTGACAGACCTACGCAACCAACGCGTTGTTGCCTCGCCCATGCGGGAGCCACCACGGAGCAGGCAGAGGTGTTCACAGTCGCCTACACATTCGTTGCCTCCGACACCTTCAACCAGGTCGCAAACAGCGGACACACAGACAGACCCACCACCACCACCCCCACCACCCGCACCTCCTTCCATTGTAGTAGAATCGGATCGCGACCGAGACAGCCCTGCTGCATCCGAGGGCTGGTCCGAAAGGGTCACCGCCCTCCAACGTGAACTCGCAGTAGTAGAAGAACGTTGTCAACTCTTCGAAGCCGAAAACGCTCTTCTCCACGCCGAAGCAGAAGCTGCGCACAGTTCGCAGCACCCCCTCCCACCGCTTCCACCGAAGGTCGCGATTCGAGAGGCAGCAGAACACAAAAAGATAAAACAACGATTAGAAGACGCGCTTGCCCTAAGCATTGACCTCAAGGGTGCGTTGAACGAAAGCCGTGCAAAGAACAAACGGCAGGAGGATCGGTTGTTGATAAAAAACGCTGAATTAATTGAGATTGACAAAAAGGCGAAGCGGTTGGGGAGGGAGAACAGGGAGCTGGAGGAGATGCTGCGGCAGAGCGAACACCATGGGGCAGCAGCAACGGAAGAAGAGCTGCAAGGCCTACACTCCTGCATCAGTGAACGAGACGACACAATCATGGTTCTTGAGGAACGCATCACAGACCTGCAGCGCACCGTAGAAGCCACCGAGGCTGGTCAAGAAGAAGAGCGCGCTGAGTGGGAGGCAAAGGAGCAGGCGTGGGAGTCTTCTCCACGCTCCTCGACAGCCTCCGCTGCACGTCTCAGTGAAATAAACGTGTTCGATCGTTACGACAAATCAGAAGAACGCGCCCTATTAAAAACCCTGGCCCGCCAAAACGAAATGATTTCCTCATTAAAAGCGCATTCTCGCACTCTCAAGGATGTGCTCCTCCCTACAGCGACACCAACACAGATGGACCAATTAGAGCACGTCCTGCATACGTCGGTGTTGTCACCACCTTTTTTTGCTTCATCTTTGACGCATGAAACGCCTCCGGTTGTGTCATTGAACACTACCTCCCCGCAGCCGTCCCCTTTGAGCGAACGTTGTGTGGATACATCGCGGGTTGCTTTGGAGAAAACGCTTGCTAGACAGAATGAAGTGATTGCCATGTTGAAGCAGGACCTTGCGGCTTATGAGGTGCATCCACCTGGTACCCCACCTCCCACAACCACAACCACAACCGCAACCCCTATGGGGGCGACAACGTCGTTTCCGCATACACCACAATCTGTTGTGTTCTCACATAACGGTCCTACCGGGGGGACTCCTGCAGTGAGCAACAAATACCTAAGTATGACACTGTCACGCAGCCCGGTACCCTACGAGAGAGATGCGTTGGAGACTGTGGTGGATTGCATTTCATATGTGAGGAGGCACGTCAGAACGGTGCAGGGCAGGGATACATCCGGGCAGGTTGCCGCAGCAGACGAGCTGGCAGCAGAACGGGAATGGCGAGGGAGAGGCGTGGGAGCCGCCGTGAAGGAGCTGCAGATTCGGGTAGAGGCGGTATTAGGGCTGAACCTGCATTTGGTAGCGCTTCGCAAGGAGCTCATAGAAGCCTGGAGGGGGTGGGATGGGGAGGAGCCTATCGGAGGGTTGCGTGAATCACATCATGTAGACATTCGTGGTGAGGCAGTGGACTGTGGTACGCAACGTGCCGCATGGCTGCGTCTGCAGCCCCACATCCTATCGCCACCTGCCCCATCACAACTCCGTGACGTCGCAAACTGGCGGGATTCATACCGAAAGCTTCTCGAGGAAATGACCTCTCTCGAAACGGCTGTCCTCACCCACCCCGCACTGCGGCCAGTAGAGAATGGAGAGATAGAAGAAGAAGGCAAAGAACCATCCATGTGAATGAAAAAATGTGGGTCAATGCAGAAAACCCCGTATATTATGTATTCTGTAAGTAGAAAAATCGGTCGAAAACCATGGCTATTGCTAAACCGAGCCAAAAAGAGTTCAAAAACGTTCGTTTTTTGTTTTTTTTGAATTATTGTGAAAAAATAGGCCATTTTTGTTTCGGACCACGTCCCACCCTTTGCATGAGCTCGACTGAGATGTATTTTAGCACGTTTCAACTGCTCCCTTTCGACAACCAAAACAAAACAAAAACATCCATTCTTCCAGAGAGGTCGAACATACACTTTGCATAGACTTTTCAACGTTCCCTCTGTTCTTTTCAAGAACCCTTTTTTCTTCTTCTTCTTCTTCTTCTTCTTCTGCTCTTTCTTACCTCCACCCACATTGCCAACCATGCCACACATTCCTATCCTTCATGCGCAATGCACCAGCGATTTGGGTCACCGAGCAAAGACCTCCACCACCACCACCACCACCACCACCACCCCCTCAGCAGCCTCCCAGGTTCGCTCCCTTCTTGGCATCGCAAGCAACCCTTCTCCTTCGGGGGAAAAGAAGACAAAAAAGGCGGTCTTCAACTTTAGAGAAGATAGCGAATTTTGTGACATCTCCGGACCTCCCAGGAAGGAAGAGGAGGTTGGAAGTGCATCCCATAGGTCCACACCAGCAACCCCTCCACAGACACAACGGCTGTTTCCTCAGAAGACGACAAAGACGGTATCGTCTGGGGCGGGGCAGTTGGCGAGTTTCGTTCATGAGACACAGCGTTTGTCTGCAGATCATACGTTGGCAATGCAGTCGTTTCGTATAGAAGATTCTCATGCAACAGATGAAGAGACACAGTCGGATTTTTCTTCTTTCGTTTATCAAACCACCGACACTTCACCGCGCAATGTGATAAAGGCAGAGAGGAGCAGAGTGTTTCTCCCTCCAACAGCAGAGTTGGCGGCTGTAGATAAGTTTTGTGATGATACTCAGAGGCGGGCGTTGGCGTTTATTGTAGAGAAAGCGAAGGCTTTGCACGATAAAGCGTTGCCAGAATTGCGGGATCGGGTTCGCAGCTTAAAGGTGCAAGAGAAAGGGAAAGGTGGGGGCTGTTTTACCTCAGACCATTTAAGCAAGGCATTGTTGTGGATTAGAGATGAGGCGCCAATAATTATTCATATTCCCTTAGAGGCGGATGGGCGGATTGATAAGCTCCTCAACGATACGCATTTCCGAAACCAATTCGAAACCAAAATCTCCCGTGGGACCTTGGATTTCAGCAAAGGGGGGAGTCGCGCTTCCTGGGAATCCCGCCTGTTTAACAAAGAGTACGACGACGCGCTGCCGTTTCAACGACCCAAATATGGGTGTCTCAACATTGTTAACGATCCTGCCGGTATGGATGGCCCTATTTTCCATTTGAAAAAAAATATCTCAAAAAAAAAAAAAAAAAAACATACATTTATCCTCCCCCTTTCCCCAGGCATTGAATGCGCGACGTGCTATGGTGAAAGCTATTTGATTCTGAAAGGCTGTCGTTTGCGGACAACCTTTGCGGATCGGGATTCTTCTTGTGAGAACACTGTGGTGGCTTCGTGTGAATACCATGCACACGTTCTCGCGATGTACGCGGACGAAGAGCTGCGACGTGTTCTAGAGGTTGCGAACCGGATGCGTTTGTGGCGTGCAAGCGACTGCATCTATACGTACAAAGAGGTGCAGATCCATGGGGAGATCCGATTGTCCGACAACGTAGACATTGTGGTGCTTGCGAAGGACGCCTCTAAGGAACCAGGCATGCGAGCAAAGGTGCAACAGTTCTGCAAAAAGAACTCCTGCCACTACGTCGTGCGCGACGACACCTTTGCGCGCGACAGCTTTGACGGGAATATGTGGGCTGCCGTTCGCGGGGCTCCTGCCTCCAAGCCTGCCGGGTTTCTGGACGACCCTTACTCCAGACTCCCTTCCTTTATTGTTAACACCGAATCGACCGGGGAGGAGATCAAAGACAAAGATAAAGATAAAGACGCTCCCAAAGCTGCGGATTCTAAGAAGGGGGGAAAGAAAGGGAGGGAGGAGGAGGAGGAGGAGGTGTCCTTCTGCATGGACGATTTCTTCGCGTATGGGACAGGGTTGAGGTTTGAGAGTATGTCGACCGAGGCGTGTGGGGGTGGGGTGAGTGCTGGTGGTGGTGGTGGTGATGGTGTGCCCCCGTCGCGTGTGGTGAGAATGCCCTCCAGTGGGTTTGGCTCGTCCTTCTGTATGGATGATTTCTTTGCCTTTGATGGAAGGTCGCCCCTCCGTTTTGATGCCGCCAAGCCAAGCTCTCTTAGGTTTGGCTCGTCATCCTTCTGCATGGACGACTTCTTCGCATATGGGGAAGGGAAGGAGGAAGGTAAACCGGAGGTTGCGGTGTTGCGTAGGGACTCCACGGCCACTGTTCACTTTGGCTCGTCCTCCTTCTGCATGGACGACTTCTTTGCGTATGGGGAAGGGGGAGGGAAAAGGAAAGGGGCTGCAGACGGCACTTCAGCTAAGGTGAAGGTGGTGATCAGACCTCCCGGATTTGGCTCATCCTCCTTCTGCATGGATGACTTCTTCGCATACGGGGAGGAAGGGGTGTCTGTGGAGGGTCCTGCAGCGAAGATGGTGAAGGTGGTGAGAGACACCAGACCTCCCGGGTTTGGCTCTTCCTCCTTCTGCATGGACGACTTCTTTGCGTATGGGGAGGAAGGGGAAGGGGGGTCTGTCAAAGGCCCTGCAACTACAACTAAGGTGAGAGACACCAGACCCATCCGGTTTGATTCGTCCTCCTTCTGCATGGACGACTTCTTTGCGTACGGGGAGGAAGGGGAAGGCGGGTCTGTAGAGGTGAGGGACACCAAACCCCCTGGATTTGGCTCGTCCTCCTTCTGCATGGACGATTTCTTTGCGTATGGGGAAGGGGGGTCTGTGGAGGGTCCTGCAGTTAAGGTGAAGGACACTAAGCCTATTGGGTTTGGGTCTTCATCCTTCTGCATGGATGACTTCTTTGCGTATGGGGAGGAGGGGGATGTGGGTAAACCAAAGCGTATGGGGTTTGGTTCGTCTTCCTTCTGTATGGATGATTTCTTTGCTTATGACGGTGCGGATCCTCTGGGGGATGGTTCTTCTTCTTCGTCTTCTTCTATTGACTCTTCTTCCTCTTGCATGCCAGGGGATCTCTTTGGGTGTGACTCTGTGTCTGTGGGTAAAAGAGAAGAACCAGAGCTGGAGATCAGCCTGAACGGCTGGGCCTGCCCCGATTGCACCTATGTTAGTAGCTTTACTTCGAAGTGTTGTGGTGTTTGTGGGTATCTCAGCGAAGAAATGGCACTGCGGGAACAGCGTGCGAAGCTGTCCCTCCGTGTCTCACAGCACCTTCACACCCGAGTTGGGGAGTTTATACCAGCATGATAACCCTCATAGTTTGTGGGGATTTCTTGGGTAGATTCTACGTGAAATTTCATTTCATTTTTCAAAAAAAGAGCCTTTTTTTTGTGTTGATTCCCGCAACTGCAGAAAAAAATGAAAAGAAAAAAAAGGTAGTGTTGTGCGGCACCTTTCCTATTCTGCACAATGATAATGTTAGTTTCCTCTCTCCCTTTTTTATGATTTTTTTTGTATCAATTTGGGGGGGAATGACTGTGAGGGGCAGGGGAGGGTGTGATGCCACGTTATCCCTTTCTCTCAGCGAAAACTGTCTTGCGCATCGTACCAGCCCTGTTGCTAACACGATGTTCGATGAGGACTGTTCTCCCTGAGGGTTGGGTGTGTCTGGTGTGCTGGTGTATGCACTTTAGTTGCGGTGTTGAGGCGTTTGCATCTCTGCTTGGTTCACGTACCGTGGGGGACACCTGACATTCGCAACCTTCAACTCTCCGTCTTATAACACAATGGCACTGATCATTTAGTATCACTCCTTTGGGTTTGCGGTCTTTGTGAGGCGTGTGTATGTCAGATTAGTTTACGTAGGGTGGGGAACACCTATAGCAAAGGGGAAGGGGTGTGTGTGTGAGGGGAGAGGTGTGAGCAGTAGAAAGACGTTGTGAGTTGTCACCTTTCCCCATCTCTTCTTTGTGGATGGATGGATGAGTGTGTCGTATTTGGCAAAACTGCGCTTGGGGGTTCATTGTACCATCTTTTCTTCTATTGAAGCCTACAGAAAAGGGAGGTTATAAAGTGAGCCCTTTCGATGTGCACTGCTCTGGAACAATGAGTGGGGTAGAGGGTCTCTGGCATCTTCCGCACTTTAGTGCAAGGGTCTACCATAGGACGATCGTTTGCACCTGGTGGTTTGTGATGCACATCTTACATCATTTCCCCCCTCATTCGTCCTGCGAGTGAACAGGGAAGGTACCAAACGCTAACACAGGGTGACATCAGGTCAAATCTCCCCTGGAGCAGAGAAAATTCAGTGGTGATGTGGGTGGGGTAGGGCACTGCAGGTTCTTGCAGACTCGAGGCTGGCCAGATGCAGAGGGGGGGCTTGGTTGTGTAACGTTGACATGAGATGTGCGTGTCGTGTACTGCCATGTGTTACATTATCCCTATTATGTGTACCGACCTCACCGTGGTGGCAATGTGGATGATCTTGGGGTGGGCTTGGGGAGGGGAGGGTGTTATTTTGTGAGGCACCCCTTCTGTTTGAGGTATGCAGAATGGTTTGCGTGTTGATACAGTTGACTGCGTGGGCAGATGAAACGAGATGTGAGATGAGAGGTGAGAGATGAGAGATGAGAGGGGGGGGTTCTGTGCATTTGCCAGCTTTGTTTTGGTAACAAATCATCGTCTGTGCATTCGCTGCTGGGGGGTAATTCGAAGACCCTGTTCCCGAGGGTGGGGATGTGGGAGTGGGGGTCTTGTTGTGGAGGACGTTTTGCTTTGCAAACACCACGAAGAGGGCTTGGGTTGTGAAGGATGTCGCGACTGTTATGATCCTTGCAGGGTTGTGGTCCTAGTGGAGGTGGAGAGGAGTGTTTCCGCTCACACACACACAGTACCTAGAAAGCTTGCACATCTCAACGGTGCGGTGCTTCTCAGGATACGCCTTTGCTGCGGTGGTGTTTAGGTCGTGTCCAAAGCAGTGTGGTACTCTCACTGTGTTGTTGTGGACAGAGGCAGCATCTGATACCTCGATGATGCGATGTCCCACCCATGGCTCTTCGTTTTGCACATATCACCTTCGTCGCATACGAGACGAGACTCCGCTTAGCCCAGTCACCGAGTCCGCCTCCTGTAAGCACTTTTATTGCGTCCATGTGACCTTCCGTGTTTCCTATGCTTGTCATGTCCTCCATCGTTGCGATATTTGTCTCTGGTGTCGAGGGCATCAAAGGAGGACATTTTCGAGTATGCGTCCTACGAGATGCTGCAGTTTAACTCCTTTCTCTTCTCTTCTCAAGACCGCGAAGGAACAGCGAGCAACACATCGGTTGTGGAGTATGTTGTCGAGTCCAATTTCATGAACACCCCACGTTCATTATTTTCCCAGGCCGCGCAAAACTCTTTCATAATACTATATACTATATTATATTATATTATATTATATACTATATTATTGAATGTCGTGGCGCGATTCGCTGAAGCTCTCTTCCAACGAAAACACTCATATCCCGGTAGGGTCTTAAGACTAACTTAAAACCGAAGCCAACGTCACAACGCTCTTTTAACGGGAGCATTGAGGCAGATTCCAACCATGACTCTCTTTAAAGCATTGTCTCGTCTTCTAAGCTTCGAGGCGAGGTGGTAAATGGTATTTTCCACGAATACTGAGGGCGGCTTGCCGCTCCCTCTTGCATGGTGTACGACCCGCTTTCAGAGAAGTCACCTTGACCCTCCCTTATTACTCACAGTGGAAGTGAGAGGAGATCCCTGAGAAGCAAGGTTTGCTGCGTGATCCCAACATGGTCGTGATACTGCAGTTCAGAGAATCAAGCGGCCTTCTACACCAACACCCCACCACCCCTCCACCCCCTCATTAAGAACCAAAAGAAAGCAAAACACAACCCCAAGCAACCATGGCGAACCGCTCCCTGGTGGACGTTGCGTTCACCACCGATGTTGTGAACATTATCATGCAGGTACGGATCCCCCCTCTCCCTTCTCCCCTCCTTTTTCCTCCCCCCTGCCGTTGACAACTTTCCTTTCAACAGGACCCAGCCTTCCTGCTGACGTGGTTCATCCAAGAGGCGAAGGACAACCCGGTGCACGTAGTGATTGATGTGTTGTGCATTGTGTTTATCTTTTATATGTGGCGGCAGAAGCCGTTCCACCCAGACCGCAAGCCTCCTGGTGAGGAGCCTACACAGAAGGAGAAGGAGGATCTGATCCGGGCGTGGTGTGATAAGAAGATCAGCACAGAGCCGGACAATGTGTCGTTCAACCGCCCCTGCCAGAAGGTGCCCTTCACGGAGCGTGTTGTGCTCAGCGCGGATGGGGACGACATCACCCTTGCTGGTGTCGATGGTGTGTGTAAAGATTACTGCAGCTTCAACTACCTCCGTCTGGCAGGCCACGAGCGTGTGGTCAGCAACAGCCTTACCACCATCGACCACTACGGAGTGGGGTCTTGTGGACCACGTGGTTTTTATGGTACAGTGCAGCCCCACCTGGTGCTCGAGGAGCAGCTGAAGCATGTGTTCGGGACGCACTCAGCAATCATCTACAGCTTCCAGTTCTCCACAACGGCCTCCATCATCCCGGCCTTCTCCGGCGGCAAGGACGTTCTGATTGTGGACAAGGGTGTGAATATGGGGATCTGCACTGGGGTTGATCTGAGCAGGTCGACCATTAAGTACTACAACCACAATGACATGGCGGATCTCGAGAGCAAGCTTGCGGAAATCGACGCAAAACAGGCAAAAAGCAAGAACATCACAAGACGCTGGATTGTCACCGAGGGGGTGTTCCGCAACTACGGCGACGTGGCAAAGCTGGACGAGATCGTGCGGCTGAAGCAGAAGTATAAGTTCAGACTCATCCTCGACGACAGCTATGGCCTGGGCGCTTTGGGGAGCACAGGGCGCGGCACGCCTGAGGAGTACGGCATCCCGACCTCGGAATGCGATGTGTACGTCGGCTCTATGGACGCTGCCTTGGGGAGCGTCGGTGGCTTCTGTGTAGGCGGGAACATGGTGTGCGACCACCAGCGGCTGTCGTCCGCGGGGTACTGCTTCTCGGCGTCTCTGCCGCCGTTCTGTGCTGTGGCGGCGACGACGGCGTTGAACGTTATGCTTGAGGAGCCTGACCGCTGTGCCTCTGTGCAGAACAACGCTGAAGCCATGCGCAGTGTCTTCACCGGCCGTGGCTTCATTTTCCCTGAGAACTGCCGCAAATCGCCGGTCATCCACCTGAAATTCCCTGCCTCTTCGCAGCTCTCCATCCGCGACCAAAGCAACTGCTTCGAAGCCGCCTGCCAAGAGCTCCTCACCCACAACATCGCAACCACACGCCCTATCTACGCAGAGACCGACCTCCACCAACCCCCTCCCAGTCTCCGTATCGTTGTTGGAAGCACCGTAACCCCAGAAGCTGCGTCTCAAGTCGCAACCACTGTCTCCGATGTTGTATTAAACGCAATGAAAAAGGCGGAGGATGAAGAGTAGAGAGGGAGAGAGAGAGAATGAAAAGGACATCCCATACGTGACCCTAATACACAAATAATTGGCCCGAAAAAATGGCCTCGAAAATATAGATAATGTGCGGTGGAATGGTTCTGCTTTTCTTGTCTGTTGAAAAAGGAATATGATATTATGCGCAGATAGGAGAGACTACACGAGAACGCTTTTTATCATTGAAGGCGACTTAATCAGGAGAGGTTTAAGTTCATCCACAAAGTTTCTTCTTTTTATTGAAAGATGTGTGTGCACGAGACTCACATTCATCTTACAAGCTTTCTTTTATTACGGGGGAGGGGAGAAAGGGGGGGCTTTTCCATATGGGTGCGCTTGTTTATGCCACCCATCTTTTTCACAGGGTCCTTTTTTTTAAAGGGGGGTTACGATTGCCGACAGTTTCGGGTTTAGTACATGTCTTACTTAACCTTGACTATGCCTTTCGCCACCTCGGGTTTTCTTTAAAGGTGACTAAGTATGAGAGGCTTAGGATCATCTTATAAACTTTTCTTTTTTGTTTTATTATGAAAAATTTTCAGTCTCCCATGCCGAAAAAAAGAATGCTTTCCTGTCTTTTTGGTGCCCTTTTTCCTTTGCTCTCTGGCCTCATATTCCCCCCCTTTTTCGCTTTACGTTTCAAAAAGAAGACAATATTGTACAATGCATTGCGAGATACATTCATCGTACACTTTTCCCCTTTTCTTCCCCTCCTTTTCCCCCTCTTTTGGCATTGGCGTAGACTACCCCATTTTACCCCCATTTTTTCCGTTCTCTTTATTCCCTTTACTTTGAAGGCGAGAGCGTCATGATTTTCTTTTCTCACAAGGTGATTATAGGTTTCACCCCCTTTTTTTTTTTGACCTCATGAAATGAAGGAGGAAAATAGAAACAAAGCATTTTTGAACACATTTTGCGGTTCTGGGGACGAAAACCGCGCTGCAGAACTATGCCTCACTAAAACAGGTCGAGGTGTGTGCGTTTCACAACCTCTCTCATAGGGGGGGTTTTTTTTTTCGTGCGATAAGTGTTAAGTTTCTATTTTTCTCTCTTTTCTGCTGAAATTTTTAATGTCATTATCGTATTCGTACAAATTATTGTAAATATGTTCGACCTTTTCAGGATTTTTTTTCTGGAAGTTCGACCTTTTTTTACGATAATTTGCCGAATTTGACGAATACGGTATTTTAGTTTTCTTCAATAAAGATGAATGTGCACGAGAGGCACATTCATCTTAGATTTTCTTTTTGTCTTTTTCCCCTACGGGGAAGATAGGCTCCATTCTCCTTATCAACCAAAGATATTGGACGCTACCCATTTTGCACACACTATGTACGTGTGCAAAGTTTTGTATTTGGGGGTGGGGTGGGGGGTGGGGGGGATGGGGTAGGTATGATAGTTGTGTTTGTCTATTCTCACGTATTTTACCGTCAGAACATAAAAGGCGGTGACCTATGCTTTAGATGTGTTATTTGTTATGCAGCAAAAAAAAAAAAAGCAAAATATGTCATAAATATTCAATACACCCATCATCAAGGAATAGAGACAAGGGTAAGCGGTTCTCATTGCGTTTTGTTCTCTTTTAAGGTGAGAGGTTTTCGGCTTTTATCCAAGCATTTTTTTGGGGGTATAAAGAGGTTGCGTGGCCTTACGGGCGGTGTGAACCACCTCCGTTCTCTTACGGTATGGATCACTCACGTCATGAACATAATCGAGCTGCGTTTTTTAGCTCGTTTTTGTCAAACTACTCTTTTGTTTCTTTCCCCCCCAAGGTGATCAAAGCGGAGTCTGGGGATGAAAGACCCCAGTCAAGGCGATTTTTTTTTTGTCAAAGATCGGCCTGCTTTAAATCCTTCTTTTAAAATGCACTGTGTGATCGACCACCGAACTGCACACCACACACCGGGAAGAAGAGTACAGGGGTGATTTCAATTATGTCACCCACTGGTCTCTCTTCCCCACCCCCCCACACCCCCCCCCATTTTTCGATGACCAAAGCAGAGGGAGGCTTCAGCCCCAAACTTTTCTCTGTTTCTTCTTCTCTTGCACCCCCGTTTTGTTTTATATTACCCACTTTTCCAAACAACCACAAACTGGTCCTTTGAGGCACTGTAGCACACTGGAGATAAACGAACCATCTCCTAAAATTATAGGTAGGTAGCTGGGACATGGTAACAGAGTCTTCCTTAGGGCGATCCCTTCTTTTGTCATGCAGGTGTGAAGCCGAAATGTGAGTTTTTCCCCCCAGGTAGTTTGCTTTGGCACTCTGCGAGATGGGGTGGGGGGGGGAAATGATGTTGCGTATATGTTCTGCAGTTTTTCTTGTGGTTGCCTTTTTGTATGTGTGCCAGGTAGCTGCGATGTCTAAAAGGCATCGTGTGTGCTAGTCCACCTCAGATGCAAATACTTTCGGGGTTTGATTACCCCCACGGAGTGTCAGTGTACAGAGATATTTTGTTTACAGATGTGCATGTAGGTAAGGCATGCGTATATTTTACCCTGTCTTTGTTCTGCACTGTTTTTACTTTCTTCAGATTCTTCGTGGGGGGAAAATGTGGAGTGGGAAAACTTACAATAATCTTGCAATCTTTTGCAAACAACACGAAAAAAAAAAAACAGATGTTTTGTATTTTTTGTGAACGTACTTCCTCTGTCCTCTTTTCCCAGATCTTCCCTTTTCTCTACCCACCCCTTTGCAGGGAAACAAAAACGACAAAATGTCCGGAAAGTTAAAGTTCTACGCCGAGAAGCTGGCGGGGTACAAGAAGTTTTACCAGATTGTCAGCACTATCAAGAAGATCGCGCTGTCGAAGTTCCAGACCGGTATCGTGCGTGTCAAGACGAGGGACTACACGCTGCGTTACTCGCGCAAGGCGTTTGAGGGATGCTTCCTCGACAAGGAAGAGGAGGAGCTGGCAAAAGCCCTCGCCACCGTCTACGTGTCGGTGGGAACCAACCGTGGTAACTGCGGACCCCTGAACTCCGCAAAGTACCGCTACCTCCAATCGATCGTGGATGTGGAGCCCAAGAACATGGCACTCCTGCCCATCGGTAAGAAGGGAAATGAGTCGTGCTCCCGTCTGTTCCCCGACCAGTACAAGTACTCCCTGATCAACGACGACAGACAGGCGAAGTCGCTTCTGTGGGCGAACTTCATTCTTGAGCACGTCGACGCTGTCTCGTCTGAGATCGAGGCTGAGCGTTTCCAGGTATGTCTTTTTTGGGGTACACTTTAGGTCTGTATGAGAGGGGCTTCTGCATTTCAACTTTAACGAATGTGATCAAGACGAGGCTTAGGTTCTGCTTATAAACTTTTCACTCCCCTCTTATCTCCAACCTTGTACACATTTAATCACTTTTTGTTATCCATTTTCCCCTTGAAAATGATATTTTTGTTGCTAACTAAAACACCTTTTTGAAACATTGATCTATTCACATATGGATGCCTTCAACAATACGCTTCTCAACGATCACACACCACCACACTGCAAGGGCCATATTCTGCGCAAGAATTACCCTCACTAGGCATCACCCACCACCACATCACATCGCAGATCGTGTACGACCGCTTCATCAGCGCAGCACAGCAGAACATGGTCCAGTACAACCTCCCCAGCTTCGAGGCCTTCGTTGAGGCACTCAAGACCGCCTCCGAGACCGAGCCCACTGAGGGCCTCAGCAACTACCGTTTCGCAAACGCCGTGATGGACATGGAGGAGGACGACGTCAAGGACTTCTACAACTTCCACCGCGCGCTTGTCGTCTTGAACGCAGTGTCCGAGAACGAGCTTTCCGAGTATGTCCTTTTTTTTAGTGGAAAACTTTTGTCCTACCCCCACTAGGTTTTTATTGGGTTTCGAAGAGTGATCTTTGAGGTGGAATCACCTCTCTCTTCTCTCTTCTCTCTTCTCTTCTCTCTTCTGAAGAAAGCGAATTTTGTTGAACAAATTGGAAAAGCATAATGATGCGCAGAGTGGAGATAGCATAAGGGATGATTCTAACTTTATCAATATTTATTTTTCTCCTAAGATCAGAAGTTTTAGACAAACAGTAATCGAAAATCAAGAAAACAATCAACCACTCACATGAAAGTGGATATTGTACAACTGTAACAACACAACCGAATTACTCCAACAATTTATCAAACAAAACAAACAAACCAACCACTCCCCACAGGCACGCTGCACGTATCGTGGCTGTGGAGGGACAGCTGAGCAACATCGCCACTCTCCGTGACGAGTCCCAGATGCTTTTCAACAAGACCCGTCAGGGTGCCATCACCACCGCCCTTATCGAGATTCTGTCCGCAATGACTGCGATGGCGGACGCACAGAAGGGATCTGGAATCACCAAAGAAAACTTCTGGTGAACCGAGCTGTAGTTCTTTTTTTTTTATAAAATATATTTCTCCTCACATTACTTTCCCCTATTGCAACAAAATAGCAATGTTCTACCAATCGTGCCAAAAAAAGGGGGGAAAGCGGAGCGCGGAAAAAGGGGGAGAAATGGGCGTAAAAAAAAAAACTCAGGTATTTCCAAAGTGGGGTTTTTTTTTCTGATAAAAATGCAAAATGCAAAAAAAAAAAAATAATCCGCACCGACCGTCAATCGTTTGTCTTTTTGTGTTCGTCATTTTGTTTTTTTTTTTTTGGGAGGGGAAAAAAAATAGTGAATTCTTCTTGAGAGGGGTAGGGGGGAAATAGTCGCAGCAAACGAAAAAAGCAAAAAAAACAGAAGAAAAAAAAACGGTTTAGATCTGCGTTTTTTTTGAGAAGAGGAATAGGGGAGAGGGTTCCCCGGTTGGGGAGAAGAAGAGAGAGAAAAAAAAAAAAAGAAAAAAAAAGAAAAAGGGTAACTTAATGGTTTCCCCGTTTCCTCACACACAAAAAAAAAAATACCGTTTTATTTTTGGGTATCAGTGGGGTGGAGATGAGGAGGGAGGTAAGGTGTACGGTGTAAGGTGTCACAGCACCAAGGCTTTTTGTCTATTGAGACCTTTTTGTTTTTTTTTGAGGGGAGGGACAAGACCACGAACACACTATACAATACAAACAAATATCCACGACGTACAAAGCTTAAATTGGTGGTGCACTACATTGCATACAAGATGTCACAAAAAAAAAAATATAGTGATTATGATATCAACGCACGAAAAACAGGATGAGGGCGATTTTTTTTAGGAAGGTTGTCCAAACACATAACTTTTCTATGTCTTTGTTATCTCCCCACTTCTCGGATCAATTTTTTTTTGTGTGGTTTTTTTGGTTTATTTTTTAAAAAACGAGGCGAAGGGGAAAATATTGCAACAACGACAAAAAGAAAAAAAAACCACATATAAAGGGAAAAGCAAAACAACGCGATCTTATTTCCTTTACTACCCAAACCCACCGAAAAAAAAAAATTCAACATCCCCCTCCTCTTCATTTTTCTTGCGTTTTTTTTTTAATTTTTAGCACATTTTCAACTACTCTTTTTCTCTCCCTTCTCACAACCCTCTTCTCACCACTCTCAATAGTACACACACCTCTCTACCCCCATTATTGAGGGTTTTTTTTTTTAAATAATTTGGAATTAGTTTTGTATGGCAGGGGTTTCAATCCCAACCGGAGTTTCGGGGGAGAGAGGAAAAGATAGTTTACGTGCTTTGGCATTGCGGATTGAACGGTTGGAGTTGTGTATTGAGGAGGTGACAAGAAAGGTGAGACGGGCAAGGGCAAATGGTGACGCGGAGGGGTTAGGGTTGCTGCAGTATTGTCTTCCATTTTTTACACAACGTGTAGATGCATTACGACTACGCGGAGAACGGATCGAAGCGGAACTGGGAATGTCACGAGAATACATCCACAACCACTCACTCCCACAGACTATGCAAAAGGTCGACCTCCTCCGGAACCTCCTCGAAGCGAACATATCTGACACTAAACGGAGCCCCTCCTCCTCGGAATCATCCTCCTCTTCTTCCTCCTCCTCCTCCGCCTCCGACTCCGAGCAATACCCACCATACTGCAACCAACAACTTCCATTCCCTTATATGACCCCTTATGGAAATCAACCACAACGGAAATCTAAAAAAGGGAAGAAGGAGAGACAATATATGCCCTATGGAATGCCGTATAGGGGGATGCCACAGCCACAGATGATGCCGTATGGGCAGTATTATGGGGGGTTTCAGGGGATGCAGCCACAGCCGCAGCCACACAATATGGGGCCTATGGGGATGGGGATGGGGGTAGAGCTGCAACAACAGCAGCAACAACCGTTTGCGCAGGGTAATCAGATGCAGCAGAGTCCATTTCAACAGCATCAGACGCCTATCCAACCACAACAACAACAACCCCCAATGCATCAAACACAACAGCAACAACCACAACAACAACAACCACTGCAGCAGCAACAACAACAGCAACAGACTCCCATGCCACAACAGCAGCAGCAGCAGACCCCCATCCAGCCAGCGTACTCCCCCCAACCCCAACGCATGCCACAAGAGTCGTTCCTCTCAGCATCGCAGGTCGCCACCATCGAATCAACCTCCGTCGCCACCCCAGCATCCATCATGAAAAGCCCCGAAGTCTCCTTCGGCCAAACCGCCCCCCCAGAAGCGACAATGCCTCTACGTGACGACGTGCTCTTAGACTATAGCCACAGCAGACGCGAAACGCCACCACAGAATGTCCCAGACACCCCACGCCAGGAAATCGAAAACACCGAAGAAAAGGCATTGGAATACGTAAAAAAGCTCAAACCCGAAAGCATTGTGCACTGCGTAAACGACCTCTTGCAATACGTAAAGGAGAACGGTGGTGCCTCGCTGGGGGACTATGTTATATCAGGTGGGGATAGTGATAAGAAGTGGCGGGAACGGAGGAGGGTGTTGGAGACGGTTAAGACAATGCCGCAAACCTGCGTTAAAAAACTCTCTAACGAACAGCTCTCGGATGTACCCCTCTCTCTTAAGGGCTGGTGTGCGGTGGAATTGCTCCGATTTTGCAATCAAGGGAAGGGTTTGGCTCTGCCTTATGATGCGAGATTTCGTTCAATTCTTGCGTCACCTACCCCAAAAAACAAACAGGCACTTGCGGCAGAACCTCGAGCCCGTATCGCTGCAATGGGGCTTGACCCTATCACAGCAGAGCTTCTCCATATTGTTCTGGACCATCTCCACGATGTGTTCGCTTCGACGTTACATCGTGAGGCATGTCTCCACTTTGCGCGTATCGTCGCTCCTCATTGGTGTACACTTGCCTCTGACGCTCCGCAGCTGGAGGGATTGGCAGATGCATTTGTCCTTCTGAGCAACGAGCGCACCCCATTAGGATTTGCCTTCCAATACAAGGCGGGGATAAAGCGGGAGGACGATGAGGATGAAATGGGGGGAGGTGGAGGAGGAGGTGGTGGTAATATCTCTGCACGCAAACCACGTACCGGTGCCTCGTCGCGTCTCTTCAGTGTCATGAAGAATGCGACTGATGACTTCCGTGACCCAAACGATATGATGACCGGCTTCGGAGGCTCCATGTCCCTCCGTACCCTAGGTTCACGCCCCAAAGTAAAGAAAACACTTCCAGTACAAAAACAACCCGAGGTTCAACAATATAAAGAAGACTCGGAGTTTGAGGTTTTCTAATTTTTTTTTTTTGTATCTTTATTGCGATTAACGCAAAGATTCCTGATTTCGTTTCTTTCTTTTTACCAGACTAGCAAAACTCTTTTGTATTTTTATTCTGTATACTTTTATTGGGTTAAATGGATGCCATAAGGGGGGGGTCTGAGCGTATTATTTCACTCCCCCACTCAAGCAACCTTTCTGTTTCTTCTCTCTCTTTTTGCATTGCAAAAAAATATGAACAATTTTAAAGTACTCCGCACACCCTTCTCCACTACCCCCCATACGCGCCGTCGAACAATGTTTATTCACGACAACTCACGCCGCGTTCGGTGCTGCAGAGCGGACGGGTGTTGGTGAGCGTGCATCACCTCAACAGGGGCCCATCTGGGTTTGAGGGTACAACCAACACAGCACCACTGTCGCTGTCGGACTCTGAGGGCGACAGCGACGATGACGACCCTGACCTTGGGTGCCTATGACACTCCACACCCCATTCCACAGGAGTATCTTTTCAAAAAAAAAAAAAGCTTTCCTCGTCCTTCGCTAAGAGGCAACACGATGCGACCTAATGCCGTGGCAGTTCTGCTTCTCTCATGGGCAGTGCTGTCTGCTTCACAGTGCACCCGATCGACCCGCCCTGGGTACGACTGCATGCAAGATAACTACTTTCAATTTCATTGGAACCTCTCTCAGAACAAAAGCACCTTGGACCTTGCGGTCGTTGTGAGTGGAGGGGGTTGGGTGGGGTTGGGGTTCTCTGAGTCAGGGCATATGGCGACAAGCGATGCGGTGATTGGTGTGAACGGTGTTGTCAGCGCGCATTCTTTGATAGGAAAATCACCTAGCGGCGTTATCAAAATGCCCTTTGCGGAATGGTTGCTGAATGGCAGCTTGACGCAGGAAGGATCAAAATCTGTCCTTGCATTGCGGAGAACCGTTCATGGTGGTACCGTTGCTGTTGAGTTGGCACGACCTATGTGGTTTATCGCTGCAATGCATACAGACAGCCAGACACTAACGCATCATAGCGCGCGACAGTCTTTTAGTGTCATGCTTGACGAAACCCCTCCCGCCCCAGGAAGCACACCAGCCCCCGACACCGCCATCCCACAAGACACATTGGTCCCATTCAACCCGCCCCTGACCACCCCCACACCAACCCAAAACTTCTTCAACCGGAAATGCCCCCCATCCTTCCTCTCCATGAACGACTCCGTCGGCATGGTGTGGGACGACAACGCGGCAGGTGTCTACCGTTGTTCCCGCACCCTGGAGACTGGGGCGGTGGTGATTCATTGGACTGCAGAGGAGGACGGTGTGCACTATGCACTCTCAACAGAGAAGGCAGGCTGGTCCGCCATTTCGTTCCCCTTCCAGACAGGGAAAATGGTATATAAACGCTTTGGATTTGGCGAGAAAAAAGAAGCAAACTAGGCGGTTGGGGGGATGGAGGATCCCTCTGGTGGAGAGTCTTTTCTCACCTTCCAGAATCGATGGAAATTGGTGATATTATGGGCAATGTATTTTGCCTTTTTTTCACAACTCCGTGGCAGCCTGTTGCTATCAAAGATGGGGTTTATGTTTTATTTTTCGTTGAGTTGCTGGGAGTATTTCGGTGTATTCCTGTGTCTTTTAGACCGCAGCAAGAGAAATTGCAATATCAACCAATTTAAATAAATTCAAGCACATCTCAAACACACTCCCAATCCCCACAGGGCCCCGCACACGCCATCGTCCGTACCGGCGTCCTCGCAGGCCGCTTCATCGTCAGAGAAGACAAAAAGCCGAACTCTGTTTATTTGAGCACCCTCGACATTCTTCCCGTACGTTCCCTCTAACTCCCTCCCTCTCCTCCCTCTCCTCACAACCCCCTTTCAATTACACCTTTAATGTATTATTTAAACACTATGCTTCACACATTTCACCTATTTTTGCAGGCCATCACCGAAGTGTCTGCGGAGGTTGTGATAGGCGCTGCCGGGACACATTACATTACACGGTTCTATGTGGACCGGCATGCAAAGGACAAGCTGCCTGGGCAGTACGACGGGGAGCAGGATGTGCTGAACTTTAACTATGCGTACCACGAAACGGAGAAGGAAATTCGTGAGGGGCATAGTGGGCGTGGTTCGGTGTCTCTGGATTTGAAGTCAGGGCATGGACTGTTCGACAATGAAGACGCACCGAAGGATAGCAGGCACAAAGCTGCGGTACATGCGATAGTATTGACATTTACCTGGGCATTTGTCGTTCCGGCTGGCATCATTTTCCAGAAATTTGGGCGAACCGTTTTCCAGCTTGACCTGGAGGTCTGGGGAATGCCGTTGAACAACTGTGTGCACAAGGTTGTTATGTTGTCTGCAGCGGTTATCACGTATATAGGAGCGGGGATTGCATTGGCGCAGTTCAACCGTGGTGCGCAGTATGGGCATAAGGAGGTGGGGATCACGGTGATGTCGTTGCTGTCGGTGCAAATCTTGCTTCCCTTCCTGAGGACGGAGGATATGTACGATGTGAACCATCCCCTGCGGTACACCTTCCGTCTCGTGCATATGTGTCTGGGTGGTGGTGTCGTGTTGTTGTCTTATGTCAACATTCTCACCGGTGCAGCCAATTATTCGCATATGTACCCAACAAATTCACAGCTTACAACAAAAGTGCTTGTGGCCTTCTTCTTCGTGGTGTCCGGTGGCGTCGCTGCGTTTGTTGCGTTGAAGATAAGGAGATGCCACGTTGCAGCGCGTCCTCGGCGTGACAGCATCGAAACTATTGGTGACGGAGTCGGTGCAAAAGCTTGCGATAACACCCGATACGGTGATTAATAATATGACAATTTTTGGTGACTAAGCACAACGTGAGGCTTATGTTCATCGAATAAACCCTTTTTCTTTTTTGCCCTTGTTTTGCAGGGTAATCGCTACATCACTGATATTAAGTCCAGGGGGAAAAAAAGATCATGCAGAATAAGAACTGTGTTGTGTTTAGACCCTCAGAGTGTTTTTTCATGGTAGGGGATATGTGTTCACTGTTCTGGATCTTAAGAACCTGGTCAAATAAGAGAGGTAAAAAAAAAATTACTCGATTTAGCGATAACCCTTGCTTGTTTTTTTTTTTGCCATTTCTGATAATGTGCTTTACAGCACAGCAAAAGGATTGCCCCCTTTTAAATAGCCTTTTTTTTTTTGCCTCTCCTGCTGTCGTGGCTCTCCTGGGGTGACGAAACACACTCCAGGTAGATTTTATGTTTGTAAGAATGTCTGCATACGTGGCGTATTCCCCCCCTTTTTTTTATATCGTGTACATGCCAATGAAGTGCTTCTCTGGGGGTTCGGAAACCCTCAGAGAATTAGTGCCTGCATCCGCCGATATACGATGAGGCATTTGTACTTTCAGCTTCTCTTTTTTTGGTGACCACGCAAGGCTTAAGTTCATCCCCTTCTTTTTAATGATACCTGCACGTGAGTGCATCCGCCTCAATTTGTTGCTCAGTTCTTTTTTTGCCTCCTTTTTTGTTCTAACAATTTTATAAGATCCCCCCCAATTTTGTCATTCCTTTGCCCCTCTGCCTTTATCATAATAAAAACACACACACGGTTTTACAGTCTGCACAAGATTTGTCTCAATACCGTATTGTTAAAGCTTGGCAAGTTCCGTTTGTTTGTTTTGTTTTATTTTATTTTATGCGTCACAAAAAATGATTCCTCTGTTTTCTAAGGTGATAATAACTCTCGTTCTGAAAGGGGGGGAGGGTGTCAGGCGCTTTGTTATGTGTTCCCAAACAACCAGGATGTTGTTGGTGGTGTAGGCTATTGCAGCCTCGTATAAAAACCCCTCCTATTTTTCTCTTCTCGTGATATTGTCTAGGCACAGCCGCACAGCGTTGCATATTTTTTTCATACATCGTACGTGGGTCAGTCGGAGGTGCCTGCATTAATAACTTCACCCTTTTTTATAGCAAAGGGGAAGAAAGTGGCGTGGGAAATGTGTGATGCGTGGATCCGAGGGTTTCAGAAATTATTTGCAATGTTTCTACATCGCAACGAAACACACTGATCTTATGTGGAAAAAAAACGGCCTCGCCGCCCGCCGCAAAGAAGAACAATAACGTAACCTTCCTTGTGAGCCTCAGTGAGCGGGATATCAAAATGTTCAGACCTTTTGTACGGGGCTGGTTATATAGATGGCTGGCATCGTATGTGGGTCAGTCGGGGGTGCCTGCATCAACTACAGTTTGTACTTCTTTGCGGATGCAAGCCACCACCACCCTCCGTGGTGATAGTACTGTGCATCCTGAAAGTAATACTCATCAGAAATGCAACAGTACAGTCCATTTTTTTTTTTTACTTCTCTCCAAACCCCACCCCATCCCCCTTCATTTACCCTCTTCTGTCTGAGTTTCCAATTTAATCGGAAGCCTTTGACAGACTTCCCCCAAGAAAAATCTAAAGAGTACCACCCTCCTCTTCCAAACCCATTTCCTTTTACAATGAATTGCGCAGTTTTTTTGATGAAACGCCTTGTTGTCAATTCTCACAAAGATTGGAGGCAGCGCTGCGGTTTTCCGGCTTTGAGCGCACAAACAAACCCGATGTTTTTTTTTTTTTTTAATGGGTCTTAAAGGGGTGAACCCAATATCTGGTGTGATTCAGGGGGTACGGACAACCCGCGGGAGAACAACGGACAACCTGCGAGGAGCTATATATAGCCCCCCTTACCCGGAGCACCTTCGGGAGAACCACGGAAAATTGGTTCGATGAACAGACCTATATCTTCCCTTAATTTGGTCACCTCTAAAATTACCTTCTCATTATCACCTATTCTCAGAAAATACACAAAGTAAGATGAGATAAAAGCAAATCAAAGCCCCCAAAAAGATATATAATGCTCACTCTAGAAGACTGCAACGACCCTTTGGGGTTTGCCAACTGCGACGCTGCGGTGGAGGCTGGCTGCAGTGCGTTGCATTTCAGTAGCACCGCTCGGTTTGTTGCTGTGGGAGACACAGAGGATAGTACAGTGACCGAAGGAGGGGTAGCTGTGACTGACGAGGCAGTGTATTTTGTGACTTCCACCCTTGATGTCATTGGGCGGGAAGAGGCGACCTCAGTTTTGTACCTCCGTCAGATTCTTTGCACATCCACACAGAATGCTTCATCTTCCGCGCTTATCTTAGAGTCAAGCGATGGTGCCTACCTCTTTGATATTAAAGAATGCTCGCAAGCATTTTGCGATGCCTTCTCTAAAGTTCTTCCCATTGAAGTAGATGTACATAGTGTCGAGGAAATGCAGGAGGTGTTACAGGATTACAACGTATCTTCAACCTCTTTTGCGGAGGTGACCGGGGTGGGTGGGTACGTGGAGGATAAAGTGGAGGATGGCGTGGCGCGGTTGGAAAGGGAAAGGGCAGAGAGGTTTGAGAGAGAGAAGCTGGAGGAGGAGGCGCATGAGGCAGAGAGGGAGAGGGAGAGGGAGGCGATGAAGGCGAAGATTGATGCGGACAAACAGCATGCTGCAGCCTCGCAGGAGCGTGCGATGAAGAGACTCTCGATCAAACGACACCTCGCGCTCTCCACACAAAGCGCCATCATCAAACACACCGCAGCCAACGGAGGGGACTCTGCCGGTCCCCCCCCATGGTGGGTCGGCACTGCACCCTGGAAGCCCTCCACAGACGCGCTCCTCCTTGACGTAGAACAGCTAGAGCTGCTTGCGGAAAGGATACAAGAGATGGAGAAGGTGGGGGGCATGCCTGAGGAGGAGGAGGAGGAGGAGGAGGGCGCAAGTGACACAGAAGGGCCTCTATTGGTGGACAGTGAGTCTGGTTCAGAGGGGGGTGAGGATGTGGATGAGGATGTGCCTCAGGGAGATCAAGCAGACACATCAGAGGTACCCCAGGATGTGACAGAAGAGGAGACGCCTTTGGTGAGAGATGAGCCGGATGATATATCCATACACGATACAGAACAGAGACAGCCAGAGGAGGAAGCAGAGGTGTCGCTTATGGGTGTACAAGATTTGACCACCCCTTCATCGATGCAAGAGTCAGTGCAGGGTCAGGAGGTTGTGTCCGCACCGTTCTGTGTGGACGTTGTCGTGCCTGAGGTAGAGGTGGAGGTGGAGGTGGAGGTAGCTGCTGGGGTGGAGCTGCACTCCATCTCGCGTGGAGCTGCACAGAATACGCTTGCTGCGGATCCCCCCAGCCCCACAACAGACGCAACCTCGCAGACAGCGTCACGCACACCCAGCCCCCTCGCGGAGGTGCACCTTGAGGACCAGCGTCAGCTTGCTGTGCAGGCTGCGCGCGATCTCGAACGGCAGAAGAAGCTTGCCATGCTGCCCACCTCCCCTGTGTGCAAGAAGACGCTGCGCACCTTGGCCATCACAGAATGCGATGAGGTATGCCCACAACTCGAGAGGGAGGGAGGGAGGGAGGGAGGGATAGTTATTGGGGGGGGAGGAGTCAAGATCATCTTATCCCCGGAGTTTAAGTTATAAAAAGCGATGCTCGGAACACCGATTGGATAATTCTATACCCCCAAACACTCTGGGGGGGTTTTTTTTTTGCCGAAACCGAGATGCTTCTTTCAATTCTCTCAAAACACATTCAATTTTAACGACACTCTTGATTCATATCACCAATCATTGCCACATGCAAACTTTGTTGTTCCGAGGATTTGAGCCACCCTAACCTACAGTTTTCTCCCAGCCAGCTTGCTGGCTGGGCTTACGGGTGTGCAAAACGTGGGTCTTTTGGTTCATCTTACAAACCCCTCTTCTTTCTTCTCTCATCCTCTTCATCCTCTTCCTCAGGTCATCGCCCGCTCTGAGCTTGCAGCAGAGTGGCGGAGCAGCATGCCCATCAACACCGCACGGGTGGCGCAACGGAAGCCTGACAGAGACGGCGCACCACGCGTGGTCCGCGACAGCCTTGTCTCACGTCTGGTGGAGAAGCGGCACCGTGCTGGGGAGGTGGGGGACGAGGTGGAGGCAAAGCGGCTGGATTTGGTTCTGCAGGCTGTGCGGTCCTCTGCGATGCCGGCAGCGGAGCAGACGGGGACACCCTCCTCTTTGGTGCTTGAGGAGAGCCTTGCGATGTTACTCCGCACCCCGACAGAACGACCACAGTCTGTTCAGGAGTGTGCAACACGCTGGTTGGAACGCCTCTCACCTAGCCCACAAGGCAGCAGAGGTGACACAACACCGAACGTCACCACATCACCATCACTGCTAGCTTATGAAGCCGACCCTTCCCCAAATGATTCCGCACAACGACGCCTCCGTCTCTACCACGCACGCAAGCAGAAACGGGCAGTGCAGGAAGGTTGAGGAGTAGTAGGGGGGGAGGGGGGAGGTCCCTTTGTTTTACTTTTGTATACCCTTTTTGTTGTTTTTTTTGGTGACGTAAGCAGCAGGCTTAGGTTCATCTTCCGTTTTTCCCCCTATTCTCATTTTATGAGGGTCTCTTTGTACGTCCGATTGTTCAAGAAAAACCCCCCTTTTTTTGCTGTGATAACAAATATGATAAGGTGACTAAGCAACGAGAGGCTTAGGGTCATCTTATAAACTTTTCTTTTTTTTCAACCTTTTTCTCCCAACCTCATAATATAGACGTACACGAGAGATATTTGTATGTTACGCTCTTAACCTTTGCTTTCTCCGATGAGGCGTGGTGTAGCAGATATACCAGCACAGGTGCACCCTGCCACCTCCTCCCCACTGAGTGCAAGCAGTGCGGACCCTAATGCTGCCCCGCTTCCCCCAGCAAGCCTTTCCACCAGCGCACGAAAGACCCGACGGCGGAGAAAGGATGGGAGAGAGACCAGGGTCGGAAGCCCCAGCCCTGTTGCACGCAAACTAAGTTGGACCCCACCACCACCATCACCACCACAGCACGATGTACAGCCTAGCGAGACACCTCTCACCACACTCCACACAGTCGGCAGCTTTGCGGAAGCGGACGCCATCGAGAGCGACGACACCTACGGGAAATGGGGGCCCAGTGGAGAGGCAACCTTCTCTCTTATACCTCCCCCTGCTTTGGCACGGTCTCCTGCAGCAAGGGAGAAACGGCGGCGAAGCAGCCTGACCAACACAAAACCACTTCCACTACAAGATGCACGAAGGGCGAGTGGAAACAGTGCGAATGGGGTGACGTCACCTACAGCGTCAAGCAATGCGTTGGAGGTCTCGCCTCCTACCGACGTCAATTTATCACCATCCGATGAAGGTGGCGCAGAGGTTGTCCCCCCTGTAAGAAGGAGACGGAGCAACACCTCCTTGGTCTCGTCTGACAGTGATAAGGACCGTCAAATGCGGTCAATAAGAGACGCCCTTCATGCCCGAGAAGTCGAAGCCTCAAATGCCACCAGGTTCAAAGACTTCTTGATGTCCCAACTCCGTCAAATGGAAGAGCAAAACGCCTTTCTCCTCAACGAATGTGAAGAAGAACGTACCCTCCGTGCAGGGCAACAGGATTTAACCCGATTTCAACTCACCGAAATGCACGAACGACTCCACCTTGTACACGAACACTATGCAGTGTTGATAACGGTGCTGCCTCATAAAGCAAAGTCACATAAAAATGGTCGACAGATACAACAGACACGAGAGCTTGCGGAGGAGCAGGTCCAGAATGCGTCGCTTCGTGCCCAAATAGAGGATTTGGAACAACGACAGGAGGATGGAAGTGATCGGAGATGTGACGCTTTGGAGGGGGAGTTGGCACGGCAGAGACGGTTGTGCGATACACTACAGGAGCAGTTGGTGAAGGAGAGCGCGACGAGGCATAAACTTGCGTTGGAATTGCGAAAGGTGCAGTCTCCGGGTGGGATAGGAGCGTCGCCGCAGCGTGTTGGGATGGGTGGCCTCACGACACACACCCCGCCACGCAAACCAGAGGTCCTCCATGCAAGCCTTCTACACGCAGAAGATGAGATCCGTGCTCTCCAAAAGGAGATCGAAGCGGCAAATTCCAATGTCCTAACAGCCCGAGCAGAGCGTGACGCCTCCATCCAAAAGCTTGCAGAAGGCAAACCCACAGGTCTCCAAGAACAGGATGTCACCATAGCCCTTCTTCGCGCCGATGTCTCTGGCTGTAGAGAAAATGCACGCAATGCGAAACAACAGCTGGCAAAGGCGGCTGCGAAGGAAGAGACTTTACAAGAAATTCTGCGGGAAAGGTATTTTTCTCTTCTTTTAAATTATCCTCGGCGTTCAAACAACCCCCAAAAAAACTCTCAAATAAATCAAAATAGGGATGCCGAAATCGAGCAATTAAAATCCGGTCTCTCTGCGAACGAAACGCAGCTATCAGAGCTCCGTACAGTGCAGAGCACTCATAAGGAGGCCTTTGAGGACCGTGCGATGGTGGAGGCTGCGTTGGCCGCGTCAGACAATCGTCTGAAGGCAGCCATGGCGGACGCACAGCAGCGTAGCATGGAGCTCGAGATGGAGAGGGCAAAGTTTGAGGAGGCATGGGAGAAGATGCTTGCAGCGCAGGGGACTGCAACGGATGAGAAGGCAAGGGCACAGAGGCTGGCGGTCGCGAAGGAACAGCTCCAGCAGAAGCTTGATGACATCCTGCTTCAGGTGTGCAACAACAATTTCTTATTTTGTGTTGTCCTTATAAATTTCAATGAGGATGATCTGCTGAAATAGCCTTCAGGCCTTCAGATAGGTGATTGTGAATGCAAAAAAAAAAATGGATTTAAATGTTTGTAAAAAAACGCGCATATTTTGTATTGAAAATGTTCCCCCCCAACACTCAGGGTTCAAGCGAAGCTGCCGCTGTAGCCTCCAGGCTTGCCATTGCAGAGCGGGTTGCCTCAGAGCGCAAGGACGATGCTTCGTCCGCAAAGGAGTCGGCACGCACCCTATCGGAGTCGGTCCGGCACCTCACCAGTATACGAGACAACTTGCACCAACAGATGGAGGATTTGAAGAAGGATAAGGAGCAGGTATGTCGCTTCCCTTTGCTTCCCCTTTTAAATGCCACATTTTCTGGAAATACCCCCCCAAAAATGTTCGGATTTAGTTCAATGGTTGATCGTTTTCAGATCAAAAAGAGCGGATTACTCACTGTGGATACATGATTCAATAGTACAGCTTTGAAATATTATCAAAAACTAAACACATTATTTTATCTCGCAGGAAACGGAAATCCTCACCGACCGTCTTCAAGCCACAGAACGTCGCATGCATAACCTTCGTGAAGAGAAGTCTTCTCTACGCGCTACCTTTGATGCCGCGCTGCAGCAGGTACACACATGCACACATACACCACCCCATCCACACACAACTACCCAACAGACTGCGTTAGATCTGAAACAGGCCGAATCTGAGGTCGCACAACAGCGTGAAACACATCGTGGCGAGGTCTCCGACCTGCAGGCACAGCTTCGACAGATGCACGACAGCACCACCACCGTCAGAGAGGCGCTCTCCCTTGCGGAGCGGGAAAACCGCTGTATTCGTGCTGAAGCGGAGAAGGCTGCCTCTGTCATCGCAACCCTGCGAGAAAGGGTTAGCGACCTAGAAAACCGTTCAAACCCACCTACCATGGCAGCCCTCCTTCAAGAACGCTCATACGATTCGATGCATTCACGTAGAGGTGTATCGAGTGAGGACAAACCACTGCCCTTTGCGATAAATGATAGTGACGTCCTGTTTGACACAAAACGGCTTCTCTCCAAAGCGGACACCGCTATAGCAGCAGAGCGGGACAAAGTGAAACACATCAAAAACAAACTTTTTGATACAGAGGCCATCAACGTGCAGCTCTCCAGGGAGGCGAAGGTGTTGCGCTATCGGGTTCAGGTTCTTACTACTGCATTGCAGGAGGATGGACTGACCGGGGATCTGTCTGAAACCTGTATACCGAACGATACTGATTCGGTAGCATCCTCCGCAGTGTCGGGGCTGACCACATTGCGGCGTGAACTGCGTGATAAAAGCGATCAGCTTGCTCGTCTCCAAACGGGGGATAATGAGACAGACAGACCTAGCTTTGAGAGCATGGTAGGTCATATGGCGGATCTTAAACGGAGGCATTCGGGGGTAGGACCATCGATCGGGTCCGGAGGAGGTGGTGGTGGAGGTGGTGGCGGTAGCAGCAGAGAGTCCTCCCCACGCAAGCGGAGGGCGCACAGTGCCAGTGGCAGCTGGCGGTCTGCGATTTCGCCGATGCTGAGTTGTTCCTCAGTGCGTCCCTCTCAATAGATTGTTTTTCGCTTTTTTTTTTGTTTTTTCCTGAATGAATTTGCATAGTTAGTGTAGAATAAAGTAAAAAAAAGGGTGCATTATTTTCTGCCTTTATCTAGGGTGGGTTTGGAGGAGGTGCTTCAATAGCTATTTTGTTCTTCAAAAAAAACTCTAAAACAGGAAAAAAAACTCCACAAAAAATGTTTCTGCGTGCACCAAGAAATGTATTAGGTGTGAGGGGAGGAATTCGCAGTGGGGGTGGGAGGGTTGTATTCAGCAAACTTGGTCGATTTTGCAGCAAACGAGCGGAGAACTGCAACTGGGAGAAGATGAAAAAGAAGCGCGCCCAGCTGACCAAAGCAATGCCGGTCAGCCCTGCGAGCCGTGCCTTGGCGTGGTCGATATTTCTGTTTCTTGTAGGCCTTTTTATTACAGTAATTTCATGGCCGGTGATGGATGTGTTTCTCATCCCTCACAGCATTTCACGACGCCTTGTCAAAAGCTTTCCTCAGCATGTTTCTGATGACGACAAAATCATTCGCGCTGCGAAAGCACTCCAGGAATACATTGACGGCCACAAAACCGCCTCCTCAAAACGCGTTCTCATCCTGCTTGCGGACGACCCGGTGTTTGCTGCTAAGGTGCTCCGGCATATGCAAGAAACCATGAAGGATAATGGAACCCCTTCGTACCATGCGTCGTTCGGCGCAATGACCTGCCCTGCAACGATGTTCTACGGGATGCTCTATGAATGTTATACTACCACAAGTCTTATCATCGCTTACATCAAATTTTTGAACGCCGCGGCAATGACAATGACAATGAACCAAGAGCATGTTCACACAACGTACATCCTATTTGAACAGTTTCTTGGGCAGCTGCGGGTTGCAGTGCAGGCGCAGGAGAACGGTGCGGTTATCGCGATTTCCGGTGTAGAGAACATTCTGCGGGAGATGCGCAACCCTGCAAATGAGGCAGCCAGACCGCTCACTTCCTTTGTCCGCTCCCTGCATGAGGTGCTGACCGAAATGACAACAGAAAAGGGCATTTTCATTGTATCAGGTGGAGGGCAAGACCTTCTCTCTGTACAGAACTGCGGGCTTGCCAAAGGAGATCCAAGCCTCTTCAGTGACACCCTCTTAGGCCGTTCCCTTTCAGCCTTCGATGACGGTCAAGGTGCGCAAGTGGTCTACCTTGAGTCAGATTCTCAGGTCACCAAGGCAACACTCCGCTGTCGTTACGACGCTCTCTCGCACAGTGAAAAGGCAAACAAAAAGGTGTTGGACCATCTGGTCACAATGCTGAAGGCGGACACCCAGCTGCATATTGGAGGGATTCTCGCGCAGTGTGTGAAGGCAGGCTTTGGTGCAGAGGAAGTGAGGTACAACCTAGATGAATTGGTCAGATTGAAGATCCTCAAAAGGGTGGCTGGGGTAGTGGTCGACAGTGAAGAGCTGAGCTTTCATGCAGCAGAGGTGCAGGATGTGCAGTATAAAGTTAACCCAACGTTTGTGAGGTGATTTTTTTACATTTGTTTTTCATCCAGTATTTGTTTCACTACTCACACACTCATACAGAGAAAAAATACAAATTTGCAACTTTAAAAAAAAAGCATATTTTCCCCTTTGTTTTCTTTCCAACGATTGGGTAACAAAGCGATCATAAACCCATATTAGTGGGCAATTGTTGGAAAAAAACTTAATATAGTGGAGTTCATCCTCGGGTGTCTACACTAATACAACCAAGTTTTCAAACAGGCACTCCGCTAGGTACTAAAGTTCTGTTGATTGTCAACAGAACTTTTTGAAAATGGGGAAAAAAAGAAAAAAAAAAAAGTTCTGCTAAGTGGTTCAGACCCGTTCTACCTGTCAAAAAAGCTCAGGAGAAGAAGATATGGAGAGGTGAGTGCTCAAACGTCCCAAAAAAGTCAAAATCGGGCGTTGGTAAAAAAAAAAGTTGCGTACCGTGCGCCTGCGGCGCAAGCATGTACCCCACCAACGTGGACCATCAACAGAATATTTTCAAAATCGGAAATCCTAGCGGAGAGCCTGTTTTCAAAGGAAAAAAAAAAAAAAACAGATAGTGGAGAGCTCATCCTCGGGTGTTTACACTGATAAAGCCAAGTTTTGACAAAAAAAAGTACCCCCTTTTTTGACGTATGCGCATCTAAAGAAGAGGTGTCGGTGTTGTTGTTGTTGTTTTTTTTTAACAGCTTCACTTTTAATGTGAATGTGCACAAGAGGCTTATTCGTCTTTCAAACTTTCTTTTTTTTTTTACACTTTTTTGCTCGAAACAACCCCCCCGCTTCTTCTGTAACTAACCAAATTCCAAAACAAAAAAAGTGTGTATGTACGAGGTACATTCATCTTACAAGGTTTCTTTATATAAGGTGACTAAGCACGAGAGGCTTAGGATCATCTTATAAACTTTTCTTTCTTTCCCTTTTTCCCCCCCCCCCTCCATTTCAGAGATCACACCAAAAATAAAAAATACGGTCGTGATAAACAAAAACCCTAACCAATTTTTAAACGTTTCCCCCAGAGAGGTCATGATTGCTCTCTCCCTCCCCTCCCTTCCTCCCTTCCCCCTTTCCCAACACACACAAAAAAAAAACACACTGCACCAAAGCTCCCTCATCCCCATATTTTTTTTTTTAGCAATGACTCAACCCCAACCTATCAGTCCTAATACCAACTCCTCCTCCACCTTCCTTTTAAGCCCTTAAACAGGGAGGTTTTTTTTTTTCAATTTTTTTTTCATAATGGTGGGGTCATCTGTCCTTGCGTTTGTTACGGAAGTGGTGATGTTGTGTTATAGCGCTTTGGTGGGGGTGTTTTCGTTGATAAGATACCTGCTTGATCCGCATACGAAGGAAAGACGGCGTATGGTAAAGGGAATGCGTGAAGCAGAGGATTACGCTGAATGGTACCAATCGGCCCTGGAATACTGCAACAGCTACGGGTTTTATCAGTGGAGGAAACACAAGAAGGATGATCTGTTCGACTATAGAGAGATTACCCATCGTATTAGCGGGATTCGCACGCTGTTGAATGAGGCAAAATCAAAGCCTTCTGCAGAAAGCACAGAACGGCTCATGCTTCATCTCAGATCTGATATGGTGAGAGGACCCTGTGGAATATGCAATACCACTGCCTTTACGTACACGATTGGTACGAAGAGAATCATTGAGGAATACCTTGAGGCGATCCAAGAGGCTATCGGGTTCATTGCAGGGAACACTGCAGTCGCGCCGTCGGAGAGTTATAAGTATTTGACAGAGTGCTGTCGGTGCCATGGGCTGACAGCGTTGCTGTTGTCAGGGGGGCAGTCTTTATCGATGTATCATATGGGAGTGTGCAGGGGGTTGTTTAGAATGGGAGTGTTGCCGCAGGTTCTTTGTGCGACAGGAACTGCGGCGGTAGTGGCGTCGTATGTCTGTACAACAACGGACACCGATTTGGAGGAGTTTTTTAAGGATGGGTCTGCGATGTACGAGAAATTTTCGTTCGATAAATTCCACGTTGAAGCGGCGCGGAAACAAACGACCTACGCACGAAGCAGGTCCTCCTTATATGAATCCGACACAACAGACGCACCAAAGGAAAAAGACGAAGCCCTCCTCTCCAAAATGGGGCGCCGTTTTAAACGTTTCTGCGAAACCGGGACGTTCATGGATATTAACGTTGTGGCGGATTTTGTGGCAGTGAATATCGGAGATTTGACCTTCCGGGAGGCCTTTGAGAAGACAGGGCGGATCCTGAACATTGTGATCAGCAATTTGAGTGAGTGTTCTGTTGTGATCCCGCATACAGAGTACACAGTACCACAGTCGGTGCATGGGGACGGCGAAACAAAGTGGGTGGCAAACTATCTGACTGCCCCTGATGTTCTCATCCGCAGTGCCGCGGTTGCTGCCATCAGCCATGGCTTCGTTGGACGGCTTCTCTGGAAAGGCTACGAATTGCTCCGTAAAGACCCTATTACAGGAAAGATCGAACCCTTCTCCCCTTCTGCCTATCACAGCAGCATTGACAGTGCAGAAAGCATGGCGATTGAACGGATCCGCGAGCAATTCAACGTTACCTGCGTTATCAGAGTACGCACCCAAATGTCTTTTACAACCTCGTCACACCCTCCGAAGGCAGTTACAAAATCGTTCTCCCGACGTCTTTGTACCGAAACGCTCAATGAAGTACGGTACCGTGTTGATAGGGTTCTAAGGTTTGCGAAGGGGTTTAGGATGTGTAAGAAGATGGCAGTGAAATTGCTGTCTTTGGACTGTTTTTTGAGGGATGTGGAGGTGGATGTGGATATCACGTCTTATGACGGAGCTTCGATGAATGTATTGGAGAAGCCTACCAGCGAGATTGCAACCAAAAGGATGTTGGAGGGTGAGCATTCTCTGTGGCCGTTGTTGGCGAAGACGCAGCATTTCCTTGCGGTGGAGGACAGTTTGCATAGGGCGTTGCTGACGGTGGGGGCGAAGCTGGAGTCGCCTGACATTTTGATGGCAGACAGCTTTCCGTTTCCAGAGATCATCGCACAGCGTACCTTCTCGCCAGCACGCACAGTCGTGTCTGGCTTCGCCCACCCCTTCCCCTCCCGCAGCATGGAGGAGCTAGAAGAGCTCGTCAGTGTCACCCCAAACACCTCCTTCTCCAAACGCGAGTGTCTCGTCGGCAAACCCTCCCTCCGTTCGCCCGATACCTATGACTCAGGCTACAGCGGGTCTATGGTGATGAGGCACCTTGCAAGGCGTTCCAGCACCGCGCAAAACCCTTTCTGGACGAAATAGTGCAGTTTTTTTTAGATATTGTCTTTTTTTTTGTGGGTTATTAGGGAGTGATTGCCATGAAAAAAAAAAGGGTGGAAAAGTGGAGATTCGCACTGTGGCAATCCAAAACCGAGGCAGCTACACTGCTCCACAATTTATCAAAAAAATATCAGAGCATTCCTGTGGTTCAATATGAGTGTGACTGCGTCCACAGAGGCGTTTTTTTTGTACTTCAAAAAATTAGTTTTTGGTGTGATATTGTCTTGTGTCTTACCGGTGTGTGTCAGTATTGTGGAAAAAAGGGTGGGTTTCCTGCGTTCAGCGGAAACAGAAGAGAGAAGCGTTCACCTCCCCCCTTTTTCTTGTTTTTTTCCCCCCCCTTCCGTGGAACCTACATCACACAGACGTACTTAACCTGTGTCTCCAAAGATCATCCCCTCGTTCATCTTATTGTTGATGCGGGGAGGGCATATTGATGTAAAGAATGAAAAGCGACTAAGCAGCGAGAGGTTTAGGTTCGTCTTCACGAACTTTGCTTTTGAAATGGATGTAGGTGAAGCATGATTCAGGTTCACCCCCCCTTGGATAGTGGCTGTTCTATGATAAATTGCCCCATCACATAATACATGTTGACAATTTGTTGAAACGTCACCTTCTCCGCCATCTCTTCCTCCCACCTTTTTCTCTCTCTCTGCAACGCAGCGTATCTTCAAAAAAAATGCCAATTTTTTTTTTCCAATTTTTTCCTCTCCGACTTTGCAAAAAAAGAGATCTTTATTTTTTCACTCCAAATGAATGAATTCCCCCCAAACCCCCTCTTCTCATCTCAGGTGTATAACACACCCTCTTTAAAAATGTCGCTTCTCGACAAAGTTCTGGTCATCGACTATGGTTCGTATGAAATGAAGTATGGGGTGAGTCAGCGTGGTCTTAATGAGAAGGTGTATACTATAGACAGGACACGAAGTGTTGTGGGGACAGCACGCGATGGGACGTCGTATATTGGGCGGCGTGTGGTGAATGAAGAGCGGAAGGGCACAGCGCTTGATGTGACCCACGCTGCCCCGAAAGGGTACTCCGAACGGCATGATCTCTCTGAAAAGCTATGGGCATATGCGTATGAACAAAAGGGCCTCCACAGTGCAGAGCAGCCTGTCGTCCTCACAGTCCCCCCGGGGACTCCACGAGACCAACTCGAAAATGTGACCCAAATATTTTTTGAAGGATTCAACGTACCAGCGCTTGCTGTCATGCATACTTCAACGTGCGCTCTTTTTGGTGCAGGGAGGGTCAGTGGGATTGTTCTGGATATTGGAGAACGGATGACCCACGCTGCTCCATTAGTTAATGGAATTCTTCAGAAATATGCGGTTCAAAATGAGCCTCTTGGGGGCGCGGATGTGACGGGGTATTTTAAGGGTGTGCTCTCTCGGGTGTATGGTGGGAGTGACAGCATGGATTTCCTTGCGGTGGGTGTGAAGGAGGCGATGTGTCGGTGTTCGTTGTCTCATAGCGATGCGTTGAGCGGTGTGGTTTTTCCGGCTGGGCTTTCGGACCGTGCGGGGTTGGAAAAGGAGATGCAGTTGGCGTTGCCGGATGGGGAGGAGTTGACGGTGAAGCTTTCGCAGGAGAGAACGTTGGGGGGGGAGGTTCTGTTCCGCCCGGGGTTTGCTCCGCATGGGAAAGGGGATGTGCTTCCGGTGCACAGCGTGCTCTGGAATGCGGTACAATCTTTGCCCATCTCCATTGCAAGAGAGGTCGTGGATTCAACCATTGTCTGCGGCGGTACCACCTATTGCGAAGGATTCGCAGACAGACTCACCTCAGAAGTGGAATGTATAGCCCCCACGCAGCTCAAACCAAAGCTGATCTTCCCCCGTGAACGGACAGAGCTCCCCTGGAGAGGCGCTGCAGTCTCATCCTCTCTCGACCAATTCGAATCCGTCTGGATGGGGAAAGAAGAATACTGCGAAGAAGGTCCCTCCATCGTGCATAAGTCTCTTTAAAAGAGGTTTTTTTTGTCTCAAATCTCAAAAAATCTAACCCGTTGTTTGGGGATGGATTAGGGGGATCTTGACCCAGGTATTTGCTGAAGTTTGTCTCTTTTTTTGCCTTTTTTGGCCGCAAAGGCGAAGGACCTAAAATAACACAAAAAAAAAAAATGGGTTTTGATTCGATTAAAAAAGCTTGTTAGAATGTCTCAAAATGGATTTGTTTTCTCGACACAAAAAAAGCCCCAATTTTTTTTATATTTGCAGCGTGCTTTTACGCTTTGTTTTTACGCTTTGCTCAGATAGCCCAAACCCCCAACACCCCACAGGGACACATACAAGCGATGTCCCGCTCATCTCTTCCGTTGATGGTGATCCGGAGGGGACCTGGCGATGTTTTTGCAGAGTGTAACTCATGGGGTGAGGTGTTGTCAGCACTGCGCGGGTTTACCACACTTCGCCTTGTTGAAGTGTTCGCAGCAACGAACAAGGCACGCGACAACTTCATCGACAATGACGTGGAGGCGAAGCATGCCTGCTTTGACATCCTCTTCCATCACCTCTCCCGCACAGCGGCGTTTTTAACGACACCTGACACCCCATGCACCTCCACGACAGCGCTTAGTGTAGGGGGAAGGATAGTAGCGGATTTTTCTCTTGCGAATACAAGGCATGATGACATGCTGTTGGTAAACCTTCTTCGGAATGGGTATTTTAGATTGGGTTATGGTCTGGCCGATGCGCAAACACTGCGGAGAGTCGCTGCAGCCAGCCTTGCTGTGGTGGGTGCGGAGGGTACACAGAACGCTGAAGTGAAAACAGCTGCGTCGCAGATTCTGTACGGTACAGTGGAGGTGCTTTCATCGTTGAAGCATCTTGCATTGAAGATGAAAGAGACTCAAAAGCTGAGATCATTACGGAAAATGACAGCCCCTGATATGATGCGCTTAGTGGTCGTATTGCATCGGTATTCAAAGATGTTGAAAAAGGATATTCTCCCGGGGTCTTTATTAAATGATTTGGTATTCAGCTTTGATCGTTTTGATACAAAAATGAAGGCAGAATATGTTCGTCTCTTAGGGCAAAAAGCTAGGTTAAATAAGGTAGACAACCCGGCTACGACACAGCACTGTTTTCGTTTGTTGAAAAGAATTGCACGGTCTGTGGCGATGTGTGTGCTTTCTCATTTTCATGAAGCCAGCATTATTACTACGGCATGGTCTTATTCTCTTTGCGACAATGGTACCGTCAGGACTGCACTGGTCAAATACATTGTGCTCACCAAACTGACCACCTTCTCCAGCGAAGGCATTCTCAACCTCCTTCGTGTAGTCCCCTACCTCTCTGCCGTGCAGGACACTGCGTTACGATCTACCCTTCTCGACACCGCACACACCTTACTCACAAACCTCCCCCACAGCACCGAACAAGCCCGCCTCTCACTAAAGGTCGCACATCTCAACGGGAAGACAGAATTGGACAGCACCCCATTAGATCGCTTATATACAGCCCCTATTGATGCGAACACAACAGTAGCGCTGGTTACTGCAATTCTTGCAGGACCAAAGGCACTCCGTTTCGATGCTTCGCATTTCCTTCTTATTCTAGAAAAGAGTGAAGTGGATGGGATGGTTCTTACCTTATTGTGCAAGCTTTTTGGCAGAATCTCAGAATATCCTGAACACCGAGTCGCCTGTTTAGAGGGGGTAAAACGGATTGACGCTATTCTCACTAATAGTAATAAAAACAGTACCGACCGTCTGAAGGAACTTAACATCAATGTCTTCGGACTTCGCATGCTTATGCGTGGAATGCACGAAGTGATGTACAACCACCTAACAGAGCCTCCCAGTGTAACAAAACGGATTCGGAATAAGGTAGTTCAGCACAAATGGCGTCCTAGATTTGATTTTGGTCAGGTCGAAATATCGGCGCTATGTGAAGGCCTCTCCCTAGAAGATGCTGTTGAACATTGTGAAGGAATTCTCGGTGCCTTATCTTTGACGGGAACGACGCATCATGGTGCTTACTTTAAAGTGGTGGATTTTATTTTGGGGGCAGAATTTGAGGTGGTTCCCATTCGCAGTCTTGTGTTCATTCTTGGGCAGCAGTATGAAGCTACGGCAAAGTGTGAACGTGGTTTTTTTATTGCTCACAACGGAAATTGGAATGGGGCAAATATACAGCGTCTGGTCCGGTTTGTGCATTTTGCGTTGTGTAGGGTAGATATAACACATAAGGCAAGGCTTCATCACGTCGCATGCTTCCCAATTCTTTTCAAGGTGCTAGTCGGGATTGGCGAAGGGGAGGATGAAAGACAGTTTATTTCTCCGGTTTTTGCGACATTATTTAAGCAAATGGCGGCAGTGGATTTTGTGCCGTTATTCTCTGCCGCAGATGCTTGCGTTGTGGTGAAGGCGTTTGCGATGTCGAAAATATTCCCAAAGTCGACAGTCGCATCGGAGTGGGATTGGGTCAAAGATGTGGACGCAAAGCCAACAGTTCTACATTCAGTCTTTTCTGGTCTCGAGACCGTCATTTTGACAAAAGGTGTTCATCGAGGAACCACCTTGAACGCTGCGGTGCTTGCTTGCAAGGAAATGCAGTTGCTTGGGTACGGAGGAAGGCATGGGCTGCTGCTCAAGCTTGCGTGTATTTATATAGAAAAAAGCGCGCGGTTTGCAGAGAAGGAGGAGCTGATATTATTGGACACCCTAAAGATTGCTGGGTTCCCCCAAACAACTCTTCTCAGGGAGAGGGCAGCAGTCTTAGAACCCCTGCACCCTAATAGTTTTGGGGTAGCGCATTTCGCGCGGAATTCATGATTATTTTGTGGAAACCAGCGCAGCTTTTTTTGCTCCGCGATACCGAATATGATAAGGTGACTAAGCAACAAGAGGCTTAGGGTCATCTTATAAACTTTTTTCCCCCCTTTTTTTTTTCTCTCTTAGTGGCCGTCTGTTTCCTCTGAAGGCCTCTGTTTTGCTTTTGTTTGCTTTTTCCCTGATGTATTTCTTTTGCCTCCCCGCTATTGCAGCTGATGCGCAAACTTGGTAGAGATTATTAAAAAAAAAGGTCAAAAAATCACTTCCCTCTTTTCCTCATCCTACATTGTGAATGTACCCCCCCTCTTGATGTGTTTCCCCTGGGGGTTAACTTCACCCTCCTCATCGAGATCTCTGCACCCTTTCTGCTTTTCTCTATCGTACATGATCCCCCAGACCGCGAAAAAAAGTACCACGGCCGTCACGAACCGAAAGAGACAGCCTATCTGTTCAAACCCCAGCGCATTTCAACACGATAAAGATATGTGGCAAAGATCACATTACGAGAGAGACACATTTATCTTGCAAGTTTTCTCTTCTTCCCCTCCCTTCTCCATAACGCCTTGAGATATGATCGAATCTAGGAATAAGCTTTTTTTTTTACAATTTAGATGTCACGTCCCTCTAACCCGACATGTGGGGATGAGGTACTCTATTGGTATAAAGCGGTGACAGAGAACCCTGCAGAGGAAGGTGTGGAGAAGGCGGAGAAGAAGCTGCGGTGCTATGTGCACCACTGTCGCGAGCAGATGCACGCCGATGTGCAGTTCAAATGGTGCTGCAAGAGCGCGGCCCCATGCGAGACAGCCAGCACCTCAGAGTCGCTTCAAATAGCGGAGACCCTCCTTCGCGCGTCAGGACGACTTCAATAAAAGATCCCTAGGGGAAGGGTCGGGGGGCAAAATAGTATTAAACCGACGTTGTTTTATTTGCAAAAAAAAAAAAAAATGGAGATTCAAAAAATTTTTGGGTCAAATTGTACCATTTTTCTTTCAGTGCCTCCGTCTGCCGATGAACGGTGGGGTGTTGCACTTTCAACTTCTCTTTTTTTTTTCTCACCCGAAAAACACAATACAGAACACAGGTGGGGAGGTTTTGTTTTGTTTTTTAAACACAATGCACGCAACACGGACGCTTCTGATCAAGAAACGTCGGGGGTACTTTGAGCTCCTCCGGCACCGTTTGATGTACAAAATCTATGCAAACTTCAACGCGTGGGGTCCTGAGGGAAGAATCACCTTTGAATCGAACCAGGACATGTGGCTTAACAGACTTGACGCCATTGAGGGTGAGAATGCTGCATCACAGCAAATCACAGCGGAGTCGGATCAGTTCAACGCAGACTACGCTGCTAACGCGTATGCTCACAAAAATTCTACTCCTTTTTGTAAATAAACAACTCATTTTTCGCGGGGATTTTTTTTTTTTTTTTTTTTTTTTTTTTGATATTCAGTGAACAGGGTAGTAGCTTGAAAGGTGCACTTTTCAAATGTTGCTGGTTTGCTGGTTTAGAAAAATTTTTCTCCGGTTGAAAGCGGTCGTCGCGCGCTTCGCGCGCGCCTCCCTGCCAACCGCAGAGTGGAGAGGCAAAGGATAAATTTTGCGAGACAAGAAAGAAAATGGAATATAATCCTGTGTTAACGGCGCTTGGTCTTGCACCTTACGTTCCACTAACCGTACAAAGCCAATACGTCTTCCAGAAGCTGTTACAACGGTGGGTCATTTTGAAAAAATGGTCAACTTTTTGCAGCTTTGGTCAAGTTGCATTTGTGGCCGCAAAATGCAAGGGGGTTCCCTACGACATTGTAAACTCTATTTTTTGCGGAGCAAAAAAAATAATATAAAGTGGCGCCGCAGGCGAAAAAAATTAGGTATAGTGCAAAATATGCAGTTTTTTACAGAGTCACTCAATGAACCCTTTTTAGGGGTTCGCTTACGTGTGAGGCTTTCTCTTCTGTGAGTAAGAAAGTGGCGCGGGGCGACGAATAACTGAATCCCAAATCCCACATTTTTTTTTTATTTTTCCCCAAACCAGTAAACCAGCTTGTTCTGGTTTTGAAACCAGCAAAAGTACCCAAGCTATTTCCCTGGATATTCATTTTTATGACCTCAATAAAATGCAAAGCTTTTTTAATTCATCTCACATTCCTCTATACCTATGCTATCAATTGTAATACACATTGTTGAAATACTTCAGACATCTAATCAATTCATCTTAATCATATTCCCCCAACCCCTCAACCCTACACCATAAAGACATGCCTGAAATAATAAAATTTCACTTCTATTTGATCAAAAAAAAATATAATAACCCCCTCACCCCTACACAGCGGCTCACGTCCCTCATACTTCCCCGAGATGACCGCCCTCGAGGCGGAGGAGGCCAACTTCCAGCTCCCCCCAGGCGAGATGCCGTTCTACAACTGCCGCAACCAGCAGTTCTACGACATTGACAGGAAGGTGTTCATCCCTACTGTTGCCCCCTTCTGGTGGAAACACTTGCCCGGTGATGAGGGCCTTGCCGCGAACAGGCCTATGTACTATGTAGGTGAAGGGAAGGAATACCTTGAGCCCACTCTGGACCACCAGTTCAATGCTAACGATCCCGGTGCGCGGTTCTTGCCTGCTACCCCCGAGGAGGCAGCAGAGATCGAGGCAGAGGAGAAGTACCAGCGTGATGTGCGTAACAGCATGATGCAGGCCGTGACAGACCTTAAGATTGTAGAGGTCCCACCATTCCACATCATCGGACAAAAGACACATATGTCCGTCACACCATGGTATGTCATTTTTTTTTGTCAAAAGTTGTGCTTCTGCTAAAGTTTGATTTTTTATTATCAACGCTGAAACGCAAGTAAAAAGCATTTTAACACAAAAATTCAAAAAAAAGTGAAAGCGAGGCCTGAACAGTGTGCACGGACTGCTGTGGCAACTGTACTAATCCAACAAATTTTAAAAAAGTGAGCACATTGCAGAGTTGGGCCATCTATGAACGGGGAGAGATTTTTTTCACTTCTATTTTTTTTCACGACGAGCTCTGAGTAAGCTCTCACAAGCTCTCACAGCCTGTTGCGTGTCTCACGGAGACGATCATAGATGGCGCAATAGTGACAGCGTTCCTTTAGAATGAAACAAAACAAAAACCGCACCAAATCTACTAGGTACAAAGCAAAGCGCGCCAAGAACCAGCTCGACCAACAGACCGACGGGGCGACATCGTGGGAGGAACTGGTGGCTTGGAAGACGCACGCAGCATAGTGCATGCAGGCAAGACACTACACACACCTACGTCCTCCTTCTCCACTTCTTTTTCCCCCCCCTGTAGACTTCATTTAAACACATAAAAACCGCTGTCAAAATGACCCCTTTTTCTGGGACAATTTTGCAAGGCACAACACACCAATTTCCCCTATGGGGAGTTATTTTCTCTTTTTCTTTTGGTGTGTTTTTAGGGGAAGGAGGAAAAGGGAGGGGTGTACGAAGGATGGCATTTCCTTTCATACATTTTTTTTTCCTATCAGTTCTGTTCCGTTCTGTCATTTTTACTTCAAATGGGGGTTGGGTGTGGGGGGTGGAGGTGGGTGGGGGGGTATATTGGTCCCCTGTCATTTTTTAGTATTAAGGTGACTTAAGTACAAGAGGCTTAGGTTCTCATCTTATAAATTTTTCCTTTATAACCTCTTCTCTGAAAACGCTCATTCTCACCTCTTTGACTTTCCCCCTTTTTTTTTTGTTTTCTTTTTTACCACCGCGCCAAAAGGGTGAATAAGAGGAGGTGTGAAGGTGCGAGAGACTGAGGGGATATCGACATACATACACAAGACTGTCTCTGCCGCACTGTGCAGACATTAATGTGTATGTCCTTTTTGGATATTGGGGCAATGAGCCTATCTCGATAGGAGGTTTTGTTATCAGATGTAAACCACGAAATGGATGTAGGACTGCATGGTTTGGGTGTCCACCACCCCGGTACAGCCGGTCATACCAAGGTACACTGTTTACGAGAGGGCTTTGTATTTCAACTCTACTTTTTTTTGGTGATGAACAAAAAGACGGTAATTTCGAGATATCCGAGAAAAGAAACCAAAATTGTGTCTTCAAATATGAATGGTGTTGTGGGGGGGTTCGGAAAATCGATCGACAAAAAAAGGGGGGGTAAATGGGGTTTGGTGGGATATCACCAAAGGCAAATGCTAAAATTCCTTCAAAAGAAAGAAATTGGAAAAAATGGACATTTTTTTAGGTATATCTAGGAAAACCCCCCAATGAGCACCCCCAGTTGTGTCCTCCAATGCAAAATAAAAGACTGTCCCATTTTTTTTTCTCCTACCATTTTTTAACACAGCATTCATGTCCCTGTGTTTGAAATGATCCCCGTTCATCGAGATGAGTGGAAGCGGGAGTAGCACATATCAGATGTAAACTACAAAATGGCTGTAGGACTATGGTTGGGGTCCACCCCCGGTCATTGTACCAAAGGTACACTGTTCACGAGAGTCGTATTTCATATCAACCTTTTTGATAATGTGCCAACGGTAAGCCATCCAAATGATGGTCAGTACGTGGACATCACCTTACCTACCTTTTTTAACTCACATCAACGTCAGAGGAGAATACACATTTTCTCTTGAAACACTAAGAAAAAAACACACAAAATGACACCAAATGCGACGTCGCTTAAGGTTGGGCTGCTTGACCTATGCGCGGCGAGTTTGATAAAGGAGCCAAAATTCGATTTGACGAAGGAGAGCTCACGGACGGTGCGCATTGTTACCATGGCGAAGACGCTGGCGAAGACCTGTCCGGAGTACATCCTGAAGCTGGCTTTGTATGTCCGGCTGGATCTGAACATCCGGGTAACTGCAAACCTGTTGAGTGCAGTCGCGGCTACCACTCCGCTGTGCATGCCGTATTTGAAGGCGTACATTCCGAAGATCATTGTGCTTCCTTCTGATTGGGTTCAGATTGCACAGATGTCTCAGGACATTATCCACCGCCACCGTCTCCAACACGAAGCCATCAACGAAGGCACCTCACAACTGAAATTCCACGACGGCGTGCGGTTCAACAGCACCGTACCCCCTCTTATGAAAGGCCTTCCCACTGCGTTGCGTGGGGCTTTGGTGGAGAGGTTTGCGGGGTTTGATGAGTACCAGCTTGCGAAGCATGACAAGGAGCGTGCAATGCTCAACCGCAACAGAAGGAACAAAAAGAAAGGGACCACTGCAGACAAGACAGAAAGCTCTGATTCCGACACCGACTCTGATGCAGACTCCGACGCCTCCTCAGACGAGGAAGAGGAAGAGGAGGAAGTGGACACCATCCCGACCATCACGAAGGAGCGCGTTGTCTTCACCATCAAACGGCTGATCCGATACCTCCACATCACGAAGCCGGTTTACCATGTCATGTGCATCACCGGAAGGAAATACCCTACCACAAAGGCAGGATTCGAAGACGCAGGATTGACAGGAGACTTTGAGGAAAGCCGTGCAGGGAAGAGAATGAAGCTTGCGACCCCAAAGACCTGGGAGGTAGTGGTGTCTGCGGAAGGGAATAAGGCAGGGGTGTGGGAAGGACTGCTGGATGCATCCCCACCGCTTCCGTTTATGGCAATGCTGCGCAATTTGAGGAATTTTCTGTTGTCCGGGATCTCCGAGGAGCACCACGCAAAGGTTCTGAACCGTCTCCGCTCTGCAGACCAGGTTCTTGCCTCGAGACAGTTTCCTCATCAGTTCTTCAATGCGTACACTGCAGTCAGCCTCGACCTCGAAACCGCATTCCTCACCTACGAAGAAAAGCAAGCCGTCTACCTATCCCGAGGAAGCCGCATGGTGTTGGAACCCTGGATGCAACGCAGAAAGGTCCCTTCTCCTGTCAACCCACCGACGGAGAGTCTCTTAGATAAATACCGGGAGGCCATTGACGAGGCGAGCCGGCTGGCAACAGTGTTCAACGTCAATCCCATCCGAGGAAAAACGGTGGTGTTCTGCGATGTGTTGGAGGTGCGTCCTAAGAAGGGGCACTCTGCTGTTGGAGGAGTGAAGCAACCTCATGGGATTGGAATGTTGTTGAGCCTGCTCTTTCAGTATGGATCGGAGGACTGCGAAATCCGTTTGTATGACTCAGAGACTGGAGAAAACAGAGCAGCGCCTCGACCACATAGTACGCAAATCCTTGCCAACATGGCTGCCCTCGATGCAGTGGTTGCTGACATGCAAGAAACCGCAACACGGCGTGGTACCCCCTCCGCCCTCCGGTTCCCCTTTGATGTGCTCAACCGTTACCTCCGTGAAGAACGGCATATTGACAACCTCATCGTCATCTCCTCCACCTTCGTTGGCGGAGCCGGGTCCGTTCGTGCTGACAACAAAGACGATGCGAACCCATACCGTACAGGAGGGGTCAAGGAATATCTCGAAAAAATCCGTCGTCTGATTAACCCAGACCTTTTGTACGTCTCCGTCGACATTGCGGGGAGGAACAGCGCGAAGGCAAGGAACATTGTTGAAACATCATGTCATATGGATAAGGAAGCGGCCCGGGATGTGTACATTGTTGGGTTTTCTGATAATATTTTGCGATTTGTGTCTGAAAGGGGGGGGTCTCAGATGGACTATGTCGACCGCATTGACGAAGCGAAAGGCGTCAAAAAACAGTTGATCAACTTTGAAACACTTCAAAGCAGACTTCGTCTGGCAAACCCCGACATTGCAGCGATCAACCACGATGCTGCCTCAGAAGACGATGACGACGATGATGATGACGACTCAGACAGCGAAGGGTACGACTCCTCCACGGACTACACTTCAACCACAAACGTCACCGCAAGCGAACGCAGGGGCAAAAGCGTTACCCAAAGCGTCGGAGCTTCCCGCAGTGCATCTAAGGTTTCAACACTGACCGGAGGGTGGAGGACAATCCGTGTCTTCGTGTCATCAACGTTTTTGGATATGCAAACCGAACGCAACATCCTCGCCTCCAAGGTCTTCCCCACTCTGCGGAGATGGTGTGCAGTAGAGGGGATAAAGGCGCATATTGAGGATGTGGACTTCCGTTGGGGGATTACTCAGACAGAGGCAGAAAAGGGGTTGTCACCGTCCATTTGTTTGAGCCATGTTGAAGCGTGCAAACCCTTTTTTCTTGGTCTAGTAGGAGCACGCTATGGTGCGATGGTCCCGGCGTATGATCAGATCAAGCCGGACCCAGAGATCCTTGCGGGGGCGTCGGCGCATTGCATGCATTGGTTGTCTGAAATGCCGGCGAATCGGTCGTTGACGGAGTTGGAGATGATGCAGGGTGCGTTGGGAGTGGATCCCGCGGAGCATGCGTTCTTTTACCTTAGAGACAATGAAGCGTTGGTGAAGACCGTTCCGCAGGTTTATCAACACATTTTTGAATCGGAAACTCCAGAAAAAGCGAGGCTTGTAGAAGATCTCCGTGCAAACATCCTTCGTAAGGGAGCCTCCGGGGACGTAACAGCAAGGCATTATAACGCAGAATGTAGTGCAAACTCAGCGGAGTTGACCGGAGCAGGGCTTGACAGTTTTGAACAGCAGGTTACCCTCGATCTGTGGAAGGCGATTCTAAAGGAGTTCAAAGGGGAGGACGAAGAGGACAGTGACGCTGAGGAGGTGGAGGATTCGCAGTTCTTGGTGGAGCGTGAAGGACATCACAACTTCCTTGCGAAGAAGGCGGGGAGGTTTTGTGGGAGAAGAGGATTGATGTCGGGGATCTACAACTGGGTGCAGGGGTGCGGGGACGGCACTGCAGCGACGACTGCTGTGGCAACGAACTTCCAAGCATTTCAACCTGACGTCAAGGTGAAACGCATTGACCCGAATGTGTTCCTCCTGCTCGGAGATGAGGGGACCGGGAAGTCCTCTGTCGCAGCCGCGCTCTGCAAACGCCTGCAGTGGCAGACCGAGGCGATTCTCGGTGATGAGACGATCGTCATCCCGCACTTCGTTGGGTGCACACCAGCGTCGCGCCACCCAGATGCGGTGCTCCTCAGATTGATCACAGAACTGCGCATTTTGGTAGGCGACGCAGATGATGCCGGTGTCCTGCAGGAGGGTGAGACAGAGCCACGTTCCCTGGCAGAGATCTACACCGCGCTTCTCGCAAAGGTAGAGACAGTAACAAAGGTGATCATCGTGATCGACGGTATCGACAAAATGGAGCCCCAAGAAGCAGCGTTGAAGGTGTTTGCAACGTTGATCCCATCGCGCAGGCATCGTGCGCAGACGCGGTTCTTTTTGACGTCGACACCGAGGAGTTGGTGCCACCTCGCGTTGTTGAAGCGCTCGCCTCCTCCAGAGACAAAACACTTCTCGGATTTGCCGTTATCCGAACGGAAGGAGATCTTCAAGAAGACCATGAAACTGTACGGAAAGGCGGTGGAGGAGTCGTACTCCAGGAAGGGGGGCGCTGTGATCCAGACCTTGGTGAAGAAGTCTGATGCGAAGGTGCCGGAGTACCTGGCTATTGTGATGGAGTACCTGCGGATCCATGCGACCCACGACACGCTCGCAGGAATGGTGCGCGACATCCCCGCGACACTGCCGAAGCTTCTGGACTACCTTCTGCAGCAGACGCACACCCGGTTTGGGCTTGACAAGAACTGCGCTGCGTCTGTTCTCCCGCCTCTTGCGTTGTCGCATGGCTCCTCCCTGGGGCTGTCGTTGGCACAGCTGCAGGAGTACTCTGGGCTAGGGGCGTACCAGGTGTTGTCCCTTTTGGCTGTCCTGCCGGATCACCTTGTCACGTATGATCCTGCGCTGGGTGCGTACCGTTTGGTGTCGGGGGTGTTTGCGATGGCAGTGAAGAAGGCTTTCTGCCGCAACAAAGCAGAAGAGATGTCCGTCAGGAGACGTCTCTCGCAGCTTCTTCTCCGCCCTGCCTTGGTTGAGAAGCCGGATGCCAAAGCGAAGTACGCCTTCCACCTTCTGAAGGAGTCTGATGTGCGCAACATCCTGAAGCACGCCCTCGCAGGACAGCATTGGGAGCTGCTGGAAGAGCTGCTGTCGGATTTGGTGTTCATTGAAACCTGCGCAAGGATGAACCTCGTGTACGACCTGCTCACCGTCATCGACGAATGTCTCCGGACCAACAAACTCCTTGCACGCCGTCTTGGCGCCTTCAGAACGTTCCTCTCTGAGAACCTGCACCTTCTCGACTCATACCCAATGATTGTGCACCAATGCGCCATGAACGCTGTCCCAGATGAGTCTGGGGTGGGGGTGCAGTCTGCGGCAAAGCGATTGGCTGAATCGGACGGGGCGCATGTTGCATGGTTCCAGCAGGTTGCACAGCAGATGTCACCACCACTGTGCACACGTGATCAGAAGATGGCCTCCGCAGTATGCTGTGTCGCAATGAGCAAGGACAGCCGTTATGTCGCTGCAGGTTGCGCAGACTGGTCCATCCGCGTCCACACCCAACGCGATGGAAGCCATAAATTCACCTTAAAGAGGCACACCGACACGGTGACGGCCATCGCATTCTCGATGTCGGACACGATGGTGTCGTGCTCGCGTGACAAATCCTTTGTGCTTTGGTCTCTGCAGGATGGGGCAGTGCTGTGGCACAAACACAACGCGCATTTCAAGGCCGTCAACGGCGTCTTCGTTGCGAAAAGCGGCGACTGCATTGTCAGTGGAGGGGACGACGGCAGGGTCAACATCTGGGACATCCCCTCGAAGGCGAGAGTCACACAGCTCAACCACCACACCGGCCCTGTCACCTGCGTCAAGGCACACTCCGAAGGACGTCTCTTTGCCAGCGCTTCATGGGACCGCACCGTACGCCTCTACGTCTCCCCTGGCCCCGAAGCACGCTGTATCGGCACCATCCAAACCCGCCTTAAGGCAATCCGCGACATCAGCTGGATCCCCAGCCTCACCCAGGTCATAGCCTGCTCCTCCGTTGACGGAAAGGTCAAGGTGTTCGACGTCATGACACGCGAAGTGATGACCACCTACGACAGCCACTACGGCCGAGCGGTCAACTCGGTGACGTACTCCAATGACGGAAAGTTCCTCGCCACCAGCGACACTGCAGGATGCATCAAGGTGTGGAGGGCGGGGATCACCGAGCAGCACATTGTCACCTGCAATGGGCATTTTGACGGAGTTGCGCAGACTGTGTTTGCACCGGATAATCGGACGTTGATTTCGGGCTCTGCCGATGGGCATATGAAATCATGGCATCGGGAGCGTGCCCCGATGCAGTCGATCCACCAGGCGAAGGTGACTGCCTGCGTCCTCTACGGCGAGACCGTTGTCACTGCAGGGAGAGACGGGGCCATCAAGGTGTCCCACGCCGCATCGGAAAAGCTGGCGCAACGTTTCATTCACCACACTGACGACAACATCGACAACCCCCACGTCGCCGTCACCTGCCTCGACCTTTCAGAAGACGGACAACGCATTCTTGCCGGATGCGCGGACGGAGGCATCCGCATTTGGCTGGTCGACTCCATGGCAACACCAGAGACATCCCGGAGGGTCCCTGTCGTCTCCCTTCGCGCACACCGCAATGTAGTGACCGGAGCGAAATGGGTCAGCTCTGATGAGTTTGTCACCGTCAGTTGGGACTGCAGTATTAAGCGTTGGGGGCTGACTGTACGTCTTTCAAAGAACTTTGACGACATCCAAGAAGTAAGCGAGGCCAAGGCACTCCAGGTACAACGCAAAGCCGCACACCGTCGGGAGATCACCTCTGTCGAGGTAAGTGGCGACACCCTTACCACTGCCTCCTTCGACGGCACAGTCCGCGTCTGGAATGCGGAGACACTGACCCCAATCCGCACCCTCCTCCACGGCACCTCCTGGACCGTCGCATGCGCCTACCACCCTGCAGACCCAGCGCTTCTCGCCTCTGTCTCATACGACGGCACACTCTGCCTCTGGGACCTCTCGGTTCCTTCTGCCGACGCTCTTCTTGTCTCCCACAATGAAACCGACCAGCTCTCCTCCGTCGCCTTCCTCTCCAACAACCTTTTGGTAACCGGTGGCACCACAGGCCTGCGTGCCTACCGGATCAATCTTACTCTCGACAAAACGACGGACCGGGTCGTCTCAGAGGCCGTCCCGCTGTCGGGGGTCTACTTCACAAAGGCACCGATTGCTTCCCTCGCAGTATCACGCCAGCCTCGACCGTTCGCAGCAGGGCGCAAACGGGGGGTTGAAAAAGAGGACCGTCTGGTGTACTGTGGTGATGTGTTGGGTGGAGGTGGGTATCTCTCGTATCATGATGTAGAGGGGGGTGCATGGGGGGCAGTGCGGAGAGGGGAAGAAGGGGTGCCGAAGGAAGCGCTGTTGGAAGGTGCGGTGGTGGTCGACTGCAACGCAAGCTCGGTGGACGAGACAGCGTCTTCCCTGGAATCCTACTCCACCTGGGAGACTGCAGACCCGAACGACGTCTACCCAGGTCGTGGAGGCCTCTTCAAGAAGTTTGCCTCAGGTGAAGAACGCAAGCAACACCTCCTCAGTGCCAGGAATGAGTACATCGCGTCCTTGAAGAACCGCGGCAAGCCAAAGGAAAAGAAAACCCCTATGAAGCCTATGTCCGCAGACGCGCAGCAGCATTTCGAGCAGTCGGTATGCATAGCTCAACTGAAAATAATCCTTAGGTGGTAAGAACTGCTTTTTTTTGTAAAGCTTATTAGAGGTTGTAAGAGAAGTAGGATAGGATCAACCCATCAATCCCCGATGTTTTAGTCACGCACCAAAAGGTAGGCTGCCGGCGAGAGGGCTTTGTATTTCAAAATTTCCCCTTTTTTTATTGAAGAAGAGTGAGCAGCAAGTACAGCGGCATCTCTTCTTGTACTACCCTTGCAATTCCTGCAATCGAATCCGCAACCAGCATTTCTTTCCACACCCCTAGAATCTCCGTGATGTGCGCTCGGTTCAGGTACTGGTCGTTGAGGGGAAGGATTGCCCCTTGCAGCCGTTCTCCAGCAAGCCCGGCCACCATCCCAGCATGCGACCGCCCCCCTTGCATGTCTCGCGTATATCCGCGAGTGCCAGTTTTGCAGCCCTTTGAACAGATTTGGCTCCGGTTCCTTCTCTGGCTGAGAAGCAATGTTAAGTCCTCTTTTGTTACAAGACAAGATGAATGCCCAGACAAGCGTGATTGTATCTGAGTCTCTCTTGACGGTCCCATGCTTTGCCCTGAGTTATTTGCCAGTAGTTGTCGTGGTTCAGAGTGATGCTAGGATTCACAGAGTGGGATTGTTAGCTTCATCGTAATTAACTCACAGAGTGCATAGTCCTTTGGTTCACTATAACATTTTCATTGTTACTAACACTTATCTCTTTTTCAAAAAAAATGTTAAATTCTCTCTCTTTTACAGGTGAAAACTGCTGAAGTATTCATGCTGCTTCAAAAGATGGGCGTGATGTGATAGGTGAGAGAGATGGAGGGAAGGGGAATGATGGAATGATGGAGTGATGGAGACCGGAATCGGGACAACAGAAGCGGAATAAGATGTTTTTTTTTTTGGATGAGAACGAAAAGGGGGGGAAAAACGAATTGGAAAAATATGTGTGTGATGTGTTTATTTTTCTCCCACCCAGCCTTCCCCTCTCCCGGCTTCACAACGTGATCTGTCTGTGTGAGTTGTTGTTGTTGTTGTTGTTTTTTGTTTTGTTTTAGGCCAGGTGCGAACTTTCTAGCAAAAAAACTCGACAGTTGACGCTATATTTGAGTGGTGAAATAATGCGATTTTTTTTTACTGAAAAAATGGGGGGAAAAGCAAAAAAAAATAAATGCTTGGATGTCTACACTAAGATTTTGAGGGGAAAGAGAGAGCCAAAACAGTATGGGAAAAAACAACAAAAGTCGCATTACATTATTACCTCGTTTATTGCTGTCCTGTTGGGGACCTTTTATTTTTATTTTATTTGTTTCTCACCGTTCTATCCCAGAGCTTCGCACCTATTCCTGCTACACTTTATTTTTGGGGTTTTTTTTGAATTTTGAAATTTTGACTTTTCAAAAAATCGGGGGGTAATGGGGAGGGTTGTTCTGTCGCATCGAAGTGTATTACATTTGGTATGGCGAAGGTGACTAAGTCCACGAGAGGCTTAGGATCATCTTACCGACCGTATATTTTATTACAAAATGTTTGCACTCTTTTTTTGAGATACACATTTACGAGGGCTTTGTATTTCAAGTTTTTTTCCCTTTTTCTTTTTCCAACTTTCTTTTAACTGATCTGCGTGCACAGTGAGTCGCATTCATCTTTACAAGCTTTTTTTTTTTTAAATGGGGCTTTTTTTGAAAGCAGAACCAAATATTTTTAACCAGCCTATGATAGGTAAACGTTGTTCTAAAGGTATAATTTATACATCGGTTTGAAGTACCGCTTTTTTTTTTGGATAATTTTGGGGGTACTAAAAACAAAACAGAAACACAGGGGGGAGTGGGGGTGGAGGGTAACTCCGTTTATTAAGATGTGTATGCAGGTGAGGGATATTCATCTTTCAACCTTTTTTTTTTTACCTTGTCTCCGCTACTCTAAGGGACCGAGGTGTGTTGTGTTTTGTCTGTCTGTCAAACCCTAACCTACACTGTGCGTTTGTTTTTGTGTGTTTTTGTATTTTTTGCATATTTTTTTTGCACCGAATTCCTGTCTTTTGACACCTTCAGTCGCAAAACGACAAAACCACAAACCACAAAATCCTCAGCAAAAAAAAAGTAACAGACATTATTTATTTTGGAAAAACCGGACAGGAAAACCCGGTTTTCAAAACCGGAAAACCGGGTCGAAACGCAGTTGCATCTGTTGTGTTGCCCACATACATGCAATCGTTCTACGTCTACTTTATCACCACACAACAAAACTACCCCCTCCTAAAGACTAACGTGTTCCCCCCCTCTTTCTTCTCTTCTTTCCACACCTGAATCCTCAGAAGAAAACAAAAGATAACTCCTCCCCCTTTTTTAAAACTATTATGCACATTCATAATAAAAAGATCCCCCTTTTTTGTATTTTTCAAGACATTTTTTCTTCTAGTTTGGGTACATTTAGTGCATCCTATTATACCTTCTATTCAGTAGAATAGTTAGTATATGAAACACTTGTAGTGAGGCCTTAACGGGAGTTAGTCGCTATCTCAACAAAGAAGCGCACCTCTTAACTTACAAAGTACTACAGTGAAATACAATACAAAACAAACAGAGCAAAAACAAAAAGCAAAAAAAAAAAAACAAACAAACTTTCATACCCCCCCTTTCAGACACCACCTCTTTCCTCCCCCACCAAACAATGTTCGACAATGACAACGACGCTGTTGAGATGGACACTAAAGGGCCGCCTCTGTCTCCTCGATCGCAGCAATCATTTCATTCTTCACCTCGCGGATCTCCACAGGGTGGCGATGGCAACGTATCACCACGATCGCCACGGAGGAAACAATCCTTTGGGGCGGCCCAAAACGCACAGCTTCTTGGGTTGGGCGCAGCGGTGCGGGCCCCGGGGAGTGTTCCGTTACTAGGTGATGAGGATGAAGATGAATGGGGACCTTTGGAGTTATGGAAGCCAGGGGACAACGCATATTTAGTTACCAACGAAGACAAAATCCATGCAGCGATGGAGGCTGCAGAACTCCCTTCACCTTCATCAGAGTTATTACAGCACTGCGGCGAGGTTGCGACAGTCACCGTAGTAACAGCAGAGCAAAACCTCGAGGTCGTCTTTGGCGAGGACACAACGGTGTTCATGCTTCCGCCTTCTGCTGTTAAGAAAACACTGATGCTTCCATTAGAAAAACCTGCGGAGATGACTGTCGAAGATATTGGTCTTCAGATACGACACTCTGAATTTGGAGGTTTACAGGTAATAGGGACAACGGAAGGAGAGGATGCATGGAAGGCGGGGATAGGATCGCATCCGGGTTGGTGGATCACTCATGTGGGCAAGGCGTTTGTGATGACGGAGGAGGATTTTACGGATGCAGAAGGAACATCAATTCGATTGGAAAAAAGGGTAACATTGCCGTACACCTTCGCGTCAAGCACCTTGGAGGATAAGATTGAGCGTGCAATCCTCTCCTCGGACCTCAGAATATATCTCATATTTGTCGCCCTTTTTGTAGTGTTTTTCATTCTCGATCGTGATGTAGAAGCCTCATATTATATTACACAGAATATGAGGGCCGCGGTTTTTGGAAATGAAATTCCGTTTTTTTATCCGGATGACTCAGGGATAGGGTGTAAGGCTGGGGAGCCGGAGATTTTGAAGTGGGAGAAAACGTATAGGGATTTGGCGAATGTGTGGGATTGGAATGTGTGGACGGTGACGATGGCGCTTCCTTCGCTATGGGCTACGTCGCAGTTTGGTCCGGCGGTGAGTTCGAATATTTTGCTTGGTGGAGTGCGGTTTCGTACTATCCGGACCCGCTCGGACTCTTGCACGGTGAACCCCGATATCATTCCATCCTATCTCCTCAGCGAACAAAAATGCTACGGCGCATATTCCAGTGGCGCAGAATCCGCAGGGCGTATTGGTGGAGAATCTATGGACTATCTCGCTACATTTAACCCCCGCGAAACCACCGGCATCTGGGGCGAAACCCCACAATACCGAACCTGTGGAGAAACCGACCCAGATGGGTCCTGGGTGCCTCCGCTCACCTCTGGTCTGGTTGACACCTATCATTGTGGCGGATATGTCTTTGAAATTCCGTTTCACAGAAATGGGACAAATGGGTTGGAGGTGCTTCCTGTGGAGACTGCGGTGGAGATGTACAAAAACTGGGCCTGCAAAGGGTGGGTGGATGACTATGCGACCCGTCTTGTTGCGCTTGAATTGTATGAGTATTCGCCTACTTTTGATACATTTTTGAGTGTAAAAATCTTTTTTGAGGTGGCTGCCGGAGGGGCCTGGCTGCCATTAGATCAGTACAGAACGTTTTCGATCTGGAGTCCAAATAAGAAGGGTCAGTTGGCATTGGACATCATCTTTTTGATGTTCATTCTGTATTATGTAGGCGACTTCATCGCAGATGCTCGTAGACAGAGACGGCGTAACCGGAAGCTGCTCCGCCACTTCATGTCCCCCTGGGTGATCCTCGAGTTCCTCAACCTGACCCTCTTCCTCATCTCCTTCGGCTTCCGCTTTGCATGGTACACCGTAAGCAACTCAACGAACGTCACGGTCGATGAGATGAACCGACAGCGGGTGTACCCAGTGGTGCTCGACCGTATTGAATGGCTTTTTATGATGCAGGTCTATTTCAATTCATGCAGTATGTGCATTTTTGGGATTTTTAAAAGGGTGACTAAGGACGAGAGTAACAACACACAAAAAACAAACGACTGATGAATAAACCAAAGAATGATCTAATCAGACTAATGACGAGAGGCCTTCATTTTTAATTTTAAAAATCGGAGCAGCATCCCAACTAGTGAGGACTGAACCGTTTAGTTTCGACGTCAGTTTTTTTTTTTTTGAATGTTGGGGTGTTGAAAGATAAGAGGTAAGTAGGGTGGCAGGGAGCAGCTTTGAGTTCCCAAAGTGTGCGAGTCTGCATCTCGATAACGGGCTAAGGCGTGGCAGAACAATGATTATTTGTTTTTGTGCAAAATAAAACAGCTGATGTGCCATAATTTTTGGTGATGCTGACTTAGCCCAAGAGAGGCTTAGAATGAGATTATGGGGATTTGATATAAAAAAAAAAACAACCCCACTCAGATGTTGTCCTGACCTTCCTAAAGCTGCTGAAGTTTTTACGTCTCAACAGTCGGATGAACATTCTCACAGCGACGCTAGCAGATGTATGTCGCACAGCGGTTCTTATTCTCTCCCCCTCTCCCTCTTTTATTGCACACGAGAGGCACATTAATCTTACATTTCCCCACCCCCTTCAATCTAATACAACATTCTCATCTGTTTTTATGCCTCTGAGACCTTTATTAATGAATGACATTATCTCCGTTAGACCCCTCCTCTTTGTGCAAAGCCGTGATCTCACTACAGAGAGGCTTAGGCTTATCTTACAAACCTTTTATTTGATAAGGTGACTAAGCACACGAGAGGCTTAGGATCATCTTATAAACTTTTCTTTATTTTTGCTCCGAAAAACTTCGAAATCATCTCAAGTGTAAAGAGAGGTGTTCCCTTTATACCTTCATTTCCCCACACAGTGTCAGGACTCTACCATGGGGGTTTTGATCATCTTCACCCTGATCGTGCTCGCCTTCTCTGTTGCAGGCACGACCCTCTTCGGCAGTCAGATGTACGGCTACCGTGACCTTTCCGCATCCTTCTCCACGCTCATGAGGTATTCCAACACAGTGTTTATTATTTCTGTAAGGTAACGGAGGGTCACCCTTTTTTTGAATCATCAATCATGGACAAATAGAAAATGGAAAACGACGGAATGGTGCGTGCCCGCTAGCGGATTAACATACACATCACTCACATTGTTCAGTGAAAAAAAAACACAATTATTTTGTGCGATACAAAATAATGATTTTTATTGATGTTTTTGCGATCTGTTCTGTTTTTTTAAATAAAGATTTTTAAATAAAGATGGTAGCACCCACTACCAAATTACGTTTTTTTCATATATTTTTTCGATTTTCGATTTTCCAAAAAAGAAACCACCACCCCCCTTTTCCAGAATGCTCATGGGTGAATTTGACTACGAGGCTATGAAACGAGAGAACCGAGTACTTGCCGGAATGGTATATCACCCAAGCACACCACTACCCCTTTACCCCCTTTCTTTTGATAACGATTTGCAATGATGCTGTCTCTACAGAGGCTGGGGGTGTAGCTTCGCAAAATTTTCATTTTTCTTTGTCATGTTGGAGGGGCATTCGGAAGCGAATCGCTTTCCTCGGTTGGGGAGCTAGCTACAGCTGACGCAGGCTAAATTGCGTCTGGTGAGTTTAATTGTTCTGGTTGGATTCTCCTGTGTAGCTGAGACATTGCCACCGCGAAAGAGTCTTTGCTGCGGTAAACGTCAGCATCCCCTCACTGCGTACGGCTTTTCAAGTCAACTTTTTAGTTTATTGAAAACCCAACCAAACCAAAAAAAAACAACAAATAACAGTTCTTCTGGGGTTTCATCGTCCTCGGTCTCTTCATCCTGCTGAACTTCTTGATCGGTGTCATCAGCGAATCCTTCGCGAACGTCTCCCAACGGACCATCCCCGAACAGATGGAGAAGGTCCTGGACAAAACGTTGAACGACCTGAAATCGCTGTGCAAGAAGGACATTATGAAGAAGTGGTTTCGGGCCCGGTTTTTGAAGTGCACTACTCGCGAGTCGCTTCTTGAGTACAGTGTGGATGCGATCACCACGTGGCGGGCGAGAACGTACAACCTCGAGACGAATGAGTTTGGTGAGCAGGAACTGCAGGAAGGCGACTACGAGGAGGACCACACCATCACGAACCTTGAGTACCTCGGCGCCATGCGCGACTTTGAGGACGGCCTCATCGTCGACGGTCTCGGCCAACAATACCTGAAATTCATCTGGGGCCACCTCGTGTACGAGTTCCATCGCTCACAAGAGGCAGAACTCCTTGCAGGCGCACTCCGAAAGCAGTCCGCCTTCGAATCTGGCTGTCGACAAGCATTGGACGATAAGTTGAAGATTGTCGAGCAGTTTTCGGTATGCTTTTTTTTTGCTGATTCATCAAATTTAGGAGGGTGCGAAAAAAAGCAAAAATAATAAAGACTGTATGGCGACGCTAAATGAGATTATCAAAATTAAGTAAAAATGAGGATGATCTGCATCTATACTATGCCTTTGAAATTCATTAGCCTTCGGGCGACTTTGTGTACCAGAACCCGTCCAGGGTGATTGTCGAAACTACACTAATAATAATGAAATCACAGCGCCGGATGGACACCCTCAACGCGGTTGTAGGGCAGATGAAAAATATCCTCACGGAAAACGCAAATAAAGAGTAGATTCCTCCCCCTCCTCCTCCCTCCGTACAATTTATCAAATACTAAAAAGCTCCTCTACAAGATGCGTGTACCATGCTTTCAAAGTTTTTTAAAGAAAAAATGAATTAAGGTAAAGTACGTTGTACATCCATGTCTTAAAAATTGGGGGGGGAATGATGTTAACGTATTCTGCATGTCTCTAATTTCCTCTTACTATGGCATAAAGGATCCGCTTCCGTGGACCTAAAGCATTGCTGTAAAATTCGAGAAATAATAGCGAGGCAATTAGTTCTAGGATCTAAGAAAATAATAAATCGGCCAAAATGTTGAGTACAGACCCTGGTTCCCCATCAAAGGGGTGGGGGGCTTTGGGGGATGTCGAATTCAGTTATGCAATGTGATGGTGTTCTTTTTGTTTGTATTTGTCCCATCTTCCCAAACAACTTCACGTTTCCACGAAGAGAAGTTTTTTTTATTTGTGAAGGAAGTGGGTGCAACAATGTGTTTCTGACTCACCAAAATTCTCAAAAGGAAACCCCCCCCCGAAAAAATAAACATGCATCTGTTTAAGTAAAGTTCTGTCGATTTCTTTACAAGAAAGAGTTTTTCTAAAAAAAGGTACCCCCCTCGCACCTCGCACCCCAGCGTCTGTTCTGTCTTTTCTCCAATTTATTCCCGTTCATGAGTGGAAGCGGGAGTGGAAATATAAGATACCAATCACAAAATGGATGTAAGACTGCATGGTTGGGGTCCATCTGGTACACCTGGTCATTTACACTGTTACGAGAGGGCTTTTGTATTTAAAATCACATTGTCTTTTCCTTCATATCCACCTACCCCCCAAAAATACCACCCGACAGACAAACAAAACACAAAACACACCAACACAACCGAAACAAAACCTCCCCTCACTCACTTGGAATCATTCCCCCCCCCCCCCCCCCCTCCCTTTTCTCAAAAGAACCACTTCCTTAGTTTTTCTTTCCCTTCTCTTTTTCCCGCATCTTTTTTTTTTTCTCTTCTCCTTTTCACTAATTCCACTAAGCACTATGCACACTGCCGCGTTTGACGCACCGACCAACAACACATACTCTAGAATTCTGAGGGAAGTTGAGGAGGACCTTACTTCGGGTAAGATTGGCGGGAAGTACAGCAGGGCCGACAGCATGTCCTCGAGCGGGAGCAGCAGGCCGTTGACGAAGGGTTTCAGCGGTGCCTCGTCAGGCTCAGGGTCGCTGTCGAACTCCTCGAGAACCTCAATGTCAATGGATTGCTCGAACATGACATTCGAAGAAAAGATGCTCGCTTTCCACCAAAAAGGCGTCGAGTGCATGGCACTCCTCCTCGACAACAAGCTTGAAAACTCCGTCAACAGCTGGAAAAGAGACGAATAAATAAAGAAAAAAGACATAATATGGCAGACAGAACCTAAGAACCTACCCCCTTTGGGATTGTCTGATATAATTGATAAAAAAAGGATGTGTTCATGTTGTGTGTTGATAAAAAAAGATAAAAAGTGGTAATGTCCCCATGACTCAATGGGGACTGTTTCAATTAGAGTGTTTTTTTTTCCACAAAGACAGCAAAAAAAAAAGCCCCTTTTTTCTTCCTTTCCCTAGTCTGCGCTGGTTTTTTTTGACCTACTTTCCCTTCATTCCTTTCCATTTTATGGAGTTCTGTTGCTTTTTTTTTTTTTCATGATATGCTCTCACAAAAGTAATGTGGAGAAATATGAAAAATATAAAAAAACGCTCGGTAATTAAATTCACTTGCGTTGAAAAACCACCAATTCGGTGAAATAAATTTGCTTTTTTTTGCAGCATGTCTGCGTCCCCCCCCCCCCCCCCCACCCCCAGCAACACTTCTCAATTTTTTTAAAAAAAGTTTCTCCCCCTTTTGAAACATATCTCACGCTCATGTGGTTTTTATCCCTTTTACAGCACACCCACCATATGCAGTAGTTGTTCTTGTAAATGATGCACTGTTATTTATTTTTTTTCTGGGAAACCCACAGTCATCTTTCAAGCATTCTTGTGATTCCATGGTGTTAATCACAACAACATGGTTATTTTTCGTGTATAAGGTGACTAAGCACGAGAGGCTTAGGTTCATCTTATAAACTTTTCTTTTCGTGTCTCCGTCTATGTGGAATTACCTTAGACAGAAGGCCCCTTTTCTTACCCCCTCCATCTGATCGTATCCCGATTTTTTTTTGTCAGATTGTCAGAATGTTGTCGCAAAATACAGTGTAATTTGGTACACGAGAGGGTACGTTGAGTTACATTAGTTTTGCGTTTTTCTGACAGAATTTTAGTAAATAAAAACAAAAAAAGGCTTCGGCCAAAATTTAGTACAGACCCTAGGTTCCCCAAGCGGGTCCTTAGGCGATTGTCGACACAACAAATAATATGGTGCAACAATCATCATTGTCACATCTATCCTGTTTTGGTGTACATCACCGTTAATTTAGAGAAAAAAGGCGTATTTAGTAGCGAATATACTGGTACCGAACGTATTTTATCTCTTTCAAAAAAAAAAAAATTTTTTTTTGACGTCCATGAAACAATGCCATTCCACCTAAACCATTGTCCCTTATGTTTTTTTTTGAACGATGGTTTTGTGGGTGCAGATGAAAATAAACAAAAGAAAAAAAAAAGTTGTTTTAATTATTCCCCTCTGATTTTGCCTGAAATTTGGTGGGGTTTGGTGGTATTTAAAAAACCCCCCAAAAATCCACCAAAAATCCAGGCAAACTCAGGTGGGTTCCTCTCTAAAAAAAAACTAATAATATTTTCCCTAAAATGGAAAGGTGAGCATCTGTCATAATAGCAGATTATTTTGTCTTATTTTTCCCTTTCTTTCGAAGTAAATGAATAACCAGAATGAAGAAGAAAAAAAAAAATTTAATCTGAGTAGCATTTTCGAGACACACACACAGACCCTTCTTATTCCCTTGTTCTTTTCCTTAAAGATATCTGTGCACGAGAGGCACATTCATCTTTCAAGTTGTCTTTTCCAAAAAAAAAAAAAAAAAATGGCAATTTTTGGAGGAGGGAAAAAAAGGGAGAGGAAGGGGAGAAGGGAGGGGGAGCTCAACAAACGTATCTTCCCCCCCTTCTCCTGTTTGCTGTGTCTCAGGCTTCTCGGTATTTTATTTCAAGGTGACAAAGAAAGACTTCGGTTCATCTTACAAGCCCCCCTTTTTTTTTTCCTCTCAAAATTTTTTTTTAACCCTTTGGGCAGGGCGTTCGCTATCGCCATCGTTTTTTCCTGATCGTGGCGAAATGCCAAAAAATCCGAAATTTTTGCTTTTTTACTAGTGCTTAAAATACAGTGTATTTTTTGGGCCGGTTGGGGGGGGTCAGTGACCCCCCCCCCAAATTTTCTCCGGAAATTTGGGCCGGTGGGGGGGGTCAGTTTTTTCAGCTGGGTTTGAGGTGTTTCCTCGGCGTGGTGTAAAAAGCTATACATTTACACCGTACCCAAAAAAATTTTCGCCTGCGGCGCCATTTATATTGTTTTTTTTTTTTCTCCGCAAAAAAAAAACATACAAGTTCACTATGTTCCCAGTGTCTTCCCTGGTCGTGCTAAAAAAAAAATTGGGCAAAAAAAACAAACTGACCCCCCCCCAAACTGAAAATCTGGATTCCTGGATAAGACACTGTTAAAATAGGTCAAAAAAAATTTTCCCGCCGGAGAGAAGCTAGTTCGTGGGGGGTGAATCCCTGGTACTGAGTGGTCAAAAAAAATTGCGATTTGCGCGTGATCCCTTCCCCAGCACAAGTGCTATTACAGCTGAACTTTCCTGATACTAAAACCAGCAAAACGATGGAGAATTTCATCAATCCCCCCCTCACTGAGGGTCTCTTTGTGCTGTTTAATCAAACAGATGCACAAGAGAGAGGCATCTGTCATATGAGACTTCATCCTTAGTTTGATTATTTTCAATAAACTAAAACGTCTCTCTGCCGTTGAAGATAGAGTTGACACGAGCAGTGACACCTTCTATAACAGGGGGTACGGGGCACCTTCAGCAGACTGCAGGATTGAGGAGCGGGAGTGCTGGGGAAACTTCCTCTCACGGCAGGCGGGTTTGCGGATGATTTTGAGTACAGTGGACAGCCCTCTACGACCCCCCCTCCGGGGGGGTCGACAGGGTGGTGGGGAGAAATCTCTCTCTCTTTCCCCCCCCCCCCCCCCCCCTTTTTTTATTTATTTATTTTTTTATTTATTTATTTATACAGGGTTTCGCCCCGGTGGGGCGAAGCCCTGGGGCGAAATAAAATGTCATTTTTTCAGGAAAAGATTTTTTTAACGAAAAAAAATATTTTTCGCCCCGGGGCGAACGCCCTGCCTTTGGGGACCAAGGTGGGCCGACTTTAGGGTAAAAAATCGGGGTCCTCGCAGAGGAAGGTAGGTAATGTGGTCCCACATGCATAAAAACCAAAGTCGAGGGGCGGAATTGAAAGATTTTTTATCATCTGAATCCAAAGAAGCAAGAATTTTTTACTTTTGAAATTTTAGAAATTTATTAGATACGAGGGAGACTGGAGCACCACTCTGAAAAAAATGTTTTTCAGAGTGGGTGCACGAAGCTGTGGAAGTTGGTCAGAATTTTTTTTCCGGGCCCGTAAACCGACGCAATTGATAGATTTGCACAAAAAGGAATCCAATAAAAAAAAAATCGAGGAGTTTAGACTAGCTAAGGTGGTGTTAACCGTGGGAGGGAAGAGGTGGGGGTGTTTTGGGTCGCTTTTCAGTTTTTGGGTTATCAAAAGTGCATTTTTTGGGTCAATTTTTTCATATTTTTCAAAATTTCGGCGCGGAAACGCATTTCCGGGCATTTTTGGGGCCGGGATAGGTGGATTTTCCATATTTTGAGGCCTCAGGCAAAATGTCTAAAAATGGCACTTTTACTAGGGAATAGTGGAAAAAAGTAGGGTATGTTAGGGGGGCAAGTGAGTAAATTGACTTCACAGTGTCCATTTTCAAAAACTTTGGGCGTCGTTAAATGCGCGAAACTGCCGGAATGCAACGCAATGCGAAATCAGTTCCAGAAATATTTTTTTCTAAAATTATTGGCCGGTGGTGACTTTCCTACTTTGGCAGACCACCCCAAAACAACCTTATCTCGTTTTCTGCACAACTCATCCCATTTTTTTCTCTCGAAAATGGCGTTATTTGACAGATTTGCAAAAAATCTTTTAACGACGCCCAAACTTTTTGAAAAATACCACTTGGAAGATATCTAACTCACTTGCGAGGTGAAAAAGCAAAAACCGTAAAAAACCCCACTTTTTCCCGATTTTCTGAAAATCGGCTTGGGGGCGCCACCATATGACACGGATACATTATTTCTAAAACCTTCGATTCTTGCTTCTTTGGAAAGATGGGCCAAAAAATCTTTCCACCATGCCAAGAGTTGGTCAAAAATACTGAGCAGATCATGGATTACTGGTCCTCCTAAGAAAAAAAGATATAGCTGCCACTATAGTGGCAGTTGGTCCCCAAAGGGTTAAAAACCAAAAAATCAAAAAAAAAGGTTAGTGGAGTTCATCCTCGAGTGGTCTACACTAAAAGAACAATTTTGTCGTTGCCCTCTCCTCCCCCCCAAAAAAAGAAAAATATTCGAAGATCCTGATGCAGAATGGGTGGGTCATCTGAAAAAGGGTGAGACAGATTTTTGTTACAATATCACAGCGTCTTCCTCTCATCAGGTCGCCCTTTTCAGATGACCCAAAAGGAAAGTACGAGGAATTTTTTTGGAAAACAGTGCACTATTTTTTTTAAAAAAGTCATAATATTATTTTTTTTTTCAAAGAAAAAGAAGTAGTACAGAGTTTCTCTTTCCTCTCATCAGAATCAAGGTTTTTTTTTTTCTTTCCAAAATACATCAACCAGTAGATTGTCGACTGTTATTCCCCCCACCCAGAGTTAACAAAAAAGAGAGCACACTCAAAAAAAAAAAAAAATACCTTTTGTGGTAGAAGTTGCCAAAAAAAACAAACAAAAAAACCAAAAAAAAAAAAAACCCCAAAAAAACAAAACCATCACTTTGTAATCGGTAGCTACCAAAAGGAACGCTTCATTTATTTGCCCTCCTTGGGTAAAATAAAATGTTGTGTTTCGTAATGGTGGAAACCCTTGACTTGCCTCCCGGTTTTTTTTTTGTTTTTTTGTTTTGTTTTTTTTGGTAACTCCAACACCCCCAAGAATTCTTAAGTACCGTGCGTCTACCGATGAACGGTGAGGCGTTTGTACCGTGACAACTCTTTTTCCCCTACATCTTTCTCTTTCTTTATCGGACTGCAGATTTACATTGTCCTCTCTCGATCAGAAACCAATACACAAGTCAGATTGAGGGAAAATGGTGGATCTCTGCACGTTGCTTACTTGACCACGATGTAATGTGCACCTGATGCTCGTTCATCTTCGTTTCTTTCAACCTTTAATTTCATTTTTCCATCGATGGACCCCGAAACCCTGTTTCGAGAAAAAGGGGGTTTTCAAGAAATTCACCTTTATACCCCCACCGATAGTGTCGTACTGTGCATTGAAGATGTCCATGTTTCATGAAACACTACGTCTCTCAAAATTCTTTCGTTTTACCCTACAGGTTCTCCCTTTCAGATGTAGGTTCAGTCAATCACATTAACAAAAAGGAACCATGTTCGTCAGGAACTAAAAGCCTCAGGGTATATGACAGCTTCTGAACATTTTTTTTTTAAATTTGTTTTCAATGTAAATTGACTGAAAAGGAGGGAGTGGAGATTTTAAAAGGGGGGCATTCTTTTTTTATCGTTTTTTTTTTTTTAAATTTTCGGCAATCCAAAGAGTACACTTGGCATATTTCTCGCCCCACAATGTTTTTCTACGGGGTTTGAGAGAGTAAGAGGCAACAGTATCACCTTTCCCCCCAAAAACCTTTTTCCCTCCCGCCCCCGTTCACACCACGGTGGGGGGGAGTTTACAGTTTCCTGTTACGCCTTACGTTGTTCGCAGGGTACTTTTGTGCTTTCATCCAACTGACATCGTACGTGGGTCAGTCAGAGGTGCCTGCGTCAACAGCTTCACTTTTTTTTCTTCCTCTTTTCTCTCTCTCACTTCCCACCTTCATTATCTCTCCATCAAGACTATGCGCCAGATTATTACCCTTTCCCCCTACTTCCCATTTTTGTTTATGCAAAAGGAATTTTCTTTTTGCAAAAAAAAAAAAAAAAAAAAACTGCGCAAACGTATCTAACGTAGGTTTGCCATCCTTCCCCCCTTTATATGATCATTATGTGGTCAAGGCATTTTTTTTAAATCCCTCCTTGAATTCCCCCCTGCTGTCTTTGTGAAAACGTTTTTTTTTATTTTTAGTGTTTTTTTGAAGGTGCTTCTAAGAGACTTAGGATCATCTTATCATCTTTTTTTTAGTGCTCTGCGTCTGTCGATGAACGGTGAGGCGTTTGCACTTTCAACTTCTCTTTTTTTTACTTTAAGGTGACTAAGCATGAGAACAAAACAAAAAGGATCCAAAAATACAGCAAAAAAGATTGATGAATAACCAATGTTCAAAACATTAAGTAATCTAATCAGACTAAGCATGAGAAGCTTAGGGTCATCTTACGAACTTTTTTTTTAACTTTGAATGAGGTGTTCTTTTCCCTACAGAACTCATATTGTCTCTTCAATGCTGTTGTTTTTTTTTTTATTTCGTTCTTTCTTTCTCTCTTCATATTTATCTGGTATGTGTTCATTTTCCTCACAAGTGTGTGCCCCCCGACCCGTTCACCTTTTTGGGTACACACAGTCCTCTCCCAACCCCCTTTTTTTAAAGATGTGGTGCACGTCAAGAGTGTTCATCTTTCAATTTTTCTCCTTTTTTTTTTTTTTTTTTTTTTTTTTTTTTTTTTTTTTGAAAAAAATTAGTAATTTGCTCCAGGCCTAATGCTAACCGTTGGTTCGTCGGTTCACTTTTATTTATTATTTTTTTTATTTATCCGTTGGTTCGTCGGTTCACCCTTAAAAATGGGGGTTTTTTGGGATGGGGGGTTCTCTGCCTGTGGTATGCCGTGGGTACCTTGCTCCTGGAGATGTGGGCACCTGCGCCCGCATCTTCAGGAGGAAGGGAGATTAAAAGAAGGACACAGCAGTGCATACTGCGGCCCCCACCACTGGGTTCGAGGAGGAGGAGGGTCTGTCAGTCGACGAGACATCGAGTGTTGGAGAAGTTCTGATCTCTGAAGATACAGAGAGCAGTGTTGCATCTGTTGATGTTAAAGAGGAAAGCGAAGATGGCGATTGCGATGGCGGTGGCGGTGACGATGGAGACTTGTTTCAGGGACTCAATGATGCACCCCCCTTGCCGGAAAAAATTAAAAAAGTAGCGTACCGTGCGCCTGCGGCGCAGCTCAAAAACTGGCAGCCCACAGACCTCTACCATAGTTTGGCTGTAAAAATGTTCGGTTTTAGGTCACAAATTTTGAAATGTTGCGTACCGTGGCTTCGCCAGAAAGTTTTGATATCAACCGCCGTTTCTTCTTGTCCTGAGGGAAGGTTTCGTTCACTAGAGAGAACCTAATGCGAAGGCTTGACGTGGAAAAACGTGAGAAAAGGGTTGGTTTGGTTCTTGATGTACGTTACCATCCCACGTCATCACGTATTTACGCGAAATGAACGGACCTTTTCGCGCGGAGCGCGAAAAAAATTTTTTTGACCCCTTTTTGGACATATCTTCACGATTTTGGGGAAAATTTTTTTTCATGAAGATAAGCGAAAACCCTGACCCCTTCCCGGAGGGAAATTTTTCTTTTCGTTTTTTTTTTTTTTTTTTTCCGTCGGTTCACTTTTTCCCCCCCTCCCCCAAAGTTAGCATTAGGCCTGATTTGCTCCCCATTCCCCGGGAAAAAATGGAAAAATAAATAAAACGTTTGCAATGCTTGGAAGATGGATGGATGGCGTATTGCATCATCTTTCACAACCTTCACCCCCTGACAAAGACTTTTGTCAATTTTAACACACAACAACAAAAAAAAAAAATTGTTAACGCTCCCCGTTACCCTTTTTTGTTTTTCTTTAGAGACCAAATTTTGTTCACAAACAATGTTTCTCTTTTATTTTATTTTTTTGTTTGTTTATTATTTGCTTCGAAAAAACCCCCCCAGACCCCTTCACAGAGGTGCTCTATCGATGAAAGACCCTCAGTGGAGGGGGAAACGTACTTTTTTTCATCCCCCGCTGCTGCAAAAAAAAGAAGGAAAAAAAAAAGATCAGCTTCCCCAGCAGGCGTCGATACAAGACGCTTTGTGCTGTCATATTTTATATCGTGTTTTATCTCATCCCCCTTCACCGTGGTTATTTTTATTTTAGGCATCGTACGTGGGTCAGTCGGAGGTGCCTGCATTAATAACTTCACTTTTTATTTTTCCACTTTTCTCATTCCACCTGGTTTTGCCCCCAAAAAAAAAAAAATCGGAATTCGGGCCTATACGTCCTATACGGTCCTTTTCGCGGGGTAAAAATCAGGTGGACATTACTCAAACAAACAAAAAAAGCCGGGAAAAAAAATACTTTTGATTTTTTTTTCCCTTCATTGGTTGGCTGAAGGGGGGTGATTCGCACTTCTTGCGCACTTTTTGCGCACTTCTGCGCTCTTTTTGCGCCCCCCCATTCAGCTACACCATTGGCATTTTTTTTTTGAAGGTACACTGTCAGAGGGCTTTGTATTTCAAGTCAACTTTTTTTTTTTTAAATACTGCTCGTGTAGGTTTTATTATGTACGCATCTCCCGTTTTTCCTATTCCATTTCCCCCTCTCAAAACACGATCTTCTTTGACGTATCCCCTTTCGTTATGGTATAGTTTTTAGGTGACCTGACATGAGAGACTTCAGGGATCTTCACCAAAATATCTCCCCCCCCCATTTTTCTCTCTTTTCCTTTGATGCGGGCGCGAGCTTTGCATCTATTCAAAGATTTTTTTTTTTTTGATTTTTTTTTAAATTCCTACGAAGCTTGCTTTAAAGGAGAAATAGTATTACCGGGTTACGGTCGCCAATTAATCCCTCAAACAGGAGGATTGTGTGATCAACGAAAACAACTTTACCTACCTACCCGATTCTACTATTTTCTTCTTTTTTTTTTTTTTCCTCTCTTTTTGTTTCGAGATGTCAGATTGGGAATGCTACCCGTTTCCCCGTCCAATCTGTTTGTCTGGGGTGTATACCTTATGCACGTCATGCACATCTTAATTTTCCTTTTTGGAAAATGAACATACAAGATTCACTACACTGTCATAGCATGGTCTATTTAGATGTTTAACTTCTAGTAGATTGACAGAAAGTGTTTTGCTTTCAAAAAAAAAAAAGAAAAAAAAATCTTTCGTGGAGCCAGGCCTGTTAAATCTCGTAGCGGAATTCCAAAATTCCACCTCGGACAGGTGATTGGCGAAAACTGCAAAAAAAAAAAAAAAATGTCTGTGCCGTTTTCATCCCTTTTTTACACCACGATCCTTATTTGGTGATTAAACGGAAGAGGCTTCGGATCATCTTATCGTTTTTTTTTTTAAATATTGTTATTCTATCTATTTAGATTTTGCTTTGTTCTTTCAGAAAGGTCCGATATTTTTTCGATTTTTTTTAAAAAATATTTTTATTTCAAATATAAAGTTCCGTGTGCTTTAAATTCTAGTAAAGCGTATAATGGTTATGGTCGAAGGTTGCATAATACACTGTAAAGACTTTGTAAAAAATTGGTCGGGAGCAGTGGTCGCGCTAATTATGGGAAAAAATGGGGAAAAAATGGATTTCGGGTACGGAAAAACGTTCCTTGAAAAGGTTAGCTGGGGAGGCCCGGAAACCCCGTTTTGTGGCATTTCCGGGCCAATCCCGGCTTGTGGTGGGGTATATACGGAAAAATGGACAAAATTTTAGTGACTTAAATTTTCGCAAAATATGAACCCATACTCGTAAACAAGGGTCATTTTCAGGAAAATTCGGAAAATTCCGAGATTTGGAAGCAATTTTTCTCCTGAAAATCAGTGGGTTTTCAGCCCCAAAACATACCGCGATTGGAATTTCCGGAATCCGTCCGCGCTGTGGTGGGGTCACTTTGCCGAAATGGCCAATTTTTTGGTTTTGGTCAAAATCCATGTAGGGTAAAGAGGGCCAATGTAAATCCCACAACCAGATTTTCTCTCCCTGATCCTGACGTCTTGCAACATGAAAATGCGCGAAAACACCGGCATTTGCATTTCCGGAATTCGTCCGTTCTGTGGTGGGGTCAATTTGCCGAAATGGACAAGTTCTTGGTTTTGGTCAAAACCCGTCAGTGTAAGGTAAAGGGGGCAAGTGTTTGCCTGTAGAAACTGGAAGGGAACAGGCAGCGCCGCAGGCGCACGGTAACCAACTATTTTTTTTTTTCCTTTTCTTTTTTCTCCTCTTTCTTTTGACTTTCCGAGCCAATTGCGTTCCACGGCGGGGTCACATGTATATGCAAGTCCACTATGTGGTGGTCTTACTCAACAATATTAGAACTTCTGGTTTCTTAATGAAATCCCCGTACTGCAAAAAAAAAACGTTCCTACCAAAACCCCCAAAAATCCCGGGATGAGGGATGGACTTTAGCGCGAGCTCTGGTCGGGAGAGGGGGGGGTTTTTTTTTCCACTCATATTGTGTATTGCTACCCCCTTTTGTGACCATTTTTTGTAAAGTTTGTAAAAACTTGCGCTTCGATCGATGCCATAGCATTCCGAAACTAGCTCCATGCTTTTTCTTATCCCTTAACAAGAAAGATGGGAACATTTTTTGTTGATCCCTCACCATATACTATCAATTTATTGATTGAATATGATGAAATTACTTATCCCGCATCCCTTCGTATCATGAAGACATACCAGGAGAAAAAAAACGACAGTGTATATTGCACAACTGTGGCAACACAACCGAGGCAACTACACTACTCCAACAATTTATCAAAAAAAAAAAATGAACGAAGGAGATGTTGGGTTTGGTTTTCTCTTATCCCTTCTCAAAAAAAAGAGGGGACAAACGCTGGTGGACAAAAAAAAACTCCATATTTTGCTTTGAAAAAATATTTATCTTAATCATCTTATCCCTTTGTATATCTTAGTCCGGGTTGCTGCATTCCCTCATACCTCAAATTTGGGGCAGGAATGCTCAACTCTTTTATAAAAAAACGTTTTCTTGTACTTTAGTAATCTTCAAATAGCAATGATGACTCCTTTCTTGTCGGAACAAAAAAAATAATGTTTATGTTCTCTTTTTGGAAACCGATTGATTTCCTCCCGTTTATTTATTTATTTTTTGTCAAAAATTATCCAAAAAATTAATGATCAAAACATTCGCCCTTCTAAATATTTTTTTTTTTCCCCCTCGAAAAAAGAATACTTTCCCCCTGCTCTCTCCTTCCCTCCTTCCTTCCTTCCCCCTATTCACATCTTGCTTTAAAACACTCTGTGTTTGCCTATTGTTTTCCTCTCTGTTTTGTTTTCTTATTTTTTTTTGCCGCCATTCCTCTGGATGCTATGATTTGTTTGTTTTTTTTTTTTTCAATTACGGTTTTCCCTCCCGTATGCTCACTGCAACCTTTTCCACGATGACTAAGCACTTAAGTTCATCCTACCAAACTTTTCTTTTAGGTGGCTAAAGAGAGTCATCTTTGCAAAATCCTCCCCCCTTTTTATGTTTTCACCATGAGTTGCATACATCTTTCAAAAAAAAGGCATTGAGACTCATTTTTTTTTTTTTTTTTTTTTTTTTTTTTTCAATTTTTTTTTTTTGCACCACTTCATCTTTTCAAGACTACTTCTTATCCTTTCTTTAGTCATGCGTACATAGTGTGCATACAGCTTCTGAAAAAGGGTTCTGTTTCTTTTTCTGCTCTCGAATTTGACCTACACCCCTCCCCATCACCCTTGGAGTCAATTAAATGACAGGCACTATTGAGAGCTTCCCAATAAAAGGGGGGGATGGAAAATTTTTTTTTATAGCTTTCAGTTGTGAAATATTTTGAAATCATGTGGGCTCTACTACTTTCCAAAAAAAAAATAAAAAGGCGTGCCTGAAAATTATGATTGTATCTCTGAGGGAAGGGAGTGGGGGAGGGGGGCAGAAAGGGAGTCTCAGCTTTAATATTTTTTTTTGGATTTAGTTTCAAATCGGAATTGTGGGTTTTGAAATTGAATCTCCCCCCGCCGCACCCTGCTTCCATAATGGTGAAGGAAATGGTTTGATTTGTGGTTTTACTTTATGCTTTCACTGTTGGCTTGCGACGGTGAAACACCAAAGTAAAAAAAAACGACAAAGTCGAGTCATTCACTTTACCGTCGTGATCCCCCCGCCCTCTTACGTTACATACACTCGCCTTTGCTATTATAGGTATCTCTCTACTTTCCAAATCTAATATTAATTAATAACGGGAGAATAGAGGTGAGTTCAGTGTGCAAAAAGGAGGAGGAGGGGAAGAGGAAAGAGGGGGGGAATGAAGGAAGAGAAGGCTGTTGCTACACAGCGATAACGAAAGGGAGAAATAAAAAAAAATGAAGAACGAAAAATCCAGAAGAAGAAAAAAAAAAAAAATGGTCAGAACAAACGCAGTTTTGACTAGTTTTACCTTTTTTTTTTGCGATTCCCTTTTTTTTTTTTTGCACAAAACTCACCCCCTCACAATCACACACGAATTGAACAAGAAAAGAAAAGGAAAAAAAAAGAAGGAGAAAAAAAAACCCCCCTCGGCGCACGCTATGCACCGACCACAAAGCCACACAGTCAGGCCAGAGCCACCTCAGTGAGGCCGTAATCTCAACCAAGGCAGCACCCTTTCTCTTTGACTTGATGTCTACAACACTTAGAAAAACACAACCAAAAAAAAAAGAGAAAAGACAAACAAGAAACACCCCCAAAAAAAACAAAAAAAGATCAAATTTTGCACAATTTTTTTTGTTTTGAAAGATGTGTTGTGCCCGAGATCGATTCATCTTTTAAGGTTTATTTTTCTCTTATTTTTTTAGATGGTTAAGGAGAGGCGAGGCTCGTCATACCAAAAATTCACCTTTTCTTAGAGATTGGTGTACATTTTGGTACAAAAGCGTCTCACTACCATTTTTTTGATTTTCTTCATTTTTTTTTGAAAAATGCGTCATACTTGACACAATTCAATGAATAATGTGTGTGCCTTCCTGCGCGCAAGGCCCAGAGAAGCAGAGGAATGGCTTCTAGTTGTCAACTCTGATGCACCTGAATTACTTACTTATCTTATCATCCCCCGAATTTACATACGAGAATCAACCCATGTTCAAACACCCCCACTTGTTCCCTTTTCGAGATGGGCTTAGGTTCATCTTGATTTTTTTTTTTAAACCCTTGGTATCCTCTCCTGTTGTCTTTCATTTGTTTTCTTTATCTACGAGGATCCCCACCCCTCAGTGAACCGTTTTTGGGACCCCGCTCTGTCTTGGCAGGTGGCTAGTATTGTTTGTCATGTTTGTCTGGGCAGACTCAGGGTCTCATTTGCGTCTGTTGTTTCTCAAGAGCTTAGGACGTTGTTCTAATTCTTGATTGGATTTCCCCCCCCCTAGTTTCAAAAAATTGCCCCCCTTTTTTTATACGATGACGAATTCGTCGATGGAAAAAAAAAAAGTTCAACAGAAAAAAATCATAAAAATGGAAAATAAAGACAAGAAAAACAAGAGAAAAGAGAAAAAAAATAATATCGTGTCATCTGCTTTTGACCCATTAGTGACTACGTTTCCCCTGGCAGGTTGGGAGGCACCAAAAAAAATTACAAAAGAGTGTCGAACACCCTGCCATTGTCGCAATAGGTTAGTCGCAGTGTCACTTCGAAGCTTGCTTACTTCTAAGGAAAAAAAAATAACAACCGAAACAAACAGAGTACTGAGCTCAACTGGCGTTTTTTACGTCTGGTGAAAAATGTGGTGCTCGTGTTATGTACCTTGTCTCTTTTTCGACATGGGAACCTTTGTGTATTTACTACAATGCTGAAATTTCAGTGAGACACAAAGATACGCAAATGCCCGAGAAGAAAAAAAAAATCAACTAGTCGCACCTTTCCCCCCCCCCAACCCCCCTCAATTTTTTTTGTTGGGATTACCTTCTTCGCTCCAAGGAGATAAGAATGCGTCCCCTTTTGTTTTAACTTTGAAACTGTGTTTCAAATATTTTTTTTTTTTTGAAGTGTGTTTTTTTTTAGTCTACTTTGTGTATTTTTCTTTTTAAATGATGCATTTCACACGCACCCCTTATTTAAAGACGCGTGTGCACGAGAGGCACATTCAACTTACAAAATTTCCTATTTTTAGTACTTGCACCCCAAAGGCGCAAACTTGTTTTTGTTTTTTTGTTTTTTGAAAAATTTTAAGGATACCAAAGGAACCCCCTTTTAGGGAGGGTTCCACTGTATCTTATGAGATGTGCACAACGTTTTCCCCCCGCTATTTTTTTTTCTTCTTTTTTGTGCACACGAAAAACTAGGATAATATTCGTCCATGTCAAACTGTGTAGTGCACGAGAAAAAAGCGGTTCGTGCCGACTGTATTGCAGCTTCACTTCAACCACACAAAAATAAAGAAAAAAAGATAGCACACACATCACAGTCTCTTGTATCGCCTGCAGTGTTTATTCTCAATGGGTTCTTTTTGCTTAAGAGTGAAGCCACGCTAGGGGTGCACACCTTTGTCGCGAAACTGAACCCCACAGCACCCATCTCTCGCAAGAGAAAAGGGCAGACCCTGCATGTTAACATTTTTTTCTTTGGACGTTCAAAAAAAAAAATTCTGTTGTTGTTATCAGCTGGGACAGCTAATAGGTAGAAGGTTGGTCACGTGTATGCCACGTTATCACACTTCGCTTTGTCACCAGAGGATATCAAATGAGAGAGCTTTTTTTTTTTTTTTGTCTCAAAAAACATGGGGGGTAAAAGATCTTATCACGATCTAAAATTTCGGAAATCTCTCACAACTTCGTTTCTTGATCGTGAAAAAAAAAACGTCGCAGGGCTTCCCACAGGGGGGACCAGGGGGGACCACTGGTCCCCCTGGGGGAAAAAAAAAAAAATAAGGGGGGACCAGGGGGGACCAGCCTGCCGTTGAGTGTTCCGAAGCTGCCTATTAGGAATTTTCCACATTTTTTAAATTTTTTCCTACCCTCCCGTCCCCGCGCATCCAAATACAGGCAACTAACAGGGGGAAAGGATGGCACCAAAAAAGTCCTCTGGACCAAGACAGCTTTCCATAATGGAATTTGCAAAGCGACCGGCGGAGTCCCAAGATATCTGCTCAGGAAGAGGCAGAATATAACGGTTGCAAAGAACCACGAGTATGCCTCATGAACAAAGTGACCCCGTCACAGCCAGAACGCGACTCAATTGGTCAAACGCCGAAGGAAAAGGAAGCATGCAACATGGCGAAAGGAAAAAAGTAGCGTACCGTGCGCCTGCGGCGCAAGATTGCAAGCCACGCATGACATAGTTTGGCTGTAAAATAGTGCAATTTTAAGCACAATATTTTGAAATGTTGCGTACCGTGGCTTCGCCAAAAACTTTCGTTCAGCAAAATATGGAAGTAACATTTACGGGAACTGACGATAATGACCAACGACAGTGCCATTTGATCGGTGCGCAACATTTTTTTTTTAAAATGTTGCGTACCGTGGCTTCGCCAGGAACCTTTGCCATGACTGTCGTTTCTTTTTGTAGATGTCTATACTAGGAAACGTCTGCACGCTACCGACCTGACATGATTTTTTTGCTTATCCCGCAAAGGTGGGGAACGTGAGATGATATGCAATATGCGAGTGAATGCAGCAGTTTTAACGGTTTACCGGGACATTTTCGCCGGAGGCGAAAAAATGATTTTTGACCACTTAAAGTGCGTAGAGGCGCGTAACGTAACGTAACGTAGCGTCAGCGTTAGTGCTACACACCACACACAACAAGGCCAGGGTTTCCGCCAAGGGGGACCGGGGGGGACCATGGTCCCCCCCAATATTTTTCCCAGAAAAATCCGGATTTTTACAGGGGTTTGGGGGGTACCATGGTCCCCCCTAAGAAAAATGGGTTTTGGAGGTTGTAGATGACCCCCCGTGGTCATGTGACCCCACCGTGCAGAGCATTTGACTCGCTGTGTCAAAAGGAGTGGAAGAAAAGGGGATGGCGAACTCTAAAAAAATAAAAAAGTAGCGTACCGTGCGCCTGCGGCGCTGTGTTGCTGGCTCTTTGATGTTGATATTATTGATACCATTGATACTTCCGAGCATTGCCCCTTTTAAAAGGAGGCTTCGGCAAGCGACGAGTACATACACTTTCATTACATGTTCCAACTGCAGCACTGCAATCACTGTGTGGCGCCATACAAGGAAAAAAGCAAATACCATCACCCTCCACTCTCACAAGACCCCTTACCTACCTCTACCAGACAACGCAGCTGTGAAGCTTAGCACGGCTATCTAACCTGGTGCTAAAAAGCCTGGCGCAAAAAAGTTGTGCCAAAGCTGGCAGAGCAGACTTGTCTTTGCTGTCAAGAAGGAGACTCCCACGGTTGTCACACCCTTCGCCTCTCCACTCTGTGGCCTGCAGGGAGGCGCGCGCGAAGCGCGCGACGACCGCTATTGCGGGGAGAAAAAAAATTTTGGGGGGTCTTTTTGATGGTCCCCCCCAATTTCTGAAACCCCAAATCCTGGCGGAAACCCTGAAGGCGCGAAAAAAAATTTTTTTTCACCTTTTTTTGGCTGGTCCCCCTGGGAGGCCAAACCCCCAGATCCTGCGGGAAGCCCTGCGTCGTGAAAAAAAAAAAAAAAAAAAAATCAGGTGAAAATGACCGTATTTTTGGCTGAAATTTTCACTTGAAAATTTTTTTCCAGAAAAAGTCAATCTGAGATTTTCTTTAGATTTTTTGGGCCATTGTATCACCTACCACGCCCGATTTAGGGCAAAGAAATTTTTTTTGCTTTGGTCAAAAACAAGCATGTTCCCAGATCACGTGATTTTGACCAAAATTTTGGGGTCCAGATCGCGCGTTTTTGTCGATCGCATCGTCCGATTCGGCGCGATTGCAGAGTGATGGGGTCATTTTGGAAAAATGGACAAAATTTTATTGACTTAAATTTTTGCAAAATATGAACCCATACTCGTAAACAAGGGTCATTTTCAGGTTTGAAAACCCAACTTCAGATGAAATTGTGGTGTTTTGAGTGGGAACACAGTAGCGCCGCAGGCGCACGGTACCCAACTTTTGTCTTTTTTTCTTTTTCCTTTTTCTCTGCTTTCTTTTGATTGCGCGAGCCGATTGCTCTCCACGGTGGGGTCACATGTGTGTCCAAAAACACTCCGAAATACTCTTACTATGAAATATGAGATTCTCTGGTTTTAGTAAGGAAAAACGTACCGAGCAAAATCGTCAAAAATCTACGGTAGTCGGTAGGGGCGTAGCGCGACCCCCGTGCGCACCCCACATTTTTTTTTTTTTGTTTTTCCCGGAAAAGTACCGCAGTTGACGGATCGCGATCCGTGCGAACCGTGGTGGTGACTCATCTGAAAAAATATTGAGTAGAACTGCTGCAGATCGTGTGCGAGCACTTTTTTTTTTTCCTTTTTTTCACGACGTGACACGATGTGAAAAAGATGAAAAGATTCCACATCATCTGAAAAGATGTTTCACCCCCCATGAAAAAAAAGGAGAAAGGGAAAAGTTTGACCCCAAAAAAAAGAGGAAATGTGTCGTAAAAAACGCATCATCACAGTGAGACAAAAAGGACACTATAATGTGGACAACCAACCCACATTTTCTCCCCATCCCCACCCTACCCCCACCACCCCACCACCCCCTTCTTAATTCCAACGATAAAAAAATCTTTTTTATTTTTCCTTTCATTCCTTTTTTTTTACCCATCTCCCCCTTCCTTCCCTGCATACGTCCTTCTCTTTCACAAAAGTTTTTAAAAAAAAGGCATTTTTTTCCCATCAATCCTCCTTTCTTCTCTTTACACCACTCATATTTTTTTTTTCAGATTTCAAAATTTTATGTAAAATGGAGGGGCATCATGCAGGGAATGGAACCCCAGGACAGACGGTTGCTTTGGTTGCAGGCTGGGTGTTGAGTTTTACTGATCCTGTCTGGAGAAGTGCACTTGGTGATAAGCTTCAACGCGAGCTTCCAGTATGCGGGGCGAATCTGGCCAGGGTTGCGATTCAGAAGGGGGCAACCATCACCACCACCACCACCGCCGCCTCCACTACATCATCGAAACAGCCTTCCGTGCCGGACCCTACCCCACCCCCCTCCCTCCGTTGCGCACCACCCCTTCTCACGAGCACTGGGCTCACCCAGCCCACCCGACGCCACATCCTCCGAGACTGGGGCGCAAACTTCTTCAAAAGGGTGATGGGGATAAAGCTCTCATATCTACGATGTTTACATAAATATTTATCTGCTTTGTCACATCTTCCGATCCCTCGACTACCTTGGACAGAAAGAGAGGAGGAGGAGGAGGGGTTACACCGACATCCTTCCGTGCATACGTTGTTACAGGATTTTGTAGTAACAAGCCCGCAGCATGCGTGTAAATGGGTGTCGAGGAGGGTGAGGGAGGGGAGAGGGGGTGGAGATGGAGGTGGGGGTACCTCAGGAGACGAAGCGACGACCCGATTTCTGTTGCAGCACATCCGAAGTGCGACGGTGGCAAAGAGTATCCAAATTGCGAAGAAAGGCCGTCCTGACCCTTCGCTTTGCCTTCGTCTTTCAGGTGAACAGCATTGGGGACGCCTTGCGTCCGCTTTATTTTATAAAAATGAAAGAGGTGTTGTAGTTGGAAAGGCAAAGGGACGTGTTGAAGCGCATTTGTTTGCCTGCGTGGTGTACCGTCTATACTGCGTTCTCTTCTATTTCGCGGCAAATGAAGGGTTTTGTGTAGGGTTTTGGGAATGCGCGGTGGAAGATGCGGTATCATTGGTTCATTTCGGTGTTGAAGCGTTGGAAACATCGTGTCAAGGAAATCTTCCTCGGAGCCGTTCTAATTCTGGAGTGCTCAGCACCAACATTCCAGGACAGGTTTTCCTTGCATGGTACGTAAAGCTTGGGTTCGTTGTGATTGCAACCCCGGACAATCCAGGGGACCACCAGGTTTTTCATGACTTCTTTGCTGCATACATCGTCGAACCATTGCTGAGCGAAGCGAAGGCTGCGTCTGTCTCAGATGGTTCACAGCAAACCCCTTCCCCTTCTCCTGAAAGCGGTTCTGTCTCCCCCAAAGCATGCCGTCCTGACACTGTTTCGATTACCCCAGAGCCCCTCTGTGCGGGGGTAATGCAAAGTGAAACATCTCGTGTCTTCGACGCCATCTGCCGCGACACCATGAAACGCTTTGCAGGATTAAAATGGGAAGGCGGGGAACGGCAGAAGGAAGACCTATGTGGTGTCGATACCGCACAATTAGACTATATCATGCAGAATGTAGGAGACGCCTTGAAAAGAGAACAAGCAGAGGAGGAGGTACGGAGACAGAAGCTCCGTGCACGTACACAACGATATATCAAATTACGCAGTCAAAACACTTCTCATGCACCCACCCCACCGGCAACGTCGCCTCGCGCGGAGATGAGGGCAAGGAGACAGCAGGAGGCCCAGAAGCTCTTCCAACAGCGGGTCTCCAGTGTGGTAGCTGCCACGCTTTGTCTTGTCTGTACTACCGTGCAGCGTGTGGTGGAGGCGGACCCTGAAGAGCGTGCGCTGTTGTGGTTTTCTGTCTCAGAATGGCCGGACCCTGCTGAGAACCCCCTTGCTGCAGCGCTCTCCAGAGAGTTGTCCGTGTCAGATTTGCATCATATCAGACAAATGGCGGTGACCCAGGTCTGTCCCGTTGCAGTCGCTGCGGGTTGTGTGATTCTTTGTGAAGCAGCGGTAAACCTCCCTCGACTAACGATTCGCTCGGTCGCAGGTCAAGTAATGCAGAAGCGGCGTAAAGCGAAGAAGAAAAAGAAGGACAGTGGAGGTGGTAAAGAGGGAGGAGGTGGTGCAATGTCCCTCATAGATCTGATAGGGTTGTACAAAGAACGGTCGATGGTGCTCGATACGTCGACAAGGATGGAGTGGTGAAAGAATGGCTTCGCTTTACAGCGGAGAAGAAAGGAAATTGAACTTCTTTTTGCGGGATTTTTTGTTTTTTTTTTTTTAGTTCTCCAAAAATCAACGTATTTTTCTATCAGAAAGGGAGAGGAGGGGTGGGGGTTTCAGATGGAGCGGTGGTTGTGGGTGTTGGGTCTGGTGCACCTGGCTGTGGGGGCCAATACGCGTACTGCTACGATTACCATGACAGACTCGGAAACCGTGACAACGACGTTGTCGGAGTCAATGACGCTGCCAACAGGAACTCAATCTTACACAGTGTCGCTGCCAACAGGAACTCAATCGTACACAATGTCGTTGCCGACAGGAACCACTTCTTACACATTAACTCCGTCAGAGACATTAACTCTTTCCAACACCTATTCAATATCGCTGCCGACAGGAACAGAATCAACGACATTAACCTCCTCGCAAACACACAGCGAGTCTGAGACTGTGTCGATGACGTTGCCGACAGGAACCGCGTCAGAGACATTAAGTCCGTCAGAGACCTTGACTTCGTCCAACAGCTATTCGATATCGCTGCCGACAGGAACCGTGTCAGAGACATTGACGCCGTCAGAGACTTTGACACCGTCCAACACCTATTCAATGTCGCTGCCGACAGGAACGGAATCAACGACGTTAACCTCCTCACAAACATATAGCAAGTCTGAGACCGTGTCGATGACGCTGCCGACAGGGACCGTGTCAGAGACATTAACTCCGTCAGAGACCTTGACTTCATCCGACAGCTATTCAATATCGCTGCCGACGGGAACCGCATCAGAGACATTGACTCCGTCAGAGACATTAACTCCGTCCAACACTTATTCAATGTCGCTGCCGACAGGAACGGAATCAACGACATTAACCTCCTCCCAAACATATAGCAAGTCTGAGACTGTGTCGATGACGTTGCCGACAGGAACCGCGTCAGAGACATTAACTCCGTCCGACAGCTATTCAATATCGCTGCCGACAGGAACAGAATCAACGACATTAACCTCCTCGCAAACGCACAGCGAGTCTGAGACTGTGTCGATGACGCTGCCGACAGGAACCGCGTCAGAGACATTAACTCCATCCAACAGCTATTCAATGTCGCTGCCGACAGGAACAGAATCAACGACGTTAACCTCCTCACAAACACACAGCGAGTCTGACACTGTGTCGATGACGCTTCCGACGGCGACAGCTTCGGCAACGATCAGCAAGTCAGCGAGCCAGACGTTCACCCTCCCCACGGCAACTGCGTCTGCTTCACCGACTCTTTCCGAGAGTTTCAGTGTGACGCTTCCTACAGGGACCGCTTCTGAGACATACACTGCGTCGCAGAGCATCTCGCTGTCGCTGCCGACTGCGACGGGATCGACCACGGCCACCTTGCCTACTGCGACGGATAGCGCTACCCCGTCGCTGTCGCTGAGCGAGACGAAGTCGATGAGTGCGACACCGAGTGTAAGTGTCTCAGGAACAGCAACGCACAGCTCCACTTTCAGCGTCACGCTTCCCACAGCGACGAATACGTACACAGACTCGATCACGCAGACGCTGCCGACGACGACAGTGTCGCTCACCCCGAGTGCGAGTCAGACAGTCTCGTTTACCCTGCCGACAGCAACCATGTCGCGGACGTTCACCTTGACAACCACACCGTCCCCATCGGTGTCGCTGTCCATGACGTTTTCTCTGCCGACGCTGACCGCTTCGCTTACTGAGTCGCCGACTCACACCAGCACAGCGTCGATCTCTGTATCGTTCACGCTGCCGACGCTGACACAGTCCTTCACGCTTCCTACTGGGACAGCGTCAAACACATTCACGCTGCCGACCGCGACCACGTCTGCAACTATCACGATGACACTGCCGACCAGCACCGCGTCGCACACCATGTCGCTTCCTACGATGACTGTGTCGGAGACGTTCACTATGCCGACAGAGAGTGTGACGGTGTCGCTCTTCACCGAGACGGACTCTGCCTCTGTGACGGAGCACCCTACAGACACTGTGACACTGCGCCTGCCGCCTGCAGCAACATTCTACACAGGGTTCGATGGGGGGAATGATTCGATCATCGACACAATGCCGTACTTCTCCACCTCCATCGACAAAGACCGATGGGTGGACCCGCCGTACAGCCTCCGCGTAGAAAAGACGGTCGCACAGATAAAACTGGGTGGCGACGGCGTGCTCGAGCCGCGCGGGGTGAGCTGGTGGTTCTACCTGCCGAAGGGGACCGAAATCGCAAGCTTCTTCCTCGCAACCGACTATGTCCGCGACTTCCTCGGGAACACCCCGCACGAGCACCTTTGGCTGCGTGCCTCCGTTGTGGATGGACTGTACATTGAAAGCGAGCTTATGGGGCAGAGCTGTGGTGTGCACAACATGGAGTACTCTATATTACAGGAAACCTGGCACCAGGCGCACCTACAGTTCAACTACGCAGGCGCCACGACGCAGGAGGTGTGGCGGAATATGAGTCATTTGGCGGCGACGGTGTCGGTCAGCCTTGATGGGGTGCAGCTTTGTGATGGGATTCTGTGGAACCACACTTCAACTGTTGTGAAGCAACTCCACGTTGCCCCGCAGCAGTACGACCAGGATGCATGGTGCAGCAACATGACGATGAACGCGACCTGCGATGGGTCGCCGCTTATCTCGCTTAATGATGGCGACACACCGTGCTTTGCGGAGACAGATGCCAACGGCACCTTCCTCAGCCCCGAGGAAAGAGAACAGCTCTGTCTCGTCTGCTGCAGGAAACGCTCTGTGCACGACTACGCGGAAGGGTGCTGCCAGTACGACCTCATCGACAACCGTTGCTACTACTCACGCCGCCTCTACGACGGCATGCTGCACACAAACGACACCACCTTCCGCGACGACACAAACCCCATCTACAACGGCACGCGCCTCAACATCACCTTAGACACCCCATACCACAAAGCCTCCATTTGCACCCTGAAGCGTGGTCTTGTATATGTCGACCGCATCTTTGCGTGCGACAAAACCGATTATTCTTGCGATTTATACTCTTCAGTTCGTCCATTCAACTGCAGTAAATACAACAGCTATACAGATGTAACCAGGTTGGGTATGACCGAGGGGCCGGACTTTATGTGCAACAAACACCCTAGGTGCATTTACCATGCGTCTGCACAGCGCTGTGTGGAGGACGCGCTGTCAGAGATGCGGGGTGCGTGGTTGGAGACCCAGGGAACAGATCTGCTGTACACCAGCGCAGAAAAGGTGTGGTACAACTTCGCGTCACGTGGTGAAGGTCGTTGGATGAATGGATCTGCCATTGGCATCACCACCATGGACGAACGCACTGATGCACATGACATTGCTGTGCTGCGGTCTACAGAATTCATTGTAGGCTGGCACACCGAGATTGAAATCTTTGTGAACAGTTCTGACATCAAATCCTCGCAAGGCACCGATGACATAAGGGGGCCCATCCTCTCCAACGTCTCCGCCATCCACAAAGGCTTCATGGGTGCTGCCATTCAGTGGAACGGTGCCTGGGTGGCGTCAAAGAGAATATGCGAGAAACACTGTTCCTTCACGTTTACTGCAGAGGATTTGCGGGAATTCGTGCACCAAACGGTGACTGTCGATCTCATCGACATGGACGTCCAAAAGTACGGCTACTATTCAATTCGAGGTGTCGAGATTCGGAGCCCTGCACAATCTGTGCCTGCATTCCCTACTGGGTGGGGGTTGGGGCGGCCTTGTGGTGGTGTTCTGACTAGCGCTGCTGATACAACACGCGGCACTCATTGGAGCCGTGTGACGTGCTCGTTGGGGATGGTGTCTGAGTTTGATTTGGCAGCTATGTCGCTAACCGGGACACTAGGTGAGCTAGATTTCTCTATGTATGGGAATATGACGCGGTTGGATTTGAGTGAGAACAGCCTGAACGGGACGATCGACGATGAGCTCCTGCCTGCAGCGCTTCTGAACCTCAGCCTTGCGTCGAACCCCATTGCCACGACACTGCCGGTGTTCTTGAATCTGCGAAACATACAACACATCAACTTCTCCAAGACCGCCATGCACGGTGAAATCCCTGCACGCTGGCTGATGCGTCCTGATCTGTCCGACACACTGTACCTCTCCCCCGCCGAGCTCCGTACCATCGATCTCGACTACACAACTGTCAGCGGCACCATCCCAGAAGGGTTCGAACGACATGCTACCATCGAAACCTTTCGGGTCTACGGTGCAATGCTCACTGGGACAATCCCGAACCCGGTTGGTTCGAAGCTTGTGGACCTGGAGCTGTCGTACAACGATTTGACCGGAGTAGCGCCGTTTCGTGCCCCAGGTGGTATCGGGGAGGTGACCAACGTCGGGCTTGCACAGAACACCTTTGTTGGGCTCATCCCAAAGTGGATATCGCATGCACGCAGCTTTGCGTTGGGTGGGAATACATGGTGCTGTCCGATACCACACTGGGCGCGAGCACCATCACCACATTATGCACCGAACCACCCCGCCTCTTTGGCCTGGGCACGCGAAAGGCCGCTTCACAGCCCAATACCTACCTGCACGAAGGTGGCTCTGAGTGAAGCAGGCAGTGTCTTTGGCGTGTGCCCAACTGTGGTAGGCACATGCGACGGATCGGTCACCTGTGGACAGGAGACCTGCAGTTGTGACAGTGGTGCGCCGACGTTTTCAGGGGATGGCACAACGCCGTTTTCGACATTTGGTCACGAAGATCAGATGTGTCCAACCTACCTCGGCTGTGGCTGCGACATGCGTAGAAGACGGTGCGTCTACCGTCCACAACGCCCGCAATGCAACTCCACCACAGGAGGTGACAGAACCGGCGTTTGCATCGATGAGAAACACAGCTTCGATGTCTCCCCACATCCAGCGTTCAATCCGTACTATGGGGGTGAGTCGTCGCTGTGAATGTGAAGGGGGAGAGAGAGAGGAGAAAAAAAAAACTACTCAAATGTTTAAAATATGGGACAAGAATTTACATTCGTTGTGCTTTGTTAAGGTGTTGATATTATTCTGGATACGTTACTATCTGAGTTGTACCGTCTTTTTCTTTTTTTCCCTTTTTCTGTCTTTTCGCCTTAAGTGCTTTTGCTGGCGTGGCTATTTAGAAAATGAAAACCCCTTCTTGCCTTCTTTCACCCCTTTTCATAATGTTACTCAACGGAGCAAACGTCACACCCACCCTATGGGCTATTTCTGAACGCTAGATTTCACACACATTTTATATCAAACACTTCCCCCTCCAGACCAACCAGAATCACGGATTTCCCCCCCCACCCACCCACACCCCCCTTCGGATTTATCCAGATTGCCAAGAAGCAGAGAAGGGACCCCCATGATGCATGCGAATGTCGTGTAATAGGGTGAGAGCGGCGATTGGGGAACGTTAGCAGTAGGTGCTTACCCTTCCCCCCTTTTTTTCTTCAGTGTCTGTTGTCGCAGAGAGAGCGTTTGCACATATCAGCGCCGACCTTTTTCTTCTGTCCTGTGAGGTGGTCTTCTTGCTTCTATTTGTTCCTTCCCTTTCTGGATAAAGTGGTCATCTTTTAATATAGTTTTTTTTTGCTTTTTTGTTGCTGTCCTTCTCAATGGGGTGTGGAAGCTCTCAGACTGTTGTTGATCATGAAAAGAGGTCTTCAAAATACGAGACAATCGAAGAAAAGGCAAAACCAAAGAAGTCTACACCAGAAGCAAAGACTATAGAGGACAATGTCGATGAGGGTAAGGAGAAGCCAAAGGATATGTTCGCTGTCATTGTTGGGGAAATATCGAAGCGGCGGGTAGTGAAGAAGATGAAGGATTTTTGGCGGAAGGTGGAGATCAAAAAAGGGTTTAACCATGCGCAAACCCTTGGGGACGTTGAGGTGTTGCACGCAAAACACCGGACCGTGGTGTCCTTCGTTGTCCAGCAAACAAAGGTCGCAGCCCGCATCGACCCAGCCAACGCAGAAGACTTTACCCTCCTCCTCGACATCGGTACTGGCCTCACAAGCATAACACGGCCACAATTCGAAGGTGGGACACGATATACTATCGAACTCGGCAGTGTCCCTGCCTTCTCCGTTCTATTGAGCAAGGAACAATCAGCAAATATCAAAACAGGGGACTCCTTGTTTAGAACCATTGAGGGCTCATTTACGTATGCATACTTATTCACAGGTTCATCTTACAAACTTTTCTATTTACACGATATCCCTTAACAACAAACTCGGAGACCCACGCAGCTGATGCTGTGCGATACCGAATGTGATCAAGGTGAGGCTTAGAGTCACCTAATAAGATTTCCCCCTTTTTTTTGTCCTGCGAGAAAGAAAAAACGCGAGTTTTTTTTTCGTCTGATGCCAAACAAAAAATAAGAGGCTTTTTTTTTTTTTTGTCAACTTTTTTTCTTTTTTTTTCATAGAAATCTGATCGCATCGCAAACTGTAGTGAACCGGTTTTTGTCGTCGTCGCTTCGTCTGTTTCAGACGTATTCTTGCCCAGTTTCTTCGATGAGTGTTTCTTTGGACGATCGCATCTTGCTGGTGACTCGCGCGCAAGGCCGTTATGTGGTCCCACGGAAGCAAAAACCACTACCCACGCAGTGGGCAGAGGACTACCAAAACGAGACTCTCAGCGTGGACATCCGCACTGCCCAGCCCATTGGGGTGCTGAAGAACAGCTTTGTGTTTCTTGTCATCCGCGAGATGATCTTTGTGTTGTCTTCCTCTGACCCGATTGCGATTGTTGTCAGTGGCTATGGTACAGTGCATGTATACAACTTAGGGAAGAACAGGAGTCTCTTTGAGTGGGAGACGTCACCCACCGCGAAGGACCTGGCACGTACATCATGCGCGACGAAGAGCCATAGCGGTTCCTACATTGGTCTCGGTGGGCTCTGTGAATACGATGACTACCAACAACGTGGCCTGGTGCAGGTACGTCACGCAGAGAAGGGGACTTTTATGTACGAGGTGAAGTGCGATTTCACAGGTCACCGTGCAATTGTCACCGCCGTGTGCTTCCACAGAAATGACACCCACGTTATCTCCGGGGATGATTCGGGTATTGTCATGGTATGGGACATCGAAACGCTTGCCACGTGCTGTATCCTGCAAGGCCACTCCACAGCCATCACAAAGATAGTATGCGCTGATGAAAGCCACTTTGTCACAGCAGACCGCTTCGTAGCCCGGCAATGGGGTGAACCTGAAGAAGGATGGGGTGACGGCCGCTGCCCTACCCCTTCGTGGTTTTTTAGCACAGATGGGCGACGTGAGCTGACCGACGAGGAACGTGTCTCGACTGTGTTCGTGCCAGAGGACCCAGAAGCGGAGAACGCTGCGTGCGGCTTCTCCACGAACTTCGCGGAGTATGAGGGCATGCATGTCTTCCCCTTCTTCGAGTGCAAGGATGTGCCGGTCATAAAAAAGGTGGTGAGTATCCCTGGTAGAGCGTTAATCATCTTTCTTCACGATATGCGGGTATGTCAATATGGGTTTTTTTTATTTTGTTTGTATCCGTGGAGAGCGGGGACACAGAGAAGTGTGTGCGTAAGTTTGGAAGCAGGGTGTGGGTAGTTCCTAAAAGCGCACATTGTCCACGTGTTGTTATGTATGCACCACGCACCTTTACGCGCTTCGAATCAATACAGTTTCTCATTGTGGATTCGCTGACCGGGGACGTGCTTGAGGAGCATTACCACCCGACCCCGATCTGTAGCTGCACCACTGGACGCTCGTTCGTCATGATGGGTGACATGAAGGGGCACGTGTACAGCTTGGATCTTAGGATGGTATGCAGTTTTGAAGACAACCAGTTGAATATTTAACGGATTCCTTTTAAAGGTGACACCATACACGAAAAGCTTAGATTTAGCAAAAAAAAAAAAAAAAATGAATTTTACAAATTGCCGTTGCTGATACAAACCAAACAGAGACATTCATTGCCATCGGTTGCGTAAGAGATATCTGCAAGGGGAGAAGGTGCACACCATTGTATGGTGAGTGACTGTCTTTGGAGAAACAGACAACCGAGTGTGAAGAGAACAAAAATGCTAGAAGGATGCGGGTATCACAACACTTTGCCCGGTGTTGTGCGTTTGCAAGGTGACGATGCACCTATGATTATGAGAGCTTACGTCCATCTGAACAAAAGGGCTGTTGTTGTTTTTAGGGATCCTTTTTAGAGGTGACTAATCACGAGAGGCAGGGCGATAAACGAAAAAGTGTTTTCTTTACTTCATTTAACTGTCATATCCTGAAGTCGTTTTCTATTTTTTTGTTCGCGTTTTTATGTGTCGTTATTCCCTTGGAGTGGTCTCCTGATGTGGTCGTTTTAGGGGGTTTAGGGGGTTTTCCAACCCCCTGGCCAAGGGGGATGTTTGGTGTGCCTAGTCGATGCCCGGTCAATAAAAAGCGGTCTGCGGTTACTTAAAAAAGGGTTTTTAGTATAGTGGAGTGCATCCTCGGGTGTCTAAACATACTTCGCTTCAAAGCGACCCTTTCACTAACACACAAGCGGTTTTCCGGAAAAAGAAGGTGTTTTTGTAAGGCAGTCCTGATGTGACATACAAGTATCGTCCAAGCTTCATTTGGTTCTCTTTATTTTGCGGTCAGTGTTTTGTATTTTCTCTTTGTTTCCACAAAGGGCCATTTTTTTTAAAATATTTTTCCTAGAGTGGCTGGAAACAGCGCCAAAAAAAAACAGTACTTTAAAAGTACAACAGAAGTACTAAACGCAGGCCCAGCCACGCCATTGCCTATGCAACGTTCCCTGAAACAGAGTACCAAATCAGTTGCAACTCAAACTAGAGTTTTTCATCCCAACCACCCCCCACTATTTTTCCTATTATCCCTCCCCTCCCCTTAATGGTGGCAGTATTGTGATTGGGAGCCCATTGGAAGACGCAAAATATATCAAAATACATCGTGTCCATTATCTCCCCCACCCCACCGACTCACCCACTAGGAACAACAAAGAAACAAACGCAACAATGAAACTAGGCGTGCTCTTCATTGCCGCGCTGCTGGTTGGCGTGAGCGATGCCGAAAAGAAGAAGGACTTGTATAAGGTGCTTGGCGTGAAGCGGGATGCTGGACAGGATGAAATCAAAAAGAACTATAAGAAGCTGGCACGGAAATACCACCCGGACGTGAGCAAGGAGAAGAACGCCAAACAGAAGATGGAGAAGGTGAACGAGGCTTACACTACTCTCTCCGACGCCAAGAAGCGCGAGGAATACGACCTGGGTGGGTCCGATAACAACAACTTCCGCCGCGGGGGCGGTGGTGGTGGTGGGTTTGGCAGTGGTTTTGGGGACTTCTTCCGAGGCTTCGGGGGTGGCGGCGGTGGTGGTGGTGGTGGCCGACGCACCAGAAGCAGTGGTGGCGGTGGAGGCTCTGGCTTCAACTTTAACTTTGGAGGTGGCGGTGGCGGTGGCGGTGCCAGGGGAGGCAGAGGAGGCCAACAGCAACATCAACAACAACAACAACAACACCAACCCCCTCCCAAGAGGATCCTCCGTCCCTACGAAAAGAGCGCGTACTCGCTGGGCACACATACCGTGCAGGGAGACGTCCTTAAAAAAGGAAAGGATTTCAAAGATGTGACCGACCTCGCAAACCTTGCAGCACGCAAAAAGGGGGCAACCGGGTTTATTCTTGACCCTAGCGGCCGTCAAGGGAAGCTGATATTTGCGCTGGGGAAGCTTAAAAAACGGGGTTCCTCCTGGCCTCTGTACCTTCTTAAGGAGTACTCTAGGATTAATGAGAACGGTGCGCAGGATTTCCACTCTGCCGGGCACGGTGTGAAGGACACACCGTTCATTGCGAAAAACCTTCTCAAACAAGGTAAGCAGTGGCACACCTACACGGATCTGGCGAGGCTCATCGCAAAGCAAGGTGGGGTGGGTTTTGTTGAAAAGGATGGAACAGCGAGGTTAGTGAAGAAGGGGTACATGCGTGGCCCAGGTGAGGAGCTGGGACGGCTGTTTTTGCTTGGAAGCTCGAAGCAGCATGTGGCCATCAACAGGCCGAAGCCGGGTGTAGTGATTGAGAGTTCCCCAGAGATGTACAATGAACTTTGCTTTGCAGGGAAGGATGGCAAGCCTTGTCTCATGATGTTCACAGGGACGTCCCCAAAAGACCGGGCCTACGCCGAGCAGGTCGCAAAAGAAAAGAAAGATTTCTGGGTCTTCCTCCACCCATCCAACTCCGCAACCCACGTTGCCCACAAGATGAGCACCCATCTCGGGTCTCCCTCCTCCAGACGCTACACAGTCGCTCTCAAGCATGACACCTACGGTATTACCTGTGAATATTCGTTCTCTTCTGACCCCGAAAACGAAGAATTCCCATGGAAGTCTTTCAAACACTCGAGAACCCACGGATACCCACAGCCCTGGTAATAGCCTCCTTTTTTTTTCAAAAAGCAGCGTATTTTAGCCGTTTTAGGAGGTTTGCTTCCATTTGGGGGGGGGAAAGGAGGGGAGGGGAGGGTGGTCTGGGACAAAAAAAAAACTATACACTGTTCCTCTGACGGTCCTTCTTCGCAGCCGATGTCTTGAAGCAAAAAAAAAAACGAAGTCGTTTTTTGGTGGAAGATGAAGGTTCCCAACCACTTGAGTTGTTGAGACACCCCCCAGCAACAAACCCCCTGCGTTTTGCGTAGCTTTTTTTTGTTTTTTTAGTACTTTCACCAGACTCGCTACGGTGTTTTTGTAGTACTTTGCAAGAACAAAAAAAAAAAGCGGTATTTTGGATTGCATTTGTGGAGTTCCCTACTGATATTCAATACCAACCATTTTCCCATTAGCTCACTCTGTGCAGACTTGGTCCCAAAACGTGAGTAGAATTAGAAGACCGAGCTTCGCAAAGAGAGAGGAGGACCTGAGGGGGGAGAGGTTCCAGCAGTTGTCGTGATTCTCTTCCAAATTCGAACGGAGGGAGGAATGAAAAGGGGATGGAGGGAAGGGTGGTCTGGAGGGGGTGTGGGGGGGGGGGGAAAGGGTTAGATCTGCATCAGCGCTTTTGTGTGGTCCCTTTTCCTCTGCGGTGGGGGGGTGTGGAGTGTGGAGACAGGGAGGACCAAAGTGATGTGATGTAGACAATTCAAAAAAAAAAAGAACGAAAAAAAAATGCATGTGGTAACTCTACCATAGAGCACAACCTTACGCGACGTCGGTGTTGGACTCAAAAAAAAAATGCATTTTTTTTTTTTCCTCTTTTTCAAAGCCTTCGCTTCGAAGAGGGGGAAGTTGGGTAAGGGGAAGGGGGGTGGGGGGAATGGGTAACGCACAAGAATGGAGACAGCAGTAAGCAGTACCGTTCTTGTTTTTTTTTTTTTTTCTTTTTTTCTTCTTCTTCTGTTTTCTCCTTTTTTCTCTTATGGAAATGCTTGGTCAACACCCCTCTTGAAGGATTTAGCGATTTTTCAGTCTACATTCAGCGCTTCTCATTTGACAAAAAAAATGGGGATTATTTTGCATGTAAAAGAGTCGCCTGCAGATATGGGGGCTTTTTGCATGCTCAACAAAGAGTGTTGATGATGATACACCGCCTCTCATGAAAATACACGCCCTTTGGGGGAAAATTCTAGATTCATGCTGATGCAGTGATTGTGAGGAAGCACGAAGCAGAGGATGGGGAAAGGATCGTTACCAAATAGTTTCAAATCAGGAGTGAAAAGGGGGGGGTAAGGTGGGGAGGACTCTCTGGGGATGGGGAGGGGGGTTTGATACAAAAAAAGAATATTGAAATAAAAATAATGACAACGTTACGCTGTTTTGTTTGGAAGGGTGACTAAGCACGAGAGGCTTAGGGTCATCTTATAAACTTTTCTTTGTTTTAGATACGGTAGACGCAGTGAGGCGTATTTTTTTGGCCTGCGAACGAACTGTGCCACTTTCTCTTGAATCTTTAAATCGATTCAAAAAAAGCAACAATCAACCAAAAAAAAGTGACGAGAGTTCCCAATTTGTCTTATCTTTGCCACACTCTTTAAGGGGGTTGGGATGGTGACGTCTGTACGTATCCTAACATTGAGTACAGAAACCCAGCTTGGGTGGGCCTGTTTCGCTGCGCCAAAAACGTAGTACAAAGGCTTCGGTCAACATTTGAGTACAGACAGACCCTAGGTTACCCAAGCGGGTCCTTAGGCGATTGTCGACACAACAAAACGGGCAAATATGAGAACCTTTGTCTTTCAAGTTTTTTCTTTCCTTGGTTGCATTGTAACTAAGGCGAAGGTAACGAACCGTTTTAATCTACTTTGAGGCTCAGGTAATATTACCAACCTTTCAATTGGGACAAGATGAACCTAAGCACGAGAGGCTTAGGCTCATCTTCTAAACTTTTTTCTTCTTTCCCCTCCCATCCCCGCGCGGTGTTCGAAAATAGGTACCTCAATTGCTGTCAGAATTGATCATGCGGGGTACTAGGGGTTCATTTTATTCATTTTTCTCAATTCCCATCTTTTGGAAGTTGACTGAGCACGAGGCTTATACGGATTTCATTTTTTTTTTTTTTTTTTTTTTTTTTTTTTTTGATTATTTTAAGTCCTTTGCGCCAAACAGAATTCGACACCTATTTGGCTGCGACTCCATTTTTTTTATATTTTCTCTTTTTTTTGTAATCAGGGTACCTAAACAGGAGAGGCTTAGGACATACAAAGTTTTTTTTTTTTTCTGATGGGTGTGCACGAGAGGCACATTACATCTTGAAAAATTCTCCTTTTTAAATTCTCGATAACTCAAACAACTTTTTTAGTGCCTGCGTCCGCTGATGAACGGTGAGGTGTCTGCACTTTCAACTTTTCTAAGGTGACTAAGCACGAGAGGCTTAGGATCATCTTAAAGGGGGGCCCCGTCGATTATTTACCTTTTGAAAAGGTAAATATTACACGAAAGGTAAATAATACACGAAAGGTAAATAATACAATATTTGGACTTTATTAATTCAAAAGGTAAATAATATACGGTTTGACCTATTGCGGGTAAACGGTCCTGTTTTCGATGCACACCCACTAGACCCCCGACTCACTGCACAACAGATTTTCACACCCCGCCCTCCCTCCCCGGAACCCCTCTCGCCGTCATGTTGAACGCCTCGACCCTTGCAGAGCTGAACCACCAGTGGGATGAGGTGCGCCGTGGCCGCTGCGAGATGGTCGTCGGCCTCGACGAGGCAAGCGTGGCGAGCCTGGACCTGGACGTTGAGAGCTTCAGCGACACGTCCAGTGCCTCAGAACTTCACCCAAAAAAAAGCGGGGCGGAAAATTAATTAATTAAATGCCAATTCAAAAGGTAAATAATACACGAAAGGTAAATAATACAATGTTTGGCATTAAAAAGGTAAATAATACACGAAGGTAAATATTAAAATAGGTAAATAATCGACGGGTCCCCCCTTTATAAACTTTTCTTTCTTTTCTTTTCCTTCAACCGTATGATACCCCCTTTTTGCTTCGACACCAACGCAACCCCCTCCCCCATTTTCTCCCGTAAGGAGAAGAAACCAACCCCCTATTCTAGCGTTCGCATTTGATACTGAAGAATTGTGCAAATGTCTTAACGTGCAACCTTTTTATATTTTCCTCTTATCTCTCTCTCTCCCCCTTTTTTTTTTGGTCTCTTACAAAAAAAATGGAACCCCTCATTTTCATCCTTTCAAGGGGGGTCCATGGCTTATTCCTATAGAACGGCTTTGGGGTTCTGCAGGTCCTCGATGGCGCTGCAGATGAGATCGGCGATGAACTTCTTCGTCTTCGTGGGTGTCTTGCACCTCACGTTCGCCATGTACAGGCTGCTCCGCACCGTTTCAACAAATGATGTTGACGGCTTCTTTGTTGTTGTCGGTCCACCCATCACTGACCAAGGTGATCCCCCATCTGTTCGCACCTCCCGATTTGGTCTCGGATTCCCTCGCCGCTTGTCAACTGTTTCGAGGAGTGAGATTCTTGATCGCTACTATGGTCATCAATTTGTCCTCCCTCCTTTTCTCCACTTCTTTGAAGGTGAAGAACCGTTTTGTGGAAAACGACACCCTGAGGGTGCTTCTTGAGGGGCATGGGGTGCAGCTTGGTGTCTGTCCCCCCTTTTTTTTTTCTTTTTTTTGGGGGGGTAAAATCAGGTATCCAACCGACGAATGTTGGTTGAAAAAAACCAACCCCCATGGACCCCACCTACCACACCCCCTTTCCCCTTTCCCCTTTTTAAACTGCACCAACTATCCTACAGTATAGGTACACCAAAAGAAAAAAAAAAACCCCATCCTTTTAAGGTGACTAAGCTTAGGTTCATCTAAAAAGACTTTTCTTTTCTTCTTTTTAGTGCCCTGCGTCCGACCGGTTGTACGGTGAGGCGTTTTGCACAAAAAAAACTTCTCTTTTTTTAGTTTTCCTGGATGGGTTGCGGGGGATCGACAGCGGCTCAAGCGAATCCTGATGCTGATATTAAGTATGCGGTCACATCGAAGGATACGACGAATGATGACAACAAAGGAAAAGCTGCGAATTTAAAGGTTATTGTCTCTCCTACTGCTTCTGATAATACTGAAAAACAGCTTCGTGCTGTGGCGCAGGTAGTACCATCTAATGTTCATTACGCCTGTTTTAAAACGAGAATGCCGGTAAAAATGCAGCCAGAAATGCAGAATTATCTGGATTTGTATCAACTCTCGAGGGGTATTATGGGGATTGAAAGAACGAATGTGTTAGGGGAGAGTGGGGCGAAGGAGTCGTATCGACCAATTAGGATTGTGCCTGACTTTTGTTCGCGGTTTTCTTTGGTAGTTCCGGAGAGTCTGGCGGCGAAGATGATGGATAGTTTGCGGGATATTGAATCCGGTTCTCCGTCAGGATCTTCTCCAACAGGAACGTCTCCGAGGCAGGCGGGTGCGGTAGCTGCGCCGACGGTATCTCCGGCAAAGACGGGGCGGAAAAAAAATAAGGCGCAGGATCGAAAGCGTGCAGAAGGGTCGACGAATTTGGCGGTGGCGTTGTTGCTTCCGAAAATGGTGCCGTTGAGGTTGAGGGATATCAGGGTGCGGGTGGTGCAGGGGCAGTCGAAGTCGATAAGTTCCATAGCGCTGTCGTCTGATGAGAAGATGATCGCGATAGCAGCGGTGTGCATGCCGGACCTCGCAATGAGGGCAGCGCAACTCCACTCCGCAAACGAAAGGAAGCTGCCCGAAGAGGAGCGCGCAAAACTCGCGTTTCAACCCTGCGCATTGGGGTTGAACGGGAACTCCGCGCACTTCCGCAAATATGAGACAAAACCATTTCTTTCCTCCCGGCAGTACAGTGTGCGTACCTTTGACGTTCGTCTCGGCCGTCTTGCCGCTGTTTTTACCGATAAAAACCCGGATCTAGACCCGCAGGTGAATGACGTCTTTTTTGGTCCTGAAAATCAGCATATTTATACTTCGGGGATAACGATTGATTGTTGGGATGTGAGTAAGAGGAGGAAGACAAAGAGTTTTGAGGCGGATGGGTCCTTTGGGTTGATGTTGTGCTCGACGTTGTCCTCATGCGGGAAGTATGTCGCAGCTGGGGTGGATGTGCAGGATGACTGCGTGGGGTGGGTAGGCATCTGGCGGGAGCAAAAGCTTGTCCAAACCTTCCGCGACCACACCGCCCCGGTCTCCGCTGTAGCCTTTAATGCCGACACCTCTCTCATCATCTCTGCAGACCGATCTGGAGAGGTGATCTTATGGGATCCACATACCCTTAAATGGAAGTGTACCTTCCCAAGAGCACATCCAACCCCGGTTATCTCGGTAGTGTTTGTCGGGCAGTCGAATGTGATAATGTGTGATTCGTTTGTAATGAGGAAATGGTCTATTGAATCAAAGGAGAGTCAAACCTTTAAGTCGCAGACAACAAGCAAAGGGTCGCGGGCGGAGTATAACTCAGATTCGGATAGTGTATCGGAGGCGACGGCGTCTGATACAGGATCAGAGTCGGGTGGTGGTGCTGTCAAGAAGGTGGCGAAGAAGAAGGCCCTGCGGCCAAAGCTCCTCTGGACTCGGAACGCTGGCAACGAAGAGGTCTCCACAGACACCCTGCTCCCAGAATACCCACCTCCCGAGCAGTCGAGCCCGCGGAACTCCATCAAGTTCCGACTAATGCGGATCACCCCTGGCGCGACCTTGGCTGTTCTTCAAACCTATCGAGAGGTATGCATTATGAAGCGGTATTGCGTGGGGGAGGAGGGGAGGGGAATATGGGCAATGTTACAAAAGACAATGTCATCCGCGAACTGTTGGTAGTAAAAATAGCAGTGTTTTTTTTTGTTGAATGCAGCCAAATAAGGGTGATAAAAATCTGTGTGGCGCAAGGTGAAAAAGGGGATTCGGGAAATGCCGTTATACACGATCTGAATGGAAACAGAAGTAAGAATATGGGGTGTTGTCAGCAACCATTCAATCCACCCTTCTTTTCCTCACCCTTACAGAGCTTGATTATTTCCGACGACACAGGGGAAACCTTATTCCCCATCATCACACACGCCCCCTTGAGTGCGTTTGCAGCAGGGTGCACCACGGGTGTAGCAGGTGATTTGTGGGGTAACATCTACGTTATTGACTTTTTAATGGTATGTGTCTTCTACTGTCTGGGGGGTATTTCACATTACACCATAGTCACACTGAACACCACGTAGTACGTGTCAAAATTGCAAACTCCAGCTGGGTATTTGGCATTATTCCAGACAACGTCCGTTGTGCAGTTATACTGCTGTGCGATAACAATTTTGTGATCAAGGTGACCAAGCATGAGAGGCTTAGGGTCACCTTATATACACTTTTCTGTTATGTTCTCCAATAATGTTTGACCCTCTGAGGGAACGGTAAGTGACACTTTGTTTTTGTTAAAGGCATCTCTTTGGAACTATGCTATGGAATGACCCAGGCGTATTGTTTATCTTTGACCGAATTAAAAAAAAAATGTGTAAAAATTTAGTCAATAAAATCCTTTGTAATTTCTCACAACCATCCAATACCTCCACACAACAGCGAAATGCCCTTCCAAGCTTCACGTGAAGGGAACTGCACTGCTCCGTGCAGCTTTTGTTTGTTTATGACGGGAGGGTCAGCCCGTTCGAATCCAGCCCTACTCCCCCTTTCTGCTTGTGATATTTTCTTTTCTATATTCTTTCAAAACCCCCTTTTCTCTGTATCCTCCTGACGCCGTTCTGGTTCGTTGTTCGTGTGCCCCCGTGGGAATCTGTTCATCTTCTAAGCTTTCCTCTTTGTGAGTCTGCGCATGCAGTCTGTACCTTTTTTTTTTTTCAAAAATAAAACAAAAATGTTACCAATCATACAATTGCAACGAGGCCGAATGCGCCTGAAAATAGGCATGTCTGGAAAATCTATCTGAGGCGTTGGCTGAGATGTACTAATACTCAATCACGCTTCAACCACCCCTCAGTATTATTAGGACGCCTCAGCCACGCCTGAGCCGGCCTTAGCGAGGCAGATTCGGCCTCGTTGCATTGTATGAACCATGTAAAGAATGTATTACAGAATACATTGATATGCACACAATGTGAGGTGCAATTCATCTCAGGATTTTTCTTTTTTTTTCTCTCTCTCCCCCCCACCAAAAAAACCCTTCCTTCCTTCCCTCCCCTTATAGTTCTGTATTCAGTATTGTTTTTTTTTTTGGTTCGGTGTTTGTTTTTTTATGGTGTGGGTGTCAATTGAATAATTGGCTTCGGATGGACATTGATTTTCTTTTCTTTTTTGAGCTCTGCCACTTGGGGATGGGGATTTTCTATTTTTCTTCCTGAAAATTGCACTATTAGAAGGAGGGAATGTTGTGATTTATTATTTATTTTTTCTTTTTTTGGGCAATTCGTGGTCTTTACAAGAAACCCTTAACCCCTTCATTGGTCTATGGCTTCAGGGTTTCGTTTATGACAGAATATAACGCTTTGACGAAGAACTTTTGTCACAAAAACAAAAAAAAACAAAAAACAAAAAACAAAAACGAGAAAGAACATAAAATCGACGCATTTCGGATAGTTTTTCCTCTCCCCATTTGGCTATTTCTTTCACCACCCATCTTTGCTTTTTTTTACTGGTGTTTTTATTTATGGGTAGGGGTGTGTGTGTGCACAATGACACTATTTCCGTCAGGGGAAATTTCATCTCTCATAACGTCGGCTCTCTTTCCTTGTACCCTTTGTACCTCTTTCTTTGTGATCATTCGATGAGGGCTGAGGTTTTTTTTTGTTTGCTTGTTGGGGGGTGATTTGAGGTATTTGATTGCCTCAAAAAAGTACACCTTCTATTTCAGTAGAAAGTATTAATTATATACTCTAGGTAAATATTGAAGCTATATTTACCTGAGGGGGGTGTCAACCACCAAGGGTTCGGATTTACCGAGCCGAAGGCGAGGTAAATCCGCACCCGAGGTGGTTGGCACCCCCCGAAGGTAAATATCTTCAATATTTACCAAGAGTTTGTAATTTTATCCCCGCTTGAGACCATGAATTTCACGCCCCTTCACAAAATCGTGAAGGAGGTGCGTGAATTTATTTTCCGGTATTTCACGCTCAAAAAATAAATTCACGCTCAGAAAAATAAATTCACGCTCAGAAAAATAAATTCACGCTCAGAAAATCGTAGAACTGAACTCTCGAAAATTTTTTTGGAGGCCTTTGGAGGCCCAATTTTGCAATTAAAGCCAGAAAAGAGGCATTTTGAGCCATTCTGGGGTCTCAAACGCATTTTTGAGTTAATTTTCTGTATCACACAAACCACGGATTTACACGTTTTTTTTCCCAAATTTTCATCAAAAAATCCCAAATGAGACCTCAAAAACGTGCGAGGGCACCTGTGGAGAGTGAGTCCGACACGAACACAAGTGACTCATCGTCATCGTCTTCCTCATCTTCATCAGAAGTACAGCCGCGTAAGCGCCACAAACCCGCTGCACCAGTTCTGGCTCAAGGCGCTGTCCAGCGCTAAGAGTTCCACATCAAAAAACTGAATCAAAAATCATCATAAAAAGAACCACCCCACCCTCGTCTCTTTGTACGTGAAAACGGGTTGTGAAATTCATGGTCTCATTTGGAGATAATATATATTATCCCCGCTTGAGACCATGAATTTCACGCCCCTTCACAAAATCGTGAAGGAGGGGCGTGAATTTATTTTCCGGTATTTCACGCTCAAAAAATAAATTCACGCTCAGAAAAATAAATTCACGCTCAGAAAAATAAATTCACGCTCAGAAAAATAAATTCACGCTCAGAAAAAATAAATTCACGGTCGAAAATCGTAGAACTGAACTCTCGAAAATTTTTTTGGAGGCCTTTGGAGGCCCAATTTTGCAATTAAAGCCAGAAAAGAGGCATTTTGAGCCATTCTAGGGGTCTCAAACGCATTTTTCAGTTAATTTTCTGTAGCACACAAACCAAGGATACACACCGTTTTCCCCCCAATTTTCTTCCAAAATCTCAAATGACACCTCAAAAACGTACGAGGGCACCTGTGGAGAGTGAGTCCGACACGAACACAAATGACTCATCGTCATCGTCTTCATCGTCTTCCTCATCTTCATCAGAAGTACAGCCGCGTAAGCGCCACAAACCCGCTGCACCAGTTCTGGCTCAAGGCGCTGTCCAGCGCTAAGAGTTCCACATAAAAAAACTGAATCAAAAATCATCATAAAAAGAACCACCCCACCCTCTTCTCTTTGTACGTGAAAACGGGTTGTGAAATTCATGGTCTCATTTGGAGATAAAATAATATATTATCGTGAATTTATACCAGTATTTCACTTACAGGTGGAAACAGCCCTCGGGGAAGCATTTTTCCCCTCGGGCTGTTTCCACCTGTGCGTGAAATACTGGAAAATAAATTCACGATAATAATATATATTATTTCCCAAAATAAAGTGCCAAAAGCCAAATTGCTTAGGAGATTGTGACCCTTGCGTGTTGTTGGTTGATGGGTGTGTGGGGAGGTGAATGGTGGTGGTAAACAAAAACTTTTTGGTCGTCGCCTCCTTCTTTTACGAACCCTTAGGAGGAGAGTGCCCAAACGGGGGGAAAGCCACTTGCAGCTTCTCCCCGTTTTCGTGTTCATGTGTGTAGTTAAGCCTACTGAACACATACCGCATGGTGTTGGGTTTATACTCTCCTATTCTCCTAGGCTTGTTCACAGAAGTGTACTTTGGTGTAACCCTAGATGGTCAAAACACCCGATTTTTGCGGGGTTTTGCATTTTTTGGTGCCCAAAAACCCAACCCAGGGGTCGAATTTTTCCCGGATTTTTTTTTCCCTGAGATTTTTTTTGATTTTTTGACAAGGCGTTGTCCCATACATTTTGACAGGTACAGGTGGATTTTTGTACAGATAATGACCGGGGAATAAATTTGTGATGCTCAAAACAGCCCAATTCTTGCTTTTTTTGATTTTTTGGTCCCAGAAGGGTGCCTAGGGTGTAGTGAGCAGTCACAAAAAACACTTGTGAAAAAAGAGAAAAAAAATTTTTTTTGCCGGGAAAATATTATAATATTTTACCTACCCATTTTTGGCTGGGATCCCCGGCTATTTACTATATTTTACCTGCTCAAATTACTATATTTACCTGCTCCAATTTTTTACGTGTAAATTGGTCGGGGAAAATCTGAAAATAGCAGGGAAATACTGACACTTTACCGTCCCTGCCTCCTAAGCAATTTGGCTTGAGGCACTTTATTTCGGGGAATAAATGAAATAATTTGTGTGTTTGGGAGTAAAATGCAAATGCCTCAAATCCACCCCCACTAGTGTTTACTGCGATCGAAGGTCCAGTTCTGCCCCTGTGATGGGGGGGTGGTCAGTAATGGTGGCAGTATTGTGATGGGAGCCCATTGGAATACGCAAAATACATCAAAATACATTGCAATACACCACCATTAGTGGTCAGTTCTAATTGCGTGCTTAACAGAATCATTGTTATGCTTTTTTTTTTCTCTCTCTTCCATTTTGAAAGAAGATCCCATTAAAAAATGGTAGGGGGGAACTGGGTGGGGAGCACTGCTCAAAAGAAGCGGAAAATGTCGAAGATCTTTTAGTCACAATAGCCTTCTGGGGCGATGCTGCGGAAAACGAAATTAAAATGCTTTTGAGCTCAGGCCAGAGAGAGAGAGAGAGAGAGGTGCAATATATATTTTTAGCAGATATTGTGGTTACCTATGTGCATTTTGCGCACTTTTTAACCATTTTTTTTTGTTTGTTTTTGTGTTTTAGCATCCTTGTCTTTTTGTTATGACATGGGTGATACTGTCGAGAAAGAAAGAAAAAAAGGAAAGAAAAAACTGTAAGAAATCTACGGACTTCGTCATGCGATCACAACGCTTCACTTCCACCAAGGCGCAAAGTGATGTGTGGAATGCAACAAATAATGCAAGAAGAGAACAAGGAGGGTCAGTCTTTTTGTTTGATGCGGACCGTATCACCAACGCGCATATGATGTGCAAATCAAGCAACCATTTTTTTTTTTTTTTTTTTGTTCTTTTTTTGATTTCAAGGTGACTACTGTAAGCACGACAGAGGCTTAGGGTCATCTTTTTAATCTTTTGTTTTTGTTTTGTTTTCTCCAGATGGGGGGAGAGGTAAATAGTGACTGTTGTTCTCGTACGCAGTTTTTCTCTTCCCGTGTGAGTACTAAATTGTGGGTGTATTGTGGCCACCTAGAACTTAGACGCAAAACCCCGTATCCTGGTAGATTTTTGTTGTTTTTTTTGTACTTTGTACTGTAATGCCTCCCAGCCAATTTTTTGTGTGTTTTGTTTATGTGGTGTACAGAGAGGTACATTCATCTTTTTAAGTTTTCTTTTCCCCCCCTTTTTTTGCTGAAGTGAACTGAGTTTGGTCTGAGTTGTGTTATCAAATTTCGCAAATTCGGAAGAAAAAAAAAAAAACTATAATTTCGAAACGAAACGACTTTTCAGAAAAGTTGCCCATGACACGAACATCCATACAACACTGACGCTAGCTGTGCTGACACACTCGAGGATGCTTTAAGGATAGTTAATCACACCCGAGGCTTAGGTTTATTACAAACTTGGTTTTTTCATCTGCGTTCTTTCCCCTCCTTTTTTCTCGCAACCTTCCACAGAAAAATTCGTTTTTATTTATTTTCACTCCCACACAGTTTTGATTTTCGCCGTGCTTTAACACCTTCACTTATCACTCAATAGCCCTTTTCTCGCAACTATCTTAAGGCCTGCACCTGTTCCTTTCAGACGTTGTCGGGAGAAGAAAAAACGTACTGTTATGTTACCCATGTCAAGTTGAAGCGCATCTTCGGGTGTTCTGCACTAATACATTCCCTCTAAGTTTTCAACAAAAAAAAATATGTCAAAAAAAGGCGTGATATTTCGTGAGAATGGTCACGATTGAACCCATTCCCCTTCTCCTCCCCCCATCTACTGTACGTTCTGTGAAGATAACACATAGGAGCGGACTTCCACACTGTTACTGCCACGTTTTATATTATTTTTATAAAAGCAATGAAGCACTACGCTTGATTTGAGTGTCAACACACTACACACACACACACACACACACACACATACAAATGAGAATATAAGAGCACGCGAATTGAACAAACAAACAAAAAAATATCTGGTTTTCAACAAATCATTACTATTCCCCCCTTCTCTCCCTGTGCGTTGTCAAAAAGTATTAGAAAAAGAAAAAGAAAATAACTTACCGTTACCCACCTCGGTGGGTGTTCAGATGATTGTCGATACAAAAAAAAAAAAAAGCTCAGCCTTTTGAACAAAGAACTTCGGGTGTCTACACTAAAACAACCAAGTTTTCAAAGAAAAAAAAGTATCTGTTTATCTGGCAGCACACACAAATGTCAACATATTCCTAATTCCCAAAAAAAATAAATAAAAAACGTGGCCGAATCTTTTGCTTGAATAATGTGTTGTGCTTCCGCTTACATCAGCCCATCACACGGGGGGGGATTTTTCTTTTCTTTTCTTTTTTGAATACCAAATTCTTGGTCATTAGGAAATAAAAACGACTGGCAGTACGCACCCGCTAGCTGTGTTTGCCTTTTTTTTTGGTTTTGTTTTTACACACCACAACCAACACAATACTTCAGTGGGATAAGAAGACAACAGCTTTTGCAGAGCAACATGAAAGCCCCCCTTTTTCTCATTTACTTACCGTCATATCCCCGAAAGTCAGTTTATATCTTGTTAGGTGGAGAGGTGCTGACTACGTACACCATCCGAGCTTTTTCTTTGTATTTGTCTGTGTGGGGGACACTTCTGTTCACAAGAGTTTTCCTCATCTAACTTCTTCTTATTTTCTCCTCTCTCTCTCTCTCTCCGATTTTTCTTTTCTCTCTCTGTAGTTATTCTTTTTACCCCTCCTTTTTTTAAAGATGTGTACGCTCGTGAAGCATACATATTGTTCAACTTCTTTTTTCTTTCTCTGTGTTACAAAGGGGAATGTGTGTACCTGCAAAATAAAAAAAAATTTTAAAAAAATCAACAAAAAAAAAATTGTTCTCGTTGTGAGATGGGGTGTGTGATACTGTCATTTGAGTGATATTATCATCACCGTCGTAATGTTGTTCTAAAAAAAAATCATTGGTGTATTGTGCTCCCCGTGAACCTTAGTGCTCAGCCGTGGGGAAAAGGGGGGGTAGCAATACCAATTTTTTTTTCCACTACGGCGGCATGAAGGTCGATGGCACGGTACACCATGTCAATTACCGCATTTTGTATTGAAACAAACACCCCACTCACAAAACAGCACCTGTCTTTACGCAGTTCGCGTAAAGGTGATTTGTTTGACAAAAAAAAAGCGGGATTTTTTTTTTGGCATCTATCACAAAAAACAAAAGGAATCCTGGATGTGTATAGAGCATTGAGAGAGAGAGAAGGGAGTTTAAGATGTGTTTATTTTCGTCTTGTAGAGCTTCTAAGACGTTTCTGAAAAGAACATCCAATGTCTTTTGTCTTCTTTGACTTGAAAGTATACTTTTTTGACGTATATTTCCACCCAATCTATGTACGTGACTAGGTTTCTGAGTATAATCCGTTCTCTCTCCCCCACAGGAGTCCCCCCCTTCTGCCCTACTTCATAAAAACCCATTCCAAACCCCCGCTCTTTACTATTGGTTCTGCTGTGTACAGGGGGGGTATTTTGTTGTGCGTGGTTTGCGGTAGAGCTCGCTATGACTTTTTTTTAAAGGTGTGCTGTACACGAGAGGTCCTGCACCTTACTAAAAAAATTTTCTGCTGGAAAAGTGTGTCTGTTTCTTTGGGAGGGTACGTTCCTCATACACCGTTTTTTTTTTACAACGAGTTTGTTTTTGATTCTTTTGTATCCTAAAACCCAAATGGATGCCAAGAGAAAGACTTTGTGTTGAAAAAGAAATTGCATTATAGTCGCGTCTGTGTATTGTATTGAGAGACATATCCAACTTTCAAAAAAAAAAATGTTTGAGATGGCCGTACAACGTGATAAACGATTGTGGTAAAGGAAAAAAGGACGATGGTGAAGTAAATACCTTGGCTTTGTGCTTTCACCGTTGACTTACAACAGTGAAGCCGCAAAGTAAAAGAACAAATCAAGTCATTTATTTCACTGTCGTGTGAGTTTATTACTACCCTGCTTTCGAACATACACGACCCAAAGGGTAGGTAACGCCCCTCTTGTATGGGCTCGCGGTGCGTACAGAATGCCCGGTGCTCGGAGTGGTGCTGAAAACTCTCTCTTGGGTACGGTTTGTTAGTTTTTTTTTTTTTTTTTTTTTTGAGGTAATTACTGGGGGGGGCCGAATAGTAGACCCCGGGTCCACTATTAGGCGAACCGACGGGTATAAATCGGGGGTCTCAGAAAAAAAAATTTTTTTTTCCAAGTTGAATAGTAGACCCCCCCTAAATAGTAGACCCCCCCAAAATTTTTTTTCTGTATTTTTACTAAAACCCTCCTGTCGATGAGGCTGATAGGGTGTGTCAAAATATACTGATTTTTGCTTCTTTGGAAAGATTTGTCACAAAATCTATCCAAAGAAAGAAAAATCAATTTGAAATTTGTAGTTGATCCCCTCTAAAATTTTTCCGCGACTTCCGCAAAAAGTCAAAAAAAACGAAAACCTGGGGGGGGGTCCACTATTCAGCGGAAAAAAAAATTTTCCCCCAGAATTTCTCAGGGGGGGTCCACTATTCAAAGGAAAAAAAATTTAAAAAAACCCAGAATTCCCAGGGGGGGTCTACTATTCAAGGGGGGTCTACTATTCAGGGGGGGTCCACTATTCGGCCCCCCCCAGTAAGCAGGAGGCTCTCACAACGGCGAAGGAAATGGCTTGATTTGTGGTTTTGCTTTGTGCTTTCACCGTTGGCTTGCAACGGTGAAACACCAAAGTAAAAACGACAAAGTCAATTCATTTACTTCGCCGTTGTGCAGACGCATCTTACCCCCCTATATTTTATATGATGTATGTCGAGGGATTTCTCAAAGTTAGCCTTTTTTTTTTTTTTTTCAGTATTGGAGAAAATCTCGTTTTCTTTACATCTTCTGATGTTCGCAGTTGTTTTGACTATTGAGGACTGCTTCAAATACAGTTCCCCCCTTTCTTTTAAGTGATTAGGCACTGATCACAGAGACTGAAGTCCGCCTTTTACCAAACCCATCTCCCCTTTTTTTTCCTAAGTACCCCTGTGTTTGCAGTGATCCCCGTTCATCTGATGAGAAGCGGGAGTAGCACATATCTGATATAAACCACGAAATGGATGTAGGACTGCATGGTTGGGGGGTCCACCCCCGGTCTACACCCGGTCATTGTACCAAAGGTACACTGTTCACGAGCGGGCTGTTGTATTTTCAAGCAAGCGTCTTTTTTTTTTTTCTTTTCCCCGTCTTTTTTCCCCTCGCACTTCACTTTCCGATTCACTACTTCTGGTAGCAATTGTACGGTGCCTACATCGTAGGGCGTAGTGAGGGGAAACAAAGTTACCCCTTTTCCGATGGGAAACATTATTTTTTTTGTGGTTGTGGTAACTGAGGCGATTGTCGACACAACACAACGAAACAACCTTTTTTTTTTTTTCTCTTCATTTTTTCGCCGTGCTTTCACACTCCGCTTATCACTCAAATATGCCCCTTGCCAGTGCACCCCTCCCATGGTATACACCACACCTCGATTTTTTTTTTTTGTCTTTCCCTCAATTCTGTGCTGCAAAAATAACAAAAAAAAAAAAACCACCTGATAGCAAACCACCTCTCACAAACCCTTTTTTTTCTCTCCTTTTCCCTCGTGCGAGTACAAACAAACAAACACAAACAAAAAAAAACATACACAGAAACTAACGAAAAAGAATGAAATGAACGAAAGAAAAAAAACGGTGGGGGTGAGGCTAGTGCATTGTGGAGTATAAAAAAAATCCTAAAGAATACCATCAAAACACGACTGCATCCTCTACCCAGATGCAAACCACGAAATGGATGTAGAACTGCATGGGTGTACACCCCCCCCGGTACAGCCGTTCATTGTACCAACGAGAGGGCTTTTTGTATTTCAACTCTACCTTTTTTTGATGTTATTTTCTGATGGGGAAAATAATACGGTAGAAGTGTTCACAGTACAGCTCACCATTGGGGGAGAGCGGGGGATGTATTTCATTGTGCCTGTATCGATTCTATTCTTTTTCCTATCATATATGAGTGTGCAAGATGCATATTTGACTCTTTCAACTAGGAAATAACTGTTTTTTTTTTTCCCCTCCCTTCGAAGAGTGGAACGAAACAATACGAAAAAAAAAAGAAAAAAAAAACATTCCTCTTCTTTTGCACCTGCCTGGGTGCTTCCCTGCACCAAAAAATAAAAAAACGACAACTTTCCCTGCGTACATCCACGCAAAAAAAATATATATGACACCAAGGAGTCAGACCAGAGCTTTTCTGAATATCCCCTCTGCCCACAATGTATTGAAGGATGAGGTGTGCTTTGTCGGTACAACAGGAACAGATGTCTATACCTTCTGCAGTAGGCTATATTGAGTATTTTTTTTTTTTTACTTTATACCAGTAGGCATGGATGTCCAAAGTACTTGAAGTACTTTTTTCGGATTTTTTATGGTACTTGAAGTACTTGACCCCCCTTTTTTTTCCTCTCAAAATGACAGTCAAGTACTTGAAGATTGATCAAGTACTTGACAGAAATCAAGTACTTGATACCCTATTTTTTTTTTCTCGTACTTTTTTACTTTTTTACCCTCTGGCAGAGTCTGTCAAGTACTTGTTTTCGCAAAAAAACGTCAAGTACTTGATCAAGTACCCACTTTTTTTTTGTACTTGATCAAGTACTTGACGTTTTTTTTGTGAAAAAAGTACTTGACAGAGGGAGAACAAGTAAAAAAGTACTAGAAAAAAAAATAGGGTGTCAAGTACTTGAAGTATCAAGTATTGGATTTTTTGGGGGATCAAGTACTTGATATACTTCAAGTACTTTGGACATCCATGAGTAGGTATAAAGTGATTGTCGATACAAAAAAAAACCCCCCCTCCCTCCCGCCCATTCGTTTCACCGGGGACGAACAAACACCTATTCTCCAGACTTCCAAAAAAAAGTGAACAAAAATAAAATATCCTTTTTTTTTTTTGGTGTACCGTTTTACCTCAAACACAACAACTGTGTACACCGGGCGGTATATACACCTGATCTGTGTCTATGTGAGGCAGACGTTCGGTCTGCGTGCAAAAAAACAACACCACAAAAACAGAAAAAACAGTACATTTGGGTGACATTTTTTTATTTTTATTTTTTTGTGAGTACAAAAAACCACCTCTTTGATGGGACGTTTTTGTCGATACAGCAGAAAAAAGAAGAAAGAGCCGGAAGCAAACCCCCCCCCACCCCACCCCACCCGCCCAACCTCCTCTACATTTAGTACCAAAACAGTAAAAAAAGCAATCTCGTGTTTTTTCTTATTTTTAGCGAGGGTCCTATGCTACACAATTAGGGAAAGGTGTACTGGCTGTATGATGGCTGACATCGTACGAGGTCAATCAGAGGTGCCTGCATGAACAACTACAGCTTTTTTTTCCACGGAGTGTCAGTGCCTGCGTCCCTGAGGCGTTTGCACTATCAACTTCACTTTTTTTTTTTAAACCCCCTCCACTCACCCCTCTCTCCCCTCCACCCCTCACACCACAATCATCAGAAAAGGGGAGCAACACCACTTACCCCTCTCCCCCTTTTTGGGAGCACCCTCCCTCCCCTCCCTCCCCCCCCGCCAAGCACAAAGAGCTTAGGTTTCTTAAGCTTCTCTATTAGAGGCGGACTTTTTTTTAGCTCTCCACCTTCACCCCTTCACCCTCCGTCCCCTCTGTTTTAAGATGGGGGAGTACCGACCAGGTGACAAAGTGGAGCTGCACGGTCTTGTGAAGATGCTTGAATTGAACGGCCAGCAGGGGCAGGTCATTTGTAGGCAGAACGACCGTTTTGTGATTCGTCTTCCTGAAGGGGATCATGCGATAAAGGCGGCGAATTGCAAGCCTGTGGGTACTCCTATCACCTCAACCACCACCACTACCACCCAAGACCACCACAAAGACCGCCACGACAGGGACAGAAGAAGCCACCACAACGACACCTCACGACACCGCGAACGCGATCACCGAGAGCGGGATCACAGAGAGCACAGAGAGCACAGAGGGGACCGGGATGGACGTAGAGAAGGGGAACGGAGCAGTCGTGGCAGGGATGGGGGACGGGAGCGGCGAGATTTGAGGGGGTTCACCTTAGACCCTGGCGCAGACGCGAAGAGCAGCAACACCGCTACCCCTGCCCCCACCCCCACCCCTACCCCCACCCCCACCCCCTCCGCACCGATCGCAGCACAGACCCCAGACATGGCCGCGGTATTAGGTGCCGCGAATAACAACCCTGCTCAAATGCAGCAGATCGCCGCAATGTCCGTTCTGATGCAACACATGCAACAACAGGAGATCATGCAGAGGCAACAGCAGTTTACCACGATTTTGAATACTCTAATGGGCCAGCCGCAGCTCATGAGCAACCTAGGGATGGGGTTGCAGGGGCAACCCATACAGGGGGGGCACATCCAACACCATCATCACCACCACAACCACAACCACAACCAGCAGCAGCAGCAGCAGCAGCATCATCACCAGCAACAACCCCACCAAGAGCGTAACCAACGCCGTCGTCGTGACGACGAAGTCTCCCGCCCTGAAGGGTGTGTTGTCCTGGTCGTCATGCGTGGTGGGGTAGGCGTCGGGCTGCTTGACAGCGGGATGTTCGAGATGGCAGATTTGGATCAGGTGTACTGGATTTTCTCGCAGTTTGGGCAGGTTGAAAAGGCGTCACTGTTTCTTCGTGATGAATACGTGCAGGCGTTGATTCAGTACGCAACACCGGATGCGGCGTGTATGTGTCGTGCACACCTCAACGGGAAGAGTGTGTGGACGGGCGTGGGGGGGCCGGCTAAGGCATCAGACGCGCCGGTGTTGGCTGTGATGCAGAGTGCGCATAAGGAGTTGTCGTTTCCGAAGCCAGACATTCGGAACAGGGAGTACGCAGGGCGGAATGCAGACCTGGACCAGATGATCCGCCAGAGCGACGCACGCACCACACAGAGCAACCCAAACCGCACCATCGGTGACTCAACCACACGCCAAGACATGGAGGCGGCAGGCTACACCGGTGTGCGTGGCTTCCTCTGGGGCCGTCCTGTCTCCTGGGGTACAGGCTTCTTCGACCCACCCCAGCCAGAGAGCGAACGTTGGCAACTCCCCAAGGGCGAGGCCACCCAGGGTAAGGTCGGTGACTGTGTCCTCATCTCGCATCTCCCAAGCAATGATTGGCCGGCGTCGAAGCTTTGGGGGTTGGTGGGAGTCTACGGTGAGGTATCACACCCTTTTCTTGCGTTCTTTTTTAAATTGTTCAGGATGTGCCCACATTTTTTTACACATTCTGTTTGGCCGCAAGGTGATTTTTTGTGCTTTCATCCATGGCTGGCATCGTGGGTGTTGAGGTGTCTGCAGCAGGATATCATTTTTTTTACAAATAATTGTAAATCTCATTGACTCTGGTAACCAAAAAATGGTCGGTACTTTTATGGTGACTTAATTTAAACCCAATATTTTCTTACAACAACACATTGCAGCTCGTTGCGGTGAAAATGCTTCAAAAGTACGCAGACGCAGCGCTGGTGCAGTACACGAACAGCACTGGTGCTGAGGCTGCCATCGAAAAATTGGACCAGCTCAACCTCTCGGGTGTCGTGCTGACAGCACAACGCAGCAAGCATGCGAACGCGTTGAACTGGAAGGGTGCACAGAGCGGCCTCGACCGCTTCATGTGCACCACAGACGAACGCTCTGCTCCACAGCCCGTACGCAACTCACCTTCCCCATCCAAGCACGTCGTCATACATGGCCTCACCAAAGGTATTTCACTGATTCTTTTAATAAGCTCTCTTTTTGACAGATTTTAGGTTCATTTAAACCTTTCCCCCCCGTCCATCGTACTATCAACTTCAACACCCTTTTTTGGCCTGCTTATGATAGGGCTGTTGTGCTTTCATGGCATTGTATGTCGGAGGTACCTGCATCATATAACTTTACTTTCTTTGAGAATTTTTTTTTGCCTCTTTTGAAAGAATGCCTGATTAGAAGAGTTTTCGATCCGTCGCACCTCTCTACTCTTTAATGATTGAGGTGAGGGGATGCCGTCTGTACGTATCCTAGCCCTTTTTGGATAATATTTGAGATTTTGGGGAGCGATAGTTAATAATAGAGGTTTTTGAAGGAGATTCTGTACAAAATATAGTTTAACAACATTCATTCCACAGAATTGGTAGACTCGTCGGATATGTTCGAGGACTTCCTCGCACAGCTGAAGCTGTCGAAGGATGCTGTTGTGCCTAACAGTGAAAATTTGACCGCAACGTACACTGCAGGATCTGTCGAGGTATGGCCACAAAGTCGCGTATTGTTGTTTTCTTTTTCAAACAATCCTATCGGGGAGTGAAAAGGTAACTGAGACCTTTTTTTTTTTTTTTCAAATGTAAACGAAATGGATGTAGGACTGTATTGTTGGGGGTCATCCGGGACACTGTCAAGAGGGGGTTTGTAACTTTTTGTGTTTTCATCCGGATGGCTGGCATCGTACGAGGGACAGTCGGAGGTGCCTGCATCAATAACTTCACTTACACTTTGTAATGCCAAACCACATTTTTCTCTGACTACAGGATGCAGTAGAATTCGTCTGCGCGCATAACGGAACGAAGTTCCCGTGCAAAATTGCTGCAGGTAGGGTAACCATTCACATAAGCTTCGCCGCACTCTGAGGGGGGGTGATTTCTCCTCTTTTGTTTGCACCCTTTGAATGCAGTGGCTTACAGTCTCAAAAATTGTGGAGAAAAACAAAGCCAAGTTGATTGCTTTATTGGGCTGTTTTATTTGTTTTTTTTTGTGTGTTATTTTCTCTTTTTTTGATGAGCAACGTATCGCTATTCACTTTTCTATCAAAGTCATTGAATTTTTTTTTTTGGACAAAACAACGTAGGGGGGGGTATATCTAGCGACCCTTCGTCTCATCGGATCACCCCCCTTTTTGAAAAGATAGATGTGTGCACCCTGATGCACATTTTTTGTTTTCAATTTCTTTTTTTCTAACAACACTTTTTTTTAGTTTCATTGTTTTTGATCTCCCGCGCGTCTTTGTGTTGCGCTTTTTGCATTATTTTTTCCTTCATCAGACCTTTGTGATTATTTTTTTAGACCCCCCAAAAAAATAAGTGGAAATTTGCACAGGTGGCAGTACTAACTATCTCAACCCCTTTTTTTAAAAAGGGGTCGACTCAAAATTTTTTTCAAAAAAAAAAACGAGAGGAGATGTGATGAGGGTCACTAAAGTTGCTTTTGCAAAAGGGATGGGGTTCACTTATCCACTTTCCCCCCCCCCCCCCCCTTTTTATGATTGATATCTCTTATGTGCGTAGCCGGCAGTGTTTCATGGTGAAACATATTTTTTTTTGGGAATAGACAGGGTTTAGAGGGGCTTTTTTATGAGATCTTTTTTTTCTCCACCCCCCCCCCCACTTCTCTTCCTCGCCCTCTTTTAGGTTTGGTTTGGTTTGTGTTTTATTTCAAAAAAAAAAAGGTATCCAGCACCCCTCTTTGTTTCTTCTTCCTCTCCCTCTCTCTCTCTCTCTCACCCCTCCTCCACCTTCCCTACCAGAAAAAATACACAAAATAAGGGGGGGGAAAAGCGCATTTTTTTTAAACCATATTTGCAGGAAAGGTTCCCCTCCTGGAGAAAGTTTCTTTTTTTTGTTTCTCTCTTTTTTTTCAGTCCGCATTATTTTAACTGAAAAAACCCCCCCTTTAATATCTTTCTGACCATCTTTCTTTTCTCTTGATTCAAATTTTTATTTCAAACACAACAACAATCATCTACAACGGATACTCTACAGGCAGGTTGCATTTTGCATGGAGGTGACAGAATCGCACGGGGGTGCTGCCGTCACAAACAACCCCGCTGCTTCTCTTCCCGAAGAGGTGACTGAATTGATCGGAGAGAACGTCGCCCCTCCTCCTCCTCCTGCTCTTCCCAAAGAAGAACCTGAATCAAATGGGGCAGCCGCAAACAACCCCGTTGCTTCTCTTCCCAAGGAGGTGACTGAATTGAGTGGAGACAGTATCGCCCCTCCTCCTTCTCTTCCCAAAGAGGAACCTGAATCAAATGGGGCAGCCACAAAGAACTCTGCAGCTTCTCTTCCCTCCAAAGAACTGAATGAATTGATCGGAGACAGTGTCGCCCCTCCTCCTCCTCCTTCTCTTCCTCTTCCCAAAGAAGCAAATGGAGCTGCCACAAACAACCTCGTTGCTTCTCTTCCCAAGGAGGTGACTGAATTGAGCGGAGAGAACGTCGCCCCTCCTCCTTCTCCTCTTCCTGCTCTTCCCAAAGAGGAACCTGAATCAAATGGATCTTCTTCAACCAACCCGTCTGTTGCTTCCAAAGAAGTGATTGCGAATGGAGCTCCGATCAACCCCTTTTCCAAAAGAACACAACAAAAACCAAAGCAATGCTACGCAGCGTATATGCGAAGGGCTGCCGATCGGCATGGGGTAACAGGGTGTACTGTGGACTATAAAGGACTGTCCTGTGTTATTTATGAGGCCTGCTTTAAGGAAGATATTCCCTTAGAGATTTCACAGTGGATGTCACCTGCTGACCATCACGCCGTAAAGCGGGCAGCATTTGCAAGATCTGTCGCTTCCCCTGCAGGGGAAGCTGACACTTCCTTCACCGCGCTTTCAATAGGAGAATCAGGTTCCCCCATCATCCAATCCCGCTTCGGCAGAAGAAGGCAAAACTCCACCAACGATTCCATGTGTGTCTCTGAAAACTCATCATTCAAAGTACCTGAAATGTCTCGATCTGACGGAATCATGGCGATCTCACCCTTCTCCACAGTACAACCCCCCAAAGATTTCTTTTGCGAAGCAGCAGAATCCGTGGTATCATCAGACGGAGATTTAGAAGGGGAGGGAGAAAATATGCTGCCCGCACTAGAGAAAATAACAGAGGATGCAGCATTGTTTGCACCCTCCCCTTTGGGGTGTACACCAGCTCTATGTGGCCCAAGACCGTCAGAGTTTAAAACAACAGCAACACCTTCATTTAAATACCTTGTTGAACCAGCATCTTTCAGTGAAAACCCTATTGCGGTGGAAGGTAAGGTAGACCCAGGTGATAAGATGGATAAATCTGTACCAAAGCTCTCAAAGCGTCAACGTGCCCGCGATGCAATCCCGGAGCTAGAGAACAGTGTAGCCGACTCCATTGGCTCCTACGCGGTGAACGACGATAGCATGAACACAGCCAGTTTTGAGGATGAATTTGGACCGGGTCATTCCCCTGGTTCCCTTGGTGTGATGCAGTGGAAGTGTGCACGAGCGTTTGAGGAACAGCTCCGATCCGAAATGACGTTCGTAGATGACATCTGTATTAACAAATCCAGCCTCGTTGCAAAAAGGGTGTCCCGTGTATTAAAGAGTGGCCGGCAGGTGGCGTCATACTATTCAGGGTTGTTGGAGCAAAGGGAAAAGGAGCAGGCGTCTTCACCAAATGTTTCACCCCTATTAGGCCCATCACCTGACCCACCTGAGGAAGATAAAGGGGCAAAGCAGGTGCAGACGGCACAGCTTTTGGGGTATAGAACCACTCAGCATGTTTCGATTTTGATACAACAACTGCGTTTTGCGCATGAAGATGCAGCGTTTTTGCTGTGGTTTATGACGTTAAATTGCATCGCAGTAGGGAAATTAGTACGGAAATATAGGAGAAGCCTGCCGTCTGAGGCACCAGAGGATTTTCAACCACTTCAGGTAATCAATTCCTCTGAACGCACCGAGCCTGCCCCACGCAAGGCGGATTCGAGTCATTGGTATTTCATGAAGATGGGGCCCGAACAGATGCTTGAGACCATGTCTCGCGTGGAGAAGTTGTACTCTGTCATTGCCGAGCTTGCGCCTGGTCTGGCACCGAATATTTATCACCGCGCAAACGACGACTCTGTGTGTGGCGACATGGATTTTTTATTGCAGACGTATCGACACTATCTTCCGAGGTGGTCTTTACCGCAGAACTGTTCTCCACTGCAGACCAGCCGGGTCCCGTTGTGGCAGAACGGTGAGGAGGGAGCCAAAAGGGCTGCGGGTGGGGGGCGTAGGTTGGGGATCATACCAGCTGCTGCCGCCTCTGCTGCTGCGGCTGCAACCAGAAAGCATTTTCGGAATAAACACAAACAGTGCAACCGTCTTACCACGAGAGGGGATGCACCCCCTACAGAACCAACTGTACAGCAAGGTGCTCGGTCGAGAATGCGCAAGCCTGGGAGAACTGCGGTGTTTTATTCGTACAATGCGAAACCAAAAACAAAGAGGGAAGAGCAGGCTCCGATGCCACAACCTCAACAGACCCAACCTGTTCAACCACAGTCCGGCGCAAAACTGTTCCACCCAGGAGAACAAATTCTCGACTGCTACGAAATAGGGGATGTCGTTGGGGAAGGGACCTACGGCATCGTTGTGCAGGCCTGGTCCGTCACCTCGGGGGACCCGGTGGCGATCAAAACGATTACCTGCGCGTGGTCGCACCCGGTCTTAGGGCAGAGGGCATACAGAGAGGTACAGATCCTCCAGCAAATCGCACATCCGCATATTACCCCCATCATCGACGTCTTTGTCAGCGAAGGGTCTTCTAAGGCGGTTTACATTGTTATGCCCTTTTTCCCACATACCTGCGAGAATCTGTTGATAGACCGGCAGCTCAGCCCGCTTCATAAAAAGGGGTTTGCATTGGAGCTTCTCTCTGCCCTCGCGTATCTTCATTCACGTGGCGTCGTTCATCGTGACGTAAAACTCTCGAACATCCTAGTAGATGACACCCCTTCGGCTTACCTCTCCGATTTTGGTCTGTCCAGAACGCTGTCCTCTGGTGAGAAGGCTGCTCCTGCTGGGGCCGTTGCAGATATGAGAGACCACCCTGACTACATCCAAACCCAATGGTACCGTGCCCCAGAAGTGCTCCTTTGCAGCAAAACCGTCGAAGAAGGGGCAGATATGTGGTCCATGGGGTGTATCCTTGCGGAAATGATGACTGGGGTCCCTCTCTTCCCTGGGCAAGATGATATGCATCAGTTGGAACTAATTTTGTCTTCCTGCTCCAGTGAAAAAGGTTCTTTGACAGATCTTTTGGAGGAGAAGTTAAGTGAAAATACTCATTCGGTTACCGTCAAGCTTTCGAAGAAGAAAACATTGAGTGAAGCGGTGGGGGAGTGTTGGGTGACGGGGTCTTCCGGGAGGGATTCCAAGGTGGAAGCGGATGAGTACTGTGAGGTTGCCCCGACGGATTTGGCATTGGATTTAATCAAAAAACTGTTGCAGTTTAATCCAGAGTCGCGGATTTTTGCGAGACGTGCTATGCACCACAAATGGTTTCTCGAAGAGCCGTCTCTACCGCTTTCTTCAATCGAAGTTGCCATCAACGATGCAGCACGCTTTGAAGGGGAAGACCACGTGGTTCTCGACCTCCCATGCGATGAACTACACAACACCGATGCATACCGCTCAGCCGTTGCAGACAAAGCAGCTACATCCTATCGCCGCAAAATCCAATCCCTAAAAGTCGACCGTTCCAAAGCTGCGGTTACAATCCAACGCTTCTGGAGATGGAAAACCGGACGGTTAGTCCTGGCCTCATCTTTTTCTATTACAGACCGTGATGTCTCAAATCTGGTGTTCGCAAACTACTCGAAAAATCCGATCGATCTAAACGCACAACCGAGAATGGGTGATCGTGAGTTTCAATTGCGTACGATTCAGAGGGATGGGGGGAACGATACGGCAAGCAGTGCGGTAAAGGAGCCAAAAGTGGTGCTAAGCCACCTATACCCAAGAGCGAGTTCGAGGCCTCTGTCTGGAGGGAGGTTGCTTCCAGGGGGGAGGTCGCCTGCACCCCCGTCTCCGTACCTTTCGCCGCTACGTGGTGGTGTGCAGCAGCAGAGTGCTGGCAAGAAGACCGTCCCCCGCAGGCGCAGCGTCGGCCGTCCCCCGCGCCATCCACAGCATTGCCCAGCAGATGGAGGCAACAACTGGGAGTCCTACTGTGGGGCGGGGTGTGTTCTGGCGTGATTTATTGACGTGGTTTGTTTAAAAGGGGATAAAGGGGGATTCTAATATACCGTAACTGTAATGTTGGGACGTAAAAAAGTTGAAACGTAAAAATGTTGGGACAGCTGGGGCGAAAAATTGCCGTCTAAACATAGATCGACTCTAATACTACGTCCACCCCCAGGAACATCTGATCGTTCTCTTTTAGTGTGCGCAGAGAGGCGGTCGTCGTGGCTGTGGATACCACGGTGAATGTTATGTTGTGCTTTTTCTCTTTTGGTAGCTTCGTGGAGGAGAGGTAGGGGGAGAGAGAAAAAAGCCGTTGAACAGTGGTTGTTAAGAGCGCTTTAATGAGCGGGAGGGGGGTAAGGTGACAAAAAGGGAAGAGCAGAAATTCTACACAAAAAGTGCCTGCGTGTGTGCAGAGTGGCGTTTTCTCAATTGTCATTAGTGGGACCGGGGGGGTTTTTTTTTCTTTGGGGGGGTTTTTCTTGCAAACAGCGTGTAAGCTTTTTTGTTTTGTTTTCTTCCCCCGCTGATGTGCGTTATCGTCATATATTTATCAGGCAATCTCTCGAAAAAAAATGGATGTTAGGTAAGACTGCATGGTGCACATGGTCATATCGTCGTTGTCAATGTACCCAAGGTACAGAGGGCTTTTGTATTTCAACTCAAATTTATTTTTAGGTGACCTCAGCACTGCGCGGCTTAGGACCATCTCGCCCAAAATGTTCTCTCTCTCTCTCTCTCTCTCTCTCTCTCTCTCTCTCTCTCTCTCTCTCTCTCTCTCTCTCTCTCTCTCTCTCTCTCTCTCTCTCTCTCTCTCTCTCTCTCTCTCTCTCTCTCTCTCTCTCTCTCTCTCTCTCTCTCTCTCTCTCTCTCTCTCTCTCTCTCTCTCTCTCTCTCTCTCTCTCTCTTTTAGTAGCTAGCTAAGCAGCTTTGCTGCGTCTTGGGAGGTCTAGGAGAATGATTACATGATCAATGGTTTGATAAAATGATTAGGGCTTGAACCTCTTTGCAATATATCAATAGATTCACTTTTCTCCACTTGCTTCGGCAAGGATGGAAGGGGAAAGACGGCACGGAAACTCACAACAACAAAAACACACAAATTTTCAGGAAAATTTTGCATTTTTTGGTTTCCCTACCTCTCTCTTCCCCCGTACATAATTAATGTACGGGGGAAGAGAGAGGTAGGGAAACCAAAAAATGCAAAATTTTCCTGAAAATTTGTGTGTTTTTGTTGTTGTGAGTTTCCGTGCCGTCTTTCCCCTTCCATCCTTGCCGAAGCAAGTGGAGAAAAGTGAATCTATTGATATATTGCAAAGAGGTTCAAGCCCTAATCATTTTATCAAACCATTGATCATGTAATCATTCTCCTAGACCTCCCAAGACGCAGCAAAGCTGCTTAGCTAGCTACTAAAAGGGAGGTCTAGAGAATATGATCTGTGGTGTGATGTGTGTGTGTAGGACGACCTTCAAATTTGTTCCAAAACTAATCCATAAAAAAGGAAGGGAGTGGGAGGGGTACCGTTTTGTTGTATTATGTACGGGGGAAGAGAGAGGTATTCCGTTTGAACCCTTTGACTCATACGCCCTGTAGTATGACGGCCCCGCCCCCATCCCGATGATGAATATGTCGCCCAAGACACTCCGCAGGTCGTTTAGTACGAGAAGTCCGGTGCTTTGCAATCCGGATTTCAGATCCAGGGAAAAGCAGTCTTCGTTCACGTCCTCACTAGTGCTCGGTGTGGGGTCCATGTGAAAAAGAAATTATTAACGTACACTGACACTGTGTCGTTAGCTGAAGCAAAAAAGTGATTTATCATGGGGCGGACTACACGGCGCACCCATCTGAAGCTAAACAAAAAATAAAAAAGACCACGTGACAAAGTCTCAAACCATAAACCGTCTAAACCACCTCGGAGAACACGAACCCCTCACCGGAGGCTCTGATGTGCTGGCTGCGGAGGGGCGCCTTCTGTGAATATCCGGCCGATTGCGTCCGTCGGGAGAGCTCGTCGGCGGGCATCACATCGGTTGCGATCCAACGTGTCTCGAGAGAAAAGGGATTCACGACATCATACATCTGTTGCAGGAAAAAGTTACCTACCCTAGTACGTGAGTGTCCTTTTCTCGCGCAGTGTGCCAGTCCCATGTTGTCCACCATGAGCAGCACTCCCCCTTCATCGTCGCCCTGCGCCATGGCAATCCCCTTCGCCGCCGCCGCTGCTTCGAGGGCGAATATCGCTGTGTGATCATGCACGCCACGCCATGTACCCCAGGCCTCCGACGCATACGCTTCTCCCCACTTCTGCCAAATCACCCCCCAGCCGGTAGTCGATGCATCAGTCCAGACGACCGTACGGAAGCGTTTCGGACGCACCGGGAGGGAGAACCACGCGCTAGTTGAAAGCGCCGCGTTCGTGGCCTCGTGGATCTGCACGTGCAGCTCGTCCGGAGTATCCACCGTGGACGTCCACGACCTCTCCCCCAGTGCGATCTGTCGTGCCCAGGTGCTCATGCAGGCCAGAACTGCAGGGAAGTAGCACAACGGCCTTGCCATCACGTGCGTCACGCGAAAGAAGACACCAAGCACCTGCCATACCTCCTGGAGGGAGTGAGTCCTGCCGGCGTTAAAAACGCGGACACGTCTCAGTTTCCCCCTGCGCCACTCCTCCGGGAACCTGAAGGTGTTGTCGACTAGACACCACTGAACACCTATGTACGTCACGTATTGCTGTGGTGTCAGTGTGGACTTCTCGACGTTGATCTCCGCGTTGGCGAACTCCGTCCTCCCCCGAAGCAGCGCCACTCGTGCCAATGTCTCCGCGTGCGTGTTACCGAAGATGATGATGTCGTCGAGGTACACTGCTGCGCCTACGTCCAGCAGCTTACCCACCAACGCCTCGGAGCCCTTCTGAGCGACGTATGGAGCGTACGACCAGCCCATGGGGAGGCGCAACCACCTGTACCACGTCCCCTCTCTACGGAAACAAAAGAAAGACGCCGTTTTGTCGCATAACGGCATCTGGTGGAACCACCCTTTCATGTCCACAATCGCAGCCCATCTCGCTTTGTGGTGACGTAGCTTTTCGAATAATTGCGGTGGCGAGAAGAGAGAAAAACTTGGAGGTTTTGGCATGCGGTGGTTAACTGGCTTCCCGTTCACGATAGTTCGATGAATGTGTCGTTGACGCTTTGGTGTCGTAAATATCTCTCTCTTCCCCCGTACATAATACAACAAAACGGTACCCCTCCCACTCCCTTCCTTTTTTATGGATTAGTTTTGGAACAAATTTGAAGGTCGTCCTACACACACACATCACACCACAGATCATATTCTCTAGACCTCCCTCTCTCTCTCTCTCTCTCTCTCTCTCTCTCTCTCTCTCTCTCTCTCTCTCTCTCTCTCTCTCTCTCTCTCTCTCTCTCTCTCTCTCTCTCTCTCTCTCTCTCTCTCTCTCTCTCTTTAACGCTATTTTTTCAGGTTTGTGCATGATGCGCATTCATTTTTTGAAGTTATCCCTCTTCTTCAAGGTGACTAAACACATGAGAGGCTTTGGGGCACCTTCTAAAACTTTTAAAACATTGTAACCACGGCCTATCTGCCTATTCTCACTTCTCCCTCTCCCCCTCCCCCCAAATTGCTAGCTTTATTGCCTCCTACTCTCATCTTAGGCACAGCGTGGTTCCTTCATCCAGGCCCCTACCCAAAGGGTAAGTTTGGTAGCCTAGTGTATATGGCCCTTTAGCTCTTTTGGGGGCTCTTGTTTTGGGAAGGACGTCACAACGAGACACATCTCACATCAGGTAACTAAAGCAGGCGGCCTTTTCCACAATGCTCTTTTTTGTTGCTGTTGTGTCGACAATCGCCTAAGTGCCTGCTTGAGGAACCTAGGGTCGAAGCCTTGTGTACTACGGAAGGTATAGACTTTTTTTTAGGTTGAGGTGTGTGTGCCGTTGTTGTATGTGCCAAAACAAGCCCCGCCAAAAAAAAAAAAAACTTGGTTGTATTAGTGGTACGCACTCTAAGGCAGTGATGGCTGCAGACGTCTGCAATCCATCAACTGTCTAGGGTGGCCACACTAATACAACTAAGTTTTCAAAAAAAAATAATTGTTCGCTCGACGCTGTGAGACCTACCTCGGTAGGCTATTGTCGAGGCTGCAACCGACAAAACAAAATAAGAGAACAAAAATTCTGGCCATACATAATGGCACGACCGTTTCTAATGACAACTTTTTTTTCTTTTTTTTGGAACAAGAATAAGCGTTCTAACCATATGTGGTTTGTGGAGTCGTTGTATTTCTATTTTATTTTGCATGGTAATTTGTGAAAAAAAAGAAAATACGACTAGCATGGTGTCTGGACTGCCAATTTTTTTTGTTGTCGTAAGGACCACTGACCGAATTTTCTTTTTTATTTGATTTTTTTTTATATTTGCAACAGTGTCGTTCATTCACAACAAAAGCAGTCCCCCGTCTCCTTTTGCAGCATAAAAGAATCTTTAAAAAAAAAGCTCCGTACATTTCCCCCCATATTTTCCCCTCCCTACTGTGATACATGCCGAACAGAAATTTCCCGCAGCTGATTTCAAACCGCGCCTCTTTTATTAACTCAGACATTTACTGGTTCCCTAGGAAGATCGATCAGGGGTGCCCTTATTTAAAAAAATTTTTAACCCACCCTATCCCCCAAACTTTTGATGATGCAACTTTTGTGTATACCACGGCACTCGAATGCATAAACAACAAATAAAAGCGACTTTCCAGAGTTGAGGACGACCTCCGTCTATATCTTTTAAGTACAATAGCCTTCGGGCGACATTGAGTACAGATCCTGCACTAGCAGGTGATTGTCGACACAAACAAAAAATTCAGACCGACCCATCACTCAAACAACCCCCTTTTTCATCAGAACAGAAACAAGACACACCCCTTGTCCCCCCACATACACCCTTACACTTTTTTGCTTTCTCAAAAAAAAAAAAAAAAAAACAGCCGCCGTTTTTTTTTTTTCCCCCCTCTACCCTCTCCCCCCCCCCTTCCTTTTTTGCCTTTTTTTTGATCTTCTTCTTCTACTTCCTCAGCGCTTCTCCGCAACCTTGCCAAGGCAGTTGTTTTTTGTTCGTCTTCCTTCTTCTTCTTCGTCTCTCTTTCTTTCCCCCCCCCCTTTTTTTTAGCGGTTTCTTTTAGGGCTTAGAAATGAGCAGAAGCAGCAAACCCATCAATCCACCAAAACCGATTGGTGGTGGCAAGAAGGAATACACTGTCCACGGAGGGAAGTTTATCGTAGATGAAAAATACGATATTGTGAAAACGGTTGGGACTGGGGCGTATGGAATTGTGTGCAGCGCGTGTGACACAGACACAACAGAGAAGGTGGCGATCAAGAAGATCGGGAAGGTGTTCGACGACCTCGTGGACGGCAAGCGTATATTGAGAGAAATCAAGCTTCTGAGTTTCCTGAACCACGAAAACATCATCAGCATCAAGGACCTTTTGAGACCAGGAAGCCGCGATGACTTTGAGGATATTTACTTCGCCTCTGAATTAATGGTATACACACTTTTTTTTTTGGATATTTTCTGGAATGGAAACCCACGCAGCTGATACTGCGCGATAACGAATGTGATCAAGGTGACTAAGCATGAGAGAGCTTAGGGTCACCTTATACACCTTTTTTTCGAGCGGAAGCGGGAGTAGTACATCTCAGATGTAAATCGCAAAATGGATGTAGGACTACATGGTTGGGGTGTCCACCCCCGGTCATACCAAGGTACACTGTTCACGAGAGGGCTGTGTATTTCAAGTCAACTTTTTTCTTTCTTTTTGAAGTGTTAGAATCAATACAGCCAAAATATGCGACCATTTGCCCATTTTCTCACCACAACAGGACACCGATCTCCACCAAATTATCCGGTCGAAGCAGAAGCTGACCGACGAGCACCACCAATACTTCATCTACCAGGCACTGCGGGCGTTGAAGTACATCCATAGTGCGAACATCCTTCATCGCGACCTTAAGCCGGGCAACCTCCTTGTGAACGGCAACTGCGATCTTCTGATATGCGACTTCGGGCTTGCCAGAGGCTACGACAAGAACGAGCTGACCGACTACGTGGTGACACGCTGGTACCGCCCCCCGGAGCTGCTGCTGCTCTCCAACCACTACTCCCCAGCAGTCGACATCTGGTCCATCGGGTGCATCCTTGCAGAACTCCTTAACAGGAAGCCGCTCTTCCCCGGCCGTGACTACATCAACCAGATCAACATCATCACCAACGCGCTCGGCGTTCCCTCAGAGGAGGACATGGAGGAGATCAAGAGCGAGGAAGCCGTCAGGTACCTTAAGTCCATCAAGAAGAAGCCTGCCGTCCCTCTCTCCACCCTCGTGCCGAGTGCAAGGTATTGTAAGATGAGATGTTATGAAGTGATATTGATCTTATAAAATCTTATAAAACGGCCGATCTGAGTCCTTTTCGTGAGTAAACTTTTTGGAAAAGTGGAGATTTGCACACAACTGTGGCAACACAACCCGAGGCAACTACACTACTCGAAGAAAACAACCAAGTTTTTAAATAAAAGACAGTGTTTTTCTGCATAGCGAAGACTGTCTGAAAGGCGGTACCAAACAAACAGTTTATGGGAGAAGAATACAAAACAACACAAAAAACAAAACAAATTACAGCAAAAACGCGATTGACTTAATCGAGAAAATGCTTGTGTTCAACCCGAGCAAGCGTATCACCGCAGAAGAAGCTCTTGCACACCCCTACCTTGCGTATGTTCAATAAAAATCCATTATAAAAATGTACACTCGCACACAGATGGGGCTGCTCAGCCCCATCCCTCACCGTTTGATTTCTTGTTTTTTTTGTTTTGTTTTTTTAGCATTACTGGGCCATCTATGAACGGGGAGAGATTTTTTTCACTAGCTCTCAGTAAGCTCTCGCAAGCTCTCACAGCCTGTTGCGGCACGGCAGAGATGGCCAATTACTTAATTTCATTTTCAAGCACCGTACCCCTTCTCTTTGCTCTCTTTTAAGGATCCTATGAAGAAAATCCATGGCTGCTATCTAGTGATAGCAGTCTATAATTAAACAAAATTTTCAAGCACCGTGGGTCTCAGGTTCAGTTTAACTTTTTACTTTTCTCTTCCTGTACACAGACAGCTGCACGACCCCAATGACGAGCCGATGTGCCAGAAGAAGTTCTACTGGGACAGGGTATGCCATCCTCAAGCTTCTCTGCTTCGCCCCCCCCCCCCCCCCCCCCCCCCTCCCCCTAGTACTCAAGTCAACTCGTTGTGATCTATCACCCTTTTCATCCTCCCCTACTAAAAAAAGCAAATTTGAAAAACCCCCGTTTTTTCCTGCTGTTTATCATTTTTTTTTGCGTATATTTCCTTGGTAGCCATGCAAAGTGAATACCACTGTTGTGTAGACTGCGGAAAGGGTATTTTTCATAAAAAGCTGCTCTCAAGAAGGGTTCAGGACGAACACGTGCGTCTACACCTTCCATAGGGCAAAAAGGCTTCAAAATATAATACACCAAATCCGAGCGTTTTCTCTTATCAATGGTGGGGAAATTAGGTGATTATTGACACAAAAAAAAACGCATTTTATAGGAAAATTTTGTGGTATCAAAATACATTACATGACATTACTGTACATCTTACACCTTGCAGGATTCATGCGAACTCACACACGAAGAGCTTCGGAGCGGGCTGTGGGAGGAGATTTTGAAATTCCACCCAAAGCCTTGGGAAGAAACAGCAGCAGGGCTCTCGCAAGCAGCGGTACAGTCACTCTCTCAGCCTCCGCAGGACGAAGGTAACTAGAGGCCTTCCTTTTTTTTCGAGGGTCAAAAAATAAGGGTCAAAGGCGGTCAAAAATTTGACGTTTTTCCCCCTCTTTTTCTTTTTGTTTCATTCTAGCACGTTTACCTGTGCCAACGAGACGCAGTAGGTGGGGGAGGGATGAGATGTAGATAGGAGAAGCGGGGGTTGGTGTGTGGCAGAGTGGGGTACCTCTTGAGTGTTCGATTATGTTTTCTTTTCTTTTTTTTTAAACGATAGTGATGAAAAAGATGTATGTGCACGAGAGGCGTATTAATCTTGCGAACTTTTTTTTTTTTTGTCCTCTCCCTTGCCTGTCACTTTCATGCCGTATCCCCCTTTTTTTTACCTATTCCTCAGTAGCCCACCCCTTATCTGACATTCCCCCCCTCCCCCATTCACCCCTTTCACCTGTTCGTTTTGTGTCGGGAAAGATTAACTTTGCATACCGGCTTTAAAAAGGAAAGAAAAAAAAAAAACAGTTTTATTTGGTTTTGCGTTTTGTAAAAAAAAGGAAACATTTTTGTGGGGTACATATTTTAAAAAAAAAAACTGACAGTGGAGCTTGGTGGCAACTACACTATTCCAACAATTTTTTCAAAAAAAAAAACAAGGTGTGTATGAGTTTGAAGGCAGTTATGGGAAGTTCCTAAGAGCAAGACATTGCCCCACGAGAGGAGTGCATTCACCTTTAAAAACCTTTATTTTTTTTTGTGGGGGTGTGTGAGAGGTGCAGCTACCTTTTTCTTTTAAGGTGTGTGTGTGTGTGTGTGTGTGTGTTCACAGAGAGTGGGCACCTTTTGCGTTCTTTGTTTTCTCTCTCTTTTTTCCCCCCTGGTTTTTCTTTATAGGCACAAAACCCCTTATCTTACCCCCCAATACACCTTGGGTATCCTGAAGGTTTCACCGTTAAAAAAAAATGCTGATTTTTTTTTTTTTTTCAAACAACAGCCTGCTTTTATTGTAAGAGAGACGGTTTCACTCCTACGAGCTTCAAAGGAATGGGACTGCGAAAAAGCTCACCGATTCGATACGCATTTTCCTGATGTCTTTTATCAGAGGCGTGTGCAGTTTTTTTTTTTTTTCCCGCATTTTTTCCTCCTCCAATACACCATGTGGCAACGATGAAAGGGGAAATCATTAAAGAGAGAGCTGTAGAACAGACCGAGGTGTATTTAAGGCACACAACCGTTGTTTTCAATCTATTTTTTTTTAACCCCCCCCCCCTTTCAGAAATTATACCTCCCTGAAAGATAGGAGGAGAGTAAAAGAGGTGGAGGGGGAGGGGAGTTTTTTTTTTCTTCAAAATAAAAAAAATGACTACCGGCCTACAGTTTCTCTGTTAGTAACTCCCAAGTCAAGCAACACTCTGGGGTTCGAGTGACTGCCGTCCGGCGTTTGCACTGTCAACTTCACTTTTTTTCAAGGTGACTAAGCATGAGAAGATTGATGAATAACCAATGTTCAAAACATTAAGTAATCTAATCAGACTAAACATGAGAGGCTTAGGGTCATCTTATAAACTCTTTTTTTTTTTCCCTCCCCATAGATGACTTATTCTTTGATGTGAGATGCACATTGTCATCTTTCAAATTTTTTCTTTTCTTTTTTTTTTTTTTTTTGTGTGGCAGATCTCACTGAAGCATACTACCACAAACACTCCCCCCCCTCGTTCCTTGTACGGAATGGAGCGGAAGGACAAAAAAAAACTTTTTTTTTTGTGTCTTTTTCGTTATTAACCCCTCCCCCCCTCATCCTCGTACACACAAAAGCGTTCCTCCTTTACAAGGCAGAAGCAAAAAACAGACGCCAACAACAACATTTTGTTGTTGGTGTTCTTCCCCCTTTTTTTTGCCCCTCATTTTTTTTATGCTTTTACTGCTGTGCGTGGACTTTAACATATCTGCGATATCAATTCAGTCCCTCATTCGTTCCCCTATACCCCACCCCACCACCCCCCCTCCCATCCCACCGAGTTACTCTCTTCCTCAAGACACTAAAGAAAAAGGAAAAGGAAGAAAAAATGGGTTCAGGATTGATAACGAAACAAAAAAAACCCTTGTTGGGGGAGGGTGTGCTAAGTGGTCGAGAGGCTTAGGTCCATCCGATTCCAAGTTTCTCTCTCTTTTTTTTTTTTTCTTCTTCTTTTTTTTTTGGATGGTTGTTTCTCCTTCCTTTCTCTCTCTCTCTGTCCATGCTTTTGTTTTCAACTTCACTTCACTTTTTTGCCTCCTATCTGGGGACAGAACACAGGGTCGCAATAAAGTAGGTGGTCGTGCATATTTCCAACAAAGGCTCCCCTTATTCCCCTCATCCACATTTTTTTTTTTTGCTAAATTGTACATCCACAACAAAAGGGTTTTTTGGACGATATTCTGGATAAATAATGGATGGTTTTGCCTATCCAATGCTTTTAAAAAAGGAGATGTGACGAAGGAGCAGCGCTCAAACGTTCAAGCGAACCTATTTTGCTTCCTTCTATGAAGACAAAAATAATACAAACAAAACAAAACAAAACAAAAAAAAAAAGAAAAAATAAAGATACACCTTGTTCATATTTGTCACTCTCGGTTTGAGAGGAAGGCAGTATTTCGCGCGAGTTTCATATAATATATTGTTTGTCGATGTGTGTTCCGGGAGGTACACATGCATCTTTTTTTTAAAGATAACCCGCAGAGTGTCAGTGCCTGCGTACCAGAGGCGTTTGCACTATCAACTTCACTTTTTTTTTCAAAGAGGAGAACCGGTTTAATTTTTTTTTCCAGTACCTGCGTCTGATGCAAGAAAAGGCATTTGCACTTTCAACTTCTCTTTTTTTTTTGTAATGAAACCTAATCACGAGAGACTTAGGTTCATCACTCTAACTATCCCCTTTTTTTAAAAAAAAAAAGAAGAAAAAAAAAACTTTGACAATCACTTCATGTCAGTTTGTATAAAATGATTGTTGATACAACAAAAAGAAGAAGAAGAAGAAGCGGCTGCGTACACGGTTGGTTGCGAACAAACGGTAGAGAAAAAAATCGCGATTCGGGGCGGGGGGTTGTTGCGCAATGTACACAAAATAGGTGATTAACGCGAAAAATCACAAAAGGGGGGGAAACTATCCTGAGACCATTTAAAAATTCGTTTATTTTTCTTCTTTTTTTCTGTTTTTTTCCCCCTTTTGGGGCTTCAAAAATGCATTATCCCCCAAGTTTTATGTGTATTTTTTGTGCCCTTCCCCACCATCGATGAAGACAAGCGAAACACAACACTCATTTTTTTAAAAAATTGCAGGGGGCTCTGTGCATGTTGATTGGGGGTTCTACTAGAGTAGTCGTTTTTTTTCTTTCGTTCGTCTGGTTGAGAATGGCAAACCATCTACAAAACTCGTTTGCAGAAAAGTGACGAATGGAAAAAAAAAACCCCCCTACCAATAGATAGACCTTTCAACTTACAAAGTACTACAATGAAATGCAATACAAAACAAACAGAGTAGCAAAAACAAAAACAAAAAACAACAAAGTTGAAACAAACTTTTTCAAACCTACCCTATAGGACCCTATAGGACCCTATAGGACCTTATAGGACCCTCAAACCTACCCTAGAGGACAGCCCCAATCGCTGTCTTTGGTTTATTAATAGTTGGTCAGCCCAACTCTGCCTCAAATGACATAACACAGGTCAGCCTGCGTAATTTCGCTAATTTTTTCCCCCCCCTTCCCCCCTTTTGTGCCAAAGAAGAAAGTCAGGAAAAACAATCATAAATTTTAAAACAAAAAAAAAAAATGTATCCCCGGTTTCCAAAAACAAAACAAAATTCCATTTAAAACAATAAATAAACAACCCCTGTAAAACAAACAGGGCTCGGTACAGTGCGCAGCAAAAAAAAACAAACAAAGAAGGCCATTTTTTTATTGGTCTTTATTAAAAAACACGGGTCAGGAAAGATCTTTTGTATTTTTTTGTCTTTTTTCGAGAATCTCGGGAGAAAAAAAAAAAAAATCAAGATTTTCAGGATTTTTGTCTTTTTTTTTCAGGATCTCTCGAGATCTTTGAGATCTTTGAAAAATCCTGGAAAAAAAAGGAAAAAAAAGGAAAAAAAGAGAAAAAAAGATGAAAAAGATCTTGAAAATCTTTTTTTTCTCAAAAAAAAGATAAAAAAGATTTTTGGGATTTTGAAAAATATTTTTGGGAAAAAAAAAAAAAAGATTTTGAAAATCTTTTTTTTTTTTTTCAAAGATTTCTCAAGATCTCGAGATTTTTCATGAAATTTCATGGATTTTTCCAGGATTTTTCAGGATTTTTTCAGGATTTTCCCAGGATTTTCAAATCTTTTCTCTTTTTTTTTTTCTCCCAAAAATCTTTTTTTTTTTTTTTTTTTCGGGAGAAGAGGATTTTTTTTCTCGAAAAAAAAAAAAAAAAAAAAGATCTTTCCCGACCCGTGAAAAAAAAAAAACTAACACAAACACACACACGAGGTTGCAATGTAGGGTGACAAACCTCCAATTTTTTACAAAAAAACCAAAACCAAAACCAAACAACAACACGGACTACTGCCATTTGGGAGTATCCGTGAAAAAAAATACAAAAAAAATACAAAAAAAAAAAAATGCAAAAAAAAAAAAACAAAAAAAAAACACAAAAAAAAATTAAAAACACAGTTGACAAAAAATATTTGAAAAAATACTCAGCTACACACACACACAACTCCCACTTAAAAAAAATTGGGGGAAGCTTCTGAAAGCAACAGTTCTACACACTTGCCAAAACCAGGGTCGTACAGACTCCAGACTTTTTTTTTTTTCATTGACAGGATTTTCCTTCTTTCAAAAAAAATATAAAAATATAAGAAAATTGTGGTTACTGTGGGGTCGAGTCAATGGAAGAAAAACAAAGTACCGCAAAAACGCAAAAAAAAAAAAAAAAGCAAATAGTGTGGGACGGGAGGAGGGTGGGGGTGTGAACTTGGAGAGGGGGGAAACACTAAAAACAACAACAACAAAAAAAAAGACAAAAAAATACCAAAAACAAAAAAAAACAAACAAAAAAAAAACAACAAAAAAACAAACAAACAAACAAAAACCATAAAACAATAAAAGCCCCACCCCCTTTTGTTAATTACTCATCATATCTTCAGGCCACAACCGGATAAACTCCACGGTTTCCCTCCCAACTCTGTGGAGGCTTTTTAACCACCAGACCCCCGGTGAGAGAACACAGGTGTGCAGAGCGACAGCACCAGGCCAAGATGTGCTTCTTCAGTTCCTCAGTCTTGCCACTTCAAGTGGGCAGTTGCAGGGACTACTGCACCACATAGATACATCACAGAAGTACACCAATCATCCTTGCGTTGTTCTTCCTTTGTAACACGTGAGATCCTCAAGTGCACGAGAGAGTCTTTCCTCACTACGCTAAGACGTTCCCACATCACAACAGCGAACAACCACAACCACAACCACAACCGGATAAACTCCACGGTTTCCCTCCCAACTCTGTGGAGGCTTTTTAACCACCAGACCCCCGGTGAGAGAACACACACTGCGGCAAGGCAAGGCAATGCAATGTGGGAGGGTGGAGGGAGGGACGGGGAACTGGGAACTGGGAAGGACCTTGAGAGAAGAGGGACACTGCTTTGTGCAGTCTTTGTTGTGGATGTGATGACAATTCTTTTGAATATGCCGCCCCAGTCGGAGCCTCAACCGAGAGCGATGCCCGAAAAGGCAATACCAATAACCCTTAGGACACCTCTGATCATTCTAGACAGCACACGGACACGACGTTGGCATCATGCTTGTAAACAACCGGATTAACTCCACGGTTTCCCTCCCAACTCTGTGGAGGCTTTTTAACCACCAGACCCCGGTGAGAGTGAAGTGGTCATGTGAAGAGTTGTGCGTTGGGGTGAGTGTGTTGAGGACCTTGGTTAGTGCATTGCGCTGCTGCATTGTGGGAGGTACCGGTGTGGGTTGGAGTCGAGAATGCACGCCTGAGGTTGGGTTGTGCACGACAGAATTATGGTGGTGGCCACATCTGGGCTGGCTACACAGCTGACCGTTCACCACACACCACACCACCACCCTTATTTTTACAGAAACCACACAAGGTAAAGACAAAACCAGACAAAATGAGAGAGATCGTCTCAATCCAGGCAGGACAGTGCGGTAACCAGATCGGTTCCAAGTTCTGGGAGGTCGTGTCCGACGAGCATGGAGTGGACCCCACCGGCACCTACCAGGGAGACTCCGACCTGCAGCTGGAGCGCATCAACGTGTACTTCAACGAGGCGACCGGAGGACGCTACGTGCCCCGTGCCGTGCTGATGGACCTTGAGCCCGGCACCATGGACTCCGTGCGCGCGGGACCCTACGGACAGATCTTCCGCCCGGACAACTTCGTCTTCGGACAGACCGGAGCCGGAAACAACTGGGCCAAGGGACACTACACCGAGGGAGCGGAGCTGATTGACTCCGTGCTTGACGTGTGCCGTAAGGAGGCTGAGAGCTGTGACTGCCTGCAGGGATTCCAGCTGGCCCACTCCCTCGGAGGAGGTACCGGATCCGGAATGGGAACGCTGCTGATCTCGAAGCTGCGTGAGGAGTACCCCGACCGTATCATGATGACCTTCTCCGTGATCCCGTCGCCCAAGGTGTCCGACACCGTTGTGGAGCCCTACAACGCCACCCTGTCGATCCACCAGCTTGTGGAGAACGCCGACGAGTGTGTGATGATTGACAACGAGGCACTGTACGACATCTGCTTCCGCACCCTGAAGCTGACCACCCCCACCTTCGGAGACCTGAACCACCTGGTGTCCGCTGTGATGTCTGGAGTGACCTGCTGCCTGCGTTTCCCTGGACAGCTGAACGCCGACCTGCGTAAGCTGGCAGTCAACCTGATCCCCTTCCCGCGTCTTCACTTCTTCCTTGTGGGTTTCGCACCCCTGACGTCCCGTGGATCCCAGCAGTACCGTGCACTGACCGTGCCCGAGCTGACCCAGCAGTCCTTCGACGCCAAGAACATGATGTGCGCATCTGACCCGCGTCACGGACGTTACCTGACCGCGTGCCAGCTGTTCCGTGGCCGCATCTCGACCAAGGAGGTCGACGAGCAGATGCTCAACGTCCAGAACAAGAACTCCAGCTACTTCGTGGAGTGGATCCCCAACAACATCAAGTCGTCCATCTGCGACATCCCGCCGAAGGGTCTGAAGATGTCGACCTGCTTCGTTGGAAACAACACCTGCATCCAGGAGATGTTCAAGCGTGTGTCTGAGCAGTTCACTGCCATGTTCCGCCGCAAGGCCTTCCTCCACTGGTACACCGGTGAGGGCATGGACGAGATGGAGTTCACTGAGGCCGAGTCGAACATGAACGACCTGGTGTCTGAGTACCAGCAGTACCAGGACGCGACCGTCGAGGAGGAGGGTGAGTTCGACGAGGAGGAGGGTGAGGGTGAGCAGTACTGAGCACGCCCCCCTGGCTGAACACAGCACACATGCGAAGTTATCACCCCCCTTTTTCTTTTGAATTTTCGCCGTCCCTTTCCCTTTCCCTTTCCACCCCCACCCAAGAAAAGACAGTCGGAACACAAGACCAGGCCAGATCCGATACACCTGATGTATTCCCATATCCCCAAACAACGTCCGATACTTAGCAAAAAACGAAGCTCTCTCAATTCAAGAGGGAGACAACAAGAGAACAACAACAAAACGGAAGTTGAACAAAAAAATGCAAAAAAGAGAAAAAAACGCATTAAAAACAGTGGAGATTGCACAACTGTGGCAACACAACCGAGGCAACTACACTACTCCAACATTTTTTCAAAAAAACGAAACTTTAGATCCTGTTGCCCTGACAGCCTTGAAGGTATCTGCTCCAACAGAACACAACTGCAACTGCAGTGGTGTACAACGTTGGGCTGCATACTATGAGACTGGGGTCACCTAGTTATACAGTTATACAAAAGAGAATAAAATAAACAAAAGAGCAGCATGTCTTTTTTTGTTTTGTTTTTCAAACTCATCACAACCACAAATACATCACAGAAGTGCACCAATCATCCTTGCGTTGTTCTTCCTTTGTAACACGTGAGATCCTCAAGTGCACGAGAGAGTCTTTCCTCACTACGCTAAGACGTTCCCACATCACAACAGCGAACAACCACAACCACAACCACAACCGGATAAACTCCACGGTTTCCCTCCCAACTCTGTGGAGGCTTTTTAACCACCAGACCCCCGGTGAGAGAACACACACTGCGGCAAGGCAAGGCAAGGCAATGTGGGAGGGTGGAGGGAGGGACGGGGAACTGGGAACTGGGAAGGACCTTGAGAGAAGAGGGACACTGCTTTCCACAGTCTTTGTTGTGGATGTGATGGCAATTCTTTTGAATATGCCGCCCCAGTCGGAGCCTCAACCGAGAGCGATGCCCGAAAAGGCAATACCAATAACCCTTAGGCACCTCTCATCAACACACCACTGCACCACCACAGACAAGACACTATGAAGCTCTATGCCGTTGCACTGTTGTGCGGTGTGGTATCCTGCGATGCCACACCCTACGCGGAAGCTTTAGTGAAGAACATGACCTTTGCCGAGAAGGCGAAGCTGCTGCACGGTGTTGAGAACCTTGAGCCGCGTGAACACTACGTGGGCATCATCGACGGCATCCCTTCGCTGCAGATCCCAAAGATCAAAATGAACGACGGCCCACAGGGCTTCCGCTCTGCAGACTACCCAGGGAGCTCCACGCAGTTTCCTGCATCGCTTTCCATCGGTGCCTCCTTCAGCACCGCCACCGCAGCACGCTGGGCTCACGGCATTTCCTTAGAATTCAAAGAGAAAGGTGCGGACATCTACCTTGGCCCTGGTGTCTGTTTAGCCCGCATCCCCCACAATGGCCGCAATTTTGAGTACATTTCCGGGGAAGATCCGGTTCTTGGCGCGATTTTGGTCAGACCGATTATCAAATCGATGCAAGGTAACGACGTGCTTGCCACCGTTAAACACTTCATTTTGAACAGCCAGGAAACGGATCGTACCAAGGTCGATGCGATTGTGGATGAACGTACGATCATGGAGGCGTACGCAGCGCCCTTCCTTGCGGCAGTGGAGGAGGGGGTGGCGACGGTGATGTGCTCCTACAATTTGGTTAACGGTGAGCACGCCTGCCAGCAAAACAACACTTTGATCGGCATCCTTCGCGACCAATTCCACTTTCAGGGTTGGGTCATGTCTGACTGGCTTGCCACCCACAGCACCACATCCATCGCCAAGGGCCTTGCACAGGAGATGCCTCTCGGTGTTCACTTCTCTGAAGAAGCGCTTGAGCTCGCACGTCTTGCGGGGGAGATCTCCATTGAGGACATTGACAACGCGGTGACGACGTACCTCTCAACCCTCGACCGTTTTGGAGTGCTCAACAGAACCACGGCAAGACCTGCTACACCATACCTGAACGTCACCTCCGCAGAGAGCAGAGAGATCTGCGAGGATGTCATCACAGACTCCGCGATTCTACTGAAAAACACCAACAAGATTCTGCCTCTCACCAAGGCCAACCTCAAGAAGGTGATCGTCTGTGGAGAGGCTGCGAAGGATACTTCGAAGTACGGCGGGCTGGGCTCTGGGAGGGTTAAGCCAAGCCACCCAACGTCGATCCTTGCAGGGATGGAGACGGAGATTGGTGCTGTTGAACATTATGATGGAAAGACGAAGGAGAACGTTGCTAAGGCAGTGGAGGCTGCGGCAGACGCGGATCTGGTTCTAGTGGTGCTAGCAGAGAACTCCAAGGAAGGTGCAGACAGGACGACCTTGGCGCTGCCGCAGGCAGACTTTGCTGAGGCGTTGTCGAACGCTTCGAGCAAATGTGTCGTGATCGTGCTTGCACCCGGTGCAGTGACAACAGACTTCGACACCAACACCGCAGCAGTGCTTCTCTCTTTCATGCCCGGTCAGCAGGCAGGCGTGGCCCTCCCCCGCCTTCTCTTCGCAGAAAACAAGATCACCCCAACCGGGCGTCTCCCCATCACCCTCCCCCACACCGAAAACGACCAAAACTTCACCCCAGAGCAGTGGCCCGGGGTGCCCGACGGCAAGGAGAAGCACCGTTCGACGTACACCGAAAAGCTTGCCTTTGGGTATAGGTGGTACACCATGCACGGGAAGATGCCGAAGTACTCCTTTGGCCATGGTTTGACGTACAGCACCTTCAACCTCTCCGATGTCGAGTTTAAGGGTAGTAACTCCACCGTCACAGTCTCTGTGGCAAACAGCGGTGCCGTGCTGGATACTGCAGTGGTGCAGTGCTATGTTACGTTCCCCAGCAGTGGAGGCGATTACCAGGAGCCCGCACGGCAGCTGAAGGGCTTCACCAAGGTCACCATTGTCGCAGGTACCGCACAGCACGTTGCTATCCCGCTCCAGACCCTCCAAACATGGGACTCCCGTTGGGTGGTTCCAACAGGGGAATACACCCTGGAGGTGGGGTGGTCCGTTACGGATATCAGGCAGACCATAAAGTTTACCCTGTAGAGTGAGAGAGAGAGTGTGTGTGGATGTGTTTTTGAAAAGGTGCGTGTGTGACTAATAGGGGTAATTCTTGCGCAGAATATGGCCCCAATGTGTGTGCATTGTGTGTATGTGATTCATCTCAAAAAAGAAAAAGAAGAAAAAAAACTCTATTTTTCAACTATATGAAGATGACTCATGCATCATCATCTTCACCAAGTTTTGCGCTCTGTGTTTCCCAATTTTTTTTTTTTGCCAATTTTTGACAGCAACTCAGGGTTTTCTGGAAGAAAAATATGTTATTTTTTTGGGGAATAGTCAGATTTACCCTACCCTATTTTGAAAAAGTTCAGACTTGCCCGAAAATAAGTTCAGACTTGCCCTAAAAGTGTTTTTAGGGCAAGTCTGAACTTATTTTTAGGGCAAACACTTTTTTTAGGGCAAGTCTGAACTTTTTTGGGGCAAGTCTGAACTTATTTTTAGGGCAACCCTGAACTTATTTTTAGGGCAAGTTGGGGGCTCTTGGGTCGCAGAGCCCGGCGGTCGTCGTTTTTGCGTTTCTGTTTAGGTCACCTAAATTATTTTTGGGTACTGGGTACTGGGTACTGGGTACTGGGTACTGGGTACTGGGTACTGGGTACTGGGTACTGGGTACTGGGTACTGGGTACTGGGTACTGGGTACTGGGTACTGGGTACTGGGTACTGGGTACTGGGTACTGGGTACTGGGTACTGGGTACTGGGTACTGGGTACTGGGTACTGGGTACTGGGTACTGGGTACTGGGTACTGGGTACTGGGTACTGGGTACTGGGTACTGGGTACTGGGTACTGGGTACTGGGTACTGGGTACTGGGTACTGGGTACTGGGTACTGGGTACTGGGTACTGGGTACTGGGTACTGGGTACTGGGTACTGGGTACTGGGTACTGGGTACTGGGTACTGGGTACTGGGTACTGGGTACTGGGTACTGGGTACTGGGTACCCAGAACGAAGGCACCTTGACAGCAGCGAAGGCAAGACAAGGTATGTACCGTGGGGGTAAATACGTAACTTTCTGGTGAATATTCAACAAAATAATTGCGCTTTCTTCGCCCCAAGGTGTGGCAGAGCCTACTGACTCTGGGCTGACGACAAAAGGGGACATGCCCCCCCCCCGTTTTTTGTAGTAGAACATTTCACAACGACGTTTCAAAGTATATTATGTATTGCATAATATTATGCTGCTTGGCCCTGAAAGCTGTCGACTCGTATTTCCTCCAAAAAGTCTCCAGAACAATATATTAAACCCTCAAGCCAACTTATTTTTTTAAGAAGTCACCTTCTTTAATTTCCCCACCACTCACAACTTCACTTTTAAACAGGTATCGCGAGTGCAGCATCGAGAACCAACTGTGCAGAACGAGCGCATATGCGGTGGAAAGGGTGGTGGGAACACTCTGTCAGTCACTGCTATAGCCATTTAACCCAGGGAGCATAGCTAGTGCAAGAAATTCGACTTTGGAAACCTTCCGGAAAGTCTGTCCTCTGCTTACGGAGGACGAGGCACAAGAAAATATTGCGTTCCCCCAGAAAACCAGTGCACAATTCACACTCCTTGTGGGTGGTCTTGTTGCCTTTTTGTCACAGTAATTTTGGCCCAGGCATGCTCTTGAAGCATGACAATTTAGTGTGTATGGGGCAGGGTGTTGTTTTGTTCTGAATTCTCTTTGTTATAACATCTAAGTCAATCGCGGGTGGTGGTTTGTGTAGCGTGAGGCACTCTTTTTAGCAAACTTCCTGCGGCTGCTAAAGTGTTATTTCTTCGGATTTAACAACGTACAGCGTAACATAGTGGTTTAGCCTGGTCGACACAACCTTTGATAGATACGGGATAACCAACCCCCTTCGACCCCTTGTGGGTTCACTGAACAAGCCCTAGTGGTAGTTAAACGCGATTGACATTTACATTCCTAGAGATGAAAGAACAAGATAACACTTCTGTACCCGCGCATCAAAATTGTGGAAAACTTTGCACCCCAAACACCCTCAACAACGCCCGCCCCTTGTTGCTGGGAGTTGGTTCTCATGTTTGATACCTGCACAGCGGGCATTCCTCTGAGTCCAACGCATGTTTGGCCTGTCTGCGGCGTTGTACTTCAGGTGCACGAAGACAGGGTCTGGTGGTAAATTTTGCGTAGTGTCGCATTCCCTCATGTGTGGGTCACTCACACTTGGCGGTCATGTGCCACTGCGTGGGTCTGGGAATTTGGGTACCTGGGTACAGGAAATTTGTTGTGGAAGACATCAACCACCATGCATTGAGGAGGGTAAGACAGTGTTCGCAGTTTCTACCTGATAGCATTACAACATTTAACTTCTCCACGGGGGTCTTGGGCCGTTCACTCGGTTCTACCTTGACTACCGGAAGATATTCTTGAGGCCTTTTTGGTCTCTAGAATATCCGGTCTTCCCGAACGGAGGCACACTTTGTGTGTTACTACGACCTGGCAATTTCCAGCAGTAGGTTAAGTAATCTTTCTTGTAAATTGTTGGATCATTATCTCCTCAGTGCATGAATGCCCCACGTGACTGGACACTTTTGTGTTTGTCATGTGGAGCTGTGGTTGCTCTTTCACGACTTTTTTCCTGTTCCTGGGTACCTGTTCCTGGACCTGGACCTGGGTATCTGGGTACCTGGGTACCTGGGTACCCAGCCAAAGTGGCCTGACTTGTTGCCCTAAAATAAGTTCAAACTTACCCTAAAAATAAGTTCAGACTTGCCCTAAAATAAGTTCAGACTTGCCCCAAAAAAGTTCAGACTTGCCCTAAAAAAAGTGTTTGCCCTAAAAATAAGTTCAGACTTGCCCTAAAAACACTTTTAGGGCAAGTCTGAACTTATTTTCGGGCAAGTCTGAACTTTTTCATAGGGCAAGTCTGAACTTTTTCAAAATAGGGTAGGGTAAGTCTGACTATCTCCCTATTTTTTTCAAGTTTTTTCAATAAAAGAATACCCTCACTAAATCCCAGAACACGGTGTGTTGTTTGCACTCCAAGGCCGTAAATAATGTGGTAAAAACCCAGGAAGTAGCCACTTTGGTCTTGTTGTTTGTGTCTTCTTGTGTTACTATGGATTTGTCTATACAAGGGGGGAATTTTTTGTATTGTGCTTTTTTTTATCTGTGGGAAATTGTGATTCCCCTCCCGAAGTGCATTGTGGCATATTCCAGCAACCCTTTTTTCGACTAGTTTTGTTGTTGTCTGCTGTCTTCTGTGTGACCCCACTCAATCTAGTGTACCTTTTTTCTCTTTTTCGGTCAATTTTTTTTTGAGTGCCTGCGTCCCAGAGGCGTTTTTGCACTGCCAACCTCCACTCTTTAATAGGTGGCTAAGCACATAGAGGCTTACGTTTACTTACAAAAAATTTGGTCTCCCCCCGATGTCATGAGCGTAGTCAAACACTTTTGTTTTTGTTTCTTTTCCAGCGCGATAACGATAGCGGTAAAGATGTGTGTGCACGAGAGGCAGATTCATCTTTCAAGTTTTTTTTGTTGATGCCGACAAGCGTAGCTTAAAGGAGAAATAGGTCCCCCAACAAGGGTAATTGAGCAAGGCTTTTTACTTTTTTTTTGTGCATTTTTCTGTGTGTTAGTAGATGTGAGAGAGACAATTCTCTTCGTGTGACACATCGGGGTATGTTGATATTTTTCGAAAAAGGAAAAAGGGTATGTTTGTTTGTTTTTTTTTTGCCGTTCTGGGCTCTCTCCCAGCTCAGGATAATGTGGTTTCTATGCGTGATGTGATCAAACCCAGAAATGTGCTATTTCAAGACTTCGCAAAAGGATTTTCTTCTTCATTCGATGTACCGTTTTTTCCCCAAGAAATTTAAGTGCATTTGTGGTAATTGTGTGCACTCGTGTGTACGTAGACTGAAAAACGTGTGCCTAATAAGGCACAGTTCAGATGAATATAGCGCCAGGTGTGCACGATTGTGTTTGGGGTAAAACGGTACATTCAATCAGACTTTTTTTTTTCGTTTTGTTGCCAAAAAAAAAATAGTAAAATCCACAGCCAGAAAAATGCAATAACATTAATTTGTGCAATTTTCCGCGGAACTACTCTTTTACACAAAAAGGCACAAAAAAAATGCGAAAAATATTCTGGGGTAGCACAGATTCTATTTGTCTTCCTTTTTTCCTTCTCCTCCTTTCTCCTCCTCCCCCTCTTTTTTCATTTATTCCTCTGATTAACACGTTTTCGAGAGAGAAAAAATACTGGGGACCCACTCCAAGAACGAAAAAAGCCCCTCCCAAAAAACCACCTTTCCGCACTGCGCTTCACCGGGAGTGCCTTCTCGTCCTTCGTCCACTCCAGCTTCAGCGCGATCGCGCTACGTGGGTGAGCTCCGGCCCCGTCGCTCCTTGTGAGGGAGGAAGTTCTGGCCTGGACCGAAGCCACCACTGCCCCCTGGTCGAGGTTTGTGACTTCACTCACATCGAGGGTGTTCGAGAGACTGACGTCGAATCGCATTTTTTCGCCTGTCTTCATGTCGAAGCGCAGGTATGGCACCAATAGGATGCTGGGCCATTTGTTTTCCACTTGCCGCCGCCGCCACCGTTTCCCGAGTCCTGCGCGGGACCACGAGACCACCCTGAAGAAGATGAAGCCTTGCTCGCGCTCGCGTTGGCGGATTTACCGCCGCGTCCACACAACCCTCGATCTCGTTCTCCAATGCGGGGTTACAAACGTAGCGAGATATTTCCTCTTTTTTTTGCCGACGAAGAGGTGCTCGAGTTCTACCTCCCTAAGCGTGGGTACCAGGTCTGTTCGCTATTTTTTTTTTTTTTCGCATTCCTCGTTAACCTTCTCCTGCATCAGTTTCTACTGCACTCCATCTTTTCAAGCCTTCCCCTCCCTCCTCCTTCTCCCTCTCCCTCTCACCACCAACATTTTTCACCACAGGGGTGCCACCCCCGCTCCTCCCCCCCCTTCCCCCCTTCCCCCCCTCCCCATATAACCCCTAACCACCCCATCCCCCACCCCGCCCCCCAACAATGTCCCGCGGCCTTGTTAATAGGGGCATTGCGGCACTGCGTCGAACCCAGGCGCATGAGAAGGCCGCCACCGCATGGAGGTGGCGGACGTACTTGATAGCAATCGTGGCAGTGTTGGTATTGTTGAATACATTGTTTTTGATGAAGTCGTTGACATTGTTGTGGAAGGAAGGGGGCCGTCATGAGGTTTGTTTGAACGAGCGTGCGGTCGCCGTCGCCGCACATCTTGGACGCTCCGAGGCCGACAAGATCAGCGGAATTGTCTGCCACATCCGAAACTACGCAGCAGGATCAATCTTTCCCAACGTATTGTCAAGCATGATGGACCGACTTGAAGATGCCTTTGGCGCACCAGGTCAAGGCAAACCCGAGCAGCTTATTCGAATACATACAATCTCCTCCCCCCGATTCACCTTTGACCTCGCCTTCAACCCCCGCAGAAAGCCTCGTCGGAAAACCGCAGTACAAAGCGCGCCTTCTATGGCAGAACCGTTCGATCAATTCAAATTTAACTTCCACCACGTTGATCCTTTGGATTTGCTTATGTATTTCGAACCGTACAATGGTGACACCGCTTCTCGCGCGCCGGACTGCCGATGCGAATCTAAACATGAATTGGCCAGAAGGAAGCATGCGATTTTTGTGAACCGCTTTCCCCTAGGGATTCACAGCGGTATTCTTGCCCCCCATTTCAACCGGAACCATAGTCAAAACCTCGCGGAGCCTTGGGGGCGTGAAGCGCTCCACATTGGCCTGCGTTTCGCAGCTACTACAGCAACAAGCCCTTCTGCACCTCAAGAACGTCGTTCAAAGTTTCGTGTAGGGTTCAACAGCTTGGCTGGGGGTGCTGCGGTGAACCACCTCCACTTTCAGTTCTGGGAGTACGAAGGCGCAGGACCTGGGGGTATGCCCATTGAAATCGCCTTTAAAAATGCGCTGGCGAAGAGCTCTGGGTTCCGCCTCCTTGCGAGACACACCAACAGCAGATGCAGACTCAGGGAAATCCAGGGGGGAGACTTTCCGGTGACCGGGTTTGTTATTGAAGGGGGGGTGCGGAGTTGTCGGGCGGCGACTGCGGATGTGCTGCACATTGCGATTCGGTGGTTGACTACGCATGAGACTCCGTATAATCTGTTGTTCAACGGTGATGATGCATTTATTATTCCTCGTGCAGCGACGTCGGATTATTCGATGATTGGTGGGTTCCTTCCTGCAGGGTTTCCAGAAATTTTTGGAGAAATTGTCTGTCATGACGAAGCTTGCATGTCCCTGACCGCAGATGAACTCTCAAAACACTATGTCGAGCGTCTTAACGCTCCTCTCGAAGAAGTAACCATGCCTCTCAGAAGCTCGCTCCTCAACGAAATTGGGAAGTTCTGGGAGCTCCAGTCGGGGATGTTTCATTTGAATATCGCAGCATAGTTTCCCTAAAAAAGGGGTGACTCATCAAAACAGGCTTGGGTTTATTTTTTTGCATTTGTTACCAACAAATTGAGGCCTTTTGTGCTCAAATCCACCTTTTTTGCAGTACAATAACAAAGAACACCCGCAGAGAGAATTGATGCAGTGCGTCTGCAAAAGGCGTTTGTCACCTTTTTTTTTGTTTATTTTTTTTTTTGTAGAATTTTGTCAAAAAATGTACTGGGTATTGGGGTGGGAGGGGGTGGTTATTTAAAAAGAAACGAGAAAAACCTTTTTATTTTTTTTTTTTGCGTGGAGGTCACACAGGTGGTGTCTACACGTTGTCAATTTTTCAAAAAAAAAAAAAAAAAGTGTCACTTGTCGTTCCCTCACCCCCCCTTATTGTAGTTTGATGCTTTGACGCTTTTGCACACTGTCTCTCACCTGTTGAGTGGTGGTGTTGTGGAGCACAGCTGGGTGAGTAAACGACGTGACACTTTCCGCTCACAAAGTAGTGTGCGTAAAAAACAGGGGTTAAGTTAGGGCGGGTTTCTGGGTTTTCAAAACCCGGTTTTCGGGTTTTCGGGTTTTTCAAAAAAAAAAAAAAAAAATGGAATCCGAAAAAAAAAAATCCAAATTTTTGGGTGGTGTAGGCTGGGAAGGTGGGGTAGGGGTGGGGGCGGAGCCCCCACCCCACCCTCTAAGAAAAAAAATATCCTCCCGACCCAAACAAACCCCCGGTCAGAACTGGGAATTATTCATATGAAGAGGCAACAGGGATCTCTGGCGAACTTCGGGTTCAGTACTAGTGTTGCGAGAGTGCGGGTGAAGCAGGACGTGGGAACTGAGGTCGGTGAGGGGTACACCAGTCCTGTTCTTCAAATTTATGCTCCAAAATTGTTAGGACAAATCCAAAAATCCCCAGCCCCCCATTTTTTGGTGGGATTTTTGAACTTTGCCCAAAAATCGCGGAATTTTTTTTTCGCTCGCTACGCTCGCGGAGGTGCACCTTAAAATTTTCCCGCTCGCTGCGCTCGCGGAGGGGATTGGTTATTTTTCGCAAAATCCAGAAAAATCGAAAAAAACCCAGAAAACCCGACTCAGCGAGAAAAAAAAAAAGCTAACTTAACCCCTGGTAAAAAACAAAAAAAAAAAAACAAACAAAAAGAAAAAGAAAAAGAAAAAAAAAATCAGCTTGTGGATAGATCCTAACGGTGGGGTGCTATTTTATTTAGCGCAAAAAAAAATAATGGATGACCATTTTTTCCCCTCACAAACCCGATAATCGGTGTGTGCCTCACAAACGCGTTTTGCATTTTTCCAACCCCTCATTTTTTTTTTTTTAAAGGTGACAGAATCACGAGAGCGGCTGACGTTCATCTTTTAACAAACTGGTTTATTTTGTTACCTCATGAAATGAAGGAGGAAATAGAAACAAAGCATTTTGAACGCACTTTGCGGTTCTGGGGACAAAACCGCGCTGCAGAGCCACTCCTCACCAAAACAGGTCGAGGTGTCTGCGTTTCACCTGTCTCCCATGGGTTTTATCGTGTGATGAGTTGTTAAGTTTCGATTTTATACCTGCAAGCGTAGCTTAAAGGAGAAATGGTTTCTCCCGATACAGAGATAAAAAAAAAAAATTGCTCGGTGCAATGAAGTGTATAACATATAACAGAAAATTTAAATAGACAAAAGTGTAGTTTCCATCGAGCGCCACCCAAGGTGCGTACCTAAACGATAGTCGAGCACAACACTGTAAATGTATGGGATGGGGAAGAGGGGAGGGGTGAGGCTATCTGTCACTTTAAAGAAAATTCTTTTGTTGTGTAAATGTGATGAAAAGGAAAAAAGAAAGAAAAGTGTAACTGTGCCGTTTGGCGATAACAATGTATGTCTTCACCACCCTAGAGAAAACAAAAAAGGAGGGGTGTGATGCAAGAATTGTAATTGCAAGTTGTCCCAATGAATATCCTTTTTTACTTTTGGAGATCTTCTCTTTTTCCAGGTGACTAAGCACGAGAGGCTTAGTTTCATCTAATAAAACTTTTCTTTCTTTGTCTTAAAAGCATATTTGATATTAGCCCAGCCACGGAGGATGGCCGCAACCTTTAATTCCTTTTTTTTTTTCACGATTTTTTCAAAAAAAAAAAAAGGTACGCGCGTGTGCGCAGCGAGGCCTATCTTTCAAGTTTTCTTTAAAAATCTTCGGTTCGAATATACAGTCAAAGTTACTTACCTGTGTCCTGGTACCTAAGTGCTTGGATCTGTTTATGCATGAAGAATAACAAAAAAGCAAGCCAGGCTCTAAGTGTAGAACCTGAGCTTTCTTAAATTAACCCACCCCACACCCTCTCAGCTGATGTCAGGAGCTTGCAACGTGCAATATGAATTCACGAAAATAGTTGATTTTTTTTTCTCATTTTCTAAAAACAATGTATCATAAAAACACCTATCTGCACAGAATCACACACTTCCACTTTATTTTCTGTAATTATGTCGAAGACAGCAGGCCAGGGTGATGAGGAGGTTGACAAGAACGTTGAGAGATGGAGAATGAAGAAGATGATCCAGAACCTGCAGGCAGCAAAGGGAGTTGCGTCCGCAGGGCTGATCACACTGATGATCCCCCCGAAGGACCAGATCGCAAAGGCGTCGAAGCTGCTGAACGAAGAGTACGGAACAGCAGCAAGTATCAAGTCGCACACCACCAAGCTTGCAGTGCAGTCTGCTATCACCTCTGCACTCGCGCGTTTGAAGTTGTACAACCGCACACCTGTGAACGGATTGATTGTGTTCTGTGGTAACGTGATGACAGAGGACAACAAGGAAAAGAAGGTGACTGTGGACATGGAGCCCTTCAAGCCTGTCAGCCAGTCGAAGTATGTGTGCGACAACAAGTTCCACGTTGACGAGCTGTACCGTATGCTTGAGTCCGACGACAAGGTATGATTTCCTTATTCTGGAAAAGAAGAAAGGGTGCATATGTTGACCCTCTCAAATACTTTCAATTCTGTGAACTGAAAGTACATGAATCTAACTTATTCTGTTCTGTGCCACCACCATCACCACCATCACCACACCACCCTCCACAGTACGGATTCATTGTGATGGACGGTAACGGTACGCTGTACGGAACGCTTGCAGGTAACACACGTGAAATCCTCTACCGTTTCACCGTGGAATTGCCGAAGAAGCACGGTCGTGGAGGACAGTCTGCAGCACGTTTCGGACGTCTTCGTATGGAGAAGCGTCGCAACTACGTGAGAAAGGTATGATGCCGTTGCCGCTTGCAGTGTCGTATTTATTAGATGACACTTTGACTTTGACTTTGATTTTGACTTTGACTTCAACACCTTCAACACATCACACTTCACTCACCACAGGTTGCTGAGCTCTCAACAGCATACTTCATCTCGAACGACCGTCCGAACGTGGCAGGTCTTATTCTTGCGGGTAGTGCTGAGTTCAAGAACGACCTTGAGGGATCTGACCTGTTCGACCAGCGTCTGAAGCCCTGTGTGATGAAGCTTGTTGACGTTGCGTACGGTGGAGAGAACGGGTTCAACCAGGCCATTGAGCTGAGTCAGGACGTGCTTGGGAACGTGAAGTTCCTGAAGGAGAAGAAGCTGATTGACGAGTTCTTCGACAACATCGCGAAGGACACGAACATGTACTGCTTTGGTATCGACGACACCATCCGCGCACTTGAGATGGGATCGATGCGCACCCTGATTCTGTGGGAGGAGCTGCCTTACAAACGCTATGTGATCTCTGGAGGAAACCTTGAGGTGGAGCAGGTGTACTACATGAAGGAGGAGGAGGCACACAAGCAGGGGATCATGAAGGACAGCGACGGCACACAGCTTGAGGTGGAGGTGGAGGACTTTGTTGAGTACGCTGCGTGCAACTACAAGAAGTACGGATGCACGCTTGAGTTCGTGACGAACAAGAGTGCTGAGGGATCGCAGTTCTGCAAGGGTTTCCAGGGTATTGGAGGTATTCTGCGTTACGCTGTGAACTTCGTGGAGCTGAACCAGCTGGAGCGGGGTGACGACGGCAGCGACGACAGCTGCGACGGAGGAGAGGACTTCAACGACGACGACTTCATGTGAGCATACTTACATCACAGAGGGGCTCTGAGGCGGGTGGAACATCTGCCAACGAGCCTTCACAACCGCAAACAACAAACGACGGACAGACGCGTTACATTTTTGAAAAAGCAAAACAAAACGACAGTTTTTCATACCCTTTTTTATTTTTTTTTTCTCCCCTTTTTTTCACCATTTTCGCCTACGTTTTCTGAATATTTCTCTTTGCAGAATATTTATGCTTCATTGGCCAAGATCAACACGAAGCTTAAGAAAATGGTGATCTTTAAACTGAAAAAACAAACGCGTGAATGTAAGTTGCGACATTTTTATTTTTGTTATTTTTTTTGTTTGAGCCGAATTGGGCTTAGAGTACTGAGCCTTTTTATTTGAAAAAAAGGGTGATTGTCGACACAAAATGTGAAAACTATCTACGAGGTACCTTTCACACCAAGAGATCAAAAAAGACAAAAAATGAAAAAAGAAGGGGAAAAAAAAAAGAGACAACACCGCCCGCCCCTCTGTGATGTAAGGAAATTTATGAATTTATGCTTAACCGAAGAGTCTTAGCGCAGACAGCCTTTGCTTAGGCTGCTGATAATTGCTGGACAATGTGCACTTTCGTGCACGGAGACACATTGTAGTCCGCAAATGAGGCAAAGTGCTGCCTGCAAAGCGCAAGTTTAGCTTCGTGCAAAACCTGCAGTATTGTGTGTGGAAGAGAGAGACACAACAAAAGAAAACCCCCCCCCCTCCTCCCCTGAGAGCAGGAAGGCGGGGTACCGCGTGAAAGAGTTGCGTTGTACCCAAGCAAGTCTTCCCACTCTCATTACCACTCTCCATCCTCCCCGCATCCCCCCTGCTTCCTGTCGGGAGTGTATCACACAAAAGTAAAAGGAGATTTGTTTTAAAAGTAAATATTGAGATATATCAGCCAAAATCTGCTTAGCCGTATACTTCGGGGCCTCGTTCACTTAATAAACCACAGATGCAAATTTTTGAGCCTACGACCCCGCATTTAACTCATTTCGATCCCCTGATTTCAATCCCAAAAAAATTTCAAAAAAATAAAAAAAAATTATTTTCTGAAATGACGTCGGCAGTTTTTTCACTTTTGCTCTCCGCCGCCTCAGGTGAGAACTTATTTTCCAAACACCCCGAAAATGGGCGTATATGGATTTCCGAGCCCCCCGCGTTTCATAGAAAAAAAAACCGACCATTTTAGTGGAGTAGAAGTCAAAAAAAAGTGGCTCCAATGCTTTGTGCATGTAATACAGGGGATTTTCAGTGCAGAAAGAGTGGTCGGCTCCACCAAAAGTTGCGTACCGTGGAGTGTGTTTCCAGTTGAAAAAAATGGTCGCAATTGAAAGATTTGTCAAAAATAAATCCAAAGAAAAAAAAATCGACAACTTTTGACAAAAAAAATCTAATTTAGAGACATCACTGTGTTGGACCCAAAGAGGCGATTTCCTCACCGTACAAAGTACACTGTATAGTACCCAGTACATAGTACCCATTCTCCCGCCGCCCACTCGCTCGCCCCAGATGCATATTTTTGACCGTCCGACCCCGGAATTGAACGTTTTCGCACCCTATCTTTCCAAGAATATTTTTTTTCAGAATGTGCCCGGGCCATAAAATCGATAAAATCCACCTGTCCACGGTCAAGTACGTTTGAGAGGCCGGGGGTGTAATATTTTCACCCGAAAAGGCGCGTATATGAATTTCCGGATCGATCTGAAAAAATTCCGGGGTCGCAACATTTTTTTGGCGGATTTTTTATCACTTTAAAGTGGCTCCAAAAACAGGCCATTATATACGGCTAAGCAGATTTTGGCTGATATGTGTTGTTGTTGGGTTTTCAGAATAAAATAGCAAAAAAAAAAAAAAAAGTACAAGAAATAGTGGAGCTCATCCTCGGGTGTCTCTCAGTCTACACTAATACAACCAAGTTTTCAAAAAAGAGAAAAAGAAATTGAGAAAAAGAAAATAAGGGGTGCGAAAAGAGAAGTGATACGCAAGGAAAAATACCCCCTTTTTTAGTTTATTATTGTTATACACTGTCACGAGAGGGCTTTTGTATTTCAAGCCAAATTTTTATTTTTTGGAAATGCAAAAAAATGAACATTAAATGAAACAGGCCCGAGGCTATCCTTAGTTGGGATTATTTCATTTTTTGGGATTTTTGTGTTTTTCGTTGGTCCACTTCATTGAGGATTTTTTTTTGTTTTTTCGCACATTTTAAAGTTCGCTATCTAACAAAGTGTGTAGACACGAGATTTTACGAGTTTTCTTGAAGGTACACCGTCACGAGAGGGCCTTGTCTTTTCAACTTTCGTTTCGATCTCATCTGTGAGATGACGAAATACTCGAGACCTAGGTTCGTCTGATCAACAATTTCTTCATTACCATTTGCTTTTTTTTTTAAAGGTACACTGTCACGAGAGGGCTTTGTATTTCAAGTCAACTTTTTTTTTGTTTTTCATTTCCCTGATTACCCCACCCATTTCGTGCAGGGCGACAAGAAACCTGCGAGAGGAAGTCACTATTCATTGGAAATTCTTCTTCCAGTTCACTCACAGGACTTGCCCCCAGCATATGTTAAGACTTGTCAGCAAAAAAAAAATAATCACAGTCAAGGCAAAAACAAAGGTAACTACAATGATAAATTAGCAAAACAAAACAGTTGTTTCTACCACCCCACACCCGTTGTTGTATGTTTATTTTCTCCCTGTAACCAGGTTGGGTCTCTCTAATGTGAGAGTCTTTGACCACAGCCCGTTTTACATCACAGTATCCCCTCACAGGTGAATAGTTATCATGTCGAAGACAGCAGGCCAGGGTGATGAGGAGGTTGACAAGAACGTTGAGAGATGGAGAATGAAGAAGATGATCCAGAACCTGCAGGCAGCAAAGGGAGTTGCGTCCGCAGGGCTGATCACACTGATGATCCCCCCGAAGGACCAGATCGCAAAGGCGTCGAAGCTGCTGAACGAAGAGTACGGAACAGCAGCAAGTATCAAGTCGCACACCACCAAGCTTGCAGTGCAGTCTGCTATCACCTCTGCACTCGCGCGTTTGAAGTTGTACAACCGCACACCTGTGAACGGACTGATTGTGTTCTGTGGTAACGTGATGACAGAGGACAACAAGGAAAAGAAGGTGACTGTGGACATGGAGCCCTTCAAGCCTGTCAGCCAGTCGAAGTATGTGTGCGACAACAAGTTCCACGTTGACGAGCTGTACCGTATGCTTGAGTCCGACGACAAGGTATGATTTCCCTTATTCTGGAAAAGAAGAAAGGGTGCATATGTTGACCCTCTCAAATACTTTCAATTCTGTGAACTAAAAGTACATGAATCAAACTTATTTTGTTCTGTGCCATCACCACACCACTACCTCCACCACCACACCACCACCACCCTCCACAGTACGGATTCATTGTGATGGACGGTAACGGTACGCTGTACGGAACGCTTGCAGGTAACACACGTGAAATCCTCTACCGTTTCACCGTGGAATTGCCGAAGAAGCACGGTCGTGGAGGACAGTCTGCAGCACGTTTCGGACGTCTTCGTATGGAGAAGCGTCGCAACTACGTGAGAAAGGTATGATGCCGTTGCCGCTTGCAGTGTCGTGTTTATTAGATGACACGTTGACTTTGACTTTGACTTTGATTTTGATTTTGATTTTGATTTTGATTTTGATTTTGATTTTGATTTTGATTTTGATTTTGATTTTGATTTTGATTTTGATTTTGATTTTGATTTTGATTTTGATTTTGACTTTGACTTTGATTTTGACTTCAACACCTTCAACACATCACACTTCACTCACCACAGGTTGCTGAGCTCTCAACAGCATACTTCATCTCGAACGACCGTCCGAACGTGGCAGGTCTCATTCTTGCGGGTAGTGCTGAGTTCAAGAACGACCTTGAGGGATCTGACCTGTTCGACCAGCGTCTGAAGCCCTGTGTGATGAAGCTTGTTGACGTTGCGTACGGTGGTGAGAACGGGTTCAACCAGGCCATTGAGCTGAGTCAGGACGTGCTTGGGAACGTGAAGTTCCTGAAGGAGAAGAAACTGATTGACGAGTTCTTCGACAACATCGCAAAGGACACAAACATGTACTGCTTCGGTATCGACGACACCATCCGCGCACTTGAGATGGGATCGATGCGCACACTGATTCTGTGGGAGGAGCTGCCTTACAAACGCTATGTGATCTCTGGAGGAAACCTTGAGGTGGAGCAGGTGTACTACATGAAGGAGGAGGAGGCGCACAAGCAGGGGATCATGAAGGACAGCGACGGCACACAGCTTGAGGTGGAGGTGGAGGACTTTGTTGAGTACGCTGCGTGCAACTACAAGAAGTACGGATGCACGCTTGAGTTCGTGACGAACAAGAGTGCTGAGGGATCGCAGTTCTGCAAGGGTTTCCAGGGCATTGGAGGTATTCTGCGTTACGCTGTGAACTTCGTGGAGCTGAACCAGCTGGAGCGGGGTGACGACGGCAGCGACGACAGCTGCGACGGAGGAGAGGACTTCAACGACGACGACTTCATGTGAGCATACTTACATCACAGAGGGGCTCTGAGGCGGGTGGAACATCTGCCGGACCAAAGCCAGACAAACACACTGACCGCTTTGCTTTGAAACAAACCTGTGTTGGCATTGAAGCTATGTGTTCAACTCAGTAGAGGCACCTAACCCTCAGCCCCTCTTGTGAAATGAATGCAATTAAAAAACTTTTCGGGAGTTTCCCATTTGCAAGCAGTGCTCGGTCTCAGCTTGGCATTCAAGACAGGGTTTGTATTTTCTTCTAACCCCCCCCAAAGCAGTCGCAAAATAAAATGGAAAAAAAAAGATACAGGCACGATCGGTTTAGCTTTTGCGGTTTATTTATTTTAATGGTGTGCCTTCGTGAGGCCCATCTTTTCTTTTTTTTTTTTTTAAACTTTTTCTACCCTTTTTTTTTTTGCGTTTTTGCAAAACTTCTCTCTTTTTGGTGGTGAGCAGCTATCCATGTCCATCATGTCTCGTTCTACCAAAACGTCGGAAGGCAAAACAAAGAAGCAAAAAAAAAAAAAAAAAAGGTTTTTTTTGTGGAAGCTTGAATGATCAACGGAGCATTTATTTTTGGAATTTTTATCCTCACCCACCGTACTAGGTGTGTCTGCTATTCCCCCCCTTTCCCCCCCCATCCCGAGTCATAAAAACAAAAAGTAAAAAGATGGGGAAAAAAACTCAAAACCCCAATGATGAGAGGATCTCTTTGTGGCTAAGGTGAGTCTTGGCATCATCTGATGAAATGGAAAAAAAAAAAAAAAATCTGACAAAAAGGAATGGGGTGTGCGAAAAGACATTACCCCCCACTCATCCAGAACAAAAAAAAATATGAAAAGAGGAAGAAAATCAGATCCGAGTTTTATTGTTGGACAGAAAAAATGGAGGTGTGAAGAGAAAAAAAGAGTTGCCGCCCTGAGTGGAAACACAACAAAATAATACCCCCCTTCTCATTCCTCTCTCCTTCCTTCTACATTATTTTTTTTGTTACCTCATGAAATGAAGGAGGAAATAGAAACAACGCACTTTGAACACACTTTGCGGTTCTAGGGACGAACCGCGCTGCAGAGCCACTCCTCACCAAACAGGTCGAGGTGTGTGCGTTTCACCACAACCTCTCCCATGGATTTTATCGTGTGATGAGTGTTCAGGATTCACGTCCCTGTGTTTGCAATGATCCCCGTTCATCTTATGAGTGGAAGCGGGAGTTGATCAACATCAACAACTACAGTTTTTCATCATCGGCGCCTGCGTCCACCCCGATGAAACCGAGATGTTTTGCACCTTTCAACTTCTCTTTTTTTATCGATGACTCAAACGACCCCTTTTCTCCTCCCCTTCATCACTCAAAACAGTTACACACCCCACCTCCCTAATGAAACCACAAGGTTTAACACTAACTGAATATGCAGGGGTCATGCCTGACCGGGGTATTAGCTATTCACCTAGCCCACGATGGCGTGGCGCGGTTCGACCGCGGGATGGGACGAAGAGCCCTGAGGCACGGTGGAGACGAGGGTATGAGGAGGACAGAACGTTTTCGAGTGCAGAGGTATGGCGGCACCACGGCGAAGAAGACCCGTGGGTGAGCATAGGGGGTTCTGTGTACGCTGTCGGGCAGCTGGCTAAGGTACACCCTGGGGGTGCAGAGGCAATTCTACGGCACGCAGGGCAAGACGCAACAGAGCATTTTGTCCAGGCCCGCCACACCCGTCAATCTCGTGATGCCCTATCCGCCTACCGACTAGGCCTTCTCCTCCCAAGACACGAAAACGATCTGTTCAACCTTCCCCCTATCTCCCCTTCCACTGCAGCGGTTCTCGCAACGTTTGTTGCGGTAACGGCGATCGTTGTAGGGTTTTTGTTTGCGCACTTCCGTGCGTAAAAAAAAACAGGGGAAGATGTTCTAAAATGAGGTTAGCACTAAGTATCTTTTGCCATTTTCAGAAATGGTGATCAACCGATGTATTGTGGAGATACAACAAAAATGTGCAGACTAATCAGCGATCTTTGGTGACCCTGTTTTTGAGACGGGCAGAGAGGGGGGGGGGGGAAATGGGTTGAAAGAAAGAAAGAAAAAAGCCCGCCAGAGCTCCGTGTCTCTCATATCCTGTACAGTTCTGTGTGAAGGAATGAGGGGGAGGAGTGAGGGTGAGGTGGGGTGGGTTGTTCGTGGAGAAGTGTCCCCTTTTTTTTTTGGGAAAGCAGCCTTGTTTGAGTGATAATGAGTGCTGACCCATGGGAGGGGAACGGGGGTATTTGCGTTGATGATAACAAAAAGTGGAATTTCTTGGACTTTTTGTTTTGTTTTGCGGGAGGAGAGGGGGAGAGGGAGTGGGGGGGAGGATGTGAGAAACAGCACGACGGTCTAGTCAGGGGGACGATTAGTAGTGATACTAGTCCAAATAAGTAGTATTTTACCACTAGAGTGGTTATGGTAGCACGACTAGTGGTACTAGTTGTGCTACTAGTCCCACAAGTAGTGCCAGAGAATATTCCAGACCCGCACAGATGCTCAAAAGTGCTGAAATTTGCTTTTAATGGCCTCAAACGTTACGACTAGTAGTGACTAGTAGTCCCTTGACTAGACCGTCGTGAGTGTGTGTGCTATATTTCTTTTTTTTTCTCTCTTCCAATGTGAAATATCAGAGTCAAACAAAGACTTTTCCGTTTCCCTTTTTGAAATGCAGTTTTTTCTTCTTCTTTTGCACAAGGGATGAGATCTCCTGTCCATGGGGTTGTGTATGTTAACATATCCACCTCTCAACTTTTATCTGTGTCAATGTGTTCTGCCCCCCCCTCGTTGGGTTGTCACAAATTCCATTAAGTTTTTTCTTTCAAGTTTTTTCCCCTTCTATTCACTGCTCTTCCTACCGTGCCCTCCTGGCAATATTTGCCGCGCTATGCATGGACCAAATGCACTTTTTGCTTCTTTGGAAGGGACAGGGTGAACTATATATAACCACCGACCTACTCATGCGTTCAGTCTTCGTCTTATTTCTCCCGCTTTTTTCTTCTTGATTTCTAAGCGCGGGGCCTTTTGGGATATTACCATCTTTTCTTTCGGTGTGTGAAGTGCTTTTTTTTAATTAGTGGTGTAGACGTAAAAAATAAACAGAGCACAAAGCACTTTCAAAACAAAAAAAAAAGCATTTTCAAACCCCCCTGTGGATATACGTGCCAATGAAGTGACCTCCTCCGCAGTTCGAAAACACGGAAAACCTTACGTCTACAGAGGCGTTTGCGCTTCCAACTTATTTTTTTTTTTTTGATTTGCTGTTTTTTTTCCAACACAAAACAGCTGTTCTTGAATTCTTCTTTTGGCCATTCCAACTTGCCTTCTGTTACATTCTTTGGTCTGGTCTTTAGATTAATAAAAAGCAAGGTCCCCATGCAACCATTAAAGCTTTCACACAGTGCATCCCTTCTATAAGACGTGCAGTCTTAGTCTGCATGTTTTTGTTCTTCCTTTTTCTCCTCCGTCAATGTGCAACTCTGCATGGTATATGTCCTCAGACATACCTACAGTGGTCCAAGTCCAATAAACTTAAATAAGTTTGGCGGGTGTGGCTATTTTGGGGCAATTTGGCTTAAAAAACGACATATTTTTGTGTTGTATCAGCATGTATCAGAAACAAACAATTCACCTAAAGAGAAAAAAGGTTGGGTACATTTAGTGTCACCCTATTATACCTTCTATTCAGTAGCATAGAAAGTATATGAAATAATGATTTAATGAATTTACGACTAAGGCAAACAAGGTGTCAGCGTTTCTCTAATAGCCGCATTGCGCACAATAGACTCATCCATCTTCGCCACCTTGTTCTTTTGTTTTTTCTTCTTGCCACTCTCGCACCTGCTCGAGGTACATTTGGGTGAGAGTACGTTTTTTTTCTTCTGTTTCTTTGTCCAAAGTGACACACAAAGCAGATACTTATGTCGATCTTACAAACTTTTCTTTAGTACCTGCGTCCCAAGAGTTGTTCACTATTAACCTCACTTTTGATTATTAACCCATTTTGTTTTTGTTCTTGAAAAGTTCGGCATGCGTCAGTATTCAGACCAGGGTTATTCCTAAATCGGGCAAAACCGGGCAATTTTTTCCTTCGGTGAAAAGCAATGCAGGTAGAAAGTAGGCACATTTAGGAATAAGCCTGACCCATAAGTATTTGTGTGTGTGTGTGTCTGCACATCCTTTCTCGCTTTGTTAGTTTTTTCCCCCCCTAGTCGAGGTATTACCACACAATTCTCACTTTAACAGCTCTTCATAGTAAACGTCCCACCACCCTTCATTTATTTCCCCTACCCTCCTCTATCACTTAAAAACGGTGAGGGAAAGCAGGTCATCGTACATAGGTGGCAACTGCACTATTCCAAGTTTTTATAGGTCATTGTACCAAGGTACACCGTCACGAGAGGGCTTTGTATTTCAACTCTACTTATTGAAACCACACATACACCATACACCACACAGAACTTTCTACAAAACCCCCAAAAAGAAACAGTCTAAAAATGGGAAAGGGAGGAGGCAAGAAGGGAGGAAAGGGAGACAAGGGAGGAAAGGGAGGTAAGGGAGGAAAGGGAGGCAAGAAGGGAGGAAAGGGAGGAAAGAAGGGAGGCAAGGGAGGAAAGGGTGGAAAGGGAGGAAAGGGAGCGGTGGTTGTGAAGGCACACATGAGACACGAGGGATTCTACGTGTCTGACGGAAAGCAGCAGACACTTCTGTCCCTGAACATGGTGCCCGGTGTCTCTGTGTACGGCGAGAAGCGTGTTGCATCTGGAGAGGGCGGTGAGGACAAGGACAAGAAGGAGTACCGTGTGTGGTCCCCTTTCCGTTCCAAGCTGGCCGCCGCCGTTGTCAACGGAGTTGACCTGTGCGGAGTGAAGCCTGGCGCGAAGGTGCTCTACCTCGGAGCTGCCTCTGGTACCACCGTTTCCCACGTTTCCGACGTTGTTGGACCCACCGGGTATGGTTTTTGACATTGTTTTTTTGGTCTCAGAGTTTGGCTGTATTATTCAATATTTTGGCCTCGGAGTAGTCTATTTCTTAAGGCGTTGTTTCAGGTTGTTGAAATGCTTCAGTAAAGTATTTATAGTTTTATCGTGTGTTTTATGTTTGTCCTCAAATCGCCCCTCTCCCCCTCACAGTTGGGTGTACGCCGTCGAGTTCTCGCACCGTTCTGGACGTGACCTTGTTGAGATGTCCAAGAAGAGACCCAACATTGTGCCGATTGTTGAGGACGCCCGTTACCCCCTCAAGTACAGGATGCTTGTGCCCATGGTGGACTGCATCTTCATGGACGTTGCACAGCCCGACCAGGTATGTTGTTGTACAGCGAGATTGCCTCTTTTGCTAACTGTTGAAGAGTGCTTTCTTATTTTTTGTGGCGGCTAGTGGCGTTTTTTTTTGGAGATGTGCTTTGTTTTTGTGAACTTTTGCTCCTGTGTATATCCAAACCACGCACCTCACACCACACACCCAACAGACCCGTATCCTCGCCCTGAACGCCTCCTACTTCCTGAAGAACGACGGATCGTTCATGATTTCCCTCAAGGCTAACTGCATTGACTCCACCCTTGACGCCAACGTCGTGATCATCGACGAGATGAACAAGATGAAGAAGGAGGGCCTCAAGCGTAAGGAGAGACTGACTCTGGAGCCCTTCGAGAGAGACCACGCTGTCGTATGTGCTTTGCTACTAGACATTGATTTTGAGAGGTTTTTTAGGGTAACATGAGGGGACCTACACTGTTCCAACAATTTACCAAATTAAATAATGCACGGTAGACAACAGGGAAGGCGTCGTAGGTACACAGTGTCAATACCGTTATATAATTTGCCTGCTCGTTGGGGGTAATTCATTGAAAAAAAAAAAAAAAATGTGAGCAGACCACTTTGTGATTTATTATTCCAATAACACTTAAATCAAACCAAAAAATCAACAGATTGTGGGTACATACCGCCCGGTGAAGAAGGAAGAGTAGACTGCATCTCAAAAAAAAAAAAAAATCATTGCACAAATCAACAAGAAGTCAAAAAAAATTGAAATCAAAAAACCCCCCCACAAAATTACGTTCCCAAACACCATCCCCTGCTATTGTTTTCTTCTGGGTCTTGAGACAATGAGAGGAAAAGGATACTGCAACTGACGGGGTTGGGTTATTTAGGTCTTTTACAAAAAGGACAACAAAAAAAAACTTCTTTTTTCGGGGTTCTCCTCTCATTCCCCTCTCACCCCAAAGCCCCCCTTTTTTTTTTGCTGTTGTTTTTATTGTCAGGTTTACGAATTTTTTGTTCACTATCACACTAAAGAGGAGTGCCTTATTGTTAAAGGCCAATCATTTTTTTCCCCCATTCCCTTCAGTTCCGCCCTCAATATTCCGGAAAAAAAAAATACATAACTCGAACCAAAATGGCGAAAAAAAAATAATGGCAAAAAAAAAAAAAAGAAAAAGTAACAGTAACTCAAAAACAGAAGAAATGGTGCAAAAATTTATCATCCATATTACTCTGTGGGAAGGGAGAAGTACAAGAAAAAAAAATGTCTTTTGACAGAAGATTGTCGATTGATGACAATAGAAAAAAAAGTACCCAATGTTTTTTGTGTCATACGTTTTTATTTTTAAAATTAATGTGTATTTTTTTTGTTACTAGTTATTAAAACAATATGATTTGCCATCATCAGGATTATTTCCAAACCCCTTTCCCCCCCTGAACACACGCTCCACGAGCTTCTGGAAGTGGGCTTTCCCTACATCTTCACCCACTCAGCCAGACTTTTTTTTTTATTTTTTGCGAAAACAAAAAAGGGGGAGAGATAGTTACTAAACCCCCATGGGGGATATTCAGACAACTCAAAAGACTGTCTCTGAGAAAATATTTTCTCAACTTTTTTTCAAGATTGAAAAAAGCACAATTTTTTTTTTAAACCCCCAGCTCAGATTGGGTTTCAGAATGCTCGTATGGAACAACCCCCACCAACCCTTCCTTTTTTCGACCGAGGAATTCTTTTTGTCTTTTTTTTGGATTTTTTTTTTTTGCAGTTTTCTATTTTCTGAAAACCCCTTACCTTTTTTTTTAGCAAAACCAACAAAAAAGCAGCGGAAGTTTTATTTTGTTTGCGCTAAAAATAGTTCTGGGGAACCTTCGTAATTGAATAAGCAAAAAAAAAGGTCTGGGAATTTTTTTTAATCACTTTTCCAGAACATTATGGGTGGGAAGGGAGAAAAAAAAAGTTACAAATATTTTTTTTCGGGAGATTACAAAAGACAAAAAAAAACACGAAAAAAAAACAATAATAATGCCTCCCCCCCACTCCCCTAATTTGCACCCTGGGTCAACACGACATTCTCCACCCCACAGCAGAGAATAAGCCGGGTCCCCGGTCCCTGGGTCCAGGTCCCGGTCCAGCTCCTGGTCAAGGTCCAGGTCCCGGTCCCGGGTCCCAGTCCGGCTGAGAATAACCGGGTCCCCGAGTCTTATGTGTCCCACCCCATCCATAATTTAATTCCTCTCTGTCTTCAATCATCCCCACTAAGCATCTGACTGATCAGAGGAAGCGGGGTGGAAACGCATATCAGACGTTAGCTCTTGGTTCTGGTCACACACATTTTTTTGGGGGGCCATTATCCTGCGTAAGAATTACCCCCCTCCCCGCCCCCCCTATTAGTTCATCAAACACACAATATACACTGTCGAGCTTTTTTGTATTTCAAAATCAAATTCCAAATTGAACCCAACAGAACGCCCCATCTTTTTGGGACTCCATTAAAAAAATAACCCAAATCCATACAAATGACCACCCCTTCCCATGGCACCGCATTCCGCACCACCGCTGATTACTCTCTCCGCACCAACCCACCCTCCTCCTGCAAAGTCCCCTTCCTGAACTGCTCACCAATTTTAGACAACTCACCTATGGGGACTACTTCTGATTTTCCTACTCCGCAGGCAGATTTGGAGTCAAGGTTTTCATCGGTACATGCCTCTCCATCTGACTTTCCGGAACGTCCTATTACCACCCCGCATACGAGAGCAAAACCTCGAGTAGGTAGGGTAGGGCTGGTTTCAAAGAAGAAGGCGGTGATTTTCGATATGACCGGAATCGACAATGATGATACCCTCTCCAATGCGACCACGCAGCAGCAGCAGCACCAGCCGGTTGCGGTGCAGAATATTTCGATGGAGGATACCTCCCTGGAGGTTACACCGATAACACAGCTGTCAGAGGATTCTCCGAGGGAAATGCTTTGTTTAGAAGCGGAGGTGGTTTTGCCACGTGGTGATCCTATTGAGGCGGCAGAATCAGCGTTTTCATACATCGCGAAACGGAGTGAGCTGGTCCACCGTTTGCATGGTGATAAGTACTTCAGCAGGCACGGAACCTTATTAGGAAGTGTAGAAGAAACACAGCAGTTTTATGCTGATGAAGAGGAGGGTCGGGTGAGGGTGGCGATTGACCACAAGAGAGGGGTATCGGTGTTGCGTGATGCTTTCGTGTTGGAAGGTTTTTCTATTAGAGAGGAGGGCGATACGGAAACAGAGGAAGAAGACGAAGAAGAGGAAGAAGAAGAAGAAGACGAGAACACAGAAACATCAGAAGCCAGCAAGGTGCTACAAGAGGCGCAGGATGAGGTGAACCGTCTGCTGTATAAGGCTCAGTTTATGGCGCAATACAAATCGCAATGCGAAGCAACACTAGGACCGCTTTAACCGTTTTTTCCTCATTTTTTTTTTTAGCCTACTTTTTTTTTTCTAGAAGAAAAAAATAACGGAAAACTTATTTTGGGGAGGGGTGCTTTCACTCCTGCTAGAGGGTATTGGAACTTTCAAAATACCGTAATTGTAAAAATATTGGGACGTAAAAAAGTTGAAACGTAAAAATGTTGGGCCGTAAAAATGTTGGGACAGCTGGGCGAAAAATTCCCGTCCCAACATTTTTACGGCCCAACATATTTACGTTCGGGAATTTTTACGTAGATTTTGTTAGGGAAGATTTGTCTTAGCTAGCAAAAAAAAATTTTTTTTTTTTCGATTACCTAGCGAGTAGGCGGGTTGAACGTCACTGGCACGTGTCAAAGTTTTCAAGAGGGCGTGGGAAAAAAACGCTAAGACAAATAGGCTCAAGCCAAAGTAGCCCAAAAAATGTTGGGCCGTAAAAATGTTGGGACGAGCGAGCCTTTTTTGGGCTGTCCCAACATTTTTACGGCCCAACATTTTTACAATTACGGTAGTTCAAAAAAAAAAAAGGTCTATTTTTTAAAACCTCCTTCCCCTCTCATTTCCCCTTTCCCACCACCACTACAGAACATTAAGGGGTTTACTTGCCTCCCCCCCTTTTTCGTTTGTACTTCCAACTTCTCTCTTTTTTTATATTAAATCTGTTGGGTCATTGAAGCGCTGTGTACCGCTCGGTAGCTTTTTTTCCCCCTTTTCTTTTCTCTTCCTCTCAAAAAAGCGACTGAAAAAAAGCACAGAGGCTTTCTTTAAAGGGGATGGGGTTTTCTTCAGAGGGGCTGTTCTCAGCACTGGCATTGAATGCACTTACAACTCCTCTCCTCCTCGCGATAGCGTACTTCTGTTACAATACAATCTCATTCGGTGCGATCAAATTCTGGAAGATATACCGTCCGATGCGCCCTGTTAGCATTCCAAGCTTTTTCAATTTCGGTGGATTCCCAGGAGACCCGAAAGCAGAAAAATCATCCAAACTCCGCGCCTTATTCCGCCTGAAGGATCCATGGTTCGAAAGCGAGCAGGGAATGGAAGCACGGATTTACCTCACCTTTTTGAAGCTCTGCATGGCTATGTTCCTCTTCATCGGTGTTTTAACTGGCGCTACATTGATCCCAACCAATTATACTGACGACTACCGAGTAGTTATCGCGCAAGGTGATGAGGATCTTCGCTATGAAGCCGGAATTGCGGATTTTACAACACGCAATTTACACCCTGAGTCCGATCGGTTCTGGGTGATGTTCGTTATTTCCGTTTTGGTAGCATATGAAGTGTACAGTACTGTCCTCAAAATGGTGCAATGTTTGAAGCTCGCAAAAGCCCATTCTACCCCACCGGATACTGCAGTGCTGTATTCACTTCCTGAAGGGACGCATGAAGAGGTGGAGAAATACGTCTGGAGTCAAATCCCTGTTTCACTTCGACGAAAAGTTGTCCAAATCGAACTTCCACATGTTGCAGTCAAAGGGATGCTCGACACCATCGACAAAAGAGAAGCCGCCTTGGCAGAGCTAGAGCATTGGTACGCAGTGTGTCAGAAGGAAGGGATTACTGGAGAGGATATTCTCACGCATCCGAAGATTATGACCAGGGCAGGGTGGTTTTCGTGTGAAAAAACGCAGCCGATTGTGTATTACAGACAAAAATATGATGAGTATTGCAAAACGCTGTTAGAAATGAAGGAGCTGGTTAATGAACAGCCGTTGGTTGGGACCGCGTATGTGACCTTCAAGAATGCAGGCTGGTGTGCGACCTTTGTGCTTGCGCATAGTCAGAGTAGGATTCGCAAGCTTGCGAGTGGGAGTGACATTAAGTTTGCCCCGCATCCACGGACCATCATATGGGAGAATGCTGGGGCCTCTTATTGGCGTTTGTTTGCAGGGAATGTGGTGATTATTGCGTTGCTGTTCTTTGCTGCAATCGTTTGGGCTGCGTTTGTTGGGTTTCTTGGGAATGTTGATAACCTTTCAGAGTATGTCTCTGCCATCGACATCATAATGGAAACGAATGAGGAGATGCGTGGGCTAATTACCGCATATTTGCCGGTTATTGCGCTAGCGTTGCTTCATTTGCTGCTCCCGATTTTGATGCGTGCGTTAACACAGCATGTTGAGTGTGTTGGTGATAAAGGGGAAAGAGAAGTGAGGGTGTTGCGCAAAATGACGGTGTTCGGTTTGGTGACGTCGGTCCTGCTGCAGGCACCTCTGCAAGGGGCGGGGGATTCGACAGAGCTGTTTGATGGGAAGAGTATCTCAGATATCTATCAGTTCATTACCAAGCTGATTGTACCGACAAATGGGTATTTCGTGGTGTACGTACTGCAGGCAGCGTTTATGGGGAATTTGGTGCGGTTTTTGCGTCTAGGGGACTTCGTGCTGTCACCTATCATGGCTGCAAAGGCATTCACAAAGCGTGAGCTGTTTAAGGCATATCACAGAAGGCAGTTCTTCTTCTCTGAGGAATATGCGTTTTCGCTGATTACCCTTGGGTTTGCTTTGGTGTTTGCGCCGAACGTACCGTACATCCCAATTTTTGGGTTTTTTTACTTTTTGGTCCGTTTCTTCGTCGATAGAGCGGTCCTCTTGGATATCTTCCCACGATCGAGAGAGTCGGACTTCTCATTGCTGCCGTGCTGTATTAACTGTTTGCTTGGAATTTTTTTGTGCATGCAGGTTCTCTCTGTAACCATTCTCAGCGCAGTGAAAGAGCAGCGGGCTGTTATGTGCGCTTCCCTCGCTCCGGTCATCATGACGATCGTGGTAATGGTCTATGTTAACAGACGGATGTCGTATTTCATGGGCCCCGCCTTTTTGAAGGATCGTTTAGAAGGGAAAACCCCGAAGGGGGTGTTCCATTTACCCAATGTTGTTGAGATTTTTGCGTATCCGGAATGGGACACCACGCCGATCCGGTCTTTCACAGATGAACACGACATCGCGGAGGCAGTGGTGGAGGCGGAAGCGTCTGTTCTAGAAGCCTCCAAAATGACTGGAGGACCAGGATCCCCTGGGACCCCTCTCAGTCCTGATATACGAAACCTCACGGTACCCGATTTTTCGAAGAACCCTCTGTCAGCGTATCGGCACACCTGCAATGCGTTTGTTGTGGATTGGATAGACCATGATGATATGGCACGAAAGTGCTGGCTATACGAAGAAGCAGAAGATGATGATACAGAGAGCGATCTGGGCGGGCCGTACCCAGGGATTGTATCTACCTCGGTGTTCTTTTCAAATCCGAGTTTACCGTCGCCGACGTCGTTGGAAGAAGGGGAATGCGCACCCCCAGGGTTCGAAGACGATGACCCACACAACAAAACCATCGCAATGGAACTGATTACATGTGATATGTCAGTCCAAACGGAAGCAAAAGGGCTGCTCCACGGAATCCTTACAGATCCGTTCGCATATAACAAAGTACCCCACAGCGGCGACTCTGAAGAGGAGATGCAGTAGGGGAATGGGTTGGGGTACAATGGGTTGGGTGGGGTGGGGGTTATAAAAGTTTTTTTGGGTTTTTTTTTTAAAACTGAGCGAGACTTAGGACCATCTTACAAAAAACTATTATTTCTTTTTTTTTCTCTTTTTTCGATAACCCGCGGGAGTATCCGCAGAGGCGTTTCTGCCCTACGAACTTCCGTTTTTTCTTCTTTTTATGAATGTGTTCTTTTTCTTTTTAGGGTTTTGTGCGGGAAGAGGGTATACTGCTGAGTGTATTTGGCGTATTTTGATTTGAGTAGAAAGCTATCGGAATACAAAAAAAACTCAGCACCCATTATGGGAGGGGGTGTGGGGTGGGGTGGGAGGGGTGGTGGGGGTGGTGGGGCTATACAATATATATGAGCACAGGGAAGGGGTGTGTTGCTATACACTATCTCTGCTCACGTTGTGTTTCTTTCATGGGTTTCGTGGTGCACGTTCCGTTTTTTTTTTTTTGTGTGTTATCAAGCATTGACGAATAGAAATGGAAAACGACGGATGGTGCGTGCCCGCTTTAGCGTATTGTTTTTCCACTAACATCACTCACATTCATCAGTGAAAAACACAATCCTTTTGCGGTGCGATAAACGAAAAAGTGTTTTCTTTATTTCATTTAACTGTCATATCCTGAAGTCGTTTTCTATTTTTTTTGTTTGTGTCGTACATTCCGCAGGAGTTTCTCAAGGGGTTATGACATATTATTCTCTTGGAGTGTTTATTCAGTACTCCCCCCAAAATAATTGTTTTTTGAACGTCCTTGTGTTGGGGTGATCGGGGGTATTTTTTTTCTGCCGCTCTGGTCACAGAAACATCACAAAAAAAAAATCACGAGGAAAACTGCCTCTGACAGTGTGCTTTCTCGGATGGAAGGTATAATGAAATTGATTGTGTGTGTGTTTTTTTTTTTTTTTTTTGCTCTTTTTTAGTAGTTTCTTTATTGATACAATGCGATAGACGTGGTAGGTACGTTACCCATTTTTTTTATTTGTCGAACGACTAAGCAAACGAGAGGCTTAGGATCATCTTAAAAGCTTTTCATTTTTGTTGATTATTTTTTTTTAAACGGCGACTCAGCGAGGCTTAGCTTCATCGTACCAACCTATTGGCTTAAATGCGTGTCAAATTATCTTTGATAGACCAAGACACAGCACAACAGCAGGTAAACAGCTACACGCCATCCTTCCTCTCCCACATATTTGCCGCACGATGGATATTGTGTGTGTTTTTTTTAAAAGGTAATCTCCTGAGTCAGTGCAGTGTAGGGATCACGAATACATTGCTTTTTTTTTGGGGGGGGTATTGGGAGGGTGTTTTTTTTTTAGTAGAGTAGAAATAGTTTATGTTTTGATCCTTAGCATCCGCTTTCACTAAGCACCCCCGCCTCTGTTTTCTATCTCTCAGTGTGTATTGTCTTTATGACGAACTTCGCCCTTTTATTATTCTAGAACATTGTTGAGTGCACTCAAAGATTTTGAGCTTTCCGTTTTCCCCCCTTTTTATTTCTGAAGGTGCCTACTGACAAGAAGCTTAGGTTCATTTTTGCCAACCTTTTTTATTTTAAACATTGTGTGTGCACGAGAGGCATATCTTACAAAGATTTCTTTACAGCAGTTCCACTGCTGCGCGATAACGAATATGATTAAGGTGACTAAGCGTGAGAGGCTTCGGATCATCTAACAAAACTTTTTCTTCTTTTTCATCTCAGAGAGAAACAAACAATCCACATAAAGTTTAAAAAAGTTTGGGTACATTTAGTGCACCCTATTATACCATCTATTCAGTAGAATAGTTAGTATATGAAACAATTCTTTTTCATCTCGAACAATCGTCTCTGTGACGAAGAGACAAACCGTGTTTCAAACCCAGCGTTTTTTCAGCACAATAACGACGCAAAGATGTGTGCACGAGAGGCACATTCATCTTACAAGCTTTCATTTTTTTTTTTATTCCTACGAAGCTTGCTTTAAAGGGGAAATAGTATTACCGGTACGGTCGCCAATCATCCCTCAAACAGGAGGATTGTGCAATCAACGAAAAAAACCTTTTTTCCTTTTACTTACCTACCGATCCTACTATTTTTTCTCTTTTTCTCTTCATTAGAGCGTAGCAACAACGTGTCCTCCGTGCCCAGTCAGGGCACCACACGTTTTAATCAAATTCCCTGTTTTCCCTCTTCTCTATTTGGTTGATGTGCTTTCCTTTCCTCTTTCAAAGAGTGACACCTCCCCTCCCCCTCCCTCCCTTGCTACCTGCAATCGGATGTGGGACAATCCCTGCTTGGGAACGCATAACAAAAGCACCACACCCTTTTCTTTGTACCTCCAACCACACACCACTGTATCCCTCAAAACACCACCTCCGCTATACAGATCCTCACTTCTTTTATAAAAGGTTTTCTGGAAAAGTTGTCAATATGGCGTTCGACTCGCGTGGGTTGTTCTCAGCAATGTTGCTGAACTTGATCGTGTGCCCGATTCTTTTGGTTATACTGTATGTTCTGTTGAATAAAAGATTGTTGTGGAAGGTGTTCCGCCCGATGCGTCCGCAAGGAAAGTCGCTGCTCTTTAGCTTTGGCGGAGAGAAGAACGCTGGCTTTGTGAACTCTGTGCTCCGTCTTGTGGACCCCATGATTGACGTCAAGGGAAGCGAGAGTGGTCTGTACCTCTCCTTCCTGCGTCTCCTCGTCCCCATGTTCTGGTTCGTCGGCTTCCTCCTCCTTGCAGGGCTCGTGCCCATGAATGTGACGGACAACTACAGAGAGAAGCTGGACCTCAAGGAGGACGGCTCCTATCAGGAGGCGATTGACGACTTCACAACAAGAAACATCCACCCAGAGTCGTCGCGTCTGTGGCTGATGACGATGCTGTCGTTCTTTGTTGCCTACGAGCTGTGGTCGATGTTCCTTAAGATGGCGTACACCTTCCAGGTCGCCAAGGCAAAGGCAACCCCTCCCACCACTGCCAGAGTGGTGGGCGTGCCGAGGACGACGGAGGAAGAGGCTGCCAAGCATGTGTGGAGCATGGTGCCGCCTTCCTTGAGAAGCCGTGTCACGCATATGGAGTTCCCGCGCAAGGAGGTGAAGGGTATGATTAAGACCATCCAGAAGCATGACGACGCTGTTGCCGCACTTGAGCATTGGTACGCTGTGTGTGAGAAGCTTGAGATCACCGGAGACGATCGTTTCAGCCACAAAGATGTCATGTGCCGCAAGTCTCTCTTCAGCTGCGAGAAGGTGAACGCTCTGACCCACTTCCGCGAAAAGGTTGACAAGTACCACAACAGACTCCAGGACATGAAGAAGCAGATCGACGAGCAGCCTCTTGTTGGCGACGCCTTCGTTACCTTCGAGAATGCAGGCTGGTGCGCGACCTTTGTCATCTCCCACGAGGCCTCCCTCGTCGGTGTGCCCATGCCCATTGGACCCTTCTCCACCTACGTCACCTTCGCCAACAAGCCCAAAGCCATCATCTGGTCCAACGCAGGAGCGTCCTACATTGTTCAGATCGTAGGAAGCATCATTGTCGCCGCCATCCTCGTCTTCCTTGCGCTTATCTGGGCGTCGCTGCTTGGTACCATCGGAAACATTGAGACCATCTCGAAGTACGCGCCCTGGCTTGAGTCTGTTCTGGATGTGAACACAGAGCTGAAGGGCCTGATCACCACGTACCTGCCTATCATTGCTGTTGCGGTGGCGAACATCCTGCTTCCGAAGTTCATGCGTGCGTTGACTGTGTACGTTGAGAAGGTGGACAACAAGGTGGACCGTGAGAAGCGTGTGCAGCGCAAGCTGACTGCCTTCATCATTGTGACCTGCGTGCTGCTGCAGGCACCCCTGATGGGTGGTAACGACGTCGACATCATGGGCGGTGACGTCGGTGACGCGCTGCAGTTCATCACTATCATGATTGCGCCCACCGGAGGATACTTCGTGGGTTACGTCCTCACCGCAGGGTTCATGGGCAACTTGATCAGAGCGATGAGAATTGGTGACCTGATCCTGAAGCCCCTCAAGGCGAGCCGTGCCCTCACCAAGCGTGAGCTGACCATCGCGCACAAGAGAAAGCCGTTCAAGTTCTCCGAACAGTACGCATTCGCCCTGCTTGCGATTGCGTTCTCGATCTCATTTGCCCCGAACGTGCCATACATCCCGATCTTCGGGTTCTTCTTCTTCCTGATCCGTTTCCTGGTCGACCGCACTGCACTTATTGACGTTTACCCGAAGTCGCGCGAATCCGACTACTGCCTTTTCCCGACCGCCGTTAACACTATGCATGTTATCGTGCTGTGCATGCAGGTGTTCTCTGTGATGACCATGAACGCGATCAAGGAGAAGTGGGACTGCATGGGGGTGTCGGTGCTGCCTATTCTGGGGTCGCTGTTCATCATCTACCACACAGTGACGCGCATGAACTACTACGCGGGGGCGGCGTACATCCGCGACAGGATGGAGGGCAACGAGATCCCGAAGGTGCTGAACCTGCCGAGTCTGTTGGACCTCCTCTCTGGAGGCATGAGCAGGGAGCACACCCCGGTGCCGATTGGGGATGTGAGTGCGGACTGTGCGGCGCTTGTCAAGGCTGCGCTGGAGGAGGAGAAGACACCTGTCGAGACGATCCCTGACCTGTCGAGCAACGGCCCGTCTGCCTACGAGCACACCATCAAGGCATACAAGCTTGTTGTCACTGACCACGACGACATGGCCGCCAAGCCCTGGTACTTCACCCACAAGTCCAAGGGCGAGGGAGACGAGGCAAGTGACGCAGGTGGTCCCTTCCGTGGAGTCGTTATCTCATCGATCTTCTTCTCCAACGCCGACAGCGAGGAATGCAAGGAGAACGAGCTCGAAATGAAGAAGAAGGAAACTGCCCCCTTCGGAGCGGAGGAGACGGCATGAAAAAAAGCAAAGTAAAAAAACAAAATGTATCGTGTATAGTGGAACACACTCTAGGGTGGCTGCACTAATACAACGAAGTTTTCAAAAAATGTAAAGAAAATGAAAGAAAGAAGTGCCCCCTTTTATTGAAAAAGGCGCAAAAATAAAATAAAAAAAAGTATCAAATAAAAGAGATCGCTGTAATTCTTTGTAGAATTATTTTCAGGAAAAATCTTTGTGGCGTTTTTTTTTCCCCTCCCTCCCCCTTCTTATCTTTTTCAAAATGTATTTTTGAGGGGAGTATTGTTGTCTTCCTGCACTGCACTGTACTACCGTGTAGTATTGTGTATTTCAAGGTTCAAGACGTGCGCGCAATGCGCACAAGAGAAACACAATTTATCATGCAATTTTTTTCTTCTTCTGAAAAGAGGTGTTCTGGTTTTTTGCTGTGTCACACCCCCAACAAACCATTGTAGTGGCCAGTAAGAAAATTAGCCGCACCGATTTCAGCACGTCCAATATTACAATATCAAAAAAAAAGTTGGAAAGCAAAATTCAAAGGCATGCAATATAAAAGACAAAACGCAAAATAAATGAAACAACCATTCCCCATTTACCGTGGATAATGCTTTGTTTCTGCAGTTTTTTTTTTCTTCCAGGGTTATTGGCCTCAAAGAGGTTTCCTCTTCCAGGGCTGACTGTTGTGAACTTCGCGGTTCGGGCTCTATTTATTTAATCATTTTTTTCTTCTTTTTTGTTTTACTAGATGCGTTCACTAGAGGCATCCATCTGTTCTGGTATTTTTATATTTTTTATGTTTTGGAATCCTTTTTTTTTTAAAGATGACTAAGCATAGTTGTATAGGCTGATTGACGCCGGGCTTGGCCGGTGCTGATCGGTGGTGATCGGTGGTGATCGATGGTGATCGACGGTGATCGGTGGTGATCGGTGGTGATCGATGGTGATCGGTGCGTGGTCGGTGCTGATCGGTGGTGATCGCCGGTGATCGATGGTGATCGATGGTGATCGGTGGTGATCGGTGAGTGGTCGGTGGTGGTCGACGGTGGTCGACGGTGGTCGACGGTGGTCGGTGGTGGTCGGTGGTGATCGGTGGTGATCGGTGCTGATCGGTGAGTGGTCGGTGGTGATCGATGGTGGTCGACGGTGATTGACGGTGATCGATGGTGATCGGTGGTGATCGATGGTAATCGATGGTGATCGGTGTGTGAGCGGTGCTGATCGGTGGTGATCGGTGCGTGATCGGTGGTAATCGCTAGAAATGGGTAGCTATTACCGTATAGAGCACCCACGAGCTTGTCTCTCAGGTGTTAGGTTTGTATGTGATGAAAATTTCAAAAAGTGAGATAACCATCACACATGGCCAGTATCGCCATGAAATGAGTCCAATGCGACATTGGAGGCCCACTTTTGACACTTTGGGCCAAATTTAGTTATGTACGTGAATCTCCGTTGAAAAAATATTTCGTGATTTTTTGGTGTAGCGCCTTAACCGATTCCCCGTGTTTCTACCAGTTGTCATGCCGATACGGGGGGGGAAGAGGTGTTGGGAAAAAATTGTTTTTTTTCCTTGGCGAGCTTTTAAATGCCGGCATTTGCATTTCCAGAATCCGTCCGGCCAGTGGTGGGGCCAATTTGCCGAAATGGACAAGTTCTCGTTTTTGGTCAATTTCCTCAGTATACACAGTATACACAGTATACACAGTATACACAGTATACACAGTATACACAGTATACACAGTATACACAGTATACACAGTATACACAGTATACACAGTATACACAGTATACACAGTATACACAGTATACACAGTATACACAGTATACACAGTATACACAGTATACACAGTATACACAGTATACACAGTATACACAGTATACACAGTATACACAGTATACACAGTATACACAGTATACACAGTATACACAGTATACACAGTATACACAGTATACACAGTATACACAGTATACACAGTATACACAGTATACACAGTATACACAGTATACACAGTATACACAGTATACACAGTATACACAGTATACACAGTATACACAGTATACACAGTATACACAGTATACACAGTATACACAGTATACACAGTATACACAGTATACACAGTATACACAGTATACACAGTATACACAGTATACACAGTATACACAGGGGATTGGGAGTACAGTACAGTACAGTACAGTACAGTACAGTACAGTACAGTACAGTACAGTACAGTACAGTACAGTACAGTACAGTACAGTACAGTACAGTACAGTACAGTACAGTACAGTACAGTACAGTACAGTACAGTACAGTACAGTACAGTACCCCATATGTTAGAAGACCCTGAGAAAAAAATCGAAGTCAAAATGACCTCGAGGTACAGGTCAGATTTGTGCACCAGTTGTGAATCGGTTGAACCAGGAGTTTGTCCCAAAATATTTTTCCGCCAATTTTTGCCCGCAAAAAATCGGGTAGGGGGGAAATTGATTTTGGCTCTCAGGAATCTGTGGGTGCTCTGATGGGGTCAATTTGCGCTGAGAAATGAGTATTTTTGACCTAAAATGCATGAGTCAGTTTTTACATGATTTTGGTGTTTTTTTGGGTTTTGTATGGATTTTTTGGTCAGTACATAATCTGCGGTGATCAAAAGTACCATATTCCTTCGGCAATGGCCTCAAAGGGCATTTCTATGACCTGGACATGGGGGTCAGTCTCCACTTCTGACCACCTAAAATTACGTCATATACACGGTTATACCCAAAAACTGACGAAGAAACTTTCCCAGTGTTCGGTGGTGATCGACGGTGATCGGTGGTGATCGGTGGTGATCGGTGGTGATCGACGGTGATCGACGGTGATCGATGGTGATCGGTGGTGATCGATGGTGATCGGTACTGATCGGTGGTGGTCGATGGTGATCGCCGGTGATCGGTGGTGATCGGTGCGTAAATCGATGTGGTCGGTGCAATCGGTGGGTGAGCGGTGGTGGTCGGTGGTGATCGGTGCTGATCGATCGCGATCGGTGGTGATCCGTTTAAATCGGTGGTAAAAAGTGACAAAATGGGCAAACCAGCCCGACGTCAATCAGCCTATTGTATCTTATAAATGTTTCCCTTTTTTGTCTCATGAAAATGAAGGAGGAAATAGAAACAAAGGATTTTGAATACATCTTGCAGTTCTGGGGACGAAACCGCGCTGCGGAGCCCTCCTCACCAAAACAGGTCGAGGTGTTGTGCGTTTCACCACAACCTGTCTCCCATGGATTTTATCGTGTGAGGAGTGTTTCAGCTTCTATTTTTTTTTCACACTATCATTTCAGAGCAATTCTGTTAAATGAGTGGCAATGTTTTAAAAGATGTGCAATCAAAGAGAAAAACATATAGTGGAGCGCACTTTAGGGTGTCTACACTAATACAAGCAAGTTTACAAAAAAAAACGATCATGTGGAGACCACATGATGTGATTCCCTCCGCACGATCGATTTTTATTTTATTTTATAAGAAAATTTCCCCCCCAATCCCTCCATTGAGCATATGTGTGGCAAAACACAAATTCTGTGTTGTTTTAAAGGAAAGATGTGTGCGTATGTTAGTTGCCGTCTATTGGAAAGAGATTCTTTCTTCTTCTATCAAACGTTCACAAAAAAAAAGTGGAGATTTGCACAAACTGTGGCAACACAACCGAGGCAACTGCACTCCAACAATTTATCAAAAAAAGAAAAATGAAAGCACAACTCTAGGCCGAGACGTTTCTCAGCCACCATGAAATCATCGTACTGCCCGACCACAATGGCACCCACCCCCCTCATTCATTTCTATGGGTTTTTATACCCTTTTTTTTTGTAAAACCTCCTCATTTATGGAAAGTGCTTTCCCCCCCCCCCGGAGGCTGTATTGAATTGTAGCACATAGCACACAGCATCTTCACAATACAGCAGTATTGTGTTGTGTTCTGTATTGTGATGAACAATTATCACAATACAGCCAACCAAGCACCTCCTTCTCCCTATATTGCAGTTCCCCCTTTTTTCTATGCTTTTTCTATTTCTGTTTGTTCACCTGATTTTTTACCCCGCGTATAGGACGTATACGCTCCTGTACCTGGGGTAATAATCAGGTGGAATAGACAGTAGGCTGGAAGAAGAAAAGAAGATATCTCTTTTTGCTCGCCCTCCTACTCAAAAATTCCCCTTTTCCCCCAGACTGAGTTTGTCTTTTTATCTTTCCATTTTTTTGTTTGGTGTGTGCAGAACTATTTATCCTACACCGTCCGCCGTCGATAGACCAAGGCAGGTGAATATATTTCAACTAATAAAGGTGCAATTTTTGTATACCGTGTTTAGAAAAAATATGGACCAGAAAAATTGGTCCATCAAAAATAAAATCCCCAAAAGGTCCATAGTTATTCTGGCCCATGTTTTTTCTGGTCCATGTGTGTTATGTTAAAAACCCATTCCGAGCTTCCTCCCCACACAAGCGGTCGTCGCACGCGCTTCGCGCGCGCGACTCCCTGACGAAGTTCTGGACAAGTTCAAAAAATCCTCACATAGATGTCGGACCAGAAAAATTGGTCCATAAAAAAAATATCCCAAAAGGTCCTTGATTATTCTAGTCCATGTTTTTTCTGATCCATATTTTTTTGAACCACGGTATTTTTTGTTTTTTTTGTGTGTTGTCCGTAGGGGTATTTTTTGTGTTTTCATCCGGATGGCCGGTATCGTATGTGGGACAGTCGGAGGCGTCTGCATCAATAACTACCATTTATTTGCAACAACTTCAATTTGTTTCTTTGTGAAGAAAATGCGATATCGATTTTTTTTTTTTTTTTTTGCTTTTATTCACGGATCGGAAAAGTACTTTGCCCAAAAGTAAAGTACTTTTCCAAAAAAAAAAGTACTTGAAGAAAAAAAAGTACTTTTTTTTTTTTCTGTGCAAAAATTGTACGGAGGAAAAAAAAAAAAAGTACTTTTTTTTTTCCCGTCAAAAATTGTACGGAGAAAAAAAATAAAAAGTACTTTTTTTTTTCCAGTGTTCTAAATTTTTTGTACAGAAAAAATAAAAGTACTTTTTATTTTTTCTCTCCGTACAATTTTTGATGGAAAAATAAAAAGTACTTTTTTTTTTTTCAAGTACTTTTTTTTTTCCTGTACAATTTTGATGAAAAAAAAAAAAGTACTTTTTTTTTCGAAAAGTGAAAAAGTACTTTTTTTGACCAAAAAATATCACTTTTTTAAAAAGTACTTTTCCGAACCGTGATTTATTTGTTCATTTTCCCCATGTGGAAAAGGAGCAAAAAAAAGAAGTTCATCCGCTTTATCGAGAACGAATCACTCTAATGGTCGCAACAATAGCAAAAAAAAGAAGAACTGTTTTTTGTGGATTTTTTTTTTTTTTGGCAAACATTTTTGTTCTCGAGAAAAGGGAAATGTTTCTGGACATATGGCAGCTTTATATAATAGCCTTTGTGAAATGAGACTGGGAAGGGCAGTCTCCCAAAGCGACTTTCCAACCTTGCTCTTCTGACCACATCCAGACACGAACCTTTCTTTTCTATTCTCAGATTACCATAAATTCCACAAACTTGGCTGCGGGGGAAGGGGGGAAAAGGTATAGTGGAGCTGATCCTTGGGTGGCTACACTAATACAACCAAGTTTTTCAAAAAAAAAAACAGAACAAAAAAACGTAGCCCATCTTTTTCAATTTGAAATTATATTATTGTCTGACATACCACCTTTTTGATTTTCTTTTTTGTATCCTCATAAAGAGACCAAAAGAATAGTGGAGCTCATCCTAAGGTGTCTACGCTAATACTCTCTAAGTTTTCAAAAAAGGAAAATATCACTGCTCCTTCTTTCACACAATATATCAAAACGGACAGTTTTTTTTTTTATCACTTTTTTTTCAGGTATTTTTTTTATATTTCTCTCTCTCTCTCTCTCTCTCTCTTTTGAATAAGGTATACATGACTTCTATTCATGACTGTCAACCCCCCCTACCCAAGCCGCTTCCACACGGTGAAGTAAATGACTTGACTTTGTGTGTTTACTTTGGTGTTTCACCGTTTTAAGCCAACGATGCAACCACAAAGTAAAACCACCAGTTAAGTACTTTGCTTCACCATTGTGCATCAGTGGACCCCCGTATAGGGGGTACAAAACCGTAGTTTTTTTTTCCTTTCAAAGATGTGTATGCACGTGAGGCATATTATTTCCACTTTTTTTAAAGGGGAGACTTTGTGACGTACATTGTGTGTGTCCACCCATCACCACACACGATGTCATTACCATGCATGCGGCTAAGTATAAGATTTTTTTTGGCGTTTTTGGAATCCCAATGCATTTTGGGATTTCCCATGGGAAGTTCTGCAGGAAAAGACGTTTGTGGTTGTTTAGGCCTCTACATTCGCCCCCCTCAGCGTGGCGCCTCTTTTCGAGATAAAAAGGACCCCCTTCCCTCCCCTCTGTTTATCATTTTTCATTGCTCTTCACCCCTCGCGGGTCTTTTTTAGCTAATCTCTATCTATCTCAGATCTCCCTACCTGCAATCGGATGTGGGACAATCCCTGCTTGGGAACGCATAACAAAAGCACCACACCCTTTTCTTTGTACCTCCAACCACACACCACTGTATCCCTCAAAACACCACCCCCGCTATACAGATCCTCACTTCTTTTATAAAAGGTTTTCTGGAAAAGTTGTCAATATGGCGTTCGACTCGCGTGGGTTGTTCTCAGCAATGTTGCTGAACTTGATCATAAGCCCGATTCTTTTGGGTATTCTGTATGTTGTGCTGAACAAACCGTTTTTGTGGAAGGTGTTCCGCCCGATGCGTCCGCAAGGAAAGTCGCTGCTCTTTAGCTTTGGCGGAGAGAAGAACGCTGGCTTTGTGAACTCCTTGATCCGTCTTGTGGACCCCATGATTGACGTCAAGGGAAGCGAGAGTGGTCTGTACCTCTCCTTCCTGCGTCTCCTCGTCCCCATGTTCTGGTTCGTCGGCTTCCTCCTCCTTGCAGGGCTCGTGCCCATGAATGTGACGGACAACTACAGAGAGAAGCTGGACCTCAAGGAGGACGGCTCCTATCAGGAGGCGATTGACGACTTCACAACAAGAAACATCCACCCAGAGTCGTCGCGTCTGTGGCTGATGACGATGCTGTCGTTCTTTGTTGCCTACGAGCTGTGGTCGATGTTCCTGAAGATGGCGTACACCTTCCAGGTCGCCAAGGCAAAGGCAACCCCTCCCACCACTGCCAGAGTGGAGGGCGTGCCGAGGACGACGGAGGAAGAGGCTGCCAAGCATGTGTGGAGCATGGTGCCGCCTTCCTTGAGAAGCCGTGTCACGCATATGGAGTTCCCGCGCAAGGAGGTGAAGGATATGATTAAGACCATCCAGAAGCATGACGACGCTGTTGCCGCCCTTGAGCATTGGTACGCTGTGTGTGAGAAGCTTGAGATCACCGGAGACGACCGTTTCAGCCACAAAGATGTCATGTGCCGCAAGTCTCTCTTCAGCTGCGAGAAGGTGAACGCCCTGACCCACTTCCGCGAAAAGGTTGACAAGTACCACAACAGACTCCAGGACATGAAGAAGCAGATCGACGAGCAGCCCCTTACCGGCGACGCCTTCGTTACCTTCGAGAATGCAGGCTGGTGCGCGACCTTTGTCATCTCCCACCAGTCCGCCCTCATCGGTGCCTTCTCCGACTCCGTCACCTTCGCCAACAAGCCCAAAGCCATCATCTGGTCCAACGCAGGAGCATCCAACATTGTTCAGATCGTAGGAAGCATCATTGTCGCCGCCATCCTCGTCTTCCTTGCGCTTATCTGGGCGTCGCTGCTCGGTGCCGTCGGAAACATTGAAACCATCTCGAAGTACGCGCCCTGGCTTGAGTCTGTTCTGGATGTGAACACAGAGCTGAAGGGCCTGATCACCACGTACCTGCCTATCATTGCTGTTGCGGTGGCGAACATCCTGCTTCCGGTGTTCATGCGTGCGTTGACTGTGTACGTTGAGAAGGTGGACAACAAGGTGGACCGTGAGAAGCGTGTGCAGCGCAAGCTGACTGCCTTCATCATTGTGACCTGCGTGCTGCTGCAGGCACCCCTGATGGGTGGTAACGACGTCGACATCATGGGCGGTGACGTCGGTGATCCACTGCAGTTCGTTACCATCATGATTGCGCCCACCGGAGGATACTTCGTGGGTTACGTCCTCACCGCAGGGTTCATGGGCAACTTGATCAGAGCGATGAGAATTGGTGACATGATCCTGAAGCCCCTCAAGGCGAGCCGTGCCCTCACCAAGCGTGAGCTGACCATCGCGCACAAGAGAAAGCCGTTCAAGTTCTCCGAGCAGTACGCATTCGCCCTGCTTGCGATTGCGTTCTCGATCTCATTTGCCCCGAACGTGCCGTACATCCCGATCTTCGGGTTCTTCTTCTTCCTGATCCGTTTCCTGGTCGACCGCACTGCACTTGTTGACATTTACCCGAAGTCGCGCGAATCCGACTACTGCCTTTTCCCGACCGCCGTTAACACTATGCATGTTATCGTGCTGTGCATGCAGGTGTTCTCTGTGATGACCATGAACGCGATCAAGGAGAGGTGGGACTGCATGGGGGTGTCGGTGCTGCCTATTCTGGGGTCGCTGTTCATCATCTACCACACAGTGACGCGCATGAACTACTACGCGGGGGCGGCGTACATCCGCGACAGGATGGAGGGCAACGAGATCCCGAAGGTGCTGAACCTGCCGAGTCTGTTAGACCTTCTCGCTGGAGGCATGAGCAGGGAACACACCCCGGTGCCGATTGGGGATGTGAGTGCGGACTGTGCGGCGCTTGTCAAGGCTGCGCTGGAGGAGGAGAAGACACCTGTCGAGACGATCCCTGACCTGTCGAGCAACGGCCCGTCTGCCTACGAGCACACCATCAAGGCATACAAGCTTGTTGTCACTGACCACGACGACATGGCCGCCAAGCCCTGGTACTTCACCCACAAGTCCAAGGGCGAGGGAGACGAGGCAAGTGACGCAGGTGGTCCCTTCCGTGGAGTCGTTATCTCATCGATCTTCTTCTCCAACGCCGACAGCGAGGAATGCAAGGAGAACGAGCTCGAAATGAAGAAGAAGGAAACTGCCCCCTTCGGAGCGGAGGAGACGGCATGAAAAGTAATGTAAAAAATGTAAAGAAAATGAAAGAAAAAAACGTACACCTTTTTTTTGAAAAAGGTGCAAAAAGAATAAAGTAAAAAAAGTATCAAATAAAAGAGATCGCTGTAATTCTTTGTAGAATTTTTTTTTCAGGAAAAATCTTTGTGGCGTTTTTTCCCCCTCCCTCCCCCTTCTTATCTTTTTCAAAATGTATTTTTGAGGGAAGTATTGTTGTCTTCCTGCACTGCACTGTACTACCGTGTAGTATTGTGTATTTCAAGGTTGAAGACGTGCGCGCAATGCGCACAAGAGAAACACAATTTATCTTGCAATTTTTTTCTTCTTCTGAAAAGAGGTGTTCTGGTTTTTTGCTGTGTCACACCCCCAACAAACCATTGTAGTGGCCAGTAAGAAAATTAGCCGCACCGATTTCAGCACGTCCAATATTACAATATCAAAAAAAAAGTTGGAAAGCAAAATTCAAAGGCATGCAATATAAAAGACAAAACGCAAAATAAATGAAACAAGCCATTCCCCATTTACCGTGGATAATACTTTGTTTCTGCAGTTTTTTTTTTTTCTTCCAGGGTTATTGGCCTCAAAGAGGTTTCCTCTTCCAGGGCTGACTGTTGTGAACTTCGCGGTTCGGGCTCTATTTATTTAATCATTTTTTTTTCTTCTTTTTTGTTTTACTAGATGCGTTCACTAGAGGCATCCATCTGTTCTGGTGTTTTTTATTATTTATATTTTGGCTCCTTTTTTCAAGATGACTAAGCATCAGAGGCTTGGTTGTATCTTGTAAATGTTTCCCCCCCTTTTTTTTTGTTGTCGTACAAAAATGGAGGAGGAAATAGAAACAAAAGATTTTGAACACGCGGTTCTGGGGACAAAACCGCGCTGCAGAGCCACGCCTCACCAATACAGGTCGAGGTGTTGTACCACAACCTGTCTCCCATGGGTTTTATCGTGTGAGGAGTGTTTCAGCTTCTATTTTTTTTTCACACTATCATTTCAGAGCAATTCTGTTAAATGAGTGTCAATGTTTTAATAGATGTGCAATCAAAGAAAAACCGATCATGTGGAGACCACATGATGTGATTCCCTCCGCACGATCGGTTTTTTGATTTTTTTCAAAAGAATTTCCCCCCCAATCCCCCCATTGAGCATATGTGTGGCAAAACACAAACTCTGTGTTGTTTTAAAGGAAAGATGTGTGCGTATGTTAGTTGCCGTCTATTGGAAAGAGATTCTTTTTTCTTCTATCAAACGTTCACAAAAAAAGTGGAGATTTGCACAAACTGTGGCAACACAACGAGGCAACTACACTCCAACAATTTATCAAAAAAAAAAAATAAAAAATGAAAGCACACGTTTCTGCCCGACCACAATGGCACCCACCCCCCTCATTCATTTCTATGGGTTTTTATACCCTTTTTTTTGTAAAACCTCCTCATTTATGGAAAGTGCTTTCCCCCCCCCCCGGAGGCTGTATTGAATTGTAGCACATAGCACACAGCATCTTCACAATACAGCAGTATTGTGTTGTGTTCTGTATTGTGATGAACAATTATCACAATACAGCCAACCAAGCACCTCCTTCTCCCTATATTGCAGTTCCCCCTTTTTTCTATGCTTTTTCTATGTCTGTTTGTTCACCTGGTTTTTTACCCCACGTATAGGACGTATACGCTCCTGTACCTGGGGTAAAAATCAGGGGGAATAGACAGTATCTGGAAGAAGAAGAAAAGAATATTTCTCTTTTTGCTCGCCCTACTACTCAAAAATCCCCGTTTTCCCCCAGATTGAGTTTGTCTTTCGTTTATCTTTCAATTTTTTCTTTGTTTGGTGTGTGCAGAACTATGTATCCCCTACACCTACACCGTCCGCCGTCGATAGACCAAGGTAGGTGAATATATTTCAACTACTAAATGTATTTTTGTGTGTTGTCCGTAGGAGTATTTTTTGTGTTTTCATCCGGATGGCCGGTATCGTATGTGGGACAGTCGGAGGTGCCTGCATCAATAACTACCATTTATTTGCAACAACTTCAATTTGTTTCTTTGTGAAGAAAATGCGATATCGATTTTTTTTTGCTTTTATGTGTTCCTTTTCCCCATGTGGAAAGGAACAAAAAAGAGAAGTTCATCCGCTTTATCGAGAACGAATCACTCTAATGGTCGCAACAATAACAAAAAAAAGAAGAACTGTTTTTTGTGGAAATTTTTTTGGCAAACATTTTTGTTCTCGAGAAAATGTTTCTGGACATATGGCAGCTTTATATAGTAGCCTTTGTGAAATGATACTGGGAAAGGCAGTCTCCCAAAGCGACTTTCCAACCTTGCTTTTCTGACCACATCCAGACACAGAAACTTTCTTTTCATAAATTCCACAAACTTGGCTGCGTGGAAGGGGGGGAAATGTATAGTGCTCCCCACACTAATACAACCATGTTTTCAAAAAAAAAAACAGAACAAAAAAAAACGTAGCCCATCTTTTTCTTTCAATTTGAAATTATATTATTGTCTGACATACCACCTTTTTGATTTTCTTTTTTGTATCCTCACAAAGAGACCAAAAGAATAGTGGAGCTCATCCTAAGGTGTCTTCGCTAATACCGTATTCGTAAAAAATATAGACCGTCCTAATGTTCGACCTTTTCAAGATTTTTCTGGAAGTTCGACCTTTTTTACGGTCGAACATTTTTACGAATACGGTACTCTTGAAGTTTTCAAAAAAGAAAAATATGATTGCTCCTTCTTTCACACAATATATCAAAAAGGACGGTTTTTTTTTATCAGGAATTTTTTCCTTTATATTTCTCTCTCTCTTTTGAATAAGGTATACATGACTTCTATTCATGACTGTCAACCCCCCCCTACCCAAGCCGCTTCCACACGGTGAAGTAAATGACTTGACTTTGTGTGTTTACTTTGGTGTTTCACCGTTTTAAGCCAACGATGCAACCACAAAGTAAAACCACCAGTTAAGTACTTTGCTTCACCATTGTGCATCAGTGGACCCCCGTATAGGGGGTACAAAACCGTAGTTTTTTTTTTCCCTTTCAAAGATGTGTATGCACGTGAGGCATATTATTTCCGCTTTTTTTAAAGGGGAGACTTTGTGACGTACATTGTGTGTGTCCACCCATCACCACACACGATGTCATCACCATGCATGCGGCTAAGTATAAGATTTTTTTTTTGGCGTTTTTGGAATCCCAATGCATTTTGGGATTTCCCATGGGAAGTTCTGCAGGAAAAAGTGTTTGTTGGGCCCGAAAATATCGACATTTGCATTTTCGGAATCCGTCCGTTCTGTGGTGGGGGTCAATTTGAGAATAGACACATTTTTCTCAGCGAACCAATTGCTCTCCACGCTGGGGTCGCAATATGTGGTTGAATTTCCTTCAGCTCATCCCCCTTTTTTTTTATCTGTTTTCCAGAGGAAAGCCCAAACATGCTATAAAAACAAAGAACAAAAGAGCACAAAGCAAACATAACAAAAACTTCATAAAAACCCATTCAGATTCCCAGAGGAAAGCCCGGTCAGAAAAAAAATACCAGATTTTTCAGATCTCCAATCCCAATCCAAGTTAGCCGCATGCATGGACATCACCTCATACATTATTTTTCTAATATTTTTTTTTTCTTTATTTCATCCCCACCGATAGAAGAGCGTATGAGCTTCTCTTATCCACATTCCCCCTCCCTGATCACATCCCTCATCTTTTTTTTAAATATCCGCAACCAGGCCCAAATATTGAAGATCATAGCGATGCTAGCAAAGAGTTTTCAGTTCTATGAAAATCTTAATTTTTATTTTATTTTTGAAAATGTTTTGTACACAGACGTGATTTAAATTCATCTTTATCTTTTTTCAGCCCCTCCCAACCCAGCTACCTTACCCCCCTCCGCCCCCCATTTTTTGCCCTAAGTGGGAGCAGAATGGGAAAGGGGTTAAGGTGTTAGTTGCGGTGGGGTCTTAGGACAATTAGTGAAAGACGGTCAAGAATGACAGCAACACTAACGCCAACAGATTTTCAAAAAAAAAAAAAAAAAAAAAAATCAGTGGAGATTGCACAACTGTGGCAACACAACCGAGGCAGCTACACTACCCCAACAATTTATCAAAAAAAAAAAAAGCCTTCGGGCGACTTTGTGTACAGAACCTGTCCTCGGACAGGGTGATTGTCGAAACTACAAAATAAAATAAAATCAAAAAACCACAACCGCGTGCTGACCATCTTTACGGTGGCATCCCGTTGTCGAATTATCAAAAAAAAAAGCTCCCGAACGTTGCACCCCAGCTTCTACCATAGCTAGGTACATTGTCACGAGCGGGCTTTAAATTGCAAGTCATTTTTTTTTTTTCTTTTTCTTTTTTCAAACTCCCACCGCCACCCGCCGCCCTACCCCCATTTCCACTACCCCCCTCGTCCCTCAGCTTCTTCCCACCCCCAAAACTTTTTTAAATACCCACAAAAAAAACAAAACAAAACAAAAAACTGACCCAAACCTATCTCACCCGGGAAGTCATGATCCTGGGCATCCACTGATCCCCGTTCGTTAGCTGACGAATGGAGGCGGGAGGACGTAGTAGTGGTATCCACGAAAACGAGAGATAGGCGAGGAACGGCTACGTGGAGCTCACACGAGAGAAAAGCGAGGTGTCTACACGTTATCAATTTTTTTTTTTCAGAACAAAAATATACAAAAGAACGGCAGATCGAACAGTAAAAATAAAAAAAAACACAAAACAACAAACGCGCACAAAAGAAATCCTAAAAAAAAGCCCCCCTTTGTATTTTTAACCTCTTTCCGAGATGTGCGCCATTTGCATTACACAGAGAGAGACATTACCAATACTTCATAATCCATCCAGTGGTAGTTCTCATCATCTTATCGCGGCACTGTCCGATCGGACAACCGTAGATACCAGGGACTAGAAATGGGAGTTCCTCTCGTACTACCCCATATTGCTCTTCTAAACCCAAAAATCGCTTTGCAAGAATAGCGAAGCGGGGAAAGCCAACTACTCTAAAGACAATACCAAAGGTGGGGGAGGGGTGGAAAATAATTTACAAAAAAATGTCGCGTCGTGTTGAGATGATTGAGAGCCACTTGGGTTCGACAGAAAGGAACGTGCGCCAGACTGCTTCTACCGTGGAGCTGGAGGAGGCGAAGGCTGTGGCAACGATACGCACCCTTGCGGGGAAGCATGGTCTGGACATCTCAGGCGGACGCATCAGGCGGACAAGCTCACGTTGTTGCCTCGGAGTCGAGCACGGTGACTACAACGGCACGGAGCTCTTCGGGGTGGGCACGGACCGCTTCATCTGGCTCGGCTACAAGCCACGCAACGACAACCAGGTCCGTATTGTCTCGGGCAACTTCGAAAAGGACGGCGTCGTACAGTGGACCCTCGGGGATGTCCCGCCACCACGTATGTTCCCCGCCACCCCACCCCTCCTCTCACTATTCTCTCAAATATTTTGCATGAGCTCGGCTGAGATGCGTTTTTAGCACTACTCTTTAACTTTTTTTTACAGAAAGCGAGCAAAACGCACACTCCTGGGCACGCTTCGCCTTCGGCTCCGACTATGTGATGCACAACAACGGATACTCCCTCCGCCGTGGCTTCGATGCCGTGGTCATTGGGAACATCCCTGGAGGCGGTATGTCGCGCAGTGCGTCGCTCTCGATCAACCTGGTGCTCACGCTGATGGAGGTCAACAACCTTGCCCCGAAACGCATTCCGCTCAACGCTGACAACAAAAGCTACGAAATCGTTGACCTCGCTCGCGAGATTGAAACGAAGTACATTGGGTCGCCCTCTGGCAACCTCGACCAGATCATGATCTACTACGCCAAGGCTGGGCTGGGCACGCACTATCTCCCTGCCACCAATGAGGTACGCTACGTCCCTCTTGGCTGCGATGCCTCCACCTTCACCATCGGAGCATTGGACACCGGAACCGACCGTCCTGGCCTCGAAAAGAGCACCTACAAGGTTAGAAAGGACGAATGTGATGCACTCTCAGCGCTCCTCTCCAAGCGTTATCCCAACGTAAAAACGCTCGGTGACGTGACAGACGCACAGTACGCCGAGGTTCTGCGGGAGATCGCACCACAAAGCGCTGCGCACCAAGCAATGGTCGATAGGTTAACCTACATCAAAGGTGCGAGAGAGCGTTTCCACACAATGTTGAACGCATGGAAGAGCGGTGACGTGGCGACAGTAGGTGCAGTGTTCAGAGAGGACGGGCATGGTCTCAGGGATCAGTACAAAATTTCGGGTCCAGAGCTTGAATGTATGTGTGACATTGTGCGGTCTGTCCCAGGTGTGTTGGGAGAGAGGATGCTGGGAGGCGGTGACAAAGGAGCATCGGGCTGTCTTATCCAGGCGGGGAGCGAGCAGCACGTTCTCGCAGCAGTGGCGACAGCGTACCCAAGGTGCTACCCGGCAATGAAAGATAAGTACGCAGTCCACTTTGTCAAGGTGTGTAAAAAATATTTGTTTCTTCCCCCCTTTGCATGAGCACCGAGTTGCGTTATAGCGTTTCAACTACTCTTTGTTTCAAAAGGGTGGGTGCGAGGGTTGGGAAAAAAGAAAGTGGAGGGTTTGCACAAACTGTGGCAACACAACCGAGGCAACTACACTACTCCAGCAATTTATCAAAGAAAAAACTAATATAGTAAGTGTTGGCATCACCTTTAGTAGGTGACTCTGCAGGCTTAGGTTCATTTTCTCCCCCAACCCCCTCTTTTTTTTATGTTTTGAATGACATTTATTTGAACACAGGTTTGCGATGGTGTCACATCTCTGGACGGGAGGCTGTGAGAGGGTAGGGAGAGTTCTCTCAAAAAAAAAATTTCTTTTTTTGTGAAGAAATAAAGTTTGCTCTTCCGGGTTGAGGATGACCTGCGTCTATACCTTTTACAGTACATAGGCTTACGGCCGACATTGAGTACAACAAAAAGGAAAAAGATGAGTGAAGTTCTTCTGTGACAATTATGTGTGCCCTTATATTTTTTTTGTGAAATACCATAATGCAAAATTCTCGTTCAGCAAAAAAACCCCCCCCTCTCCACCCCCCTTTCCTGCTATGTTTTGTTAACAAACAATACAGCATTTTTTAAACATAACGTACAGACTCTCACCTACCAAAGGGTACTTCGGTGATTGTCGACAAAACAACAACAACAACAAAACACAAACGTTTATTCCCTCCCTCCTCCTCCCCCCCTCTCCCCGCCTTCTGGCGTGATAATTATTGACGTGGTGTATTGACGTTGAGATAAACATCGTTGATGATTTATTTTCTTCTTTTGCCAATGACTACACAACAAAAAGGGCAAAGGGGCGTATGGAGTGGGATGCAGTGGTCGCGCTAATTATGGGAAAAAATGGGGAAAAAATGGATTTCGGGTACGGAAAAACGTTCCTTGAAAAGGTTAGCTGGGGAGGCCCGGAAACCCCGTTTTGTGGCATTTCCGGGCCAATCCCGGCTTGTGGTGGGGTATATACGGAAAAATGGACAAAATTTTAGTGACTTAAATTTTCGCAAAATATGAACCCATACTCGTAAACAAGGGTCATTTTCAGGAAAATTCGGAAAATTCCGAGATTTGGAAGCAATTTTTCTCCTGAAAATCAGTGGGTTTTCAGCCCCAAAACATACCGCGATTGGAATTTCCGGAATCCGTCCGCACTGTGGTGGGGTCACTTTGCCGAAATGGCCAATTTTTTGGTTTTGGTCAAAATCCATGTGGGTAAAGAGGGCCAAGGTAAATCCCACAACCAGATTTTCTCTCCCTGATCCTGACGTCTTGCAACATGAAAATGCGCGAAAACACCGGCATTTGCATTTCCGGAATCCGTCCGTTCTGTGGTGGGGTCAATTTGACGAAATGGACAAGTTCTTGGTTTTGGTCAAACCCCGTCAGTGTAAGGTAAAGGGGGCAAGTGTTTGCCTGAAGAAACTGGAAGGGAACAGGCAGCGCCGCAGGCGCACGGTAACCAACTTTTTTTTTTTCTCTTTTCTTTTTTCTCCTCTTTCTTTTGACTTTCCGAGCCAATTGCATTCCACGGCGGGGTCACATGTATATGCAAGTCCACTATGTGGTGGTCTTACTCAACAATATTAGAACTTCTGGTTTCTTAATGAAATCCCCGTACTGCAAAAAAAAAACGTTCCTACCAAAACCCCCAAAAATCCCGGGATGAGGGATGGACTTTAGCGCGAGCCCTGGTGGGATGTGGCTTTTTTTTTCTTTTTTTTTTTCTTCTTTTTGTGCTTCAAATGGTTAGCATCGTATGTCTGTCGGAGGTGCCTGCGCTCAACAGATACCATTTATTTTATTTTATTTTGTAAGAGAGACTTAGGATCATCTTATGAACCCTCTTCTACTATTTTCATCCCCTCCCGCAAGCAGCGGTATCGGGGCGACTCTCTCCTCTGCTCTCAAAATATTGAAACACAAAAAAAGGCAAACACCATTTCTTCACCCCCCTCAAACACAGCAGCCTTGGAATAATTCTATGCTTCACTCATATCCTGAAGCCGTTTTCAATCTAAATACTTTTCACCCCCCTCTTCTCCCTTCCCTCTCCCTCTCTCTCACCACCTCTTAGCAGGCGTGGGCACCGCCTTCCTTTCCCCCCCTTTTCAAATAATGGACCCTGACCGCCCTGAACGTGACTCCAACGAGACGTCGTGCCTACCTGAAACCTTGCAGGAATATGCGTCACAACGTGGTGACATCGTGCTCCCAGCGTTACCTCCAGTGCTCCCTTTCAAAGCGGATCATGCAGCAGCAGTGTTGTACCGCAAAAAGCGGAAGCAAGACACATCATTTGAAGCAGATCTTACGACCTCTATGCACGCATCGTTGCACGTTAAAAAGCGTCCCAAGGTGTTGGGGAAGGAGGGTTATTCTGATACAGGGTTTTTTGGTGCGTGGACTTCAGAGGTGCAGAGCAAGCCGAAGCATGCGCCATCACGGAAAAGAGCCAGAACCGTCCCAGAGCAATCACCGCAGCCTGCTTCCTGGACGCCGGAGGAGAGAAGAAGGAATTTAATGCTAATGAAAAGCGTTCTGACCCAAGAAGAGCACGACAAAGCAAGGCAGTTGGGCCCGCGCTTTTTTACAAATGAAGAGACAAAATCGGCGGGCGCATCTCTGCGGATGGAGAACGACAAATTTATTAATTACACTGCAAATCTTGCCACAGTATGCAACCTATGCAAGCGAACCAAGACGAAACACAACCACATGAACGAGCTGTTTCTGCTTTCCCCGGTCCTCGATTTTTATAATCGACAGAACGAATTGAAGTGGGGGGGCCATCTCAAGCCAGGATCCACACCGAAGGAATGCCAACACATCCCTCACATCCCTTTTGACAACGAGAAGGGCAGACGGTACCCTCATGAGGTCATTGGCGTTGAACAGCTGCAGGCATATGGCGAGGTGGGGCGGGTTTATTTGGCAGTTCCTCCGGCTGTCGCGACAAATGGCGGAGTATCACGCCAGGTGGACTGCAGGCTGGGGGTTGAAGAGCGCGAACAGATGAGTCTCGCTGGGATCCGCAGCCACCTCTTCTTCCCTGCGCGTGGAGGTACCGGTGAGTCAGACCAGTTTATCACCCAAGAGACCGCTCCTGTAGAGCAGCCTATCCGAAGAAGGGAAAGTACCCACACCGAAGCGGAACCAGGCTACAGAAGAAAACCTACCGTGCAACAGAACAGTTTTGTTCATAGTGAGGCTGGGGTGACAGATGCGCAGGACACCCTTCGTGCAGGTCTGTTCTCTCCAGAGAAGGTTCTAGGTGTTCCGTTGGTAAAGGATGGTCTCATTGCTGCAGGGCTCAAAAAGGTGCTGCGTGAGGTAGAAGGGGTCGAGGTGGTGGCTGCATTGACGCCTGCGGTGCTTGCGAAGTTGACACATAGGCCAGCAGCGCAGAGTACAGTAAACATCCCGATTGTTGCAAGAAAAGAAGGAAACACAATAGTACTGACCTTTGGAAAGTCCTTTAAGACAGGGTGGGTGCGTCCGAAGGAGGTTAATCAGAAGTTCTTTAAGCGTGGTGTGATAAATGATGTGCTTCTCGGAAAGCATCGTGAGGAGCGTGGGAAGCCGCGGCCGTCGGAGGAGGAGGGTGCGTGGCAGAATTTTTCAATGTCCATCAACGGCGCGGAGAACCCAGAGCTGTCGGACTTCGACCCTACTGCCATATCCAGCGAACCATCTGAAACGAAATTCCCTTCAGACGACCATCCATACGAGCACTACTCTTACAGCCGTGCAGGCTTTAGCAGCAAAAGCGCGAAGAAAAATAGAATACAGCTTGTACTTCGTAGCAAAACGCACGCAAAGCGGGAAGACACAAACGAGCCTATCTTTGTGCACGCTCATATGGAGTACTGTTGCAAGCCTGAATTGGTATGATTGAGGGGACAGTGGTAAATTTTTTTTTTGAAAAAAAAGTTTGAGCCCTTTGAGTGAAAAGTGTACAGTCTGTTGATCAATGTGCTGGAGGTCGTTGCCGTTTCTTTTTCGGATTTCTCGAAAAAAATAAAGCAACAAAAAAATAACAACCCCCATCACAGTTTGCAGCAGATGACCCGCAAGGGTTTCTTCTTGAGGATTATTCAAACTGTGAGTTGGTCCGTCTGTGGTGGGCATTGACAATGCGAAAGAAGGGTATGTAGCACGGCACTGCTCTCCCCTATTACCCCTCCCTTGATTTCTCTGTGGGATTCATATTAAAAAAAAAAAAAATATCACTGAAAATACGAGATTGCGTCCACCAGAGGCGTTTTGCACATTTTTTACTACTATTTTACTTTGGGAGACTTTCCAACACAAAACCACTCCACACAGGACACTCCGCTTTGGTGGCAAGGGTGAATGGATACACCAGCAGTGTTATTTCGTGGGACTCGGTGAGTCTTGACTTTGTGACAAAGAAGCTGAACTCACGTTTGGTTGGGGATTCATGGGACATCGGGACGGTGCTTCCTTCTATCGCATCGTCTGTGATAGGATCTATTGAGTCTGCGGTGAGGAAGGTGGAGAAGGAGGGTGATCTTGGCGATGGCGAGTTTTTGCTGACCATCACTGACAAAGATATGCAGGTAGTGAAGGGAGGGGTGGGGGTGGTCACCCCGAAGCTGGGTGTCCACCTCTCGCGGCCCAAGAGTACGGAGCATGGAGGCATCGGGAAGTGGGGTGCGCAGCAGTACCCGCACACCTTCCAGATCTTTACCCCGCTCGTAGCGTTTAAACCTGCAGGGCGTAATGTGTTGGACGTCGATGTTGTGGAGGCTGAGTCGGCCTTTTATACCAAAGAATAAAAACAAAAACAAATCAAAAAAATATAGTGGAGTTCATCCTCGGGTGTCTACACTAATACAACCAAGTTTTCAAAAAAAATAAAGTGCAACACAAAAGTATCCCCAACCTTTTTTGATGTAAACCACAAAAATGGATGTAGGACTGCATGGTTGGGGGTGTCCACCCCCGGTCATACCAAAGGTAGACTGTTCATGAGGGCTTTGTATTTCAACTCTGCTTTAGAAATGTTAGAGCAGGGGTTCCTCTGTGGGGGGGTGGTGATGTTCAATTCGCAAAGACCGCAAAAACAAACATCCTTTTTCAACCATTTTTAAAAATATCACACCAACAGAACGGGAGGGGTGGCGGTGGTAGTTTGAAAAACACAAAAAATCTCCTTTTCTCCTGTGGATGCATTTTAACATAAACATTAACCTTGATAAGAACAAATCGGGTAAGCCTGAGGTAGGGGTTGAGGAGCAGGAGAATCGTGGTGCGTCTGCGTCTGGATCCCCTGGTGCTTCGGCTTCGTCTCAGATGCAACAACAGCAACAACAACATCTCGGTCTGCAAGGCCAATCACACCAGCCTCTACCACTCCCTTATCATGACCAAGCAGTGCAGCCTCCCATGCAAATGAATCAGGGGTTCTCCGTACAGCCACAATACACAGGAACACCAACGCAAATGACCCACTCCATGCAGCAGCAACTGCAGCTTCGGGATTTGTACACAAAGTTTACCCTTCTGCAACATAAGCTGGGTGAAGCGAACAACGCTCTTCTAGAGGCAAAGGCGGCAACGTTAAAGAAGGACGAAGAAGTGTTGTCCCGCGACCAAATCATTGCGGTGCTGACCCACACCATTCGGATGAAGGATAAAGAGATTGCAGCGAGGGATAGTGAAGTCTCACGACTTCGTTCAGAGATACAGAATATGTGTAGCGTGGCGTCTCCGCAAAGCGTAGGGAACACTCCTCAGGACCTTGCCGGAATTCTTCCGGTGATTTTACAGCTCGCTAAGGGGTCTTCAGAGAAGGATGACCTACGGGATAAAGTCATTGCGGAACAGTTTGAGTTGTTAAAAGGGATGGCGCAAAATGCAAGCAACAACCCGCCTTCCGCGATCCCACCACCCAGCCCGCTTCGGATGGAACGCACCGTATCCACCCCACGACGTGCGGAAAGTGTCTCGAATATTAAGAGGCAGAGCTCTGTTCGATCGGTACCGTCACCACCCCAGCCAGGGATGCCTAGTGTACAGGAGTACGATGTGTTCGGATCTGGTGTCTTTCCTGCGGACAGAATAAACACTGCAATCCAAATTCCAAACGAAGAGGTTTCCCTAGGTGGTCTAAGCGGTGCGCAGACCCCAATGGGTGGTGGGGGAGGGGTAGGTTCGAGCTACCCTGCTTCCATTGCGATGTCCGTTTCGCGAGGAGGTTCTTTTGTTTCAAACCAATGCCCACCCCATAGGGGTTCCACACCTACAGCGCCTGCTGACAAACACAACACAGCCATTGTAGCCCCGGGGGATGAGCTTGACTTAGATGCGTTAGTAAACTCGCTCAGTACCTTGCAGCCGGAAGGGCTAAGTGAACAGCAAAAAAGCATTATCGCAGAATCGCTGAGATCAAGCAGGCAGGGTAGTAGAAGAAACTCTGCAGTTCCCACCCCAGTTATGATGCCAGCCGCAAAACGTAACACCGCGATCGAAGTTCCCGGTGACGAAGTTGATATTGACTCCCAATATTCATTGGGGAAGTAAAAGCTTTGATTTGGGGAAAAAATGAAGAAAAAAATCCTCCAAAAAGACTCTCTCTAGGATGAGGTGAGAAAGACTCTAGAGGGAGGTTCGCAAAACCATGTTTTTTGTTTCTCTGTTTTTTTTTTCAAAGATTTGTGTGCACGAGAGGCGCATTAATCTTACTTTTGTATTCATGATGTGTTGTCTTTTTTTTCGCTTTCCCCCCTCCTTATTGTACAATGTTATTGAACCTCCTCTTTAAAAAAACAAATCTGCTTTTATCTCATCCAATCTCATCCCTCCCTTAGAGGTGTCGGAAGTGCAAATACACACTTCCATGAGTTGAAAACAACCTTCCTTCTACCTTAAAGATGATTTCACAGTTTAGATAGTCATTTTTTTTTTTTTACAAAACCTTTCATTTTGAAACCTCTAATTTTTCACATTTTCCCTTCTTCAGAGATGTCTGGGGCAACAAATGAGGAAACAGAGGAGAATGCGGTGCTGGGGCGGATCTTCAGGAAGACCGAGGTGCTAGACTGCGGCGACAGCATCCCAACCACAGACGACGCGAAGGACACAGTATGCGACCATACATTGCTGCTCCCAGACATCGCCAGCGGGCGCCCGATCCACCCAACCCTCAGCTACCTCACCGAAATGCGGAATCGGGTGACCGGCGCCAACCAGGCTGCAAGCACACCACAGCGAAAACGGCACATGAACCTCATTGTCCAGGACGAGCACGACACCTCCACGACACAATGGATCGTTGCAGAGATCAAAACCCTCCAACTCCAGGTCGACTCCCTCAAGCAGGACTCCTCTATAGCCGCGCTGGCCCACGCCATTACCGATCCATTCAATGGAACAGGAGGATGTACCCCACCACGGCCTAAAGGGTCAGGAGGCTCTGGCAAACGCCGCCCTCAGCAACGAGGTGGAAACTCTGCAGGAGAAGAATCAACGGCAAGCGCAAACCCACTCACAGCGGGGAAGGCAATCCGACAACGTATCATCGCCATGAGAGCGGACAAACAACTCATGCTCGACTTTTCTGAACAATGCGACCAATGGGCCTTAGAAGCAAAACGGAGACGGGTCATGCTCACATCGACACAGCAAAATTACATCATCGCCAACACAAAATGCGAGGCACTCAAGGAGCACACTGCGCGTGAAAAGCGGAAGCTTCATGCCCAAGCTAAAAGCAAAAACCATACCAAAAGAGCGGTCACGGTGCACAACAGAAAGAAGCTGCAGATGGCGTCATATGCGCATAAGTCGCGGGAGTTGAACAGAAAGCTTCTTCGTCTTGCGATGCTGCAGGGTACGTTGTCCACGAAGCAGTGTATCATGCTTACGTCAGCTCGGATGTGGCATCCGGTCTTTATTGTGTGGATGTTTGCGCAAAGGCTTGCAGGGGAAGTCGAGCATTTCACGGCACTCCGCGAAAGCGAAACAATAGTACAACGCAAAGAGGCAGTAGGGTGCTTGGAAACATGGTGGATACGTCACAAACAACGTCACGCCCTCTGCAGGCGAACCCTCGCAGTCCGCGTCGCGCTTCCTTGGAGGGAGCGGGCGAGACAACAGGTTGTCACCCGGAGCTATTCTCTTATTGCGCAGTTCATGAAGGATTGGGTGACCTCTAAGCGGGTTGTTTCTGCGGTCAAAAGGATTTTGAATAGGACCAGAAAGATTCAGGCGTGGTTTTGCAAAGTAATTTTAGTGCGCAGGGCGAGAAAAGCGTTATGGCTGGCTCAATGGCAGAAGGTAGAAGAGAAAACACGAGCAGAGCACGACTCTCACGCAGCGAAGGCAGCAAAGCGCCATAAAGACACCACCGTAGCAGGAGCAACACCCGAATTGGCCCCACCTTACAAAGAAAGACGTGTATCGTTCATCCCCAAGCGACCGCAGGTAGACGTCGCTGCGTTTAAGAGACAGGTAGCCCTTCCAGCAATTCCAGAGAATCTGAGACGTGAGGCGATTGCAAAAGAGTTGATCGCAGCCTCAAGGAGGCATGTAAAGCGTGTGCAGGCGTGGGAGCAGGAGGCAAGTGCTTATCATACGACGGTGCTTGGGATAAAGGCAAAGTGTGAACAGCTCAAGCTGGCCGGTATTGCAGACGTCAACGAGGATTTGTTGGTGTTCCCACCACCGTTGGTGGCGTATCCTCGTATTGCGTGTCTTCTGTCGCAGCCGGATCTGCTGCGGTTGATTGATACAACGGCGAAGAAGTTTGCGACGAACATTGCCAACAAGGTTGCGCAGGAAATGGAGAAAGGGGAGAAGAGTGAAAAGAGTGAGAAGAGTGACGCTGTGGTGCCAGAGGGCCAGCTTATCCCTTCCGCCCCTGCAAGGGCGATGGATTCACAGCCGAGAAGGCGAAATAAACCAGGGTGAAAAAAGAATGAATCCACATGGGGGTGAACGGTTTATACCGTCGCCCTTAGTGTGTCTCTCAAAACCTGAATAAGTGGGAAAAAATAAGAGGTGATTCGCCCCCTCCTCTCTTCCCTACAAGAAATGCATGGAGTTGGAGATGATAAAAAGTGAGGTGTCTACACGTCATTTTTTCAAAAGAAACAAAAAAACAAACACTCACGGAGATGTATTCTTACATACTCCCTCTGGGTGGGAAGCTCCACATTCGTTCTTTACAGATTATTTCAAAAAAAAAGGGGGGACTTATTTTTGATTTCCTTCACTGTGCTTCACAGCCCGATCAACTTTTCTACCCAACCCCATATCCAACCACAGAAACACCTCTGCTTTCTCTACCCCCCAAGCAAAGCACCCAACACAACACACAACACATCTTCGCGACCTGGGGTGAAGATCTCAGGCTTATCCCAAAGACAATGACGCACTACAGCGAACCGATCTTTGCGGAGCTTAACAAGCTCCTTTCCGAACGCATCGTCATTCTCGATGGTGCCACCGGCACTGAGCTGCAGACCTACAAGCTGGAGGAGGAGGACTTCCGCGGAGAAGAATTCAAGGACTGGCCTTCCGATGTAAAGGGCAACAACGATCTGTTGTGCCTCACCAAGCCGGATCTCATTCACAAAATCCATCTCGATTACATGGAAGCCGGTGCAGACTTGATTGAGACCAACACCTTCAACGCCACAACCATCTCTATGGGTGACTACGGCATGGAGCACCTTGCAGGACGGATCAACAAAAAGGCTGCCGAAATCGCAAAGGCAGCTGCCAACGAGATGTTCGAGAAGACCGGTGTCAAGCGGTACGTATGCGGCGCTGTGGGACCTACCAACAGAACCTGCTCTCTCTCCCCTTCCGTTGAAAAACCCGAATTCCGTAACATCACCTACGACCAGCTTGTTGAAGCGTACACCGAGCAGATCAACAACCTCCTCGACGGTGGTGCGGATATCCTTCTCATTGAAACCATCTTCGACACTCTCAATGCCAAAGCTGCCCTCTTTGCCGCCAACACTGTCCTCGAAACCCGTGGTACCAGAGTCCCCATCATGATCAGCGGTACCATCACCGATGCAAGCGGTCGGACCCTCTCCGGGCAGACCACAGAAGCCTTCTACACCTCCATGCGCCACGGCAACCTTTTCTCCATCGGGCTGAACTGTGCCCTAGGAACCACCGCAATGCGTCCATACATGCAGATCCTTGCGGACATCGGAGAGGCCTGGGTGTCGTCCTACCCAAACGCAGGTCTTCCCAACGCAATGGGAGAGTACGACCAAACCCCCGAGGAAATGGCGCTTGAGCTGGAGGACTTCATGGGGTCGCGTCTAGTGAACATTGTGGGAGGCTGCTGCGGGTCGCGTCCGTCGCATATTAAAGCAATTAAAGACATTTCTGTGAAGCATGAAGGTCGTCCGATGGGGTCGCGAAATGATACTATGGTGCTCAGTGGTCTGGAACGCCTTCGGGTGAACAAGGATACAGGGTTCTTGAACGTTGGTGAGCGTTGTAACATTGCAGGGTCCTTGAAGTTTAAGAGGCTCATTAAGAACGATGACTACGACGCTGCCATGGCTATTGCGCGTGATCAAGCGGAGAACGGTGCTGCAATCATCGACTTCAACCTTGACGACGGTCTTGTCGATGGAGTTGCCGCCATGACGCATTTGGTGAACCTCTGTGTGTCAGACCCAGACATCTCCCGTCTCCCCTTTATGATTGACTCCTCTAAAATGGAGGTGATCGAGGCGGGGCTGAAGTGTGTGCAAGGAAAGTGCATTGTCAACTCGATTTCGTTGAAGGGGGGTGAGGAGCAGTTCGTTGAGCATGCACGGCGTGTGTTGAAGTATGGCGCAGCAGTGGTGTGCATGGCGTTTGACGAGGAGGGGCAGGCTGCGACAGAGGCGGATAAGATCCGCATCTGCAAGCGCGCATACGACATGCTTGTGGGGCCGAGGGTGGGGTTCCCGCCAGAGGACATCATCTTTGACCCGAACATCTTGACCATCGCAACCGGGCTGGAGGAGCACAACAACTACGGTGTGGACTTCCTCAACGCTACAAAGTGGATCAAGGACAACCTCCCCGGCGCAAAGGTCTCCGGTGGGCTGTCAAACCTTTCCTTCTCCTTCCGTGGTGTGGAGGCGATCCGCATGCCCATGCACTCCGTCTTCCTCAAGCACGCCATTGGTACCTGCGGCATGGATATGGCTATCGTCAACGCAAGCGCGCTCCCGGTCTACTCAGACATTGATGAGTCGCTGATCAAAATTCTCGAGGCAGCCATCTTCAACAACCAAGACTTTATCCCCGGGAAGACCGTAACCGAGGCGTTGACGGACCTTGCAGAGGAGTTCAAGGCGGTATGTATTGTGCTTTTTTTGAGAAAACATTGACAGATCTTCCTATCGCAAAACCAAATGTTTTTTTGGATACATCAGATGTCATCAGTCTCATCTGACCTTTTTTTGTCAAATGGTGATTAGGGGTCTTCTAAATGGTTCTCTTTTTCCACCACACACCACCACCCCACAGAAGAAAGGCGGTGCCGCAGAAGCCAAGCAGGCAGACGCATGGCGTGCCCTCCCTGTGGACGAACGTCTCTCGCATGCACTTGTGAAGGGTATTGTGTCGCACATCATCGAGGATGTTGAAGAGTGCAGAGTCGACAAGGAGCGATTCCCGAAGACCCTGCACATCATTGAGGGCCCGCTCATGGCAGGCATGGCCATTGTTGGGGACCTCTTTGGGGCCGGGAAGATGTTCCTGCCGCAGGTGATCAAGTCGGCGCGTGTGATGAAGAAGGCGGTGGGGTACCTTACGCCGTTCATGGAGGAGGAGAAGACATCAGGGTCGTCCTCCCAGGGGAAGGTGCTGCTGTGCACGGTCAAGGGGGATGTGCACGATATTGGGAAGAACATTGTCGGTGTGGTGCTGGGGTGCAACAACTACGAGATCATCGATCTCGGTGTGATGACACCGCTGCCCAAGATCCTTGCTGCGATTGAGGAGCATAAGCCTGATATTGTGGGGCTGTCTGGGCTGATCACACCGTCGCTTGACGAGATGGTGACGGTTGCGAAGGAGTTCAAACGTCTTGGACTGAACATTCCGCTTCTCATTGGAGGCGCCACTACGTCGAAGATGCACACTGCTGTCAAGCTGCAGCACCTTTTCAACAAGACGATTCACGTCCTGGATGCGAGCAAGTCTGTCGTTGTGTGTGGATCGCTCATGGGGAACAGCTGTGAAGAGTATCTGGAAGACATGCACGAGATGTACGACGAACTCCGCGAGGAGTACTGGGGCGGCGTAAAGGACCGCAAATACCTCAGCATCGTCGAAGCCCGCAAGCGCCGCTTCCAGATCGACTTTGCCGCCCGCCCCCCCGTCTGCAAACCCACCTTCCTCAAAGCCCAGGCCGTGCACTATTCCCTCGACTCCATCATCCCCTTCATCGACTGGAACCCCTTCTTCCAGACCTGGCAGATCCGTGGTAAGTACCCGCACAGAGGGTACCCTAAGCTGTTCAACTGCCCCGAGGTTGGGGAGGAGGCGAAGAAGCTTTTCAACGACGCACAGGAGATGCTTGCGAAGATTGCGAAGGAGAAGACGCTTTCGCTGAAGGGCGTTATTCAGTACTTCGCTGTGAACTCGAATGGGGAGGACGACATCATTGTGTACACTGACGACACGAGGACAAAGGAGGCGACACGGTTTTTGGGGATGCGGCAGCAGCTGCAGAAGGACACCCCAACCGAACCGTACTACTGTCTGTCAGACTTTGTTGCGCCGGTTGGAACGGACGACTACATGGGACAGCTTGCGGTCGCATGCTTTGGCTGCCAGGACCTCGTCGAGATCTACAAGAAGGAGAACGACGACTACTCCATCATCATGGTCGAGGCGCTTGCCGACCGTCTCGCGGAAGGCTTTGCTGAGGTCCTCCACAGAGACATGCGGCGTGACACATGGGGCTACGAGACCGGCCCAGACATCACCGCAGAAGACATGATCAAGCAGACCTACAAAGGCATCCGCCCTGCCCCAGGTTACCCCTCCCAGCCTGACCACAAGGAGAAGTCAAAGATGTGGGACCTCGGGAACATCAAGGAGCTCTCGACGATCGAGCTCACAGAGTCGCTTGCGATGCTCCCCGCTGCCTCCGTGTCTGCCATCGTCTTTGGACACCCAGACTCCGTCTACTTCGGCGTTGGGAAGATCCAGAAGGATCAGGTATGTAAAAAAAAAGGGGGCTTCGGCCATTGAGTACCGACCCTATTAGCCCCAAAGTGGGTTCTTAAGCGATTGTCAACATCAAAAAATGGCGTTTGCACTCAACTTCACTTTTTTTTTTTGTCACATTTCAAATACTCTTTGTACAGGTTGTTGACTATGCGGTGAGAAGAGGTGACTCTATCGAACAAACCGAACACGACCTTGGGTTCATGTGCCTCGCATACGACCCGGAAGAAGGGAAGGAATGATGTGTCCCACCTCTGTAGTGTAGGAAAAAAAGAACGAGCGTTGTGTGATGTGACGTAATCTGCGTTATTTTCTCCTCTCAGAACTACCCTATTACCCCCACCTTTTTGAAGGTGGCTAAGGATTGGGTCGTTCTTATTTTAAAAAAAAAATGGTTTATAAACATGAGTAGCAAAAGAGGGGTATTTCAATAGATTTTGAGAATACAAAGATAATGTGGGCACAATTCATCACAGTATCCTTTTATTGGTCGGGTATTTTTTGAAAGGGGGGTGGGGGTGGGTATTTTTTTTCAAAACTATTGTACTCTTTTGCGGCCCCTGCGTTGTACACGACACTAGCGATGTCTTGACAATTCTGGTTGCCGGAATCCACAGAAAAAAAATTTTTTTTTTCTCCGTGCGATTTATTTTTTAATTGTGTAGGGGTATCACTGTGTTTACCCCCTATTTGTTTAGCTTTTCCCTTTTTTTTTGATAATTCTGTGAATTTATCAGTTTTTTTTTTCTCTTCTGCGTCCATTGAGGCGTATTGTGGTAATACCACATTTTTTTTTCTTCCCCCCCCACCTTCCTTTTTTAAAGTGCTCTCCTACCCCACCGCGCTATAACATTTATATACCAACTCTATTGTTGTCAGTGTTGTCTCTCAACAACACTGATTTTTGTTCAATTTTTTTTTCTTCCCCAAACACAATTGTTATGCGGGCAACTGCTGCTGCCTTTCGGAGGCTGTTGTCCCTGGTCAAGAGCAAGACTCAGGGGTGACAGTCTTCGTGTGGCGCGTATGATCCTCGCTATTTTGTGTAACTATTCCTTTTTTTTTCTCTGTTTGCCTTTTTGTTCTGTTGGTCAGATTATCAGACCAATTTTTTTGAGGGTGGTTAAGCACTGTGAGGCTTAGGTTCATCCCTTTTATTTTTCTTCTATTATTTTCAAACCCTGTGCATGTGAGTCATGTCTGAGTGTGCGCGTGAGGCATTTTTCAGCTCACAAAAAAAAAAAAATTCTTTTTGGGTAGGTTTGCTTCGCACTTTGCGGCAAAAAAAGAGAAAGAAAAGTAATGCAGTGGTGTTTGTTTTTTTTTCGTTAGTTTTTTTCGTTCGATTTTCGCATTCTTTTGGTTTCGTAAAGAAAAGAATGTATATGAAATAACGTTCGATAACCTCATAATGTCAGTGCTTTGCGTCCTGGAGGTGTTTGTACTATTGACTTCACCTTTCTTTTTTTGTACCAACTCCACCTTTTTTGTTTTACTTTTTTTAATTTTTTTTTTTTTTTTTTTTGTGTTGTTCTCTGAGACTCTCTATTGTACAAAGGTTCTCTCCTAAAATTTTGTGGAAAAAAAAAATATGTGAACTGTGCACGAGAGGTGCACATTCATCTTTCAACCTTTCTTGTTTTGTGGTGGGGAGATTTAAGAAAAAAAGATGTGTACACGAGATTGAGGCACTTTCATCTTCGGGTATTTTATTCTAAAAATAGTCAGGTGTGTTTTTTTTTCTTCTCGCAGTCTTGCCTTTTTTAACAAATGCAATTGGATTAGAGAACCTACCGAAGGAGGTTCAGGCTATTCTCAACACAACGACATAAACAAAATAAAACGTTCACCTGGTTTGGGTTTTGATTTGCAAAAAAAAATGTGTCTCACGCAACACCCAGAAAGGTTCTAGAGGTTTTTGTCAGTTCACCCACTTTGTCAAGGAAAAAAAAAACTAAAAAGTGGGTTCTGATTACTGACAAGCATCTCACAATTTTTTTTTTAAAATCCAATATTGCCGTTTACGACAAAGCAGTGATTAGTGGCGAGCATCTGTTTGGTGTCTCCACTGCTATTAGCTGTATATACTATGCGAAACGTTTTTTTTTTTTTTGGAGCGAAAATCACAAAATTCTCAATCGGGATGTGTGTTTTCGCCTAGTTTTTTTTTGCTCTTTTCGCCTCTTTTCGCCGAGGTTCCTTCACCTCGTTGCTTCCCACCTCTTGCAATATGGTGCTCAGTGCATTACCACGGTGAAAAAGTCTTTACGCTTGGTTTAGCTTACTGTGTATGACTGTACCCCAAGTTTTTTTCTTGTTCTAAAAAAAAATACAAAGTTCTAAAAAAAAAATCATAAAAACTAACAGTAAAGAGCAGTGTTCCGTATGGATATCTGTGTATTGAAAGGAATGTATACCCAGGTTGGTGTCAATTAACACACATTATTGGGTTTGATTTCTTGTCAAAAAAAAATGGGCAAAAATAAGATCTTCACTTTTAAAAACGCACCCCTTCTGGAGGAGGTAAGTTAACGTTGTGAAGTCAATATTGATATTGCCTTTAAAACAGAGAGGGAAAGAAAAAAAATACGCATAGCAATCATGATGTGGATGCTGCAATGCAACGAAACTTAAAGACAAAGCGAGACACAAGTAACTTTTTTTTTTTATTCCGAATATTTTTTGCTGATTCAAAACAAAATGTTTCAATAATATTTGACAGGAAGAAAGCAACCTAAGTAGACTCAAAACGTACCGTTCTATTAGTTTATTTAAAAAAAAAAAAAAAGATACAAGACCCTCCCCTTTTCCTTCACCCTCCTCCTTACCCATCTTAGATAGCCCTCTCCCCTTTCACCACTCATGTATCACACTATCTCTATCTCACTCCATCTCCCTTGTAGTAGCTAGCTAAGCAGCTTTGCTGCGTCGTGGGAGGTCTAGGAGAATGATTGCATGATCAATGGTATGATAATAAGACTAGGGCACCTCTATGGGGGGATGATTCGCATTTTTTTCCGCACTGGGTAAAATTTTTTGAGGGCTGAATCGCGATCCACACTTTTTCCGCCCATTCAGCCACACCACTCTATCTCACTTCATATCACTTCATATCACTTCATATCACTTCATATCACTTCATATCACTTCATATCACTTCATATCACTTCATATCACTTCATATCACTTCATATCACTTCATATCACTTCATATCACTTCATATCACTTCATATCACTTCATATCACTTCATATCACTTCATATCACTTCATATCACTTCATATCACTTCATATCACTTCATATCACTTCATATCACTTCATATCACTTCATATCACTTCATATCACTTCATATCACTTCATATCACTTCATATCACTTCATATCACTTCATATCACTTCATATCACTTCATATCACTCCATATCACTTCATATCACTTCATATCACTTCATATCACTTCATATCACTTCATATCACTTCATATCACTTCATATCACTTCATCTCACTCCAGGGCAACAAAGAAATGAAAGAGGAGCATGGCTAGCGATGCAGTTGAGCTGGAGGGGTTGCCAGGTGTTTTGTGCAAACAGTTGGAGACAGAGCTGGCGCATGTGAAGAGCGTCAACCGTGGCCTGCAGCGGCGGTGTGAGGAGCTTCTGGCTAGATCAAAACAGCAAAAACACAACCAGCCAGCCGAAGGCCTGCGGGGAGACAGTGCAGAGCAACGCAACGATGTGATCCGCAGCCTGACCACAGAGTTGCAACTGATGCACGCAAAATGCCAGCACGCAACCCAACAGGCTGCTGCAGCAGAGGAGCGAAACGCTGCCCTCACACACCGCTGCCAAGCAGCCGAGGCAGAACTGGCCCGCATCACCCACTCCGCACAATACACACCACACAGCCCACAAAGCCCTGGCAAACGCCACCAGATAGAACACTTCCGTTCGATGTGGGTCCTAGGGGGGACCACACACCCACCCAATGATAACAGAACCTTCAGCACAGAAGGTGGAAATTTGCCTACAGATTTGGATGGCATTAGGCGGTCTGAAACGAACCATATCCCAGAGTTTGAAGGTCACGACAAGCGTGGAGACCATTCAGAGCAGTTTAGAGATGGTGTGGGTATACCATCTGTCGACATAAACCATATCACAAAGGGACTAGAAGCTCGAGAGGCAAGGTTTTTGGATCCACAGAGTGCCAATATTGACACTATGTTTAGTACAGAACAGACTAAAGTGCTTGATGCATGCAGGGCTAGGTTCGTAGGTGATATCCCTCTGTGTTTGGGGAATGTGTCTGCAGAAGAGACGGAGAGATATGCGGTTGAAGGGTGTGGCAGCATCCCCAATGTAGCCCAGCAGGGTGAGGAGAAAGGCGAAGACAGCAGCGTGGTGGAGAACAACTTCGGCGGAGGTTATGACCCAGGGTTTTGCAGTGGTGATGAAGTGCCTACCGGAGTCACCTCACAAAGCCTCTCTATGGCTGGTAGTGGTGACAGCACCCTTGAAACTCCTCGCAGCCTTCTTCTTAGCGACGTCAAAACCCAGCTCCTCCACAAGATTGTCACCCTCCGTGCGGAGTTAGGCCAAGGGAAAGCCGGGTGAAACAAAACAATAAATTCATCTTTTGTAGACCCATTTTTTGTATTTAGAAAACCATAGAAAAAAAAAATTCCCTCCTTTTCATTTTCTCTTTTCAAATGCATTTAACCCCCCCCCCCCCCCCACCCCCCCCACACCCCCTCTCCCCAAAAAGAAACCCAAGGTGGGAGGGGAAGCAACAAAAACCTATTTTTCGACTCCCCTATCTCTTAACTAACGGGGGTCTTTTTTTTGCATATATTTTTATCTTTTTCTTCTTCTCTCTCTTCTTCGTTACTATGGGTACTTGCTGTTCCACTGTTTCTAAGGACGATGATAAGAATAGCTTTGACGCGACGGTGCCTCAAGGACGGAGGAACAGTAGCCCGCACAGCACTGGAACCGCCTTGAATAGCAGTGGCAGTGAAGTGTCGAAGGGGAGGAGGCGAACACCACCGACACTGCCGTCCAGCATTATCAGAGATGAAGAGCTGAAGGGGAGTGGTGGGTTTGGGGTGCAATGGAAATATCTTATTGAAACCAGGCAGGATGGTGATCACGAGGCATTTATCGCTCATTCTATTGTACCAAATGGTGCGGCAGAGCGGTGTGGGGTGGAGGAAGGTACACAGCTTCTTGCTTTGGATGGTGTAGCCCCAACACGCGACTCGCTTGAAAGGAAATTTCATGAAGCAGAGGCCGCAGGGTGCTGTGATATCTCATTCATCCCAAGCTTTTCGATGGACGAAGTCCGGACACATAACACTGCGGAATCGGCGTGGGTGGTGTTGAACAGGAAGGTGTACGATATAACACCATTCCTCGAGAGCCATCCTGGGGGAAAGCAAATTCTTCTAAGGTACGCAGGGCGGAATGCGACAGCACCATTCAACAGATTACATTCCAAGACGGCGAAGCTGTCGGTGGGCGATTATTTTATTGGCAATTGTCATCCAAACGTGAAGTGATTTTTTGTTGTGATTCCATGCAAATGCTAAAAAAAAGGAAATTGAACATCGTACCCCACAAGCTCCCTTCCCTTGTGAGTAGAACCACATTTCACCAGGTCGAGGTGTGTGCGTTTCACCACATCCTCTCCCTTTTGTCTTTATTGTTTTATTGTTTACGGGGAGTGGGGAAACACAATAAAGGAAAAATAATGCGGTTTCATTTTTTTTTGTAATGATGATGGAAGAACAAGAACAAAAAAAAAAAAAAAAAAAAAGATTTTTAGGTTGATTGAATGGTGCCCTGCGATCTCAAGCGGGGTTCATCATTCACAATCCAAAAAAAGGTCTTTCTTTCTTTCTTTCTTTCCCCCCCTTTTTTTGAAAACCTTTTACCATTCCTTTTAGGGAACAAAGTATGGTCCTGGAAACTCCAAGAAAATGGAGTCGACGGACTGAAGAGGAAGTTGCCTTCCTAAACGGTGAACACAACTGGCAAAATGGAAGCGTCAATCACCTGTTTCATTTTCATCAGTGAAATTGCATTGCGTGTCGATGCTACACTGCAATACTGTTGCCCATTTTTTCTAGTGGAACGTGGCCAAGCATTTGTGTTGTTAGTGCAGAAGGGGGGAGAAAACGTGCACCTTTTTTTTGCATATTTTGCTCCGAACAACCTTCGGCATCTCAAGGGAACACCAAAGTTTCAAACAACCAATCGAATAAAGAGAAAAAACGCGTGTGAACCCCGTGCAGAATCATCTGTCTATTTCGAGGTCTAAAATCACACGCCACGGAGAAGTTTATCTCGCGAACCTTTTTTTGTAGTGATGCTCGTGTTTTTGGTGACTGTAACGCTGACGTTCATCTTACAACCTGTTATGGTGCTATGGGGAAATCGGTCAACGACCTCTGTCAGCGACCGGTCAATATCGGGGGTGTGCCCTTTTGAAATTTACCATTGCATTTTTGTGTGTATGTGTTTGTGTGTTTGACAACTAATAGGGGTAATTCTTGCGCAGAATATGGCCCCAATGTGTTTGTTTGTGTGTGAGTGTTTTTCCCCCCACCCAAAAATGTAAGGAAATTAAAAAAAAAAAAACGGGACCCCCTACGTCAGCGACCTGTCAATATCGATCCCCTCCCGGAGCACCACTGTTATTTTTCGTTTTTCAAGCGCGTTCCCCCATTTACCCGCGGACCGCGGATGTCCGGTGTCTGTGTCCACAGAGGCGTTTGCACTTTTAACGTCTATTTTTTTTCTCTAATCTTCAGTGTTATTGGCGCTTCCGCAATGATGCTAATTCATTCGCCCCTTTATTCTTCAATGGGGTTCCTCTTTTTGTCAAATCTGGGGTTTTCAAAAAACCCAAAACCCAGAAAATCCCAGCCAACTTAATCTTTTGAACTGTGAGCCAAAAAAAAGACGTCATCAAGACGTCTTGCCATCTTCACTTTATTTTTTTTTTTTCCAAACACTTAAGTAGAGGGTTACGAGATACAAAAGAAAACACAAACAATGTTTTTATGTTTTCAGCGTAAAATTTTTTTACAAATGAAACGACACCAGGCTTCGCGCTAACTTTTGGAAAAAAATCTGAAAAATCGTGTTTCGGGCCCAAAAAAACGCACCTCAAATAGCCGTACGTCTGGGGGTGAAAAAATAGTGTTTTGCGGCATTTCCGAGCCAATCCCGCGCTGTGGTGGGGCATATTCGGAAAAATGGACAAAAATTTAGTGACTTAAATTTTCACAAAGTATGAACCCATACTCCTAAACAAGGGGCATTTTCAGTCTGGAAACCCAAATTCAGATGAAATTGTGGTGTTTTGGCTGGGAACAGGTAGCGCCGCAGGCGCACGGTACCCAACTTTTTTCTTTCTTTCTTTTCCCTGTTCTCTGCTTCTTTTGATTGCGCGAGCCGATTGCTCTCCACGGTGGGGTCACATGTGTGTGAAAACGCTCTAAAGACCCGTACTCTGAACTATGAGATTCCTCGGGTTTTAGTAAAGAAACCCCGGTCTCATAAAAAGTGCGTAAATATCCTTTTTCCGCCCAAGAGGTCGTTTTGTTGCATTTCCGAACTAATCCTGGCTTGTGGTGGGGGATATACGGAAAAATGGACAAAAATTCAGTGACTTAAATTTTCGCAAAATATGAACCCATACCGTAAACAAGGGTCATTTTCAGTCTGAAAACCCAACTTGGCATGACATTGTGTTTTGACTGGAAACACCACTGTACTGAAGAAGCTATGGGGTTTCTGTGACCACAGAGAAGAGTGAGAACAAAAACCAGGACTTGTTGTGGCCTCGGAGGGGGTGCCTCTCCGATGCCTCTCCCTCACGCAGCGAGGGTGGTGACGGTTCAGCAGTGCATTGTCGTACTCAAAAGAAATGAACACTGTACATAAGTACATCATGTTTAAAAATAATAAAGTAGGGTAGATAACAGGTAGCGCCGCAGGCGCACGGTACCCAACTTTTGTCTTTTTTCTTTTCCCTTTTCTCTGCTTTCTTTTGATTGCGCGAGGTGATTGCTCTCCACGGTGGGGTCACATGTGTGTACAAAAACGCTCTAAAGTACTCTTACTATGAAATATGAGATTCTCTGGTTTTCTTACTGGGGGGGGCCGAATAAACGAGGTAATTCGAATAAAGCACGTACGTCGAATAAAGCACGCATTTGAAAAATGGGTTTTTTGCTTTTTTTTGCGTCGAATAAAGCACGTACGTGTTTTATTCGACTTTTTGAACTTTTCCTGTGTTGTGACAAGGTAGTTCGTATTTTGTGAAAATTTAAGTCGCTGAAATTTTGTCCATTTTTCCGTATATCCCCCACCACAAGCCGGGATTGGCTCGGAAATGCAGCAAAATCACCTCTTGGGCGAAAAAAAAATCGAAAAAAAATTGTGACTGGAAAAACTTTCCAAAAAGTTCAAAAAGGCGAATAAAGCACGTACGTGCTTTATTCGCCTTTTCGAACTTTTTTTTTTTTTTAAACCTCAGGATCTGAAGTGTAGGGACGCCTAATAAAACACGTACGTGCTTTATTCGACCCCCCCCAGTAAGGAAACCCCGGTTTGCAAAAAAAAAAACGCACCGCAAAAAATCTTCAAAAATCCCGGGCCAAGGGCCAGAAGTTAGCGCAAAGCCTGAACGACACCTGTTTTTTTTTTTTTTTTGTTCTTTATTTTTTACATTTCATTTCAGCCTGATTATGACAATTTGTTAGTGCTTGCTGTCCGCCGGGTGAACGGTGAGGTGTTGGCACTTTTCAACTTTTTTTTGTTTTTTTCTTTTTATGTGAGGGGGGTTCCTTCAATAAAGATGGCGATGGAAAAGAAAAAAAATCGCTTTGGACCCTCCTCCCATTTTCATTCCTTCTACTTCTTTTTCTACAGGCCTCCCTCAGGCTTCTATTTCCTATTTCTTTCAAGGTGATTAGGCATGTTAAGCTTAAGTTCATCTGTCATATTTCCCTTTTCTCTCCCTCCTTTTTTGAGTTTTTCTTTGCATCGGATAGTGTTTCAAGCTGTCCCTTTGTGAATTACAAATACAAAACAAACAGAGTAGCAAAAACAACAAAACAAAAACAAAACAAACTTTCAAGCCCTCCCGATGTGAATATTGTTGCCCCGCAGGTTGGCGAGCTACGATACCTGAAACATTCCCCTTTGTTTAGACATACGGTTTGTGCTCAACCCCAACCCCCCCCTTTGTTTTTCCCACCCCACAAATAGCCCTGGCTCCTTCTGATGAGCGCAGTTACAGGGCTGAATCCTGGTCAAGGAGCAGGCCGTCGAAACCAGGAATTAACTTTTTTACCCGTTCCTTTTTTTTTCTTCGTTTCCAAGGGAGCGTTAGCCAAAAGAGAGAGGAGATAGTAAGTCTAGTGTACTCAGCAACGTTGAACGCAATTTTGCTGGCCCTTATCTTTTGCAGTTAACACCGAACTAAAATGCTTTTTTCGGCAAAAAAAAAACAAAACAAAAACAAAACGCCAAAGCAATACAGAGAGAACCAACCAATTTTTCGTTTTTACCACCCCTTTTAAAAAAAAAACCCCCCGCCTTGTTTCTTTGAGATGTGTACGTGGGGCATAATGCGTATCTCAACTTTTCTTTTCTTTTTATGTTGACACCTTTTTAGGTGTACGAAGTTTCACATAAAACTAGGTCATTACAATTGTTCTATTTTATTTGTTTCCCTTCGGTACCAGCGGGGGTTCGTCTTTACTAAAAAAAAAATATTTTTCTTCTTCTTTTTTGAGAGGTAAAACAGATGCAACGTGTGCAGTATGCGATAAACATATCTGATATATATCAGTCAGCGAACCCCTCTCTCTCTTTCTGTGCCTCTGCCACTGTCTCTGCCCTTTTGGGTGATGACTGAGTACAGAGTGCCTCTGTAGGGTAGAGGTGAATATCGATACAACAAAAAACTGGTTTGAAGATATGGGTCGATTTCAAAACCCCCCCCCCCCCCAAAAGTTCTTTTTTGTCTTTTTCATGATATAGGCAGTTTTTTTGCAGTCGTAGGTCCGGAACCGCCCCAAAAACGATTTTCTGGGAGGTTTTGGGTGGTTTTGGGGCGAAATGGACCTTTTTTGACCATTTTTATGGTATTTTTAGGCTGTTTTTGGCCCTTCTTCTTACACAGCCTATTGGGGGTCAAAATAGCTATTTTTGACCAAAAAACATCAAATAAGCACCAAGAAAAGTGCCAAATGTGCCCAAAACAGGTCGGATTGGGCTCACAGCCCATTTTTGGGATATATTTGGGCCAACGGAGGCCTCCTGGCGTCAAATAAATTGTGTTTTTTGGTCAAAAATAGCTATTTTGACCCCCAATAGGCTGTGTAAGAAGAAGGGCCAAAAACAGCCTAAAAATACCATAAAAATGGTCAAAAAAGGTCCATTTCGCCCCAAAACCACCCAAAACCTCCCAGAAAATCGTTTTTGGGGCGGTTCCGGACCTCAGACTGCAAAAAAACTGCCTATATCATGAAAAAGACAAAAAAGAACTTTGGGGGGGGGGGGGTTTTTTGAAATCGACCCATATGTACGTGTCCATCAAAGGCCCTTCATCAGTTATGCCCTCGCATTTTTTTTTTAAATATTTCTATGCCTTCTTTTCAATACTGGAAATAATATTTCAATGAAGTCTCTGGGGTTTCGATCAACCCTCGAAGAATCAGTGTCTGCGTCCGCCTGATGAACGGTGTGGCGTTTTGCACTTTTCAAAAGTTATTTCATATACTTTCTTTTCGTTTCGTTAAGAAAAGAAAGTATATGAAATAACTTTTCAACTTCTCTTCTGTGGGACACCTGTCTACAACTCGACCTTTTTTTTTCTTCTGAAAGTTTTTGAGGCGAGAAAACCCGGTAAAAAAAACCCCCTCCATCTAGGAGTGGGTACTGGTGCTGTTGTAAGCGTTCTTGGCTTGGCGAGAGGGTGTTCTTGTTTCAGAACAGAATTTCTCGTCTTTTTCAATTCGGTGTGGCTTGTCTAAATGCTGCAGCGGGGGGAGGAAAAAGAAGCGTCTGATTTTCTTTTTGGTAACTCTCTTTATCTCATTGAGACTCCCCCCGCTTTATGATGGGGGAGAGTGGGGAGAGGAAAACCCCCCTGAATGAAACGACGTTATCAAAAAAGTTAATCTGATGTGAGGGTTCTCTTTCTCTCTTTTTTTATTTCGATTTTTTTTTTTTTTTTTTTTTTGAAAAATTCTGTGTATTGCTGTATTGTAATGCCTTCTCTTCCCTCAGAAAACCCCCCGCACCCTTTAAAAAAAAAATTGTTGCTATCCTTGGCGCTCGTGTTGTTTTGTGTAAGCTAGCCGGGTCTTGGGATCCGACTGGCATCATAGAGGGATTTGTGTACCACTTCTCTTTATTTGTTGTCCCACGAGATGCACATTCATCTTCACAGCGTTTTCTTTTTGTTATACCTTCTATTCAGTAGAACAGATAGTACATGAAAATAATTTGTTTTGTACCCGAATCTCGGAGGTTGGTTGAGCAGTGTATCACCCCCCATACTCCCTACCTCTTACAAACTTCCCCAGCAGCAACTTACCCCCTTAATAATGTCGTCTACAAAACTATCAAGCAAAATTAAACAGAGCACAAAGCACTTTCAAAACATACAAAAAGACATTTTCAAAATACGCTCTTAATAACCAAGGCCATGATCTTAACAAAGCCTTTTTCTTTCCTTTAAGATGTGTATGCACACGAGGCATATTCATCCCTTTCTGGGAAATGTCCGAGGGGGTGAGTCCTCTCAGGACGTTGTTTCTATATTTATCCCTCCTTTCATTTTTTACTGGGGGAGTTAAATACCTTTGGACATTTATATTCGCCCGTTCGCCGAATACAAGGCCCGGGGTATTGTACTTAGCCCGGGACTACGGAGGGACGCGTAGCAGCAGAGATGCCAGCTTTTAAAGAAAGTGTATTATTTTGTTAAGGTGACTAAGCATGAGTTTTTTTGTGCAAGAGGGGTTCATCATTTCAACTTTTGTTCTTTCCCGTATGGTAGTATTGTATTTTCTTTTGCCCCCTTTAACGATGTGTGTGCGAGAGGCACATTCATCTTGCAAGTTTCCTTTGGCGCATTTGTGCATAGCGTTGTATGCTTGTTATTGTGCTTGTCATGCAATGACAACTGCACGGTGGGGTCCAGCCTCTGAGTTGGAGTCAAGCGGGGGTCTCAACTAGAGGGTGTGCCACACCCGCTAGAGACTCCAGCTCAGGGGCTGGACCCCACCGTGTGTTGTCATGTTCCCAGCCTCAGAAGGCCCTCCCTGCCTTCTGATCAATGTGCATTTATATTGAAATGGCATAGGTACCAACTAAAGAATGATTCCAAAACTGGCTCTTTTTTTTACTGTATGTAATGTCTGCTGTAAAAGCTAGAAGAATTTTTTTTTTTTTGTGATTGTTTGCTAATTTGTTCATTTTGCATTTTTGACGTTTTGTTCTCAGTGCTAGCTTGTTACAAAAAAAAAACTTATAGTGGAGCACACTCTAGGGTGGCTACACTAACAACAAGTTTTCAAAAAAAAAACAATACTACACTGAGCCAACAGATTATCAAAAAAAAACCCCCCCGAAGTTGTCTTATCCGAGCGAGGTTTCAATGCCATTTTTTCACGCCTATCCAATTTTTTCTTCAGGTGCCTGCGTCCACAGAGGACGTTTTTTGCACTTCCAAGTCCCATTTTATTTTTTTTGTCGTGTGGATCCCAATGAAGTGCTTTCCACGATTATCTCCTGAAGAAGTGGTCTCCCCGCGTCCACTGATTAATATTTCACGCTTTCAACCAGGCTTCGCTCTAACTTTTGGATTTTTTTTTTTTTTTTTTTGCGAAACCCTCCCTCCCACCGACATTTTTTTCTTCAAAAAAAGAAATGTCGGGTGTATTCACTTGAGATATCCATTCAACGTGCAATGGAACAAAACGTCAGAAGAGGGCCCCACCCTTAGCTTGCCGGAAAGAAGCTGTGTCTAGGTATTGCCCACATGGTGTTTGTTCTGGGGGGAGGAAGCGTCGGGGGGTAGGGGGTTTGACATTGTAGTGACGAAGCACCAGAGGCTTTATTTAGGCTTTGGATTCAAGCTATCATTTATTTATTTTTTTATTTGCCCGAAAACCAGGGCCTGACCTCGTTTCTGTGTGCCGTAGCTCTACGAGGTGAGATGTCATGGGATGTGACTAACGTGATCATCCAAAAATACAACAAAAAAGATTGATGAATAACCAATGTTCAAAACATTAAGTAATCTAATCAGACTAACGTGATCAAGCTGGTCATCTACACAAAAGTGTAGCTAACCGGGTTAAGTCAATGCACTGATATCCTCTGGTGGGTTTCTCTCCGAGGATTGGCCATTAAGACATTTAACCATTTCTACTGCGACCTTTTCACACTCCTGGCATAGGTGCCCGTCATGGTGTAGAAGCTATCCCAACGCTTTTCACCCATTCTTGCATCTGCGTCGAGTGAATTTTGGCCGGAGTTTGAGGGTTACAAAACAAAACCCTTTCCTTATTTCAAGTTTTCTTATTCTCTTGGGAACTGAGAGTTGATAATAAACTCTGTTGTTGTGCTGATCAGACCTCTTCGGCCTGACCTCTCCTTCTGGAGGGCCGTGGGAGACAAAAATAAATCTCGCATCTGTCAAGCTTCTGGTCAGCGTTTCTTTATCACCTAAATTGTACTGCTGTCAAACAAAAGGCATTGCAGTAGATTAGCACCCTGAACACTCTCCCCCCTCAAATAAACTCTCTCTGATCCCTTCGAGAAACAAAAAAAAAAAAGACGTACATGTTATACGCAATTTCGCAAATATTTATCCCTATTTTTTTTGGCTCTTCCGAAAAAAAAAACCCCCCCCCTCCCGCTCTCCGCAGGGAAGGATGGAGTAAAGGGCTCCTTTTTTTAATAGGTGACGAAGCACGAGAGGCTTAGGTTCATCTTACCAACCCAGGCCTTTTGCTAACTTTGGGATTTCCCCCCTGAATGGCATGATGGTCAAAAAAAATAATTTCCTGGAAAAAAAGTACATTCCGAGCTTTCCCACCTGGTAAAAGCGGTCGTCGCGCGCTTCGCGCGCGCCTCCCTGCCAGCCACAGGGTGGAGAGGCGAAGGGTCAGTTTTGCGAGATAACAAAAACGGAATCTAATCCTTTATTAACGGTCCTTGGTCTTGCGCCTTACGTACACTAACCGTACAAAATCAATACGTCTTCCAGAAGCAGGGGCTGTTGCAACGGTTGGGTCAAGTTTCATTTCTGGCTGAAAAATGCAAGGGAATCCCCTTTGACATTGTAAAATGGCACCGTAGGCAGGAAGAAAATAGCGTACAGCGCGAGCGAAGCGAGCGGGAATTTTTTTTTGAGGTATACCTCCGCGAGCGTAGTGAGCAGAAAAATTTTAAGGTGCCATCATGCCATCATGCCATCATGCCATCATGCCATCATGCCATCATGCCATCTGGGGGGAAATCCCCAGGTGATGGAGAGCGAAAGCCCTGCCTCACCACCCCCCGTGGCATGATGGTGGCATGATGGAAAAAAAAATAAAAAACGCCCAAAAACGTGGCATGATGGCATGATGGTTAGCAAAAGGCCTGTTACCAACCCTTTTTTTTTTTTAATTTTTAAAGATGTGTGTGCACAGGCATATCTTAACAAAGATTTCTTTACAAGGTGACTGAGCACGAGAGGCTTAGGTTCATCTTACCAACTTTCTTTTTTTTCCCTCCCCTCCCCTTCAAGGGAGGGACCCTACACATAAATGGAAAGTGGAGGATTTGCACAAACTGTGGCAACACAACACCAAGGCAACCTACCAGCTTCTCCAACAATTTATCAGGAAAGAAACCTTCCCCGCCCCCAATACCCCCTTTTCCCCCTTTTCCCCCAAAAATTTTTACCTATCCTAACCAATCCCACCCACCCTCTCTCTCTCAGCAACAAACCTACAGAAGTAAATAGGGAGGGTAGTTTCCTCAAACCCTTTCCTTTTAAAATGGCCGCCTCCACGGCGCAAGACGTAAAGGAGGACCAGCAAAATTTATCCTATATTTTACAACATGATATGCACCACGTCTTCGAACGGCTTGCTGGGGAAGTCCTGCAGGAGAAGCCTGCGGAGCTGCTGCCGTTTTTGATTGGTACTTTGCAGAAGATGCATGATAGCACAAAGCCTGCACCTAAGACAGAATCAAATCCTACACCTGCACCTGAACCTACACCTACGCCTACACCTACACCACCCACAGCAGAACCCGAAGTTGCCAAGGAAGCAAAGCCCTACGACCCAACAGAAGAAGACCGCCGCCCCATCGACGGTGTCAAAGAAGAGCTGTTGAAGATCACAGTCGCGGTGTTTGGGATTGGGAATGCAGGCAAGACGACGTTGTTGTCAGCGCTATCCGGAGAGGTTGACACTGAAACAACACCTACAGTAGGGTTCACACCGATCAGAATGCGGACCGACCGGATTGATTTGCAACTCTACGATTTGGGTGGAGGGAAGAGGATTCGGTCAGTGTGGCAAAACTACTATGCAGATGTGCACGGTGTGGTCTATGTGGTCGATGCTTCAGCTGATGAAGATGATATCAAAGAAAGTGTTGAAGAATTCCTCAAAGTCCTCGAAGACGAACGCATCACAGGAAAACCCATCTGCATCATGGCAAACAAACAGGACCTCTCCACAAAGCCCTTAGAGAACATTGCAGATTACTTCAAACTGAAGGACCTCAAAAATGTGCACATAGTAGCAACGTGTGCGATAGACCCGAAGCATGAGAAGCACGTGAACATCGAAGTAGGCATGCAATGGATTCTCGAAAAGATTTCAGAGAGATATCAAGAGCTGAGCGTCAAGGTGAAGGAGCAGGTGGCGATACAAAAGGCAAAGAATAAGGCGAGGATGCAGGAGGTGGTATGCAAAAAAGGCCCCCTTTTTTTCATTTATCGTACAAAAAAAAAGCTAAGAAAGGGCCCATCATCTTCCCAACCTTTCTCTTGTATTTACTGCGACTGTGTGCCTATTTGCATCATCCCCGATGCTCTTTCGTACATCAGTGAAGTGCACTCTCCACAGTTCGATAACCAATGGAGGGTGTCTTGTCTACAAAGGCTGTTTGTACTTACAAATATGCCGTATTCGTCATTTTTTGATTATTGTGTCAATTCATACCAATTCATAACATCGCACCACAGAGAGAACGAGTCGCAAGAGAAAAAGAACAAGAACGTTTAGAAGCAGAGGCAAGAGGGGAGAAGGTGGATGACGAATAGCGGGGGGGGGGGTGGCGGGGTACACACGACGGACTAGTTGTGGCACCTGTCATAAATTTTCACTAGTCATTTTACTAGTAAAATCACCTGTCATGGCCATAACTCGTCGTGTAGGGTGTGTAGAGCAGTAGATGGCTCTCGGAAGTTGAAACACTAACCAAGTAACACAAAAAAAACAGTGCATTCTGGAAAAGATGCAAAATAAAAATTCCTCTGTTCGTGGCAAGTTACCACCTTTTTCCCCCTCTCTTTTTTTCTTTGGAAGAAAGAAAAATCAGCTGATTTGCACCCTACACCCCCACCCGGACCATAGAGTGGTCCCTTCGATCCTGAGACGGCATCGTTTACAGTCAGTGGACTTCGACGGTATCTGATCATCTTCGATTCCCACCCCCCATCTCCCCTTATCCCATTTGATCCCTATGAGACAGTAACATTAACCAAAAATAATATTTTTCTCCCCTTCTTTTTCTCGAAATATACAAAAAAAATATCTAAGGCTGAGCTCTCCTTTCCAACTCCCCAACTCAGAACCCTTACACAAAACAAAAAAAATATGTAAATTTTCCTTTCAAAAAAAAACTTCTTTTAAAATGCCTGATCGAGAAAATCAACAAACGAGAGACCCGGTTACGGGGAGGAGTGGTAGTTTTACGTTGCATAAGAGAGTGAAGGGGACTGGGGGGAATGCGGCAAAGAGTTCGCTCTCTTCACGGTCGGAGGAGGAGCTGTTGGGGAGGATACGGAATATGGAGCGCGACGATCTGTTCCTCCGCAGTCTTGGCGGGTGGGCGGCAACCACTGTCTATTCAAAGGCGGTCTTCTGTGTCCGTGGTTGTCGTCGGGTCTACCTCGCTGTAGCAGTGACCCGCAAGGTTCTCTGCTTCATCACCTCCAGCGAAACTGTTGGGTCCGCAGTTGCATCGACAGCAAGCACATCGCGGCCACGCTCACCCCCTCCTTCACGCAGCGCAGTACGCCGTGGCGGGCAGTCCTCTGCGTTGACCCCTGCGACCAATGACAACGTATTTTCCACCTATGAAACACTTCTACCCGATCAAAGAACACTAGGCACATGGACGATTCAATGTAGGGTGCCATTAGGGAATATAGCAGGGATAGTCTTCACTGAAGCAGATGCAAACACAGTCGCGCTTGATTATGTGAATTTACGACCGATTCCATGGCATTTCTCTGTCATAAGATTCCATGATGCAGCGCATTGCGATGATTTTGTTGCCTTTATCATGAGGGAAAAGATGAAGTTGTTAGGGAAGCGAGCATCCGCGACGATTCCGTTTTCGATTTTATCGCCATCAATGTCGACGATGATGTCGCTGCAGTCGTTGCGGAGCCGTGCTCAATCACAGCCTCCTTTATCTAACACATTGCCAAACGCGCTTCCGGACTTCATTTCAACCGTAAACGAATCTCTAATCAATGTCGAATACGGAAAACGTGCCATATCCTTAGTAAAGCTCCGCCGTGGTGTTGACAAAGTAAACATCGACCTCAACGGGAAAATCTCTCTCGAAACCGAAGATGATTACGAACAGCTTGCCGCCAACCCCGATGTAGCAGACCTGATTCGCTCTAAAGGCGACACCACATTGAAGCTCTCTGTCCGTGTTGAGATTGTTCCCGACACATCTGATCCCAAAAAGAAGAAACCTGCAGTATTGATAGTAACCGACTCCATCGTCATCATCCTGCACGATGCAGAAAGGGAGTATAAAGTGGAGGCGATCTTCCGTATTGAATGCATTGATTCGATTAGCCATGTTCCGGCACAGAATTTTTTGTTGTTCAAAATCTTCCGAGATGGACCGGATTATACCAGAACACGAACCTCACCTAGCCCTTCTCCTAGGGCACATTCATCGTATGATTCGCATTTGGGTGGTGGACCGCCTCATTCCACCACCTCTTCTAGGCTGAAGGAATGTCTTATTCACATCATAGGCAATGAATATACATGCAGCAATGTGAACGCATCGACACCGTATCTGAACGCCACTCCACAGCTGACGGCGGAGGAGGTTTCTTCAAAGATTTTGCACCATGTGGAGAACGTTTTTTTGGATGTCCGCATCAGACGACTTCCTATCAAAGTAGAGAGAGATATCAAGGCGAGAGGGAGATTAGATCATGCGGTAGCAAAAGGGTCGAGGATTGTTGCAAAATTCATTGCTAGAGCGTCAAGGGAGCACCATGAGACCATGGATCTGCGTGATGTGTGCTTCTCCGTTCATATGGATACGACAAATGCATTTAAATGGCTGCTTGTCATTGTGCGAATCAGGATGTTTGATTTGATAGACACCTTTACCAACCTTAATAAGCATTACTCCATTGAAGGCGAAGGAGGGCACGGTGCAACGTCACGGACTAGGGCAGAGCTGCATGCGGATATGATGGTGGAAAGACGTCTGGTTTTGTCTCTTCTTGCGTTGTGCGCGCATCTGGACCTATCACAGCAGCTTTTGTATGAATCTGTCTTATATGAGTTAATGCAATGCGCTGGAGGACGGATCGGACAACGTACCCAAACCGATATTTTTCAGAAGGATACATTCGCAGTTCGGGTGATTTTGTTGTATCTTGGAACCAGAGCGCATCAGTACGTGAAGTTGGTGATTAGCACAGCGCTGGATGATTTTCTTCGCCTCAAACAGCTGAAATCTGTGCATACTCATGCATCAGAGTTTATGGACATTCTTCACAAAAACAACAACCTTAACGCTATGCCGCATGAACTCAAGGTTGTCATCGCCATCATCGCACGCTGCGTCGCAGACATCACAAAGGCAGGCATTGTCGAACTGGACTCAAGAAAATGCATTGGCGCCTTTCTCATGAGACGACTTTGGGGCCCCGCACTGCAGGCACCCGATTCCTTTGGATTGACGGTACTGCAGCTGCAGCCGGCTCAGTCGACCTTTTTGCGGGATATTTTTATGTTGTTGAATGGTGTGCTGGGGTTTGGTGTGCAGGTGGAGGATGAATGGTTGGCGGGGCATCAGGGGAAGGGGGATGCCTACATCGACTCCTTAATAGACGAAGCATTGCTGAAGGAGATTAAAGTAGGAAATCAGGAATGCGAAAGCGAGCCTGAGGATACAGCTGACGAAGCGGCGCCTTCTCTACCACCGTCACCAACGATGCTTCGGAAGGAGTCTTCCATCGGGTTCAGACCTGCCACGAGAACCACATCGGTAGGAAATGCTACGTTTTCGAGTGTTCCTTCCTTAGCGCAACAGCATAACATTGAAATGCAAAACTCCCTGACCCTGCAGGTGCCCCCTTCTCCGCCACGTTCCCGCACCCCGCCGATTCTCTCATTTCTCCAAATCAAACGTGCTGCCAGCGGGGTGGGTGAAGACAAAGCCTTGCGTCTCAGCGGGACTACTTCCACAACATCGAATTCACCCATGATATCACCTCCACCTCAGGTGTTGGCAGAGTCGACACACTCTGCTGCAGAGCTGCTCCGAAAGCAGTCGATCATGCGAGGAGGTGGGCATGCTCCGGGCCATTTTAAATCCTCTTTTCATCATCAATCGATGACAAGACAGAAGGTGATGGAAGTTTCTGATGCAGATGTTATGGCGCTCGCGAACAACCTTGAAGCAGTGCATGAAGCGCTTGGAAGAGACACAGAACGGCTTTTGGTGTCTCTCATGCAAGGCATACAGAGTGTCGACAAAACGATGACAAAGCTGGAGGAAGAGATCAAGCGCAAAAAGGACGAACTCAAATCCAGTCGCAGCACCTCACCTATTAACAGACGCGGCTCTTCTTTGGTTTCGGAGGATTCCTTTAAGGAGGAGGCGCCTCCGAAAGAGGCAAAGAAGAATTGGAACAAAGCGTTGACATCGGTCTCTCTGTTGGTCTCAATGCACGCTTCCAGTTCACTTCATCGAACCGGGTCTCAAGTAGATTTGCTGTCTTCTATTAAAACCGTTGCGCAAGATGAAGATACTCAGATTACAAAGGCAAGGTTGGTGGTGGATCGGTACTATGTACTACCCGGGGTGGCGTCGTTGTTGGGTATTGCGGGGAGTGTGATTTATGCGTTGTTTGAAAGGGCGGTTCAGAGGTTTGATCCGCTGGCGATACATGCTGTGGAAGAGGAGATTCGACGCACGGAAGCGCTTCTTGCCTCGCAGTACACTGCAGCACAACACCTCCGCCAAAACGTCGCTCACCTACGAACCACTCTTGACAACCTAGACGAAATGCAAGCAAATGACATAGAGTCTCCATTCTCCTCTCCACACAGTGGGGTGGGGGTAGTAGGGGGCAATGCAACGTCCGGTACCTTCCGTTCCACCCTCTCAGGACCGACCGATGTTCTGTCTCAAACGCGAGTGTTAGGCTGTCAAGATACAGCATCATGGCCCGTGGAATGTGATGGTATTCTTTTGAATAGGCGATGGAGCGCTACGTCTGATATCGTATCGGACACCGTTTGTGCGTCTCCACGCATAGAACAGCAATCAAAGAGCAAACCCCAGCAAACACCATCAAAATATACGGTAACGTGCCATTCAGAGAGTGAGGAAGAGGATGGTGCGTCGCGGGGGCTTTCTTATGGGCAACGGCGCGGGCTGTACGATGCTTGGGGAGAAGAGGGGGAAGGGGGTGAGGAGGATGTCGCGTATGGATACTCCTCGTCCGAGATTGATGACGACGAACTGCGGAATTTGCTGCTGCTGAACAGATCTGCGTTGGATCCACTGTCCAAATCCCGTCTCGGTGTGTTCCCCTCTGCTCAAAGCACTGATATTGAAGAAGAAGTGGATGATACTCAAAACGGCCCGACCACCCCAGATCGGCCTCCTGAACGCACTACTCCGGAGTCGAAATACACAGTAATCACTACATTTAACACAACCAATGAAGACGGCGAGCTTCTTGACCCAGCAGGCGGCTACGAAGGAGAAGACGACGCAGCTCTCTTTGGCGATGATGAAGACGATGAGATGTTTCTTCCGGAATAGAATTTTTTTTGCGGATTTTGTTTTTAGAGTTTTTTTAGAAAGAGAAAATTAAAAAAAATATATTTGAATAGAAAAATGTTTTAAGATTTGTGCGCGACATTCTAGCTTTAGCTTGAAAAAAATTATTTCTCCTACTTTGAAATTCCTCAAGAGTTTTGGTGGAAATTTCTGAAAAATTCCTAACGAAAAAAAAAAATGTGTTGTCTTTTCTTCGGGGATTTTTATTCATTCATTCTACCTCCGAATGGCTGGCAACGTACGTAGATCAGTCGTACTTTGGAGGTGTGGTGTGCCTGCTTTTCAGTTACCCTGTCAGCAACTCCCCAAATGTAACACTCCAGGGGGTTCGGTAACTCCCCGCACGGAGTGTCAGTGCGCTCTGAGTCCCAGAGGCGTTTTTGCACTATCAAACTTCACTTTAAGAGAGAAAAACTGATTGCAGACAACCTTCTTTTTTTTTGTCTACCCACCGAGACCTCCCCAGAGGGGAAACCATACAAAAAGTAAAGCATACCCCCCTTACCTTCTGTTGCCCCCCTTCCTATATTTCATACCCATTTTTCTATCAACAAAACAGTAGTGCCCTCCTGAGTGACGGCAAAGAGGAAAAAGAAAAATAAAATGTCAACCAAAGTAGTGAACAGAACCACCCTGGCCTATGGGAAGGCTCAGGGTAAGACAATGGGGCACTGGGCGAAGAAGCACTTCGTCTCGAAGCATGAGGATGAACAGTGGGATGACTTCTTTGCGCGGCATCGTCCCAGCACTATGACCCCGGTATGCCCCTTCCTCATCCCTTTCTTTTTCCCTCACGCAACTTTCCAACTCTCTTTTTTTTCGCGAATAGAAAGCGATTTGGTTCCTTAAGCTTACCAATATAGCACTTTATCACACTTTGTTGCACCGCCCGTTCAGCAACAGCCACATCAAATTTAACACAAAATCCACAAAAAAAAACTACCATTTTCCCCTCAACAGAAATTAGGAGAAGGCTTAGTGGTGCACCGAGGGGAGGGTGAATGGGATGCGCCGAAGATGCCGAACTTTCTGTACCACCACTTCATGAACAGCACCGGTCTAGGGCGCGTACAGCATGCAAACAACCGCGTGGCGTCGGACATCGCGAACCACCAACGCGAAGGGCGGGGCAATGCAACGGGGCTGGACGAACAATATCTGCGGTCCATGGAGAAGGTTGGGTTGACACAGGGCATGTTCACGTGGGCGTGCCCCATGGCGAATAGCAATCATGCAACCCCCGAGGTGGATGAAGACTGGGATAGACTCACCGAGGCATTCCTCTCCAATGAGCTGACAGATGCGTCGGAAGCGGTCATCATACGAGGTCCCTTTGACGCTTGGAAGGTGCGACCCAAGATGTATGAAGGTAAAGTGCGTAGTGCGCGCGAGGAGTACAAATTCCACGTAATGACAAAGGACTTCCGCGACAAGGAGGCAATCGCGCACATCCACTACACTCTCCGCCAGCTCAACCTCACCTCCAATACCGGCATGTGGGTTAACTACGCGCCACTCTTCCAAAGCTATTTGAAATGGACCAACCACCCCCTCTACTCCTGCCCGCCCACAGGCGGCGAGCCCCTAGACAGAAGAGAAGCAGAACGGTGGAGAAGAGCGAACGGTCTACACAATATGGGTCTATCCAGATTCGCGTATGACGGGAAATCACTTCATGAGCGGGCAGCAGTGCCGTAGTGAACGATTGTCTAATTTGGGGGAAGGATGGGGGAAATGGGAGGGGAACTTTGTGAACGAAGCGAAAATGAAAATGTTGGAGAAAAAAAAAGGATGTGTATTTTTTGTGAACGGAAGGGAAATTTTTTTTGCACACATCATCCTACAGCATCCTTTTTAGTTTCCTCTTTGTCTTTTTTGCCTTTTTTGTTTTGTTTCTGAATTTGTACCTTTCCCTTTGAGTATCTTTATCATCCTGAGTTGGAAAAAAAAAACACACACACACATATACAATGGCCGCACGCCGGAAAGAGCTTCTGAAGGTGATCATCCTGGGTGACACTGGTGTTGGTAAATCCTCGTTGATGGGGAGATACGTGAACGACAAGTTCGACATCCGTTACAAAGCAACCATCGGAGCGGATTTCCTCACAAAAGAGCTGACCGTCGACGGCACCAACGTGACACTCCAGATTTGGGACACCGCCGGACAGGAGCGTTTCCAGAGTCTTGGATCCGCATTCTACCGTGGAGCTGATGCGTGCATGCTGGTATGTAGAGCAACAGGGTGGTTATGGGTGATTGAATTGAATTTTTCGATTGTAAGTAGCAAACAATGGCGTAGTGTCTACCATTTTGCCAAGGTGGCTAGAGGAGGCTTCAGGTCATCTTCTAAATGTTTCTTCTTTTTCGTGTCTTCAAAAGGAACAACCAAGGTTGCAACCCGAAACGAATGCCACATTCGTCTTTGAAGTTGTATCCCTCAACCCTTTCAAAACACCCACACAATGCTACACCACTCACAGGTCTTCGACCTGACCTCCCAAGACTCCTTCGCGCACTTGTCCTCGTGGTACGACGAGTTCATCATCCAGGCCGGAGAGGGACGCGAGTTCGTGCTGGTCGGAAACAAGAGCGACTTGGACGACAAGCGTTGTGTGTCCCAGAAGGCCGCCCTCGGGTGGGCACAGAAGCAGGCCAACTCGGACGAGGAGGACAAGAGAATCCCGTACTTCGAGACATCGGCGAAGGACAAGACCAACGTCGACCAGGCTTTCTTGGCCGTTGCGAAGGGAAGCTTGGCGAAGAAGCTTGTGTCGGTATGCCCTTTGCTCAGTACCTCTAACCCCTCCACACCCCCCCTCCCTCACGACGAAACTAACCATTAGCCATCGGGCGACCTTTTGTGTACATCACCCGTCTTCGGATAGAGTACCACAAAACTGGAGAATATTTTTTTTTTTTGAAAATAAAACTGATAAAAACCCTTCAAACCCCTCCTTCACGTCTTGCAGAAGAACGACGACTTCATTCCCACCGTCCTTCCCGCCAAGGCACCCCCGAAGAAGAAGGGATGCTGCTAGACACCTACTGACACCATGTTGGAGGCGGCGACCCACCCCTCACGCACTCCCCCTTTCCCCCATCTGACCCCACTCCTCTTCCTATGGCTTTGTTTCCATTGAGGATTTGTTTTCTTCTTCTGTGGAACCAAGTAGAGATGCAGGGGACGATCAGAGTGGGGAAAGGGTAATGTACATGGGAGGGGGAAACCCGTTTGTAATTGGTGGCTTCAAATTCAAAAAAAAAACGTGTGGAAAAATGAGAGAAAAGTGCAACAAAAAAAAAAAAAAAAATACGAAAAAAAATAATAATAATAAAATGAGGAGAGGATAGGGGTGGTGTGTGTGTGGTTTCATTTTTCCTTCGTGTGTGTGGTTGTTTTTTTTTGGTTTTTGGTTATTTTTTTCTTTGTGTTCGCACCCCCCCCCACACACACACACATATTGTGTTCATTTTGGTTTTTTTTTTTTTTTTTGCTGACAACATGCGTTGTTACGCGTTCTCACATTTTTTTTTTAAAACCCCCCCACAGTTTTCCCCCCCAATACTTCTTGCCTATGTAGCCTTACAGAGACGTAGAGGTTACGACTATTGTTTTTTTCAGTGAAAGTGCAGCTTAGTAAAAAAATAACGATTTGACTGGGGAAAATTTGACAACAAAGACAAAAAAAAGAAAATCGGAGAAAAAGGGGGTGAGGTGAAAGCAAACTAAAGTTGTTGATCCCTTTTCCTTTGTCGATTTTTTTTTTTTGACGTTTTGACGATATTTGATGTGTCATAACAAGAAATGCGAGAGAAAAGGAGAGGTTTTTTTTTGATTCCAAAGTGAAGAGGAAAAAAATGGATTTTTTTTTTTGAAAGGGTCGATTCAACAGATGAAACAAACGACGCCTTCGAGAGGGTAGGTCTAACACTATTCATGCTCTATCGTGAGGTGTGGACGAGGTCCGGAGATGTGCAAAACAAAAGAGAACAATAAAATGGTGACGAAGGAGTCAGGCCACAACCCCACCTCGACTCACTACAATATGAATCTTCCAATGGTAAAAAAAAAAAAAAGCAAAAAATTAATAAATGCAAACAAACACATTGCTAGCTTGTGCTATACACGAGATCTTCCCTCCTCTCCCCCCCCTTTTCTTGTTCGTGTTGTGTTTTTTCACACGAGACACTTTTCACTTTTCACTTTTTTTTTTTTTTTTTTTAGGTGGCTAAACATGAGAGGCTTAGGCTCATCGTTCAAAAAAAAAACCACCCCCCTCCCCCCATTTTTTATATTCAAAACCGTGTGTTTTTGTCCAGTGTACAAACCCTCGATTCACCCCTTGCTGTTGTGGATTTTTTTTTCCCCCCCCTTCTGTGTTTCTTTTTTCTCTTCTTTTCTATTTCCCCCATCCCTGAACAGAGTGATGCGCATTTTTCTTTTTTTTTTTTCTTGGTTGTTTGGATTGCACTGGACAGTGGAGGGAGAGGGGGTGGAGAGAGAAAAAAAAATGTGAGCTAGCAGCCGTCGTACATACACTATACCAGAACGTCAGTTGTTGCCAGCATTTGCGCAGGGGGAAGGGGAGTCCTTTTCTCATTCTCTCGTGAAAGGTGGGGGGTTGAGGAAAAAGGGCGCCCTTTTTTTTATATTTTGTGTGTGTGTGCACTCTTTCTTATTATACACAGTTCACTCAATGATTTTTTTTTGGTTTTTTTTTTATTGTGGGAAAATCAAAAAAAAAAAAAGCCTTGTTTTTTTAAATATTCATAGGAGATTCCCCGAGAGAAAGAGAGAGAGAGAAACAGACAAAACTGAACGCTCTACCATGCTCCATGATAACAAAGAAAATGAAAAATTGCGATGCAATTTTTATTTTATTTTTTTTTGTTAACAACTTCCGATCTTCGACTCCCTCGTTTCTTCTCTCCCCTTTTTGTCGCCATCCTTCCGCCTAAGACAGTGTCAATTCTTCTCGGTAGGAAAAAAAAAAAAAAACAATGTTATCAGCATGGGTGTTCCTAAGACGGAATACGAATACCACTTTTGGGATCGTGCACTTTTTTTTCTACAGGGATTCCCTTAGGGAAGAAAAAAAAGAGCAGACGGGTAACTAAGAGACTTTAGAACGGTCATTTTCACTGAATGAGGTGCCCGTGAACTGGGATGGAATGAAACAACACAAAAACGAAATTTTTCTCCTTGTAGGACGAACCCTCAAAAAAAAATTTCGCCTCCGGCGGACACCCCCTTTCCTCCACTGTGTACTGTGTACTGTGTACTGTGTACTGTGTACTGTGTACTGTGTACTGTGTACTGTGTACTGTGTACTGTGTACTGTGTACTGTGTACTGTGTACTGTGTACTGTGTACTGTGTACTGTGTACTGTGTACTGTGTACTGTGTACTGTGTACTGTGTACTGTGTACTGTGTACTGTGTACTGTGTACTGTGTACTGTGTACTGTGTACTGTGTACTGTGTCCTGTGTCCTGTGTAGTTATGCAGCCACGCCAATTTTTTTTATAGTACCACCGCTGAACGCTCGGGTTACCAAAAATTCAAATAAGACCAGTTTTGGGGTGTTTTGACCCTGTTTTTGACCCCCAAAGGGGAAGCCCACCCAAAGAAAAATAGTGGAATACGGACCCGATTTTTCCCCGAAAACCCCCGGAATACGGAACACCCATGGTTATCAGAAAAGAGGATGGTCGTTTTATAAGGATAGAGAGGAGTAGAGGGGGTGGAGGAGAAAAACAAAACTAATGCATGAGAGCAATGAAAAAAAAATTACAAAAAAATGTCCCCAAAAAAAAAAAAAGAGAAAAAACAAGAAAGCAAAAAAAAAAAGCAAAACATACCTTGATTAAAAGGATGTTGTGAGTCTACTCTTATTTCCTTCTTGGTGGATGGGTACGCAAAAAAGGACAAGCCGTATTTTTCTTTTCTTTTTGAAAGTATGTTTTTCTTGAATGAAAAAGAAAATAAAAGGAAAAAGCAAAAAAAGGGTGTACCGTCTTCTAATAAGAACAGTGATAGACAAAAAAAGACAGGTCTTCGCAATACCATAAACCCCGTTTTGTCGGCGATGCAAAAAATAATAATAAATGAATACCAAAAGAAAGCAAGGTTATTTTTCTCTCCTCCCCCCCAATTCCCCCCTTTTTTTTACAAAAAAAAAAAGAGATCGTTTTTTGACAACAAAAAAATAAAAAAAAATACAACCGCACTCCCCATACCCCTCCATGAGACGCAAAGTAGTTAGGTAACCCCACCCACACCCTTTTTTTTCCCCTACTCTTTTCTAATATTTTCAATCAAATTTTGTGGTTTTTCATCCGGATGGCTGGCAATGGTATGTGTGGGTCAGTTGGAGGTGCCAGAATCAAACCCTTATGGTTTTGACAGCCCCCTGCAGCTTGTCCCACGTCTACAAAACTATCAAGCAAAATTAAACAGAGCACAAAGCACTTTCAAAAACAAACAAAAAGCATTTTCAGACAGCCCCTGCAGCTTGTTGGCGATGGTATAGATTCTCCGTAAATACTGCTCTTCGTCTGCGGTCACCGATTCTGCGATTCTGCCCCCTCTAGCCACAGCACTTTCAAAAGATACAAAAAAAACTTCTTCAAACCCCCCCTGGCGCCACGTGAGGAAGCGTCCCTGCGCCCTGGCCAACTCCGGCAGCCTCCCATCCGGGTCATGCAGCAGCGCTGCCAGGGTCAATCAGATCATCAAAAAGACTTCAGGTACTCCTCACAGTGTGGGATCATGTAGAAAACCATGCGGCAAAAACCTTGGCAGTATCTGAGGACGTAGAAGGCGGCCTGGGTGTCCTCCAGGTCCACTAGGGCCTCCAGGTTGCGGCAAGTCTTTCTGGGCCATTGTACTCCTCAGAGAACTCCGCAGACCCAATGGGGATGCCCAAGAAGTCGAAACCGTCCGCATCCAACACCCCTTCACCTATATCACCTGCGTCACCCTCACCAGATCGTCATATCTCTTGGCACAATCGAGCATAGAGAGTGCCACGCAACGAATCGTCGAAACCAACGAAAAAAAAATACCAGAAAAGTGAATTTTCTGCTTCAATTTTTTAAATAAACCCCCCCAACGCATATCTACTCCAGAGCCCCCCCTCCCTTGACCCCCACCCACCTAATCTCTTTACACAACCCCATTCTTTACACATTTCCCCCCTTCTTCTTCCCCCACTAATTTTTTTTTTTACTATGCCTGTTTTTGAAGGTCTAACGGTGTTGCTTGTGTGTGCAGTATTAGCCCCTATTGGGTGCCGGCTGTTGTGGATGAATTTTGGGAGTAGTTTTGTCGGGGGGTTTGCGCCGAAGGAGTTTAGCGACGGGGTGGGGCAGGTGTGTGTGTTTGTGAACTACCTTGGGGTCGCGTTAGAGGGCTTTGCTGTGGTTGTGTGGTGCGGCGTGCCTTATGTCTTTGGAGAAGATATCTTCAACGAGTCGGACCTCTCCGTTCTCTTCTACACCTTCCCCGAACGACTAGAAAAGGCATTGGATGCTGTAGAAACCGGGCGCGCGTTTCCCGGGATGATTCACGTAGGGCTGTACGTTGGATCGTTGTTTCTTTTTGTGTTAAGCTATTATCGTGCAGGGGATGTAACGAGCGATGCACTGTTCACGATTGATCGGCAAAAAAACGAGGAGATTTGTGATAAGTGTTCGCGGTTGGTGCATACGCATACGCAGCACTGCGCGTATTGCTGGCGGTGTGTGGATAGGTTTGACCATCATTCGTTCTTTGTGAACAACTGTGTTGCGGAGCGCAACGGAAAGCACTACACCCTGGCCTTGGTCTACAACGAAGTGCGCTGCACCCTGGCCGCCTCGGTCGTGCTGTACAGACTCTTCCTGCACACATCTGCCCTCTCGCTCCTGGTCCTCGGTGCGGCCATGCTCTGGATTTCGGTCTCCTTCCTCTCCGTTGGCTTCCTTCTGCTCATGTGGACCATCGCGATAGCGCATGGCTTCAATTCTTCAACAGAGTCTGGTAGGAATACTCAAGACGGTGCATCAAGCGTTGTGGTATGCACCTTTTGTTTTATCACTGTGTGCCGACCTTTTTTTCCCCTAATAATTCGGAATAGTTCTTCAAGTATTTTTTGAACTATGATTTAACGGCTTTGATCTTTTATTTTTTCTCTTCAAAGGTGTTGAGAGAGGTGTTTGCTGTGCGGAGAATTGTGTCTGATTTTTTGTTTCATTTTCAAAAATATTCAGGTTTTGGACGAAACTGTGCGTCTGTTAAGTACAAAGATGGTGCCGTCGTACTCAGAATGGATCAAAGCAATGAAACTCCCGGTTCTCTCGGCAAAGCAAAAGGAACGCAACATCGCCGCCGTGATGGGGGAGAGCTCTCGGTGGCAGTGGTGGTGGCCGTCCTCGCCGTACAACTTCCCTGACTACGGCCAGCATGCGTTCGTTTTCAAGCGTGGGTAGTGTACTAAATAAAACACTTTCGCTCACCCCAGAACCATCTCAAGATAGCACAAAGAAAGGGGAGGCATCAAGGCCCCCCAGAAGCCCCAGAAGAGAAAAAAAAAACCCCAGCAACATTTTCCCCCTACAAAGAAGAGGCCTAAATGGTTGTCCTCAGGTCTTTTGTTCATTTAGAATCGATGGGAAAAGAGAGTATGGATATCCGAATTAACTATGTTAGTGACACAAAAAAAAGGTTGTTTTCCCCCCAACAAATAAGGTACAAAAGAAAAGCACCCTTTTCACCAATTCTCCTTAGCTACTTTCCCCCTCACCGATACCTCTCCTCCCCTCCCCCCATCCCCCTCCTCAAACCAAACACCAGTACACACAGTCCAAAAACAGGGTTGTCCAATAAAGAGACAATGAAACGGACTTCGGTTCAGTGTGGGAAGGCCTTCGCGTCGCACAAGCCAGGGAAAGGCAGAGTGAGGTATGTACCTTATGGATTTCCCTTAAGAGGCCCTCCCCCTTCCCCCTTTTCCCCTTCTGGCTAAGGGAGGTGGCCACAGTCTCCATAGCCACCCTCAGCTTCCTGAATTGTCTGCACCGTCTGTGGCAAGACTCTCCTTCAACTTCATGACCGAGATCAAGCAGATGACCATCGTTTAGTCTTCTGGATTCTCGTCATCCCCTGACAAACGTATTCAAAGAGTCACTGCTGACAGAGACTTTGCCGGCCGCACTGTATATGGTACACACGTTGCAGCGGTGCTTTTACTCGCCCCCTTCCCTGCAAAAATAGCAACTCTCATTGAAAACTGGCAACACCTTTTGTCGTCTATAACCATTTAAAAAGGTTCTGTCTCCTCTTCTGCATCTTCAGCAGTTTCGGTTGGCTATTTGTGTGGGTGTTTCAAGTTATATTTTCATTTTTTTTTTTTGTCCAAATTTCACCACAAAACCCCTCTTTATCCACAGCGATGTCTCCCAAGTAGAGGGGAACTGGTCAGCACCTGGACCGAGTCGTCTCGTATGTGTTTTTGTTTTGATTTATCTGGCGCACCTTATTTAAAGGTGACATCACCTCTGCAAATCAGATGCAAACCGCGAAATGACCGGTCCTGTACACTGTCACGAGAGGGCTTTGTATTTCAAGTCGTATTGACTACGCACGAGAGGCTTAGGGCCATCTTATAAGCCTTTCTATTTTCCCCCACACCATCCAAATCCCCCACAGTTCCAAAACCACATTACGATGAAAACCAATAGCTACGTGGCCAACCTTCATCCACCGAAGAACGCGCCGCTCAATCTTGGGGCCGAGGTATACCACCACCACCACCACCCACACCCCCCCCCTTTCTACCATTTTATCCCCTTTGCGGGTTGGAAATCGGCACCTTTTTCCACTGTTGTAGGCTGCGGGGTGCTTATCTTTCATCCGAATGGCTGGCATCGTACGTGGGTCAGTCGGAGGTGCCTGCATCAACCACAATTTATTTTTCTTCAGGCGTTTCCTTTTTTTGTACAGAAACCAATCATTACAACCTTTACCACTGATACAACCCCTTCACTAATGCAATTCTCAACCCTATCTACATCACATTCTTTCACATCCCCTCTCTGTTCCACATCCAAAAAAAAAACCCCTTAACCCACAGCTGAACTTACGTGGATACACTGCAGGTATCGGTCCTGATATAATGGGCAATGCGAACACAAAGCCGTACCGGGAAGGGACCATCCGCACCGCGCTTCCTGGTGATGAAGACACGGTGCGTCGAATGGAGCAAATCAAGGAATATGCCCCTGCGGCTCGCACAGTGGTGTATGAGGAGACGATTGGCGAGGAGGTGAAAGTGACGGTTGTGTGCGACGATGTGCGCACTTCTGCTGCGGGGGTGGTGTGTTTTGCTTCAGACGCGGATCTGGCGCCGATGGAAACGGCAGGGCTGCATTTATATGGGCATATTGACTCGCTTTGCCAAGCGTCGGGACAGCATCAGACACTTGTTGAAAGCGTGGAGGAACATTATCGAAAGTTTGGAACAATTCCGATGGGCTGTGTTGGGTCGTTGAAGCAGATAGAAGGAAAGAATGCCTTAGTATTTGCGCATACCCCGGAATATGTGGATGGGTTCTACGACGAAGAACGCTGGCTCACAGTGACATACAACGCGATTCTAGATGAGTGTCGTCTCCTCTCTGCGCCTTCCGTCGCAATCGTAGCACCGTCGGGAACCTTCCCGCTAAACCGCTCTGCCCCTCTCCTTGCACAATGCGTGAAGGACTGGGCAGAGCTAGACTGCATGCACCACCCCTACACAAAATCCATAGAAATATTCACAGAAACCCCCGAAGAAGCGGCGCTCGTTGCCGCCTGCTTCAAGGCGCTTTAATAATATAGGGGATTTGGGGGGAGGTTTTTTTCATTTTTTTCTCCAAGCTTGAGGGCTGAAAAAGAACGCTACTCCTTTTTCCCCCTATTTTTAAAACAAAAGGATTTTTTTTTTTCAGGAGAAGGGAAGGAAAAAAAAATGTTGCGTCAATGCGCATCACGCCTGCTTTCTCGGGAGGTGCTGCTTCGTAGCAGTTCCTCCTTGCAGTTACCCCTTCTGGAGACGACGCAGCTGGTGAAGAGCAGTCCTGCCTGCTTCAAGCATATTCCGGGACAGAATGTTATGGTCATCAATCAGAGACGTTACTGCAGCAGCGCGGCCACGACACCTGCCAAGGAAACGGAAGAGACGGAAGAAACCGAGAGCATGGTTGATAAGGGGATGAGCTACTGGCTGTTTACCGTTGCCGGCATGGTGTTCGCGATTGTCATTGTAGGAGGAGTAACGCGTCTGACCGAGAGTGGTCTCTCCATCTCCTACTGGAAGCCAGTAACAGGAATGATCCCGCCTCTGACAGATGAACAGTGGGAGAAGGAGTTTGAGATCTACAAGGCGACGCCGGAGTACGCACAGAACCCTACCATGGACCTGGCGCACTTCAAATCGATCTTCTTTTGGGAGTGGTTCCACCGTGCGTTGGGGCGCACGGTGGGGATGGTGTACTTCTTCCCGCTGTGCTATTTTCTAGCAAAGAAACGTCCGCAGCGGCTTGGAATCAATAAGCGTCTCGCCTTTTTCGGTTCCCTCGGAGCACTCCAAGGTGCCATTGGGTGGCTCATGGTAAAATCCGGCCTGCAACACAAAAACTTCGAAGACGGATCCAAAGCAACAGTATCACCCTACCGCCTTGCCCTGCATCTGGGCACCGCTTTCATCCTCTTCCTCGGACTAACCTCCACAGCAGTCCACCTTCATCGGGGAACCATCCGCAAGAAGGTTTCCCCTGCCCTCAAACCCCTCCGCCCCTATGTGCACGGTGCCCTCGGATGGGTCTTTGCAACCGCGATGACCGGCGCTGCCGTGGCGGGGCTGGACGCAGGGTGGATCTACTGTGAATTCCCGAAGATGGGGAATGGGTACGTTCCTCCGGCTCAGGAGCTGTTTTTGGAGAAGTGTGGGTTCTGGCCGAGGAATTTGTATGAGAACCCGGTGTTTGCACAGTTTGCGCACAGATGCATGGCGATGGGGTCCATTGTGGCGGTGGGTGCGCTGACAGCAAAGGCTGCCTATACGCCTGCTATTCATGCGGCTCTGGTGCACTCTCCTGCAGGCAAGGCGATTGTCGTGGCGCAAGTGCTCATTCTCTGCCAAGTGACCCTCGGCATCTACACCCTCATCAACGAAACCCCCATCAACCTCGCGGTCCTCCACCAAGGCGGGTCGCTTGCTGTTCTGACCAGTTTGATTGGTGTTCAGGTGTTGCTTCTCTGATGGGAAGAACAAAGGGGGAGGAGGAGGGGGAAAAGAATTGGCTGAAGCCAGTTTTGGGGGATGGTCGAATCGACAATAACAACGAAAAATAAAACTGACAATTTGAGTTTAAAATAATACCGCAAAGAAAAATGTGGGATTTTTTTTGTTTTTGTTCAAAAAAATTTTTGAAGAAACACAAAAACGTGAAACGAATTGAAACCCCCTTTGAATTTTTTTTTTGTCTCACCACCCCTCCGCATCATATCACCCATCTTTTTTCACCATCTTAAACAGACATCCAATACACAAGAGATCGGGTATCTCATCTCCCCCTTTTTTTCCCTCTCTTCCTCCCCTTCTCACTACCCTTCTCCGCATTTTTTAAAAAAAGCCACGATTTTTAGAATCGGCCTTTCTCGTTGTATCCCGCCCGCCCATCTGCGTTTTTTTGCGGAGAGCAAAATGACGAACTCAGCGGAGGTGAAACCCGATGTGAACACTCCATTTTTGCTTTATGGTAAGGTTGTGACTGGGTTCGCGAGGGGCAGTAAACAGTTGGGGTTTCCTACTGCAAACCTGGAGTTTGAAGGTGATGTGGGGCACGAAAAGCAGAAGCGTCTGAAACAAGGTGTGTACCACGGATTTGCACGGGTAGGGGGAGAAACCCACATTATGGCGATGAGTGTTGGCGATAACCCACACTTCGGTGATGCGAAGGTGACTGTCGAGGTTCATATGCTGCATACCTTTGATAAGGACTTCTATGGTGAAATGGTCTCCTGTGTCGTAACCGGGTACATCCGTCCGATGGTACCATTTGACACCCTCGAAGGGCTCATTGCAGCAATCCAATCCGACTGCGACCTCGCAGCCAGCCTCCTCAAACCAGGTGAACCCCTCTCAAAGTTTGCCGACCACCCTTTCCTATCAGACCCCTCTACAGCCACAGCGGAAGGGATGCAGTATATTCTGTAAAAGGTTTGGAGAGAGGAGAGGAGAGGAAAATAGGAGATTTGGATAGGCGTTTTGCCAGAAACTCCCAAATGAAACACTCCAGGGGGGGGGGAGGTTCGAAACCCTCCGTCAGTGCCTGAGTCTCAGAGACGTTTTGCACAAAATTTCACTTTTTTTTCTTCAGATGACTTTCACATAGGCCCTGTTCAGTGTCTCAGTAGGGGTTAAGCCAGTGAGGGAACCTGCCTTGACTGAATACACCCTTCTCTCAGACGAGGAACGGAGTTTACGTGATTTTCGATCGATGTGTCGGTTACCTCTTCAGGGAAAGGTTACTCAATATCTGATCAAGAAGAGGGGGAAAAAGGAACACTCCTAGCTTGGGCTGTGTGTATTTTTTTGCGATATGGGAATATATCAGGTTGTTTCGATTTTTTGTTTTTTTGTGTTTATTGCGTTTCTTTGTGTAGCAAAAATTAAAAAAAAGATGTTATGTACCATACAATGCAACGAGGCCGAATGCGCCTGAAAATAGGCATGTCTGGAAAATCTATTTGAGGCGTTGGTTAAGGTGTATTAATATTTACAATCACACTTCAACCACCCCTCAGTAGTATTAGGACGCCTCAGCCACGCCTGAGCCGGCCTTAGCGAGGCCGATTCAGCCTCGTTGCATGGTATGCTGTTCACAAATTAAAAAAGTGAAAAGCGGGCCAAAAAAAATCGTGTCCAGCGTATCAGTTCAGTTTTCGTTATGTCTGTTTTTTTTTGTGGTGAGTAAGCTCACCGCTTTTTATTATTTTTCCGTTGTGTAGTGACTAATCATGGACTTTTTGGGGTTCATGTTGCAAATCGTTTTCCCTTTTTTTAAAATTTCAGAAAAAAAAACAGCCAAAGGAGAGGACATATTCTTTGGTGAAGGGTTATCAAAGGTTTGCCAGGTTTCTCTCTCTTCTGTTTTTTTGGTAAGGTAACTGAGCACTCAGTATTATATTCCTGCCTCTTTACTTTACTCTTTCGATCCGAAAATAAGGTAAAAACAACCTTGTATTATTATGAAAAAAAATGAATTTAAAAGATTTACTGAAGAGTCTAAGACAGGCTTCTAGATCCCAAAAAAAAAAATTCCGTTTATTTTTTTGGAGATTGTCGATACAACAACAAAAAATGACAGTGGAGATTTGCACAACTGTGGCAGCACAAAACCGAGGCAACTACAACTACTCCAAACAATTTATCAACAAAGAAAGAAAACGGAAAATATGTTTTGAAAAGAAGAAGAAAAAAAATTTCGACGCTTCTTAGCTAAGACCCGCCGGAACCCCCCATGCTTCCTTTGTACAGTCTCTTACCATTGTTATGTTATGCTGTACTGGGCATCACACCGTTAGGATGGAAAGGGGTACATTTCCCGTTTTTTTTTTTTTGTTTTGCTCCCTTGGGAGAGGGGCGGGGGACACAGACAATATATCTTTCAAGTTTTCTTCCAAAATGCAAGGTTAATGGGTGGCAAAAAAGCTGTTTGAAGATCGCTCTTTGGCTTTAGCTCGCCCTATACACTGCATCCTTCTGAGACCACTTTTGAAAGGAAAACCCAATAAAAAAAATAATAATGTGACCCTCCATCCTCACTCTCCTTCCGCCCACGCTTTTGTGCCAACTCCCCCTCTTTCTCGCTTTCTCCCCTGTTTGGTTTTCCTGCAATTCTAGCTTCGCCACTTGCACGCACTGACAAAACAAAAAGGGTTGGGGAAGTATCCCCAAAACCCAACAGGAATTTGACGAGAAAAATGTTCCAACCAAAAAAGGTCCAGAAAAAAAACCCCTCAAAAAAGCAAAACAAAACCTTCATAAAAAAAAACTTCATTCATACCCCCCCCCAAAAAAAAATACTCAATCACGATGAAGAAAGAGAGAGAAAATACTGTCTTTTTTTTTTTCTCCAAAAAACGGAATTTTTATGTTCAAATAGTACTGCGTCGAAGTCGGTTTCAGTAGCATTGTCGATTGCAGTTGATTCTGGGATTTGAAGACGGCCAGACCGTAGATAAACATGCAATGGGAATTTTCTGAGAACAACTGTTCCCAAAAGCTCTGGGGTTTTTGGTGTATCCAGTAGTAGGGCTGTCTTAACTGCCTTTTTTTGCTATAATAGTAAAATATGTCTGTGCACGAGAGGCAAATTCATCTTTCAAGTTTTCTCTTTGTTACCTCCCTTCAGTCAACACACACACCGGACCACTAATAAAATGGGAAAGAGGAAGGCTGAGGAGGAGGCGGCAGGAGTGAAGACCGAGAAGAAGGCGAAGAAGGACAAGAAAGACAAGAAGGAGAAGAAGGAAGACAAGGGAGACAAGGGAGAGACCACACGCATGTGCGTGCCGATCGCACACCCGATGTCCGAGGGTATGCAAACACAACTTGCAAGCTGAACACGAGAACGTTAGGTGCATCTTGCCAGCCTACAGAACTTCAAATTTTTTTTTATAGGTCAAACGCAGTTGACAGGGGAAATGCTACGGTCGCTCTAACTGTTTTCACCCTCACTTGTGCTCCTCCCTTCTCACACACCACTTTCTGTACTTCAGGACTTTCATTTTCTTACCTTTTCTATTTGGCTCTGTTTTTGTAAACATTCAGTTTTCAAAAAAAAAAAAAGTGGAAGCGGTGGAAGCGTACAACTAACAAACTTTCCCCCTGTTTCGTTTCCCGTTTTCCTGTGTGGGCGAAGATAGTTATTGACACCGTAGTATTTTTCTCCCCCACACAGTTTTTGATTTTTCACAATATCTCAAAACGACCCACTTCCCCAAACAGACGTTGAGAAGCTGACCCCGAGAGTTCTTGCCATGGTGAAGTACGCGACCAAGAACAAGACGATGGTGCGTGGAATCAAGGAGGTCACCAAGATCGTGAGGAAGGGCAAGGCGCAGAAGAACGCCCTTGTCGTGCTTGCGGCAGACATCTCCCCGTTGGATGTCATCAGCCACATGCCCGGGCTTCTCGACGAGAAGGAGGTATCTATTTTTTTTCCATCCAAACACTCAAAAATGCGTTCAAAATGACCTAACAAACACCCACAAAACCAGGTGAGATACGTGTGGGTCCCGTCAAGGGGAAACCTCGGAGAGGCAACCCTCTCGAAACGCCCGACCTCCGCTGTGATTGTCAACAAGGTATTGTAGTTTGGTTTCTTTTTCATGGTGATGAAGCAGGCTTAGGCCCAACCATTTTTTTTCATTTATTCCAACGTCCACCAGGTTCCCGAAGACAAGAAGGAGGCCTACGAGAAGATGATGGGTGCTATCGCTAAGATGCACAAGACCGTCTGAATAGAGAGGGCCACAAGAGAACGACACTACCGAAGCTGAAGGTGAATTAAAATAACAACTTTCTCCCTGAGTTTGGGATATGGGACGTTGGTAAACACCACGTATAATGTCTCCTTCCGGGACATTTTTGTTTTCTTTTCTTTTTTTGTTTTTTTTAGATGTGCGCGCACAGTGAGGTTCGCCTTCATCTTTCAAGCTTTCCATTTTGGGGTATTTTCTGGGGGCTTACCACCTCCATTTCAGGGGGGTTTTCTTTTCCGATAAACAAGAAAGACACAAAAAAAAAAAAAAAAACACATTCCGTTCGTTCTATCATTTTTCTTTTTAGTCAGATACGTTGATTTTTTTTTTATCTGTTTCATTGTTCCGTTGTTACTGTTATTCTTTTTTTGTTTGTTTTGTTTTATCAAAATACCCAAACAAAAGAAATAGCACGATCAAAGAAAAGACAAAAGTTTATATACACTAGAGGGAATGCGCAACAAAACATTAGTTCATTTTTTTAAAAAATGTTGTTCAAAAGGGGATTGTCCAGTACAACCCCTTAGGTAAATTATGGCCAAAAAAAACGACACTTTTTTGCTTCTGATAACAACTGCGTTTGAGGCAAGATTTTTTTTTTATTTTTTATCACCGGGTAATCCTTCCCGTCATAGGTGGTTTCATCCCCCATCCCCTCCTCATCACAAAAGAGATCATAATACATAACGGAGTTCATTACGGACAGACAGAGGTTATAAATTATCCCTACCTTCAACAAGGCCACCCTCATCCCTCAGACAAAAAATGCGCAAAAAAAAAAAAAGAGGGAGGAAACAGGAAAAAACGAAAGAGAAATCACCCCCCATTTCCCCCTTACAGAGTCCTGGGCATGACCTGAAAACCTGCCTGGGGAGGATACCCCTCGTACTGTGACACGGATATTGTTTTTTTGTTATTTTTTTTTTTTCCCTCACTTTTTTTTTGAAGATGGCTAAGCACAGAGAGGCTTAGGGTTTTCTTCTAAAATTTTCTAAAAATTTTAACTTCGCTTTTGTAATGAAGGCAAAATGTGTGGCATAACACACCAATTTATTTCAAAGTGAGGACAAAAAAAAAATTAAACAAAAAACAATTCCATGAGTACGGATCAGCCAACGGTTACCAATCCTCCCTTCTCTTCCCCCCAGAGAAGAAGGAAAAAAGGACGGATTCCTTTTTTTCCTTTATAACCGAGGTGCTTTGAAGGACTGTTTTTTCCTCCTCAAAAAAAAACGGTCTGGATGCCCTGAACACTTCTCCCTCCTTCCTCCTCCTCCCCCCGCTTCCTCTCTCTTTTTCTTTTCCCCTCTACATTTTCAATCTCAGGAGAAAAATAAACACAAAGACTTCGATATTGAGTACAGATATTTGCAGTAGAGTTGATACAACAACAACAAAAATGTCGAAAAAGAATGAATTAATCGAATACGGAGAAGAAGGCTTGCGCGCGAAAAGCGACGTTTTAGGGAGCAGAGTTGCTGGGAGAAAGGAAGGGAGATTGCATGGTGCCTGGCAGGGTGGTTGGAGCGCGGGATATTACAACAGTGTTGGGAGTAAAGAAGGATGGGCGCCGGGGCAACGTGAACATGGAAAGGGGCAACGCGTTGAGGACTTTATGGATGACGAAGACCTTCAGGACATGCTCAAATCCAATATGCGGGTCAACAGCAAATTCCGCAATACGGCTGACCCTTCTGCCACTACCACCACCGCCACCACCACCTCCTCCTCCACACCTCTCAAGGACGACACCTATCTCCACTCCTTGGTACGCCCCTGTTCGCAGTATATAGGGGAAACGTTGCTTCGGAGATTGGGATGGGTTGAGGTAGCGCCGCTTCACAAATTATCTTCAAAATCCTCAAAAAAATCCTCAAAATCCTCGAAACGCAAGCGAAATGAAGATGAAGATGAAGATGACGAACTATGCAGAGACATTCTGCGAGAATCGCTACATCCGCAGGAAATGGGGCTAATCGAAGTATCTGATACACGTGGACTCGGCTACGTGGCAGGGGGGAAGATGCGGAAGGGTAGAGGAGCGGCAGATGATCTGCGGAGTATGGCGCGCGATTTTAAAAAACGAAGATTGTTTGGTGGATTTGACGACGACGACGACGATGCGGTAGGAGAGAGTGGAGGTGCAGGGGAATTTGCAGACTATGACGATGCCCTAGAGATCAATGAAGCACATCACCATTCACGCATCAAATCAGACGATACACAAGCGCTTCTCGACAAAGGCTACGACCCTCTCGAAGTTGCCGAAGCAACCAAGCTATTCTCCTCCTGGAAGCAGCTCTATGTGAGGAGCAACCCGCCCCTCGAAGACCAACCAGACAACATCGTCACCCTCCCAGAGCACTTCACCCCACGCCGACCCATCGAATTTCTCCTATACGGCAATGAACAGAACGGAATCATGGACATTGATATGAAGGTGATGTCGCTTCTCCCGCAAAAACAGCGGGCAGCGCTGGTAACAGAAGGGCAAAAGGTGATGCAGCAGAGGGAACAAAGAAAGAGAAACAGATTTGATGAAAAACCTGATGTGATTCGGGCCAATCCGAGTCCCGCTTCTACAACAACTCCACAGACAACAGTTTTTACCCCTTTAAAGGGAAGCCTCGGGATGCGCTTCACCTCAGCAAAGCGGCAGGAGTTGGTGAAGCCAGAGGGGGAAACGGAACAGAGTGCCTCTGGTGGTGGGTTGATCAATGCAGATGCGATTGCCACTGCAGCGGTGTTCGGTCGTAGTACTGAGCGGTCCGCTGACGAAGCAATGAAAAGCGCAGCAGCAAGCGGGCAATACGGCCGCATGACCAGAGAGACCAGGCAGTGGTACCCCGAAACGCTGCTCTGCCGCAGACTTAACATTGCAGACCCATTTCCTAATACAACAGAAAAAGGGGATGGTGTCAAAGGCAAGGCAACAGCTTCTTCTTCCCTCTCCACTGTTTTTACCCCTGCGCCAATTCCTACAGAAATTTCTACAACAATTCCTGCAACTCCGACAGCAACTCCTGGCAGTGATGCGAAAATCGAGCGGAATAAACGTAAAAAGGCTCGCCGTGAAGAACGCCGTCAGGACGACTTTACCATTTCCGTTGATGTTGGTGGCGATGCAAACGAAGGCGACGATGAAGGGATGGACGAGGACATGATGGCAGCCATCGATGAGATTATGGGGATAACGCACTCTCCTGAGGAAAACCAAAACCCTGCCGACATCCCCGACGAGGCAACGCAGGGGGACGATTGTGACAACAACAACAACACTGCAGAGGAAGACGACAATGCTGATGACAAGATGGACCTATTCGATAGCATCTTCGGAGGAGGAGAAGACGTTCCCGAGGAACCCGACAGCGCACCGCAGACTGCAGAAGAGGAAGAAGGCGCTCAGAGCAAAAGCGTGAGTGCCCTACAGCTTGCGGCAGCTGCGCAGGTGAATAAAGGGAATGACGCTATGCGGAAGAGAATAGAAATGCTGCGAACTTTAGAGGATTCAAGCGAGGAATCGAAGGAATCCAAAGAGCTGACCAAAAAGGAAAGAAAGAAGCAAAAAAAATCCGAAAAAAAGATGCGCAAAAAGGACAAAAAGGAGAAGAAGCGCGCAAAGAAGAGAGAGAAGAAGGAGAAGCGGAAGCAACGCAAGCGCAACCGCTCTGACTCCAGCGACTCCGACTCCGATTCCTCCTCCTCCTGAAAGGCGTTCACCACTACCCCTCCCTCCAACGCATCACCACCAACGCACTGCACAGTACTTCATCCCAACTGCCCAAGAACCTTACACCCTACCGTATTGGGTTCGATAACCCCACATTCCCTCACGGAGCGTCTCGGTGCCTGCGTCCCAGAGTAGTTTCACTGCTCTTCCCCCTCCCCCCCCCACAGCAACAACTCAAACCCCCCTCGCCCTTTTTGATTACCTATAACATCACCACATCAATACAAACTTTGCAGGACCCCCCCAAAATACCCCTCTTTTTTCAACTTTTTCCAAATTTTTTTTCCCTGCCCCCCCAAATGGGACGGAGAGAATGGTTGTATTGATATCAGAAGGGGGGCATGACGGATTGGTTAATTTGGCGCATCACGGTAGTATCGGTTCTGTTGTAAGCACTCAGTCTGAAGAGGTTTCAATACCACGTTCAAGAGGGTCGAAGGGGAGAAATTCTAGGCCTTTACCGACTCCAGATGGGCCACAATATGAGTTAGGCGCAGCCGCGCAAAATGCGTTAACAAGCACCTTCGATCCGAATGACCCTCAATCTGTCCGTCTCCACTTTATTTCACAACAAAGAGAAGTTCTTCGTGGATTCAAACGTGCATGGGAAAGAACGGTTGAGGCAGAAAGCATTGCATTAAAACATTTGTTACAGCATGCAGACGAAGCAGAGTTCATAGAGCAGAGAGGTCTTGCGAGGGAGAAATACGCCAATCAATTTACGAGAAAACAGACGCAGCAGGTTGCGGTGATTCAGCTTTGGTGGAAGGATGTTAAAGCAGGACGGGTGGGGAAGCGGGCCCTTCGTGCCTCATTGTTTACTTTGCGCTTCAGGATTGCGAGGACTAAGGTTCTTAAAATTCGCTCCATTCGCACCGCTGCGGCAATGGAACTGGAGGAGGCAACTGAAGAAGACCGTGTCCGCATGCTTGCGAAACAACACGTAGAGTTTGAGCATGCTTACCAACAGCGGAGAGAAGAGATTTCCTCAGAAGAAAACTCTGTGCGTGGAAAGTACAAAAAAAAGCTTTGTGGGTTAGTCAAATGCACTGAAGTGAGGCAAGGAATAGCAGACCTATACCAGACAGAGAGGCATCGGAGGGGGGTTGTGGTGAGGGAGTGGGAGATGGAGCATAAAATTCTGGCGAGGCCGATTCCGGCACCACCAGGGCACCGGGCAGGGAATAGACAGGGGAGTGCACCCTCACGACGGTCATTCATGCAGACACCCATCCAGCAGGCTCGACCGAATACCGCAGTGGCACGCCCACCACCACCACAAAACCGCTCAATGGCGTTGGCCTCCTTGCTGAGCTGTGACAGCGGGAGTCTCTCATGCTCTTCATTTCAGGTCGCAGCGCTGTATGGCAAAGCAAGCATCCCTCCAGCCCCGGTTACACAACAGGTGTTGGAGACGCTGCACATCACGCAGGCCTCCCCAACGGACCAGATGCTTCTCCCTAGCCCACGGCTGCTGCCGATATCGTTGTCCAGCCAGTTGACGAGGAGTACCAGGGGGAGTTCGCTGTGTGCGTCGGATGAGGGGGACTCAGGGGCGCGGGAGGATGACATTGGACAGGAACATTCGTTTTATGGGGAGCCGGTGCGGTTTTCTGCGAGAAGGAGTATGGGGGAGTTTCCGTTTCAAGGGTATGACGACCGGAGTGAGGTGGAGCCTCAGTATGGGTCTCTAGGTACCAGAAGGAAGACGCCGGAGCCGGTGTTGGTTGACGATTCGGATGGGGAGGAGAGGAATGACAGTGACAGAGATGTGGACGATATGGTGCCGGATGCGACCTTCGAGAGGGAACGCATCCGATACTCCCAGGGTTTAAGCAGAAGGGAGTCGCAGACGTCAGAGGAGGCGGAGTTTATTATCTCCCCGCGTTTCAGCGCAACCATGGCGGCAAGGCGTCTTGAAGAAGACCCAGCCACACCTACCCTTCCCATAGTCGATTACACCCCACAGCCTGCCCTAGAACACCCAGAGTCTGCACAGCCGTCGTGGTGTTGGAATCAGCAGCGTCCGAGGTCGGGGAGGTCTGAAACTCTTGTTATGGTGCATGCTCGGGTGAAGAAACGGGAGAGTGCGGCGGTGCATTCGCACGAAGCTGTGAGGAGTGCAACTGCTCGGATGCAGACCTCGTTGAGTCGGTTGTGTGGTGGTGCAACGCAGAGACGTTCTGCTGATGGAGGGAAACGGCAGAAAGGGTTGAACGATACCTATGCACCTGGCCCGTCTGATCCATGCGCAATAGTGGCTGCATCGGAGGTGTTGGCACCACACCATTCGCATTTCTATTTTGGTACAACCAACCAAAGCCCCAACGTCGTCAAGCGCCTAGAAAACAAACGGCGGAAACGGACGCAGCTTCAGGAGGACCACCACCCTGCCAGCACCGCCCGCATCCCCACCCCGCCGTCTGTAGTCAACTACCGCTACCCTGCGAAGTCCGCTCTGACATACAGCCCAGAGGCAGCACCACCCTCCACCCTCGACCCCACAAACCTCCTCCAGCAAGCTTCCGCGCAGAGGACAGCGCTTCTCAATGAACACTCCATAACCGTACAGGGCATTGCCCTGTTCGCACTGCACGAACGCTCTGCATTGCAATGCCGCCATATGGCGGGCACAGAACTATCAGAGATTAGCCAACGGAGTTTTCTTATTGTTGAAGAAGATAGACAATATGGAGCTATGACACACCTTGCCCGCAACGCTGCACTGCAAAACGATGAATTCACAGAAAGACAGATACTATACAATACCGGTCTTACCTCATTAACAGAACTTTGCTTTGTCGGAAGCAACGCTGGGCAGGCATTAATATGGGAAGGTCTGGTAAACACACTTAATGCTGATGAAACCGACGCAAGAGATGATATAACCTTTGCGGAGAGCTCTGCGTATGAATTTAGTATGACAGCATTGCACCGCACTGCGGTCAAACTTCTCTTTAAAATTGAGGCACAACAGAGGGTGCTTCTATTAGATGAGCAACTATGCTGTAGAAGGAAGCATGCCACCACCTTTACCACTCTACCTATCCCAGCCTCCCTCCCCGTAGAGGAGGAGACCCCGCATATGGTACCACACTCCATGCAACGTCGGGTGTTCTGCAATAGAGAGGCTGATAGGAGGGAGATTGCGAGCTTTGCGGAACAACATAGATTTGATATCATCATTGCAGAGTGGCATGAGGCAGTAGATGGTGCGTTGGAAAATTCGGTTGAGGAGCTTGAGTTAGAAGAAAGGGGTGTAAGAGCTAGTATAGGTGGTGAAGAAGTGAGTGATTGGGAGGTGCTTTGTGGAGCTGAAGGCGCAGAGCGTGCTGTAGTGTTGGCAGTATTGGCTGAGGCGTTGGAGAAAGCGGTGACACAGCTCGAGACGGCTGAGGCAAATGCCCGTGGAAGCATAAAGTATGACGAGGATACAGAGGTCTGGTTCACCCACGACCTCCTCACCTCTCCAGGGTTATTGGATAACAACAAAATCGTCTCTTGTATTGTCCGTGAAGAGTCCGGTTCGCGTCTTGCCTTAGAACAGCATCAATGTTATGAATACACAAGATGGTTGGAAGATTTGAAAGAGAAGAAGTAAAAAATTAGTCGAAAACAATAACCCATACTTTACAGTTGGGAGCTGTTTTTTGTTTTGTTATTTTTTCCCCGGTAAACCAATATTCTTTTCCAATTCCTTTCCCCAAAATCCCATTTTTTTAGTGATGGGAAGAAAAAAAAAATCAGACATTTTTTTAAAAGAATTTCAGCCATTTTTGACCCAAAATCTCATGAAAACAACGCATGGTTTTTTTCAATGCACTTGGTCAATAGATTTGTGGCAAATCCGTTGAGTCCCCTTTTTGAAAAAAGGTGTTACCAACCTTTTTTTTTTTTTGTTTGACGCAATGTCTCCAGAGGCGTTTGCACTGTCAACTTCACATTATTTTTTTTAGACCAAAATTGTTGGAATAGTTTACTTCCCAACATTCCCCTCTCCCTTCTTTTTCTCTCTCTTCATTTTCAGTATTTCAAGTTTTCTTTTACTCTCTTTTGCACAAAAAAAAAAAGATCTTCCTCATTCTCCTCTTTTTCTCCACCTTCACTCAAAACCGACATTCTCTTCGGACGTAAGCACGAGAGGTTTAGGGTCATCTTATAATTTTTCTCTTTTTTCTCTTCAGGTCCACCCCCCCTTCCCCGTTCTCTTTCTCGCTCGCTTTCCTTCTTTTTAGTCTTTTTTAGGTACACTGTTACGAGAGGGCTTTGTATTTCAAGTCAACATTGTCTTTAACATTTTCTTTCTTTAACCCTATTCCTTTGAGATGGGGTCGCATTTTATGGATGTGCGGCCACCGACGGAGTTGATTGACCCGGGTACTGGATTGGCTCTTGCGGATTACACATCGTTACCACAGAGCTGCCATACAGAGTTCCAAAAGCTGTTTGAGAGCGACTTTGGCTTGGGAAGGGTCTACTTCTTTGCGGAGTGTTTTAAGTACAACAAAAAGCTTGTGGAGCAGCGGCGGGTGTTGGTTTTGGCGAGAGGCGAATTTTTTGTTATGTTACCTCGCGCAGAAGTGCTTCGGTGTACCAGCCTTGGGAAGATAACTGACGTCTACTGTCTGAAAAGCGTTATTGCGTTTAAGATTCCTTCTGAATATGACCTGATGTTTCGGATTACCGCCAACAACAAACTCGGTGCTATCAGCGCTGCGGAATACCTTCTTCACGCCATCTCCGTTCTTCATCCACATACCAACATCCACCGCGATGTTCAATGGCTCAACGCAAAACACTCTGTAGCTGCAAGAGAAACCGTCAAAGAAGCGTTACTCCTTAACCGCCCTGATAATTGGCGTCCAGGAACGTCATGCCAGGTAGACAGGGTTCCCTGGGGAAAGGTGGTGCTGCTTCCAGGGTTTGAGGAGGTGTGGAGGAAGCTGCATCCATCAAGGTCGAAGAAGGTGTGGGAGATTCGCGAGGCGGCGATTGCGGAGCAGGAGGCCGAGCTGCGCGCTGCGGCGATTGCGAGGGGGGATGATTCTGCAGACCCCAGCCCTGTTGGGACCGACGCTACTATGTCCCCCGCCAATTCTTCTCCACGCCGTCGAGGCAGTAGACGTGGATCTCTCCACTATCCAGCAGAAGGCTTCGAAGCAGGTACCACCACCTTCACGCCAGGCCCCCCCAGCAGCAGAGGCCGCCGAGCCTCCACAGGACCTACCATGTATTATGAAACGGTGTCCCCGCAAATGGTGAATACGGCGGTGGGAGGTGGGATCGGTCTGTTTGATAAGCTAGCCTCTGAGGCTCCGATGATCTCGAATGCCAGACCCGGAGAGGCAGCGCAGCGGTTTGCAGAGAAGTACAATCCGGAAAACCGGAAATTAAGTCGTGACACTCAAACGCAAGAACACCGTCCTGCGGGAATCATTGTAGACGTAGCGCAACCCCCTCTCCCAAAGAACCCACCCCCTCCGTTGCCACCGCATGAAAGACATTCGAATTTAAATCGGGTGATGGAGAGCTCTGGGGTGCGGAGGGGTGCTCCGGTGGTTTCTGAGCATCATTCACCACAGTTTCAACCAATGTCGTCGAAGACTGTGAAACACGGTGATTCTGGGCATCATAGAGGCCCTGGAGATGAAGATGGTTTGGAGCCTTTGGACCCAGGGTTGATTGAGATGTCTGCTGCTGCATCTCCGGTTCCTTATGAAGCGCAGGTTTTGCAACAGGCGATTCGAGTCATGCACGACCGTGAGCAAGAAATGCTTATCGACACTCCGCGAATGAGATACGAAGACGCGGCGTCACCTCCACCAATTTCAGTGCAAATGCAGAACCACCCCGACGCGGTTATCGAAAGGGCGGCAGAGGGGAAAGGCACTGCTGGGGTACGTCCAGAAAACTTTGTATCCCCAGTTCTCATTACCAACCCCGCCACTGCAATATGGAACCGAGCACAGCTTCCACCGGACACCGATAAAGATGGTAACAAAAGCGCTCTACCAGACATGACGGCACCCGAAATCGACTCCGCTGCGTTGGATCTAGCCAGGCAATACAGCGATGCCACCTACCGCCCCGGAGGTGGAGGCCCTGCTGCAAGAAAAGCTATTTCTGAGATGCTCCGTTCCGCCGCAGCGTTAATCCATATTGACAGCGCGGTGCAGGATTATGACTCAAAACTACAACGTGTCGCAAAGGTAACCCCTACCCCCAAAGGCCATTCTCGAGGTCCAGTATCAGTGCAAACCCTTGCTGCGTATAGCGATCCCTGCTTTGATGAAAGCACTATTTTGGATGATAGGACGTTTAGTGAAGTGGATAGTACACCGAGGAAGGCGCAGCCTTCTGCGTACCTTTCGTCGCTTCTGGATGAGCAGGAGAGGCAGAGGCTAGGGTTGGATGTGGTTTGCAAAAAGCTGGACGGATTAATTCAATCTCCAGGGGGAAGAGTGTTGGAGCCTCCCCCAAGCAGAGAGCATGTCCACACCGCATCCCCATCAGGGCGCTGGGACGGAGAGGAGGTGCACAGTGCAGGGTCTCCGCTGCATGAGTCGGTTCCAATGGGTTCAGCGCTGCTGCCCATCCCTGATGAGGCAAGGTTGTCAAAGTACCAGCGTGCACTCCGCTCCTCTCTTCGCCCCGTGAATCATTCCCCTCCGGTATTGAAACGCAAGCCCAGAACTACCCGAGAGTCCCAAGCTAATACATCAGAAATCCCGCGGAGGCTTCTGACAGCAGCAGGGGAGGAACGGTTGTGATAAAAAGGGGTGGGATGGGGGAGGGGGTGTTTGGAAAAGGAAAGAAATGAACGGAAGGGAAGGGAAGGGAACATAGTGAAGGGAAAAAATGCGTATTTTGTCAGTACAATGACCATTTTTCAGAGGAGACGACGCCTTCAGACTGTTTGGAGAAAGAAAAAAAAACAGCAAAAACTACACCCCCTTTTTTGTATTTGTACATTTTATTCAAAAATTCTCCTTTTTATTGTATGGAACATAGAAAATAAAGCACTTCCCCCCTCTCTTCAATTTTGTCATCACTCCCTCTCTTTCTCTCCCTCCCTCTGCTCCCCATTTTTATCAGACATTTTAACACACTTTTAAAAACCCCTCTCACTTTTCTCGACTTTGGAACAAAAAAAAAAAAAAAAAAAAAACTTTTTTACCCAACCAACCCAAAAAACCTTTCAAAACAATGGCACGCAAGCAGCAGAGCGGATCCCGCCGTGGAGCCAAGAAGAGCCGCAGCGGTATCCCTGCGAGCGACGACGTGGTCTTTGTTGGTGGCATCCCCCGCGAGGCCACCCAGTCAGACCTGAAGGCGCTCTTCCAGCAGTGCGTCGGGGGAGTCAAGAAGGTGCGTTTCGTGATCGACCAATCGACCCGCCACCACAAAGGCTTCGGCTTCGCACGCTTCAACGACGCAGAGCATGCCCGCAAGGCATGCATCCTCGGAAAGGCAGGGATCTACACCCACGGCAAGATGCTGAACATCGGAGGGTCTTTCGAGAACGAGGATGAGTCCTCTGGTACATGTGGTCTGTCCTCAAGCAACTCTGATGGTATGAGCCTGACAGAGGAAGTCGATGAGATCCCTGAGCTTCTGGAGGAGGATGTTGCACCGCAGGTTCAGATGCAGCAGGTTCAGCAGACATACATCCAGCAGGTTCCCGTTCAGCAGGTGCAATACGCACAGTACCAGCCAATGCAGCAGGTCCAGCAGATGCAACAGATGCAGCGCCCTGTGTACGTCATGCAGCAGATGCCAGTCCAGCAAATGCCCATGATGAACTACGTCATGACCCCCCAGGGTGTGATGTACCAGCAAGCCGCTCAGTGTTGATTTAAAAAAATAACGGAAAAAGAAAAAAGAAAAACAATATCAACACAATAACAAAGAAATAAATCTTGTGGGTTAGAACCGTTAGTTCTTTTCCTTTAATTTTACGTTGTTTTTTTTTTTTGGGTATTCCGTTCCTGGTTTATAGTTTCCCTAGCTTGGCATAAAATAATCCGGCGAGCGAAGCGATATCCAGACTCGAGACACCTCTTTTTCAGAAAACATTTTTCGGAAAAAAAAAAATCGCCATCGCTTTTTTTGGAGTGGCGATTGTGGGGAAGCCCTGGCGTCTTTTTAAAAATACATTTCTATTTGTTTGCTATTATTTTTGTGTGGGTTTAACATATCTGTCCCACGCCGCATATTTGATTTTTTTTCTTTTCTTTTCTATTTTGTTCTGTTTAGTTGGTCACTTTTCTTTCAGTAGAGAAGAAATCACGAAATGTCTGACAGCTTGATTTTTTTTGTTTTTTGTTTTTCTTTTTCTGTTTCTGTTTTTCTTTTTTTTTTGCTTTGGTCTTGGTGAGATTCTCGCTGAAAAAAAAGCATAACTTCGCAGAATCTCACAAGAAGTACAAAGCAAACATATCAAAAAACTTCATTTAAAAAAATCCCATTCAAGACCCCTCTCAAATACCCACGCTACTTCCCCCCTCTTTTTCTCTCAAAGATCTCAATCATGAAGTACAAGAGAGAATTAAATTCTGCATTTAAAAAAAACAAAGTCTTCAAAACAGTATTACATTCCGGTTTTCAAACGAAACAATAATAATTTTATTCTTTCTTTTTTTTCCCCTTTCTGTAGAACATCCCCTGTACATTTCTCCTGGAAGTACATGAAACTAATTTCTTCAATTTTACGTTTTTACTATTGTGACTGAAGAAAAAAAAAAAACATTCTAATACCCACATGATTTTAAACAAATTTACAAAATACTATTTAACCCCATCCCCCCCGCTCTTTTTTCTATTGTTAACAAAAGACAAAAAAAAATCATATTTTCCAAGTCATTCCCACCCTTCCTTCCCCACCCCTACCCCGAACTGACAATCCGACTTTTCGCCTCTTTGCGAGCCTTCCCTTGGCATGAAAAGAAAAAAAAAAAGTTTCTCAAAAAAAAAAATTGTTTTTGACAGTGTGGAAGACACAACCCGTTTTTTTTTAGACATATTCTCTTTATGTTTTTGGTAATCCAACTCTAAGATGAAGGTCTTTTTTCTTGTTTTTTTTTTGTTATTTTCAAAGTTTCAACTCTTCGCGCTATTGCGTCGTACATCTCTCTATGTGTCGCCTTTTACCCCCTTCAATGAAGTTTTTTTGACTCTTTTTGGCCCCAATACATTTTTTTTTTTTTTTTTTTGTTTCCTTCCCAACCCTTTCTTTTTGTTTCCTCAGCAAAAAAAAAAACTCTATTCTCTGTTTACACTGTATTTTTTTTTTTTCCTCATCTCCTCATTCCGTCTCTTCTTCTCTTTCTCTCTCTTTTTTTCTTTTGTGTATTATCAATATGGAGACAGTGTGGATACCATTATTTCCCCGAAGTTCATATTCTAATTCGCAAATTAAAAAAAAGGGAAGGATAGGGATTGGAGAGGGGGAGTGTAGGGTGAAGGGGGGAGGGGGGGAAATGCAGTTGTGACAGAATATTTTTTTTATTGCTGAGGTGGGGGAAAAAAAGGTGTTGGGGGGGTAGCTCCGTTTTTGGATGGCAAAGAGAGGGGAAGTTTCTTCAAAGAGTAGAGGGGTTCAAGGCGGAACACCTGGCGTGATGTGACGTGATCAATGTAGTGAGGAAGAAATTATATGAAAAAAAAATTACCTTCAATACAAATCAACCCTAGTTGAAAAAGGGTATTCTATTTGAGCCAAATTTTTTTTTGACAAAAAAAAAAAACAAAAAAACCTTGGATTGCCAAATTGTTAGAGAGATTGTCTATGGTTATGCCGCCCCAGCAAAAAATGATGTACCCCTCTTTTCCCGAGAAACTCCCAAAAAAAAACCCCCGCTTTTTTTTTTTTGTTTTAGTTTAAGGGAATACGATCGCAGCGGAGGGTCGTTCTTTTGTCCTTGTTCTGTTCACTCACCCCATCTCCCTCCCTGTGTTATTTTATTTTTCTTTCTTTTCTTAAAGTCAGTGTTTCACATGACTTTCCCATATCCCTCCCCTCCCCATAGTTATTTAAGAAGAGAGCCTACCCTTCGGGGTTGGCCACACACACACACAACACCCACTTCCCCTAGGTTAGTATCAGTGAGTTTGATCTTGCCATTTTTTTTTTCATTTTTTTTTTCTCAAGGTGACAGTAGGTAAGCAAGAGAGGCTTAGGGTCATCATAATTAAAGTTTTTTTTTTAAAATGGTCTGGTATGGATAAGCATGGGTGGCTTAGTATCATCTTACCTCAAAAAAAGTGAGTGCCTGTAGGGACAGTGGAAGTTGCATAGGTGGCAACTACACTATTTCAACAATTCTTTAAAAAAAACAACATTCCTTTTTTTAAAAAGGGTTCATTGTTTGTTTTTTTTTTTTTTCCTTTTTTATTGGCTAAGTACCAACCCTTCTCTTCGTTCCCTCTCCCTTGTGTGTTGTGTATCTTCTTCCCCACCCCCCTTTTTTTTCTTGAGGTAGAGGACGTATGTTGCACAGTATCACTCTTTTTTTTTAAATTTAATTTTCATTTTTTTTATAGTCGCAGCGTCCCTACCGTACTTCTCCGATCCGTAATGAGTGATTTTTTTTTTCTTCCTCTTTTGAGGGAAAGTATCGTCCATGGTATACACACCCCTTCCCATGCTTTCTTTTCTTTCGAAAAGAAAGTATCGACGATTTTTTTTTTCTCTTTGCCATCACCACGCGGCAAGTGGATTTTTTGTTGCAACTTTGGTAGAAAAAGGAAACGAACAGAGACGGCGTTGTTTGGTTTTTCTTTTTTCAATTTTTTTTGCTAAAGTTGTAACATTGTATCCCAGCCCTAGTGATGCTCATATTCACTCACCCCCTTCCCATCCCCTTTTTTATTGCTTGCTTTAATTTTTTTTTTCTTTGAATGTACCTAAGAAGTCATTCATCACCCATGTTTTAGGGCTTCCCCACAGGGTAAACTTTACGTATGCCTGAGAAGGGGGGTTTATCCCCCCTTTGCAACCTACACCACACAACACTCGACATGACCCCCTCAGGTCATTGTAGGTGACGTAGCTCCCTCCCCCCGCCTAAAGGGCTATGTTCTGCGCAAGAATTACCCTCACTAGGCCCATCCACAACACACCACTCCACCCTCCCCAATAGCCATACTAAAAAGGCATTACATAAAACATAGTGAGAGAACGTTCGTTCCACACTATGCCAACAATAAAGACATCAGGAAACACCTTTTTTTTTTTTTTGCTTGGTCAACGGCGCTGTTACAAGACAACTACCAGAAAACACTCAAGTAAAAAAAAAACGATATCAAAAAAAATTCCCCCAAACTTTCAGGTAACAGACACATCTTCTTCGTCTCGTCTCTGACTAATACAAACAAACCCCCCACTCCCTGCTCATGCATCCTTTTATTGAATATTGGAGGTCCGTTTTTTTATTTTCTTTTTTTTTATTGAGACAGTTTGTCTCATAATTTATCTTTAGTGACAAAGCAATGTTCGTTTAGTACACATTCGACACGCGTTTCCGCCACCATAGTTCGAGTAGCCAAATGGTACCATTAAAACGTTATGCATCACGAACTGGAAAAACAAGGAACCACGAAACTCTCGAAGGTCTAAATGAAGATGACCAACTGCTCTTGCGACCATCCGTTTAAATGAATGCCCCAAAAACCCCTGTGCTGACAAACCTCTGCACAGCTTGGGCTTCATTCAAACGGCGCAAGGATGTTCCACCTCCTTGTGATGTCCTTGCAATTGTCTCAACTTCACCTTTTCTTTCTTCCGTCTATTTTTCTCTCTTTTTTTTGCACCTTCTTGACTCTCTACCTGTCCACAGAGGACTAATTTGCGCTTTGACCCAACTACACCACTGTCAGTTTCTGAAGAGTTTATCTAGAGGGCAAACTGATGGTGATTTTTTTTTATTTTGGGAATTAGTTGCACTTAGTTCTCTGTGGGCATTTGCACCACTTTTACAAGTCGAAGTTGTTTTTTTTTGTTTTTTTTTTTTTTGTTTTTTTTTTTTTTTTTGTATTCTGTAGCTGCTATCCCGTGATAGTAGTCTAAAAATCAAACAAAAGCTTTTGTTCTATTTCATAATGCGATTTTTTTTTATTGCTACAAAAAGAATATTTAATGTCTTTCCCTCCTTTGTTTTATATTACCTCTACAACTAAAAAGAAGAAACAGAAAAAGAAAAGAAAAGAAAACGGGACCCTGCGGTGCACCAACGTTCTTTGCACTGTTCCCAACTCTTTTCTTTTCTTTTAGAATAAATATTTAAATTTTCAAAACACACGAATTTGATGTGGTTTGAATCACAAAGTTTTATTGGTTACGACATTTGCTTGTTATGTATTTATTATTGTGAAGATGAGAAACTGTAAGGGAAGAGGTCTTTGCACAAAAAGACAATGAAGTGTTACCACACGTATCACAGCTCTTTTTCAGTTTCCGCTTCAAAAACCAACACAAATTGAAACAAAAAAACAACAGGGGGTCACCCCTCCTCAGTACTTCACAACATTGAACTTATTCAGGTTCAGTATAATAAAAAAAAGTGAGTGACTTTAGGGACAGTGCTTGCACATATGGCAACTACACTATTCCAACAATTTTTCAAAAAAAAAAAATACCTCCTTCTCGAGCATGTTCACTTGATGGGCGATTTTTTTGCCCGTACTACTTAGTGGTATTTTTCCTGTATAAAAAAAAAGCAACAATTTTTCCACTTTGTGGTGTTTCCTTCCGTTGACAACCCTGTCCCCCGGCTCTCCCTTATCAGTAATGTGTTTGTCTGTCGCGGAGTTTATGCTACCGAGATGCAACAAACAAAACAAAAAAAAAAGAGAGAGGAAAAAAAAAAATCCCCCCCCTTTCCCACCTCTTCTACGTCCCTTCTTGTTTCCAAGGCTAAGAGGATTATTGATTTTTTGGGGAAAGTTTCATTTTTTCCCCCCCTCTTCCCCTGTATTTTTTTTTTTTTGAAATCCATCAGGGATGGAATAAAGGTGTTAATCTGTATGAGAGACAGATTTTTCATCAAAATTTTCTCATTTTTTTTTTTTATTTTTTTTTTTTTTTTTAGTTTGCGATGTTTCTAAGGTAACTCTAAGCGTATTTGGCGTTTATCTTACTTTAGTTTTCCTTTTTTTTTGGTTCAGCAATCCCTGTTGAGTCTTCCAAAAAAATACACACAACAGCTCCCTTTGAATGTGCAGACACAGACCTGGAGCACAAACCCCAATTCCTGATCAGGTTTTGGGGGGTAGGCAGTGCCACCATTGCACTCTCTTCCAGCTTCCCTTTTTTTTGTGTGAATACCAAACTGAACCGTACAAATCTTTGATTATTGTCACGAGAGGGATTTGTATTTCACATTTGTTAGCATTTTTTAAAAAAAATCATACCACGTCTTTATGACTCCTGCGAATACAGCAGATGAAGAAGCTAACGCTTTTGTGCGGTTCAGAAGAAGAAATTTTTTTTTCCCCCATTTTGTTGTTGTTTTTTTTTTGTGCCTGCGTCCGCCGATGAACGGTGAGGCGTTTGTACTTTCAACTTATCTTTTTTTTTCTGTTTTCTTTTTTTTTTTTCGAATTCAATTTGATGGGCCTCAGTCAGGGAGAACAATGTAAAGTTTCTCTGTCGATCAACACAAATCACACCTGATTGCAATAGAAGAAAATCACATAATGAATGACACACTTTTTTATTTTGAAGATGTGTCAAATTGCCCATGAAGTTTTTTTGATCAACGTTCTGAGGTTATAGTATTGGTTTTCCACATGAAATACAATTGATGTGCAATTTAGCATGGAATTGACAGTTCTTTGGGAACCGAATCCGATTCAAAAAAAAAAGAAGAAAAAAAACCCATAGTGACATGCTATATCTCAATGACACTAATACAACGAAGTTTTTTAGAAATTCTAAAAAAAAATGGTGATTTATCTATACAAAAGCGAAACAAAAAAAGTATAGTGGAGTTCATCCTCGGGTGTCTACACTAATACAACCAAGTTTTCAAAAAAAAAAAACAGAACAACAGCAACACCATCTCACGTCTACTGCCCTTTCAACGGCTGTTTTGTTACAATGAAATACACCAAAACCTGATCAAAAGTTTTGTTCTTCAATAATACAACGCGAAAAAAAAAAAACAGAAACTCTCGGTAAAAATGCGATGGTTTTTTGTTCAATGAATAATAAAACGAAATAGTACACGGTTGGGAAGATGAAGGTCGAGAAAAAAAAAAAAAAACAGTATCCGATATTTTTCCATCACTGTCCTACCCCAGACCCCAAAAAAGTGAGTGAATTTTTTGGAAAGTGGATTGCACCAACTGTGGCAACACAACCGAGTTTTTAACCGAGTAGTGTTAGCTACACTACAATGGGGTGGCGACAAGGGGGGTCGGAACTGGGCAGTCACGAAAAATCACGAAAAATCACAAAGAATCATTTTTCTTCTTTGTGATTCTTTGCGACAGGTCGTGATTTTTTGCGATTTTTTGCGATTTTTTGTGATATTTTGTGATCGACATATTTGGGAAGGTATATAAAACATTTTGGCGGACAATTTCCGCATAATTTTTTGGAGGCGGGGGGGTGGGGGGGGGTCGGACATTTTTTTTTTTTTTCTTTTTTCCCGCTGGTTTTTGGGCGACATGACGTGGATTCGTGACCCAAAACACAGTTTTTTGGCATTTCCGGAATCCGTCCAGAAAGTGGTGGGGTCGATGTTGAAAATTGGACAATTTTTTGACCACTTAAATTTTTGAAAATATGAGCCCGGTCACTAATTGGTGGGCCCATTTTCGGCCAACAAATACTGCTGAAATCGAAAAATTTCCCCTGGAAAAACAGTGGGTTTTCAGCCCGAAAACATACCGCGATTGGCATTTCCGGAATCTCTCCGCGCTGTGGTGGGGTCAATTTGCCGAAATGGCCAAGTTCTTGGTTTTGGTCAAAATGAGTGTAAGGTAAAGGGGCCAAGGTAAATCCCACATTACCCAGATTTTCTCTCCCTGATGCTGAAACCATGAAAATACGCGAAAACACTGGCATTTGCATTTTCGGAATCCGTCCATTGTGTGGTGGGGTCAATTTGCCGAAATGGACGAGTTTTTATAAATCTTTGGTCAAAATCGTGTACAACCCCGGTGAAAAAACCCAAAATGTCCGCAATTTTCAGACCAAAAAAAAAAAAAAAAAAAAAAAAAAAAAAATGTCCGCCAAAAATCTGGTCCGTGGGGGGGTGGGGGGGGGGGGTCGGACAATGTCCGCCAAAATGTTTTATATACCTTCCCTTTTGAGATGAGCTTTTTTTTGTCCCACTCTGGTACTGTACTGTACTGTACTGTACTGTACTGTACTGTACTGTACTGTACTGTACTGTACTGTACTGTACTGTACTGTACTGTACTGTACTGTACTGTACTGTACTGTACTGTACTGTACTGTACTGTACTGTGTATACTGTGTATACTGTGTATACTGTGTATACTGTGTATGCGGAAATTGACCAAAAACGAGAACTTGTCCATTTCGGCAAATTGACCCCACCACTGGCCGGACGGATTCCGGAAATGCAAATACCGCCATTTAAAAGCTTCACCAACGAAAACAAAAAAAATATTTTTCCAACACATGAATGCCCCAAAACGTCATGACAACTGGTAGAAACACGGTAGGGAATCGGTTATGCAGCCACGCCGAAAAAGTTCAGTTTTAAGCGAAACTTACACACACTTACGTACAACTGAGCATTACTGAGCACAATTACACCACAATTACAGCACAATTACAGCGGCCCAAAACGGTTCACTTTCGTGATTTTTTGTGATTTTTGTGATTTTTCGTGATTTTTTGTGATTTTTCGTGATTTTTTGTGATTTTTTGTGATCGACAGAATTTGAAAATATTTTTTGTGAATATTTTTTTCCACACCCCCCCTGTCGCCACCCCATACAACAATTTTTCACAAAAAAACACAAAAATAGTAAAAACTCATAAAAACCCAAACACCCAAACAGACAACACACGACACTCACCCACACACCCCCAAACTCAAAATGGTCCAGAGACTCGCCATGCGTCGCCACTCCGCGTACCCCACCAAGAGCAACAAGTTCGTTGTGAAGCACATCCCCGGAGGCAAGCTCTCGATGCAGCCCATCAAGAAGAAGGTCTCGGGACCCCGTACCCCGAAGTACCTCGGACACAAGCGTCTTGCTGGAGTCAAGGTATTGTAGCATGTTTTTTATGTTTCAGTTTTAACTTAATAATACTGGGCTGAAGGGGGGTGATTCGCACTTTTTCCGCCATTCAGCCACACCAAATATCCATTCAAACCCTTCTGTAGTGAAACACCCTTTTGAACGTCTACAAAACTATCAAGCAAAATTAAACAGAGCACAAAGCACTTTCAAAACATACAAAAAACATTTTCAAACACCCTTTTGAACGCTCAAAATTCTCTTTCTTTAAACAGGCCTTCCGCCCGGTTGACGGAGCCCACGCACCCCAGCGCTCGAAGTCCGTGACCCGTGCCTACGGAGGTGTCCTCACCCACGCCCAGGTCCGTGACCGTGTTGTCCGTGCCTTCCTGATCGAGGAGATGAAGATCGTGAAGCGTGTCACCCAGAAGAGAAGAAACTAGAGAGTTTCCCCTTCAAAAAAACATTGTCGATGAATAAAAAATACCAAAAAAAAAAAATACCCCTTTTTAAAAATAATCAAATGACAAAATACAACAAAAAAAAGAGGCCCAATTTTATCATAGGGCCTTTCAATAAAGAAAAAACTGTCAAAAAAAAAGGGGGTGGGTAATATTTTTTTTCTGGTTTCGTGTGCATTTTTTCTTCTTTTTGGGGGGATTTAGACGAGCCCAATTGATTGAAAAAAAAGTAGAAATTATTTTCCCTTCCCTTCACTCCTTCACTCCTTCACTCCTTCACTCCTCCTCCCACAAACCCACCCACCACAGAAAACAAAAAAACCAACAAAGTCCCAACGAAAATAGAAAAAAGGGGCCCCCCCGGGATGCTGCGGTAACTGAACGTTTTTCGAAACCCTTTCTTCCCTCCCCTTTCCCCCCCCCCCCCCCCTCCCCCCAAGACCCCCTCTCTCTACTCCATCCTAACACAAAGCAATGCCAAATGAAACTTTGCAGAGGTTTCAGGCTGAGCTGGACTGTTTGGGGAGTCGGTTTAAATTGCTGTCTGTGTTAGGCCAAGGGAGTTATGGTGCAGTATTGAAAGCTGAAGATGTGGCGACTAACGCAACATATGCGATTAAAAGGGTGCATCCACGGATTCTTCTTGAACGGGACCTTTCTGTTCGAATCCTGAGAGAGGTGTTGCTGCTCCGTCACTTTGATCATAGTAATATATTGTATCTCACGCACTATCTTTGCAACAAGGACATTGTGGACTTAACAGAGCAGAAGGAGGAAGTGCAGCAGCTCACCAATCAATCGCAGGCGTCTCTGTACCTGGTCACCCCGCTGATGGATACAGACCTGCGGCAGCTTCTGAATAGTCAGCAGGAGTTGAAACACGAGCATGTGTCATATCTTATGTTCCAGCTTCTTTGTGGTCTGCGTTGTATTCATGGTAGTGGGGTAGCGCATAGAGATATCACACCGGGTAACATTCTTGTTAACACTTTGCATTGTGATTTGAAAATCGCAGATTTGGGGTTGGCGCGTGAAGTGGACGAAGAGCATCGGAGGAAGGGCAATATGACGGAGTACGTCACGGTGCGGTGGTACCGCTCCCCCGAGGTTCTGTGCAGCTCCCGAAGCTATGGTGTGTCGGTCGACATATGGGCGGCTGCGTGCATTTTTGCAGAGCTTCTTGGCGCACAACCGCTCTTCCAAGGCACCCACACCTCCAACCAGCTTATCAAAATCATCAACGTAGTGGGTTCCCCTTCTGCAGATGTTGTCAAGAAGATGGGCGGGAGTGCGGACACACGGGATTACATTTTGCGACTCCGACAGACAAAGGGGACATTAGAAAATACAATTGCAAAGTTCTCTCTCCGTGATACACACAGTGTGGACCTCTTCCGGAGCATGCTGCAGTTCAACCCTGCAAAGCGGGTTACGGCGGAGGAAGCGTTGCAGCACAAATACTTTGCTGAATTCGAGGAGGATCTCCCGCGGTTCACTCAATTCACCTTTGAGCCTGCAGAGTACAAAACCTCAATGGATGTGCGACGACGCCTGGTCAACCTTACCTCCGAGCTGAAAAGGGTGAACCGCAAGGCATGTGTCTCAGCTGCCGCATCTGCGGGGGTGGTGCTCTTGGTAATGTCGGTGTACTCTCGGCTGTTGGTGTGCGACTATCCCATACGGATAAGTCTCTCCTTCGACCCTTCGCATCGGACGGTCTCCGTGACAAAGCAGGGCGCAGTGTTGATGCCAAGGTTTGCTCTCGCAGATCCACCGGATGTGAAGATCAACGTAGGTCTGCATCCAAACGCCCGCTGGAAGCAGGTCGGCACCGCCATCTCCAACTTCCTTACCCTAGAGGTCAACTCTGTTAGGCATAAGGCGCAGCACACCATAGGCTCCGCAGAGTCGGCTGTACGGCCACGGCACAGCAGAGTGTCGAGCATGTTGCCCTCAGCGACGACACCACGACCAGGGACACCAGGGAGGAAGTCTTTCGCGGCAGCGACGCACGCCTACTCAAAGGTATGTGGTGATTTGGTTGTGGTTTATTGTAAGGTTGTAAGGACGGGGGCTTTTGTTTTATTAAAAAAAACAACCACGCTGCCCAGGCAGAACAAAAGAATGTGGAAATTCAAGTATAAAAAAAAATCCCCCAAAAATAAACAGTCGATGCCCGACTTCTTCGCAATGGGTGTGCAAGAAGGAGACGATCATGATAAGGTAGAGCATGGTAGTTCACAGGCCTCGCTTCTCGCTTCCTTTAACCGGCGGAACCCGCTTGCGGTGTTCACCCCGCGCGGGAAGAATGTGGTCAAGCGTGAGGACGACAACAACTCCCCGGGCAACACACCCACCAACAAGGCACATACGCGTACGCTCAGCGGCATACAGTACGGAGGGAAGGATGCGTACGCCACACCACGCGCCGCAGCGTCACCCTCCCACGACACACCACGCGATGCTGTCACGCTTCCCCGCCCCTTCGCCTCCACCTTCGGAAAGTCCTCACCCGAACAAAACCACCTGCAGCTCAACCTCTCTGGCCTCCACGCCCCCCCTCAAGTTAACCCACACTGGAACCAAAACAAACTCCGCCAACTCGACGAGGACGTCCGCCCGGCTCGTTTGATGCGTGACCTGAAAAGCGTGCAGGATGAATCACTGTACGCGGATATCATTGAGGTGGACGACACAGAAGGGAGCGACCATGGGTCTGTTCATGATCACGGAAGCGAAGCGGGGGTCGACGATGGGATCATGCTCGACATGCCACCAGCAACAACACCACCACCAGCACCGACCCGGGGAAGGGCCCAGGCTGCAATGAGACGCCACCCCTTCTCACCAAAGACACCACGCGACCCTTCCGGGCTGATTGCAGGCCTTCTTGCCCCACACCGCCCGCCGTACACAGCAAAGAGACTACAAGCACTCACCGCCCCTGTCACCTTCCTTGACACAAAGACAGGAGACACGGTTTCCCTGGGTGTTGCCGCATCTGGACGCTGTCTTATCTACCGCGTCAGTGAGAATTCCGAGCCGCACCGTGACTGTTTTGGATATGTTCCTAGACCAAGGTATTATCATGTAGGAGAAATTCTGTATGAAATGGCGGAAAACCGGCTGGTCTTTCCGGGGTTGAGAAAGACGGTTCATTTGCCACCTCTTCAGGATCTTCCCGTTGCGTTGCATCCGTTGACGACTGTGGTGCATTGTGTATGGGCGGTGGGGATTCCATCAAACTTCTTTGGTAATGTGTTAACTAGAATGCCGGCAACGAAGAGCACCGTGGTGTGTTCGTCTGACGTACATTATGACCCTTATTCGTGCGAGGTGCCTTCAAAGAAGAAGGCAAGACCGACGCATGGACGGACACATAGCCATACGATGTTTGGTAGGTCCGGGCCTATCATTGGCCACCATTCGCCTAAACCGCATAACGAACGCCGGCACGTAAAAACCGACAGCTTCAATCAAATCAATTTGGAAGCCAAATTTGATGCCTCGCTCAATGAAGACAACTACAACGCAGAGTCGACCCACCCTCTCAGCATGACTGCGGAGACCACTGTTCTCCAAAGCGTCCAGCGAGCCTTCCCTGCAGGCACCATCGACTCTGACTACAACTTCATGGGGTCCGTCCGCTGCTTCATTTCTTCAATGGATGTACCAACGTTCAGCCACCGTGGGGTTGGTGTTGTGCATTCTCGCACACATTCTACGGGGAACACCCCTAGGTCTCCTCGCGTCGCCGTTACACCACGCTCCGCAAGAGGAACCACAGCGACCGCAACACCACGTAGCCCTGGTGGAGGTGGTTTAACCGCTTCCTTTGGAATGCGCCGTAGTGGCGAAGGCTTCAATGCAGGAGAAGGTGAAGGGGAGACCTCCACTGCAGGCAGCAGCATCGACTTTGAAGCAGACCGTGTACCTCTGCCGGTTCACCCTACCACTCCTAACGGGAAGAACGGTGGTGGGAGACCCCCTGCGGGGAGGGGGGTGGCTTCTGCGAAAGAGGTGAATGGAGGAGCTGGGCGTGGTGGTGGGCGTGGTGCTGGCCCTGTGTCCGCCCCTCCAAGCAATAACAGTTTAAACAACACCCAAAACGGGCAAACCGCGAAGGCGTCGTACATTTCTACTGTAATCAATCGGTCGCAAGCGTTGCCCCCAAATGGGCAAAATGGACAAAATGTGCAAAATGCGCCAAATGGTACGACACACCACATACCACATCCTGCTCCAGGAAGAGGTAAGCCAAAGCCTTCTACGAATGAGCCCTTTCACGATGCGAAGCTCAAACGGAAACGGCCACGTACAACAGAGCCGTCGGAATGCCCCGAAGATGAAACCGAAGACGAAGAAGAGGAAGAGGAAGAGGAGGAAAAGGCGAAGTGTGGCTGCGAATGTATTCTTGCCTAAAACGCGGTAGAGGTTTTTAATAAAAAATGTATTTTAAGATCATTGTTGCTTTTTTTAATTGTAAGGGGATCAGGAGAGGGGGGGCTGGGGAGGGGGATATTTTTTTTTGGGTACGTTCTTCAGTTTTCATGTCTGGATTTGGTCAGACTAGAAGAGGGAAAAAGCCCCAATTTTTGCTATAATTCATTTCAGGACTCTGTTTTTATGTGTAAATTCGAAAATAGGTCAGTAGGTCAGAACCAGTGCGGTGTTTCTCATGGTATCTCTCTATCTCTCAGTAGGGGGGTGCTTTTTTTGTGTCCGTTTTGATGAGAGGGAACGAAAACGAAAAAAAAAATTAGCAGTCTAGCCCTCATTAGGTAATATTACGGACAGAATCTTGTCTTTTTTTTTAGGTACACTGTCACGAGAGGGTTTTGTATTTTCAAAAGTCAAACTTCTGTTTCTTTTTTTTTTTTTGCTTCTCCCCCTTACTCTCAGACCGTAATACATCTGGACCGTAAAGTGTTGGAACTCTCGGAAAAAAAAAATCGAAAAAGTTTCAGAATTTTTATGGTCCATATTTTACGGTTATGGTACTGCATGAGCTCGACCGAGCTGCGTTTTTAGCACGTTTCAACTACTCTTTAAAAAACCCCCCATCGGAGAACCAGTTGCCCGCACTTTCAACTTCTCTTTTCTCTTTGAACTGAAGGATAATGCATAACTTCTCTATATTTCATCTTACAACTCTTTCTCTTTGTTTCAAAGATATGTGTCTGTATGTGTGTGCATGCGCCACAGTCTTTTTAAGGTACCTAAGCGAGTATTAGCTTCATCTTAGCCCCTTTTTCTCTTCCAAGCCTTTTTCTCTGAGTTGCGGAATGCTGTTGTGTGAACGGGTGCCCTCTATGCGATACTCCCGCGCACATTATATTTTATTTTGGTAGTTTTCAACTCTTTTTTCAAAAACACTCAAATAGAGCCCCACCCGATGCAAAAAACAGGTATTTTTTTATTGGATAAAAAAAAATTAATCGGTCATGAATGGAATAACTGGCCACAAAAAAAAAGGAAAAAATAGTGGAGTTCATCCTCGGGTGTCACTAATACAACCAAGTTTTCAAAAAAAAGTGGAGATTGCACAACTGTGGCAACACAACCGAGGCAACTACACTCCAACAATTTATCAAAGATCAAAGAAAAAGTAACATTCTTAGAAATGATATAAAAGACTATCCTCCAAGGGTGTCTTGTCATTGCTATTTACTTTTTTTTTACCCCCCCACTAAAATATAGCGTTCAAAAAGGCGCACGTACGTTTCAGCCTTTCAGTCAGACTGCCACCACTTCTTCTCCCTCTCATTTATGGAAAAACAGAGAGGATGGATGGCAGTCGGACCAACATTTTTTTTTATATATTTCTTCTTTTTTCCTCTTCCCTTCACCCCACCACCACGTTTCGTCTATCTTCCACAATTCGTTACAATATGATGTATTGTATTGTAACCCTATTGGTTCTTTTTAACAAAAAGATGGCCAAGCACGAGAGACTTAGGATCATCTCACCAGATGTGTATGTACCAGAGGTACGTTCATCTTTTAAACTTTTTTTTTTCTCTTTTTTATTATTCGCAAAAAAAAAGCCCTGGAATGCAGAAGGTGTTTGAAAGTGTGGGTAATTCCTAAGGGCGGCAACATTTCCCATTATATGGGTGTGTGTGTGTCAGCTCTGGAGGGGGGGGAGGGAGGGAAAGTTTTTTTTTTTTCTTTTTTTTTTTTACAAAGTCAATGCTGTTGCAATATTTATGGAAAAAAAAAATGAATTATTTGCAGTCATTTCTAGCCTCGCTCTGTCCCCAGACTTACTGAGCCTCAAAAACAAAAAAAAAAAAAACAGAGAGAGGCATGAAAAGTTAGCTATTGCAAACCTGTTTCCACAACACTCTTTTTTTAAACTCCCTTTCTTCCTCTCTCCCCGTCACTATCTCCCCGCCCAATCACATATTCTGCTCTGGTCCGTTTATCTTCATTTTTTTCTTTTTTTTTGCTTGCGTCATTTCCTATGTTCTCTGCCATCGAACATCCGCCCCCAGTTATTGTTCAGTTATCACCTTTTTGTGTTGTTTTGCATGGAGCGCAAGAGTGAACTGAGTGAAAGAAACACCCCCCTTTTTTTTTTTTGGATGTATTAGTGGAGGCCCTGAGGCTGTCCCTATGCTATAGTTTTTTATTTTATTTTGCGTTTTTTTATTATTATTTTGCATTGCACGGTCATACAACTCTCAATTTTTTTTACAGTTTTTATTTTTCATGGAATATCCAGTGCCCTGTCAAGGACCTGTTTTCTTTTTTAAAGAAGAGTTAACAGCAAATGAACGGAAGCGAGGAAGAGGAGACAGCACGGACGCCAAAAATGCCGCCTGTATCCTCCCTATTTGTTAGCAGTACGTCCGTCTGTACCTGACGAGACGTTTTGCAAAAGGAACAGCATAAATTGACCCCTAGACTTCATTTTTTTTTATAAAAAACCTAGAACGACAATAATGTAGGTTTCTGTAAAGTGACTGAGCAGGCATGAGGCTCTTGACTCATCTTACAAAAATTCTGTTTTGTTTGTCACCCCCCTGATGGTGGTCATTCCCTCTTAACGACCCTTGGTCATGCTGCAAAAGTAAACAAACAAATAAGCAAAAAAGTACAAAATAAAGTAGCAAAAGCAAAAACAAAACAAAACAAAACAAAACAAACTTTCAAACCCCCCTGATGGTGGTCATTCCCTCTTTTTTTCTCTTTTTGCGTTTTTTCTTTGTGTCATATCTGCCATATTGCTATCTTCCTGTTTTTTGCTTTTAGTGGGGTGGGAGGGTTCGTGACGGTTTAAAAAACCTCCAAGAGGTTCCCTTATCGCACAGTGACCCTTTCCCCCCCAAAGATAACTGCAAAATTTTTCTCCGACGCTTCTTTTTTTCGTTCTTTTTCTATTTAAAAAGAGCAAGAAGTACATACCCACAGGCGTCCACACAACACAAGACCACCTCTTTGTTCGCGGGTTTGCGTCCACACAGACCCACCATTGTTTCTCTCCTATCTCAACTCAACCGGCCGATTCTCTGGATATCGGCTACAAGAGCACAAAGAGACGGGGGTTCTCTTCTTCGTAGGTATTTTTTGTCATGACTTCCTTTTAAAAAAGGGTGGCTAAACTGTGAGGCATGCAGAGGTTCGTTCATCTGACAAAGAAGAAAAAATACGTTTTTTTTTTCTCGTTGTCAAGTAGGAGTTCCTGTTAATGGTATTTTTTTTTATGGCATCGTTTTTGGCATGCACAAAAACAATTACTGTTTCTTTTTGACAAAAATTGGTGGTTGTTGCACACCATTGTGAGCCACCCCTTTCCATTCTATCCCCGAGTTCTTTTTTCCTGCAAAAAACAAAATATCCGTCATCATTTCTCAATGTTTCTCGCACACGGTTTACTGTATTTAAGGCCGTAATTTTTTTCTCTCTTTTTCTTTGCAAATTACATTCATTCTGGTCCAAGGGTATTCCCCCCGCTTCCTTTTCACTTTATTCATCATTTAACCAACCCCTCCTTAGCCCTATTTCCTCAAAAAAAGGAGGTATTTTCCCCACAAAACTTGAAAGATGTGTAGGTCATTCAACTTACGTTTTTTTTTTTTATTAACAAGGCCACATAACGTGTCAACCCGCTCACCAAAAGCACCAATGGTACCTGTATCCTGATACTGTGTAAAAGACACCCAGCCGGATCGCAAGACCCAGCTAGCCCACACAGAACAATAAGAGCTGCCAGGGCTAGTAATAAGTAAATAGTGGAGCACACTCTAGCCGTGGCTACACTAATACAACCAAGTTTTCAAGTAAAAAAGGGGGAAAGAAAAGAGAGAGAAAACCGTAGTATGAAGCCAACCCCAATGAAGGAACCTACTCGCACGGTGCCATTACCATCGTTGATAGATCACAGGTCTTTTGATGTAAGATGTTTTGACCCACAGCCCCAACCCCTTCCATCTTACACAGTAAAAGTCCTCTGCCATTCTCGACGGGTAAAACCTCTCTGGGGCAAACGTTTGCAAATCCCACTCTCAACCACTCTTTTGAGGACAAGGTGAAGGTGACAAAGCACGAGAGGCTTAGGATAATCCTACTTTTCATTCTTTTTTTGACCCCCTTTCTGAAAACTTGGAGAGGGGGCTTTTGTGTGGGAACTCTTATCGCTGTAGAAAAAAACAATTTTTTTTTATTCCAAATGATAATGGTGAACTGACCCCCCTGTCTTCTGTTTGCGAAGATCTGGGTACGGGTAGGGGACACCTGACATTCGCAACCTTCAACTCTCCGTCTTATAACACAATGGCACTGATCATTTAGTATCACTCCTTCGGGTTTGCGGTCTTTGTGAGGCGTGTGTATCTCAGATTCAGTTTATGTCGGGGTGGGGAACACCTGACATAGCGACCTTCAACTACCCGTCTTCAAACACGGTACTAAAGAGTCTCACGCGAGGTGCAAGGCTCAGGGTGTTGGCGCATCCTGAAGCGGCGCAAAAAAAAAGAGGGGGGGGTTTTTTTTTTTGTCAGTTTCAAAAAAAAAATATATCGATTCACACACATACATGGTATTTCCTCCAAAGGTGATGGAATAATGAGGCTTGCGAACATCTAAAAAAAAATCTTTTTTTTTTTTTTGGTTTACTGTCACGAGAGGGCTTTGTATTTTCAAGGCGTGTTTTTTTTTTTTTTTTTTTTTTTTTACGCACACTCATGCTGTCCTCTAAATCGGATTTAGGATTCAGGATTTTCTATAAGAAAATTTTATAAGAAAATTTTATTTTTGCCGGTGAAAAAATTTTCATATGGATATGGGGCAGTGTCTTTTTTAGGGAGGTCAGAATAATTTCCTGGTAGAACAGTGGTTGAACCACGGGAGTACCCTGGGGAACTGAGTTACTGACCGCACCGTGAAATCCCAGGCTGTCCCCTAATTTTTTTTGCCTGCGGCGCCATTATTTATTACTTTTTTGCTCCGCAAAAAAGGGTTCGTTGACTGACTCTGTAGTGTAAAAAGCTACATTTTACACCGTACCCTATTTTTTTTTCGCCTGCGGCGCCATTTTGTGTTATTCCTTTTGCTCCGCAAAAGGAAAAGAAAATACAGTTCCATATGTACCCAATGTCTTCGCTAGTCAGAACTGAAAAACATCTTGGGGGAAACACAAACTGACCCCAAAAATCTTCAAATCTGATTCTTGGATAAGGCACTGTACATACGTAAGCTCCCACAGCTCCCACTAGCTCCCACTAGCTCTCACTAACTCTCACTAACTCTCAGTAAGCTCTCACAAGCTCTCACAAGCTCTCACAGCCTGTTACGTGTCCCACGGAGACGATCATAGATCACCCAACTGTGGTGGGGAGAAAAATGTACCACCCCGACTGCAGGCCTACAACAACAAATAAATATCTTCTCCTGTTGTGCGCGAAAAATTTTCGCGCGCAGCGCGAAATTTTTTTTTTCTATAAGAAAATTTTGAGATTTAAAAATCAGAAAAATCCTGATTTTTCCCGGATTTAAGGACATGCTTGCGCACACTTTATGAGCGGAAAGTGTCGCATCGTTCACTCACCCATGAGGAAGCGTCAAACGCATCAAACAACCGCAAGAAGGGGGGTGAGGGAACGATAAGTGACACTTTTTTGTTCTTTTTTTTTTTTTTTTGTTTTTTTGTTTTGTTTTTTGCACTTTCACTTCTCTCTCAAGCCAACTTTTTTCTTTTTTTTTGGTGTGATACACGGTGGAGTCCGCTCATTTTGGGCGGACTCCACCGTGTAAACAACCTTCAGGTATTCCAACAGAGTTTTTTTTAATGTATCCGTCTCTCTCTCCCCCCTCAGTCCCCCATCCCCCTTCCAAACGTTTCAAGAGAGAAGAGATCATATTTTTACCTTGGGTAGGGTAAGAAATCTTAGATGCCCACCCACCCCTCTTTTTCTCCCCCCTTCCCATTCCCCACATTTCACCCCCCTAAAAAAAAGGCTAGTGTTGGTGGGTAATTCCACTGTAGGTAGCTCTTCGAGTGTGCGTGTGTGGGGGGAAGAGGGAGAAGGGGGTGGGGGATGGCCGAGCTTGGGTGTCGATCACCGCACAACAATTACAAATTATAGTGAAAAAAAAAAATAAAAGACGGTCTGAATGGGGAGTCCACTAACAGATTATCAAAAAACACAATGTAACGTATTTTTAAAAAAAAACCCGCGGAGTGTCGGTGCCTGCGTCCCAGAGGCGTTTTGTACTGTCAACTTCATATTTTTTGGCGGGAGTAGCACATATCAGATGTAAACCACGAAAATGGATGTAGGACTGCATGGTTAAGAGTCACCCCCGGTTATTGTACCAAAGGTACGCTGTTCGCGAGAGGGCTGTTGTATTTCAAGTCAACGTTTTTTGTTTTTTTTGTTTTTGTTGCACGCTAAAACAAGAGGTATTTTGCCCCTAACGGAACACGCGAGAGTGAATTCTAGGGGAGGAGAGGGGAGAGAAAAAGCCTTGGGAGGGACTGGAGAGGTGCAAGCCTCGCCTTCGCAATACCCTCGGTCCACCCAAGCTCTCTTTCCTCTTCGTATACACGCGTGTACAAGAAAAAAAAAATGGTCGCAACACAAAAAAAAGGAACCAAGGAAAACCACACACCCCCTACTCCGGGTATATGTTTTCCTTGTCTTTTTTTCGTTTAATGTGACCCTCTTTTTACATTGTTTTTTTTAAAGGTACAATTGCTATCAAGAGTGCTTATGCACAGTGGGGGTTTTTCTTGGTTCATCTTTTATGGCAAAGTGCATTCATATTTTTTTTCTTCTTCAGGTTTTTCTTTCAGTGCCTGCGTCGTTTCTTTTGCTGTTGTTCAAAGGGGGGGGGAGACACTCATTGCCTTATTAAGAGATGGGTGGATCATCACTATTGTTTGGTTTCTTCGAGGCCTGTGAATCTGTAGAGATTCGCGATTTTTTTTTTTATTCCTACAAGCGTAGCTTAAAGGAGAAATAGTTCCTCAGATACGGTCGCCAATCACCCCTCAAACAGGGTAATTGAGCAATCAACGAAAAAACCTTTTTTCCTTTTACTTACCTATCAGAGTTACTATTTTTTGTTCTTGTTTGTGACAGATTATCGTGTGGCTTGCTGTTGGTCAGACTAGCATAACAACAACAACAACAACAACAACAACAACAACAACAACAACAACAACAACAACAACAACAACAACAACAACAACAACAACAACAACAACAACAACAACAACAACAACAACAACAACAACAACAACAACAACAACAACAACAACAACAACAACAACAACATGCCCCCCCCCCCAAAAAAAAAAATATATGTCCAAGAACGAAGGTCGTACTTTTATTCTCAATGAGCATTCGTTTTAGTTTCAGTTCCCTTCCCCACCCCTTCGTCCCCCTTCATCAGGACCTTCATCAGGGATGTGCACGAGAGGCGCATTCATCTTACAAGTTTTCTTTGTTTTTGTTTTTATCTCGTTACATCAAACTGTCTACTACCTTCCTGTGCGATTCCGCACAAGAAGGTATGTATGTCGCTTCTCTCTTATTTTTACCTCATTTTTTTTTTTTAAAAGGTGCCTAGGCGCAGTGAAGCCTTGGGTTCATCTATATTTCTTGCAAAACTTTTCTCTTTTTGTTTTTTTTTCTCTGCAGTGTCAGAGAGGCCCTATTCCAACTTTTTTGGGTCAAAAAAAGGAACAGTTGCAAGATGCCCAGCAAAGGCAAAAAAAAAACGTCATTTTTGACACATTGATTGTCTACATATAATAACGAAGTTATCCCTTTAAGTCACCCCACCACCCTCCCAAAAACTCTCGTATGCCTTTCCTTCCGCCTTTTGAAAGCAAAACGTCTCCCTCCCCCCATATATTGTTCTAAAATAGACCGTATTCCTCAATTAGTGAGGGTGTTTGGTTGGAAGTGTGGGTAGTTCCAAAGAGGGTGGGACATTACCCAGTTGGTGGGGTGTATGTGTCGTGGAAACCGTGTGCATGACAACATGAAGCGCGAAGTGTGGGGGGGTCTCTCCAGGTCTCTCCCCGGGGTTTCTTATGGCCCCCCTGCGCCTCCACCGGTTGTCCTGGTGAGTTGTTGCATTTTTTCAAGTTCTCCCTTTTTTCTTTGGAAAAAGGGGATGAAAGAAGACGTGTATACATAAGGAATTTGAAGTTTTCTTACAAATTTCTCTTTTGGATGGTGACTCCTTTTTAATAGCCTGCGCTAGATTTTATCTCACGTTTTCTTTTTTTTTTTTTTTGGAAAAAATAAATGTGGTAATTCATCACACAAAAGTAAATTAAAAAAAAACCTCCCTTCATCCTGATTCAGAGTACTTCCTTTTGTACTTTACTAAGATTGAAAAAAAACCCCCTCATTTTCATTGCAGATACGTGCTTAGTGTGGTGTAGTGGTGTCTTTCAAAACTTTTCTTCACTGTGTTCCGCGCAGAGAAGACAGTACGGTTGTGTGAAACAACAACAAAAGGGAGCCTCCAGACAAACCACCCCCACCTTTTTTTTTTTTTCAAAGATGTGTGTGCACGAGAGGCACATTCATCTTACAAGTTTTCTCTCTTTTTTTCCACTGCGAGTTTATTTTTCTCCTTTTTTACTTTTTTCTTCTTTTTGCGAGAAAAATCCCCCTGTGATTCCATTTTTTTTTTTTTGGTGATGCATTTGTGGGGGGGCTGAGCAGATTCAGTCAAGAGTCAGATAACCATACCTCCCAGTCCTTCAAAAAGATGGAAAAAGAAAACAGAACAATTATTCCAACTCAAAAAAAAAAAATTTTTTTTCAAAAAAAAAATGGTGAATATCCGCAAAAAAGGGTATCTGCACTGTTTCAATGAAGCATTTTTTTTTTTTTTGTTTTTTTTTTCAGAGGCGTTTTTCCTTTCAACTTCTCTTTTTCTTTAAAATGATTTATTTTTTTGCTGCAATTCTTTTTCATACAGCGCAATGACGGAGGGAGTGCAGATGGCATGAGCACGTTGCTGATGTTTTTTTTTATTATTTAGAGCGAGAACAATGGGGTGAGTCTTATCTCTGGCTATCTTATCTAAGTGGGAATGAGTGAAGGGGAAACGTGTTTTTTTTCTTCTTTTTGCTTTTCTTTTCTTTTGAAAGAAAAATTCCACTCCCTCCCCAACCAAGGGTAGAGTGACTCTGGTATACAGTTACGTGCACACACACACACACACACACACACACACACACACACACACACACACACACACACACACACACACACACACACACACACACACACAATATACATCTTCTCTTATGAGTGCCTATATTTCTTCTTTACTCTCTCTTCCCATTCCCACCACACTCCCCCATTTTTTTTTTTTTGGTTTGGTTTTGCATTCTCGAAAAGACTCTTAAAACTAAAGAAAAGCGCCATATTTCCCTCGATTTTTTCAAATTTTTTGTCAAATCGTATCATGTGTCTGGTATTTTGAAGACCCCAACCGGACCCTACATCAGATCTACCCTGCGTTCGCAATGATCTCCGTTCATCTCCAACGCACTCCAACATACCTGATTTCTAATTCCATCCACACCCCAAAATTACTCCCAACAGAGCACACACACACACATATACCACAACAACACACACACACAAAACCCTCCCCCTCCCCTTTTCTCTCCCCTCCCCCTCCCCCAACCTGCTGAAGAGGCAGGTTGCTTCTTTTCCCTTTTCTTCTTCCTCCTCCTCCTTCTCCTCTCACTCCCTTTCCCCTCCTTCGGGAGCCCCCCTCCCCTCCCCCTTTCCCCCCCTCCCTCCCTCCCTCCGCCTCGCTCCAAATGGGTAACGGCTGCTGCAAGGGAGAGGTAGCGAACAGATCCGAGACGAGGTACGGGGATGGGGGCATTGAGGAGGAGTACCATGGGGTGGCCATGGATGGGACGGTGCGGTGTGAGGAGGATGAGTGGGTGCGGAGCGTGAAGGGGGCGAGGATTAGTGATCGGGTGAAGCGGCACTTGGAGGAGGAGCCGTTGCGGGTCGGGTCTGTGCAGGGTGCCGCATCGCAGGGTGGAAACGTTCACTCTGCTGCAGCGTCCGGCCCCCTCAGCCAGATGTCCTCCACGAACATCCAAGACAAAGACAAATCCGAGAAGAACAAACTCCTGCACCACAGCTCCGCCTCCTCCCGCTCCTCGCTGGGCGACTCCCTGACGTGGGTGGCCTCCGACATCGACACCACAGTGCCTTCCATCCCGCCCTCCCCATTCCCCCCCGCCCTCCAACCCTGGGCAAGGCTGCTCTCGCTCGACCCCCATTTCGATTCAATCGATGTAGTAGACGAACAGTTCTCCTTCGGACGTTCCAAAAGCTGCTCCTTCACCTTCCCGAACAACATGGTCTCGCACATCCAGTTTAAACTGCATTTTGTTGACAGAAGAACGCAGACCGTCGAAATCGAGGATGTGTTCAGCACCAACGGAACCTTTGTGTATGGGTTCACCAGTCAAGGGAAGATTGCGGGGAGGCAGTCGCTGCAGCATGGTGATCAGATTACCTTTCAGATTTATACTCCTGCAGCACCAACACAGGATGAGGCGAAGAAGAAAAAGAAGAAGAAGGCGATGGCGGCTGGGTACATCTTCCACCTCCTACACGTTAACGAGCAGGTCTACGACAATGTGTACATGGGAAGAGATGTCAACGCTCTGGCCAAGACGCATGCGACCAAAGCAGTAGGGTACGTCCCTACCAACCCTATTGCCCACTTTTCCGCAACACACCCGGGGCAGACCCCGTCCAGCGCAGCATCGAACCTGGTGAAGCTTCCTGACATCCGCCCGGAGATTGAGCCGCAGAAGACCGAACCGAAGTTTTCCTCTGACGGCGATGACCGGAGCTCCCCGCTTCTACGCACCTCAACGAATGGGTTGTCCTCAGACAACGGGCAGGGCACACCACTAAGCTACATCCCGACTCCGCAAATGAAGTACAAGATATCAAACTGTGTTCTCGGTACCGGGGCGAACTCTGCTGTTCACCTCGGTCTTGTCCAGGTCACTGGGGAGCTTGTTGCTGTGAAGCGTCTCCGCAAAGGCCCTGTAGCCACATCAGACTTCCAACTCAACTGTCTTACTAAGGAGATCGAGATTCTGTCCCGCCTTTCCCACAGCAACATTGTGAAGTACATTGGCGCGCAGGTGAATGACCTGCACTTTGATGTGCTCCTCGAGTTTGTCCCTGGAGGTTCTATTGCGAGTCTTATCAAGAAGTTTGGTGCGCTCGATGAATCTGTCACACGGAACTACCTCGTACAGATCCTTGCCGGCTTGCGGTACCTCCACGACAACAACGTAGTGCATATGGATATTAAGGGCGCTAACATTCTTGTTACCTCAGAGGGAAAATGCAGACTGACCGACTTTGGTGCTTCAAAAACCCGCGCTTCAGTCATCAGCGGAAAGGAAGATCATGTTGAGAGGGTGGCAGGGCCGTTCTGTGGTACCCCTTTGTACATGGCGCCTGAAGTGGCGAGAGAGGCGGTGTTCACGCCAAAGAGCGATGTGTGGAGTTTGGGGTGCACGCTGATTGAGATGTCGAGCGGGCGTCTGCCGTGGGAGGAGAAGGGCTTTGAGAACTCCTTTGCAGTGGTGAACTTTCATATGCGGAATACGACAGAGACACCACAGATCCCTGCGTCTTCGAAGCTGGGACCGTTGGGGCGTGATTTTTGCCAGATGTGCTTCAGGATGAACTCCGAAGGTCGTCCCAGCGCAGCTGAGTCCCTCCGCCACGTCTTCATCACCAGTAGCATCCAAGCCGACGCAGTGAGCGAATACAACCCAAACCAAAGCCAGCTCACGTTCAATGACTTCGAATCCATATCTCTGAACGGCATGTCACCACCCCCGTCACAGCCTCCCTCCGGACACTACTCTCTCCCCTCAATTGCGTCGTGATTTAAAGGGAGAGGGGAAAAAATGTGTTAAATGTGGGGGGAGATATGAAATAATGAGAGGGGAAAGGGGGGGAAAGGAATGGTGGCTGTATGTGTGAGATTTGCTTATCATAATACATTGTGATGGGAAATTATCGCAATACAGCCACCGTTAGGGAAGGAGGGGGGGAAAGGGTGGGGCTAATGGTGGTTGTATTGTGTGTTCTGATGGATTTTATTATTGTAATTCATTGGGATGTGAAATACGGTCATCAGAGGGGGAGGGGGGGTTTTTTTTGTTTTTGTTTTTTGGGGGAAGGCCTGGGTTGTCCAGTCGCAAAAAAATAATAATATCATGGTTTCTCTCAATGCGCCTGATTAATGTGTGGGGGTGTGTTACAAAAAAAAGCGGAGGTGTCTCACTCACACCTCTGGCGGGCGCACTTTGGCACCTGTAAGGGCTGCCCTGATTGATCTTCCCAACTAGCGAACGTTGCCTGAGTAAAAAGAAGAACCACGGATTTTATCAAAAAAAACAAAAAAGATGAACTTTTGAAACTGAAACACAAACCCTCCATACACCCCTTCCCTTGACGAGAGAACGTTTAGGTTTTACGTTTCCCCCCCCCCCGATGAACGGCGAGGTGTTTGCACTTTCAACTTCTCTTTTTGTGAGGGGCAGTCTCCCCTGATTGTCTAGACCACTGCCGCGTCAAAGGCGAAGTGTCTCCCTCACTCCTATACCCTATTCCCTTCCCCCCCTATCAGGCTTACCTCCCTTGAATGCTCAGAGGGAAATCAAACCCAACACACCACCTTTCCTTGTACGTAAAAGGAAGCCATCTGCTTTCGAAAAACAAAAAAACAACAACAAAAAAACAAAGTGCGCAACAAAAAGACCTGCGTATATTTGCCTTTATGAAATGGGTTGTGTTATCTAGAATTTTTAATAAAAAAAAATCACAACGTTTTCATGATGATACAAAAATTAACATCGTGGAAGAAACAAAATGCGGTCCCATTGATTGTTGCAAAAAAAGAAAAGGGGGGAAATTCGGGGGGGTAATTAGATGTTTTATTTTTTAATCGGGAACTCTTTTTTTTTTTTGTCGCCCCATGAAATGAAGGAGGAAATAGAAACAAAGCATTTTGAACACATTTTACGGTTTCTGGGGACGAAACCGCGCTGCAGAGCCACTCCTCACCAGGTCGAGGTGTGTGCGTTTCACCACAACCTGTCTCCCATGGGTTTTATCGTGTGATTAGTGTTAAGTTTCTATTTTTTTTTTTTTTGGGGGTACGGGCAAAGCCATTAGGTTCCCTTTTGCACCTTTTTGTTAAGGTGACTAAGCATGAGAGGCTTAGGGTCATCTTATAAACGTTTCTTTCGTTGTTGACCGCAGGGTACGTATGCTTTCATCCGAATGGCTGACATTGTATATGGTTCAGTCAGAGGTGCCTGCATCAATAACTCCTTTTGAGGTGTGTTTCAAACGAGACACATTCATCCTTTATAGGGCTTTGAATACGCACACATCCAAGCTGTGTTTATTTTTTGTTTTTTTTTTTGTGGCAAAACGCTTTTTCCAAGATGAGTAAAACACAAGAGACTTAGGGTCATCTTAATTCGTGGGTAGAGGGTGGTGGGGGAGAATGAGGGGCTCCGCTGTTAACAAAATAGCCAAGCCCCGATTTTTCAAGGGAAAAGATGGGGGGGAAGGCTGGGTTCTAAAAAAAAGCAAAGGCCAACCTAGCCTTGTTCCAGTGCTGTTTGTTTTGATCCAACACCTGCGTACCGCTAGTGTCTGGGTGAAGCGTTTTGCACCTCTCAATGTCTCTTTGCTGTGATAGTAATCTGTTTTCTCCACTTGATTTTTTCCCCCCCCTCAGTTAAGGTTTGACCAGGGGGCTTGGTATTTTACCAGCATTTTTTTTTTAACCCGCGGAGTGTCAATGCCTGTGTCCCAGAGGCGTTTTGCGCTATTAACTGCACCCTTTTTTTTTTTGTGTGATGTGTATGCGCGAGAGGCATATTCGTCAAGTGTTCTTTTGTTTTTTGCGAAGTACCACCCAATACCCCCCATCTTCTCCGTTCCTACCGTGCAACATCGCGTGCCTTATGTACACACCTGGGTTTGTCATAATGCGTTTGCCATTTTGTTTTTTGTTTTGCCATGGTTCCGGTTAGTAAAAGGGCTAACAGAAACCATATTTTCTTTTTTGCCAATTTCATCTTAGTAGCAGATAGAGGGGTGGGCTGGGGTGGCAAATATGTATGATACGTATTCTACGTGATACGTGTGGGGGGTAGTCACGTATTTGTCACCACAGGGTGGGGTGGGGGGTGACGATTTAAAATTTAAGGCAGACGCAAAATGTTCCCATGCCCCCCTTTTCTCCCTTTCCCCATTGCCCCATTGCCCCTTCCGTGCAATTTTTTTTTTATTATTTGAGGCTCTTCCATCTTTCAAGTCTTTCTATTCAACTCTCTGTCATTTTCCACCACGCGGGATTTTGCTCTTGGTTGTCTTCATATTTTTTTGTGCACTTTCCAACTTCCATTTTTTTGATTTTTTTTTCTTTGATGTGTCTGATACGTTTAGTTCCTGCGAAAAAAAGAAAAGAGAAAAAATAACGAAATAAAAGACTTTAGGCGATAACGATTCGCAAAAAAAAAAAAAAAATATGCAAAAAAACAAAAAAAAATATCCATGAATCCCGTGAGGTTCAAAAAAACAAATAAGAGCGTGGAGACCACAGCGATGGCTTCACATTATTTTTTATCACACTTTTTTTTTTTCTTCTTTCACTTTCCCTTCTCTCCCAAGGCACTATGGTCTTGCGGGGGGGTTCGATACCGTTAAAAAAACCCCCCTCAAAAAATCACATCTATCAGAGCAAATTTTGGACACCTCCCGATCTCTTGGAGACCCAGTGATATTGTTCTGTACCTCCTCCTCCTCCTCCTCTTCCTTCTCGTCCCAAGGAAACAGTTCCTCAGACAACCCACCCTAAAAAAAAACACAAGCAAAAGTAAGAACGGTCTGAATGACTGCACTAAACAGATTATCAAATAAAAAAGAACCTGTTTTTTAGGAGGGGTACAGAGGGAGGGGGATGCGTAGGAGAGCACAACTCTAAGGTTAACTTTGTGTCATTCAATCTTTCGCGTTTTGTTTTGGTTTTTATTTTATATATTAAGTGACTGAGCAACGAGAGACTCAGGTTCATCTTATAAACTTTTTCCTCTTCGGGTCTTTCTTTAATCATGTTCCCCTCCCTTTTTTCTCCCCACATTTTATTCTCCTCCTCCAAGGTTAGGTTAGTTTATTTCTTGTTTTATTTTTTTTTATTTTGAAGATGTGGGTCTAGGGAGTTCCTCCAGTGACGAAAAAAGGTCAATACACACGACCACACCACATCCCCCACCTCCGTTCTCTGCGCATGCAGTATCATCAGCGAACAAAAAATAAAAAAAATGAAAAGAAAGAACAAAACAAAAATTTTAAGAAAAAAATGCCACACTCTTGGGCATGAGATGTACTGCCTGTGTCTTAGCCTTTTCAAAATGGCGACATTAACAGAACCTACCTATGGTGGGCAATTGTCGATACATCTGTTCTGTTTTATTTTTGTTTTATTTTATTTTTTTGTGAACACCTCTTGTTGAAAACTCAAGGACATTCATTGCATCAAATTGTGCATTTTTTTCTGAACGGGGGTGATATATATATAATCAAAAACCCCCTATCGAGGTACCATCCAAGATGGATACTTAATGATAGTATAGGCACAACAAGATAACAGAGTTTTCTTTATATGGTGTGGCTGGAAATTACCTAATACCGGTGCTTAGAGAACTACACAAAACCAGCCTTTATTTTTGCCTGCCACACCATAATACAAAACAAATCCGTTCGTTTGTTGCAGGAAGGTGTGGGTGGGTGGTATTTGGATTTTTATTTTTTTGATTTTTATTTTGTTCAGATGTTGTGTTGATAGCAAGACAGATTCTTTCATTATTTTAGGTAGTTGCACTTTGAACTCTTTTTCTCCCTTTTGTGTCCCAATGTTTTGACTGAAAAAGGGTCAAGCACAGCATTGTGCCATTCTTGCTTTATTGGCAAGAAGTATCGATGTGAAATCTAATAGGATGTAGTATACTCCGGAGAGTGTCTTGAGAAGCTCAGGGTGAAACTTATTGAAAAATAAACATGATGCACACCCCCCTATAGGTAACTAAGCTAGGTTCACCTTATTTTATTAGGACAATTTTTGGTAGGGAAAGGATGATTCAAACGCCCCGAGACTTTTTTTTGTTAATGACTGTGTACCTGCTTACAGTTCCCCTGTAAGCAGCTCCCAAGCGCAACACTCCGGGGGGTTTGATAACCCGCGGAGTGCCTGCGTCTCAGAGACGTTAGCACTCAATCAACTTCACTTTTTGTTATATAGTTGACATAGGTAGCGTACCAACTAAACAAAAAGACGAACAGGGTTTTTATTATCTTTTTTTGTGTGCTTTCATCCAGATGGCTGGCATCGTACGTCAGTCGGAGGTGCCTGCTATCTACAGCCTAGCGTTTTTGGACCCCAGTATTCCCCATCCCTTGTCTTTGCGCCCTCTGAATAAACCCTTATCTTATATTGGTTTTTTTTTATTGAAGTCCGGTCAGGAGCGTAGAACTGCTGTTAATACCTCAAACATCAAAAAATGTACCTTTTATCAGTGAATATCTAGGTTCTGAGAGCGCTCACCGCGCTGGATGATGGGGTGATATGATGGGAGTCACATCATGTGAACGTATCGTGTGACCCCTATCATCCAGCGTGGTGTTGACGACACCCCCCCTTTGTTTGTGCCTGATTGATAACAGATTTTCTGCTTTGTTTTATTTTTCAAAGAAACCCACTTCCCCCCCCTTCCTTACTTAGCGTTGTGTCTAAGAGAAACTAGCTCATTTTTTGGATTTTTTTTGCGTGAATATTCCCCCTTTGAAGGGGGGGGAAGAGGATGCGACCTTTTGTTATAAAAAAAACATTTTTTTTTTTTTTTTTTTGTGGCAGCTTTCAAGAAAGCGGACTGTCATTTTTGGGTTCATCTTATCTTACCCTCCACTCCGCCCTCCCCCCATACCGTACCTCCCCCCCTTAGAAATTAGCACGTTTTGAACAACAACACAAAAAAAAACGAAGTTCGCTGACAATAATGAGATTCTCTTTACTTTTATCAATCTGTCCACGCAAAAATAAAGGAGAGGCGATGCTTAGCTAGGTCAGTACATGGTCGACTCTCTGGGTAAGATATCCAGCCCGGACTCTGGTTCTTGATTCTTGGGGGACACTTTGTTTTTTTTTTTTTGTCACAACAGTGCAGAAGGTCCCGCACCCCATAAGCAGTGTCGTCTACCGGGTCCCGCATCATAATTTTTTTTTTCTTCTCGCACACCCCTCCCCCAACACAGACAACACACACAAAAAAAAAAGCAACAATGCCGAAGCCACTCACAGAGAAACCCGTGCTTTTCTTCTGCGGCCTGTTCACCGCGTTTCTCGCAGCAGCGTCACCGCACATGTACGTTGCGTACTTCCAGATGCCCAAGAACAAGCACAGAATGGTATGCCTTCGGCCTCCCTCCCACGGAAATCTTCATTTACCGCACACTACGATGAAGTAAATGATATGACTTTGTCGTTTTACTTTGTGGTTTCGTAAAGCCAACGGTGGAAAAAAAAAACCCCCCCCCACAAATAAAACCACCAGCCGACTCATTTCCTTCACCTCCGTGCACAATATCAACTTCACTTTCTTTCCCCCCCCCCTTTGTTTTACAGGTTTGGGAGGCTGAGGCCGAGCGTCGTGCAGAACTCGAAGGATGAGAGAAGAGGTTTTCGTACCCCTCTCTCCCCCAGTTCTCTTTTTTAGATGATGAGGTGAGTATGTGTGTGTGTCGCCCGTAGAGGCCACTTCATCTTTCACATTTCCCCCCCTTTTTTTTTTGTATCTGTTTTAAATATCCCAATGGGGTAGGGAGAAAACGGAGGGGGGGTGTGTTCAGGGGTTTTAAAAAACACAACAATAACAAAGCGCGCTATTAAAAAAAAAAAACTTCGTGCTAAACAACAAAGCAATAAAGAGAAATAAAAGTCGAGTATTCGGAGGAGTATGTGTGTGGGGTGGTGTGGCGGTGGTTGTGATGAGTTTTTTTTTCTTTTTTTTTTTTCCCTTCTTTTTTTGTCTCGAGATTTTTTTTTTTTGGAACTATGTTTTTTTTTCTTCTCTGATTTGGATTTGTTAACTTATCTTGGGGGACCGTCTTACAATGCCGCTTACCCTGCTATTTTGATGGATTTTTCAGGAGGTTTTTTTTTTAATGTTCAAATTTTTGTTTTTTTTTTACTTTTATTTGTGTATTCTTCCGTACTAACAAACTACCGCGAGTTCCGAATTTATTTCTAAAAAAAAACCATTAATGGGGATCGAACGACAGCTGCCTTGAACAGGCATCTGAAACTCAAAACTAAAAAAAAAAAAGTGTATAAAAAAAATGTACAAGGGAAGTATGGCGTAATAGGGAATATACTGCAACTTCGCTACCCTATTTTATTTTTTTTTTCTTGCTCGCGTGCCAAGCGCTAGCACCAGGCATCGACCTAAAAAAAAAAAACTGCAGAAAAAAGAAACAGGATTTCCAAAAGAGTTGTATGCCCCCACCACAAAAAAAAAAAAATACCCTTCGAGCGAAACAACACATTAACAAAAAGACAACAACGGAAGTTCTGAAGGGTCAAACTAAATAATACCCCCCCCTTTTCCCCCCCCTATGGAATCAAAGCTCGAGACAAAAAAAAAAAAAATAGTGGAGTATGTTTTCCCCTACAATCTCCCCCTCTCTCTCCCCCCCTGCTTCCCCACCACATCTCACAACTCCTACAGCGAGGGGAAAACACAACTTTGCAAAGCGATAAGCTTTTTCTTTTATTCACTTCTTCATATCCTGGAGTCCGATTCTGTTGCTCATTGTTCTTTTTCTTTTTTTGTACACATCAAATGTCGTTGATTTCAAAGGGAATAGAAGCGGTGTATCATAAGATAGATAAGGCGTGTTTGCGGTGTGGGAGGGATCCAGCTTCTGTTAGGTTGTGCCTTGCGACAAAGACACGGACTTTTGATGAAGTGCTTGAAGCGTCACGGCATGTCCGAAATGGATGTATTATTGGCGAAAACCATGTTCAAACAGCGGTAGACCGTGTCGCGGAGGGTGTGCATACGCACGACTTTGATAAGCATTTTATTGGGCATCTGCAGTCCAATAAAATTAACCAAATCCTCCCGTTCGCTGACTGCATTCAGACAATCGATGGCATCAAGCTTGCTGGCAAAATCTATGCAAAGCTCGCAGAGCGGGAGAAACGGCTTCGGATTTATATTCAGGTGAACTCCAGCCGGGAGGAGCAGAAGAGTGGATGTGTTCCTGAGGACTGTGTCGCGCTGGTCACCGAAATATCACAGCGCTACTCAGACTGGATCACCGTGGAGGGTTTGATGACCATCGGGATCAACTCCCCTGAAGAAGCGAAGGTCGCAGCGTGCTTCGCCTTAATGGCGCGTCTGAAGGAGGAGATCAACAGTCTTTCGCTCCCCAGTGTGGACATCAAGGAACTCTCAATGGGAATGAGCGGGGACATGGAGCTTGCGATTGAGCATGGCTCCACCATGGTGCGAGTCGGAACCGCAATCTTCGGGGAGAGAGATTACTCGAAAGGAGCAACGACGACTGCAGAAGGAACCACAGAGGGAGCTACTACAGAAAAAACTGCGTAAAAAAAGGGCAAAATGTCTGTCCCCTTCCCCCTCTCCCACTTCTGTCGCTTTTGAAAAGCTGAACCAAAAAAAGAACCTTTTTTTAAAACCGAAATTGTCGCTCTCTCTCTCTCTCTCTCTCTCTCGGGGAGAGGTTACCGTTTATTTTTTTACCTTTTTTTCAGGGGAAAAAAATATTGTAAAATGACAGATGTTGTGTGCTTTGGTGAGGTGTTTATGAGTTTTCAGACTGATAGCAATGATGTTTCCGATCCTTCTCGGGTTGCATTGCCGGCGAACTGCAGACTCGACTTTGGTGGGTCCGCATTCACAGCTGCTGTTGGGTTTGGCAATCTGCTGCGCAGTGTCCGCATGGTGAGCGTCCTGCCTGTCAGCTTTATGTCCTCCAACGTTCTGAAGCAGGCTGCTGCTGCGGGTGTGGATATGTCACACATTGTAATGGACGAATCGCTTGACGCTGAGACGGGAGCTATGTTCAGCATTGGCGGTACCGATCTCTTCCAACACCGACACTCCTCCTTCTGCCGCCGTGTAGACGGTCGAGACTACGACTGGACACCCATCTTCAAAGATGCGGGAGCACTCTACTGCAGCGCCCTCTCTGCCTCTGTCAGCCAGGTTGTCCGCGCCGCCACTGGACATTGCATTAAAAAGGCACATCTCTCTCGCGTCCCGGTCGTTCTTGATGCATCCTGGAACCCTGATATGTTCAGCGACCCCGCCCTTCTTCACAGCACCGTCAAAGCAGCGCTTCCATACCTCACCCTTTTGGTTCTCAATGAGCAGGCGCTGTATGCCTTGGCAAAGCTCGAAGGGGTGCGTACCGTGACAGATGACGCAGTGTTTTCATCGTCTTTGGGAGGCCAGCATCAGGGTATTAATATGTTTAACAATCCGTTCAAAGGGATTAGAGCTGCAGTGCCTCCTGCGGAGAGAATGCATGAGGGGAACCGGGTGGAGGTGATTGTAGAGAAGCTGCGCGCGGTGTGGAAGATACCCTTTGTGGCGTGCTGTGTTGATCATGAGAACCCGGCAACGGAGGGGGGGCGGTTGAGGTGGAGTGCAGTCGCATCTGCTGGAGGGAGGGTGAGTGCGAGAGATGCCCCGGTGCAGCATCGTCCGATTGATCGTCGTGGGTCGGTTGCGAGCTGGGTGGTGGGGTTTGTGAATGCGGCGCTGGAACAGAAGTGGTTTGGGTACCCCACCACGATGCACCGCCAGCTTGTTTTCACTGCGCTTCGTGAGGCGGATGCTATTTCTGCGCTTGCCCAAGAACACCCAGGTCCGCTCTGTTCAGTACCTCGCGAAGTTCTCAGTAGAACGATCTCCCGCCACCCAGTCGACGCAGTGCTCACCATCGGAACCGCTGCGGACTCAGAACTCCGTGAAAAAATAGAATCAGCGCTTCGAATGCATACCCCTCTAGTCCCCGAAATCACCAAATGGTGCATCGAGAATCAACGAGAATCCTCTGAACCAGGAGGGCTTTGCACTGTCTCAAAAGTAGAAAGCATTGGGAATGCCATCGCAAAGGCAGGGGTAAAGGTAGTTGAAATACGATGGAGCTTATCTTCTACAGAGAATATGACCAAAATGGTAGAACGGTTGAAGGCACAGAGACTCCTCGTGGGGGCAAGCGGTGTAACGAATAAGGAGAGTGCCTTTGACGCTGTCCGCGCAGGTGTCGACTTTGTAGTGACACCTGGAGTGTTGAAGGAGGTGGCTTCGGTGTGTGCGTTGCATGGTATCCCTCTGTACCCTTTGGCGTCGACTCCAACGGAGATTAGCTCTGCCCTGGGCCTGCAGATGACTGATATCGGGCTCTTCCCGGCAGAGTCGCTCGGAGGGTTGGAAATTGTGAGCTCCCTCCTCAAGAACCTCTTCCCTACAGCGCGGTTCATACCGCAGGGTGTCCGCCACCCAGAAAAATACCTCGCCCTCGATAACGTCTTTCCCTACGTAAAATACCCCTTAACAAAAGCCTTCGGAAGTCTCGTGCAGGAAGGGAAGTACAGCATGATAACAACGTTGATGGAGGAGAAGGTGGCGTCGTTGCATGAGAGCAAGCTGTAGTTGTTTTATATTATACTTTTTTAAAAGGTGAGCAAAATTCATCTTCCTTTTGCATTAAAAATGGGGGATTTCTTTAAAAAATCTGCAAAAAAAGAGAGAGAAATCTGGAAAAAAATGCGGGTTCTTTTAGAAAAGCTAAAAAGTTGAAAGTTTTAAAAAAAAGCAAATTTCATCCATTCCAACCTTTTTGTTATCGAACCCTCCTCCATCTCGACCCAAAACATCACCCCCTTTCCAGCACAATACACCCTATACACTACACCCCCTCTCTTGGGAAGGCGGGCCTCTAAAAGGTGGAGAGGTGGAGCTGAATGTGGTCTGATGGGGGCTTCGGTGAGAAGCACGTGTCACCCCCCAGGCACAGCGGGAGGGACCGCCCGAAGGCCGATGAGTCCAGCGCTCCCCCCACACCTTTGGACACCACAGCCTCTACAGCGCTTCCGTTGAAGCCCAGTGGTGGTGGCAGTGGTGGTGGTGGTGGGCCACTTGGTCTAGGCACCCGCTTCCATTCATCTGCCTCCGTTTTTTCCCCTTCTTCTGCAGCGTTCTCTTCTGCTAATACCCCATTTTTCCATGCAAGATACGGCAGCTCCGGGTTCTCTGGGTTGGTAACAGGACAGCCCGGGGTGCACCACTTATCCCCTATCTCATACCGTGCGCCTTCCTCTGCGTCGTCTCAGGCATCTCCGATCCGACCGCATGCAACCTCTACCCCTTCCAAAGGAAACCGTGCATTAGAAGTAGCCATGGCCCGAGCAGCAGCACATCGTGACGCTGCAGTGCAAAAACGTGCAGAAGGAGGTTCCACCACCCTTCCTAACGTTGTCATTGAAGCGCAAGAGGCGATAGGGCGTGAATTAGAAGGGCTTCGAGATGAGGTGCTCAAAACGCGTAGTGAGGTCTCCCCTGTACACAAACCGCAGGATGACGAACCTGCACAGGTCATCCTGCTTGCACCACAGGGTGGTGCTTCGACGGAGGTGCGTATCATTCCTCCAGAGGAGAAGACAGACAACACAGCGGTGGAGGCATTGGAGCGTGAGGTGGCGAGACTAAAGGAGGTGGAGTTGGAACAGACCCGGGGAGCCGCATCATTGCGTGAGGCGAATACAAGAATAAATACGCAGGCAGAACACACTGCGACTGTAGAGAAGGATCTTGAGGTGTTGAATCAGGACTATACAAAGCTAAGGGATATTTGCGCATCTGTGTTGGACGGTCGGTTGCGGCGAACCTCGGAGCTTCATAAAATAGCGAAGTCACAGTTGGTCCATGGAGGCTGGCAGTCGCAAGCTGTTATGCCGACTGCAGCCGACTTTGCGCGCGATGCTGAAGAGGTGATGTCGGATGTAATACAAAGCATAGCTTCGCCTTCTCCCTCCGATATGCTTGCCAAGCTAGGGACCTGCAGGGACCGTGTACATGAGTACGACAACTATGTGTACCAGACTTTGCAAACATCGAAACGACTTATGGAGGAACGTATTGCTAATATAAGCTCTGCCACGTCAGGGACAGAGGCACGTCTGGAGGCGGCAGAGCGGAGGGCGAGCAGGGTGGAAACAGATATGGAACAACAAAGAATGGTGACAGACACAAAGTCGGCTCGAGTACGGCATGAGTTGGAGGAGGAGATGATGCATCTGAAGCAAGGGTACGAAGGGAAGCTTGCGTCGAAGGAGTCTGAGATTAGCGTGGTGCATTCTCAGGCAAACCTGGAGAGGGAGCAGCTCGCAAAGAAGATGAACGATGCGCACGACGCTGCACGCAAGGCAAGCGACGACAAGATCCGCACCTTAGAGGCCTTGGTCAAATCCCTACGCAACGAAGCCGTCGACGTCGCAGCATCCTACAAAGCAAAGCTCCACAGCCACATACAAGAACAACAAGGCGTCCTTCAACAACGTCTCGACGAAGCTGCGCGGGAACGTTCCACTCTTGTCAACGACGTTCAACATGAACGTGACAGCCTCATCGAAAACCTTGAGCTCGCCAAAGAGCGTGCAGAAGACAAAGTCAAAGCGTTGCAAAGCGAGCTGAACTTCCAGCAGGCACAACGCTGTAGTGAAACTGATTTGGAAAAACACAAAACGTTGGAAGAGATCAACCGTGCAAAGCAGGAGGCGCAGGAGGCCATGCGGGTCATGGAGCGGCAGGCGAAGAAGCAGAAGCAGCGTGCAGAGGAGATGCTTGCGGCGGCACAACGCCAGCAGGAGCAGGACAGCCAGATGGCGGCAAAGCGTATGGAGGCGCAGGAGACAGAGCTCTTCACAACAAAGGCGTTGATGGAGGAAGCGCAGGGGAGATGCGACGAACTGCAGTCGCGCCTGCAACGTGGTACCGATGAGCATGAAATGGAGATGGAGAAGAAGTCTGCACAGCTGCGTGCTGCAGAGGCACGTCTCATGGAGTTGGCGCAGATGCAGTCGCAGACGACCACCAAGACAAAGACCACTGCAGCGCAGCTGATACAAGCAGAGGCACGCATCCAGTCTCTCTCGGACGAACTCTCTTCCAGTCGCATTCAAAAGACCACCACAAACGACGCGCTCAACGACGCCCGCAAGCACTCCGCCGAGGTCTCCGATCAGCTAGCGCACTCCCTCAAGCGGGTGCTTGAGTTGGAGACGAGGCTTGGCCAAGCGGAGCTTGAGGTGCAGGCTGCAGGGGCTAGGGCAGCAATGTTGGATGGATGTCTTGCCGAGGCCACCACCTCGCTTACGGTATGTACCCGAATTTTATTCTCGATTTGTTTCGTTTGACATTCAAATATCCTACAGGCAGCAGAAGAGGAAGTACTGCTGCTCCGAGATTCGAAGCAGCAGCACATCCAGACTGCAGCAGAGGCGGTGTCCCAGGCACGGCATATGCAGGAACACAATGAGGAGCTCAAAGGCATGCTGCGCGAGCGTGAGCTTGCGGACGACACGTTCTCGTCGCAGATCTTCGACCTACAGGAGAAGGCACAGCGCGACGAGGGTGAGAAGCTTGTTGCGCAGAGGCGTGTCTCCGAGCTGGAGGCCGAGAATGAGAGTATGCAGTGCATGTTTGTACACTACCACACTACGACACTACACCCACAGAACTCGCGGGCGAGCTTGCAGAAATCGAGTCGGTCTCGATGCAGCACCGCAGCCAGGCGGAGTCCAGCCAGACCTACGTGGAGCGGGTATGTTCGTTTTTCGCAAATTTTTACGCATCTAAACTTCTTTGCTTCTCTCTGCGACTGTCTACAACCCTATCTCAGGTGTCGACCCTTGCGGCGACTGTGGAAGAGCGTGACATCCAGAACCTTGGCATGAAGCAGCGCATTGAGGAGCTCGAGTCGAAGCGCCTCTCTGACGACGGCCGTGTCAAGGTAGCAGAGCTGCGTGTTGAGGAGATGAAGAAGGCGCTGCTTGCAGCCAAGCTCCGCATACCCGAGCTTGAACGCGCCTCAGACGCAAGCAAACAGACAGTCGACGTCCTGCAGCTACAACTCAAGGAGATGCGTGCACGCGCAGACGCACGCTCTGCTGAAGCGCAGACGGCGATCGAACGCTCTGCGATGATGGAGGGCCGACACAAGGAGGCGCTTGCACGGCAAGCTGTTCTGCAGAAGCAGGTATGCATTATATTTCACTCTCCACTTCACAATACATCCCCTCGAATTCCTTCGGGTACTCTATCTCAACTCTCTGCACACCACCCTTCAGCTCGCCGAATCGACAACACGCGTCTCACGGCATGACGAAGAGTCGCGCATTGCATCGCGTGACCTTGAGCATGAGGCATCCAAGGTGGCGGAGTCATATCAACACATGGAGTCGCTCCGCGTTGCGTTGAAGGAGGAGGGCATGCGGGCGTCGCGGCTTGAGGGGCAGATCAGCGAGGTAATGGCACACCCCTTTCACACCATCACCACCACCACCACCACCACCACCACCACCACCACCACCACCACCACCACCACCACCACCACCACCACCACCACCACCACCACCACCACCACCACCACCACCACCACCACCACCACCACCACCACCACCACCACCACCACCACCACCACCACCACCACCACCACCACCACCACCACCACCACCACCACCACCACCACCACAGATGGCTGCAGAGCAGGTCCACCTGCAGGAATCCCTACGCTCTGCGCACACCCTCAAGGAGGCTGCGAACGAACGTCTCCTTGCCGCCTCCTCTCAATGCGGGCAGCTTGAAAGCCAGCTCACCGCGGCACGCGATGCGGAGGTATAGTGCACAGCCCCCCTCCACCTCCACCCCCCCACCTACCACAGAAAGCCCACGTCGCGCAACTCGCCCTCGCAGATGGTGCCAGAGAGGCAGCTGCTGCAAGCCGAACACACATCATTCAACTAGGGAAGGATATGGAAGAGAAGGCCACGCTTCTGGAGCACCGTCTCAACCAAAGCGTTGTGGAGAAGGGGGAGATGGACGGCGCACTTGCGGTGGCGGGGACTGAGATTGCAGAGCTCCGCTCTGCGGCAGACCGCCTCCGTGACCAAGCTGCCGAACAATACGCACAATTCTCTGTCGAGCTCGAATCCCGAGAGACCCGCGCATCAGAGGAGGTCGCACGGATGGAGGGCCTTTGGACTAAATCCATCACCGATATGCAAAAGATGCGCCTCCGTCTCGAAGAAGACGCTGTCGCAAAGGGCACCCTCATGGGCGAGCTCGACGCTGTACGCAGTGGTGCCACCGCTATGTCGATGAACGTTATGAACGCCGAGCACGAACGTGACACCGCGTTACAAGAGGTGTCCCGGTTGAGTACACGGCTCCTCCACGTGCAGACGGAGGTGGATGCTATAGAGGAGCGTGCTTCCCACGCAGTGTCCTCGCGGGGGGAGCTAGAGGGCATGGTGTGCCAGCTGAAGACCGATCTGTCTGCATCTCATGAGTCGTGCCGTGCTGCGCAGGAATCATTGCAAGAACATCGTACGCAAAGTGCGTCCGAAAAGGCTACCCTCGAAGCGCACATCAACTCCCTCGCATCAGGCCTTCAAGATCTAGAATACCAACTGCAGGTCGCAGCGACACGGACGAACGATCTAGAGGACGACGTCATAGGCTCACAGAACGACGCGCTTAGGGCAGTGGAGGTGACTGCAGGGGTGAAGACGCCGATGTAATAAAAGGTGTCTCTATTTTTGGCGAAAAAATACACATCATTCATCATGTAAAAAGAAGCGATGTCAATTAAAAATTGAGGATGTATTACGGATTTTAAAACGGAGGGAGGAAAATGGAGGAAATGCATGATATTGTGTATGGGAAAAAAGATGAATGTGTGTTCACATCTTTTTTTAAATTTTTAGTTGAGTGGGAATGTTTTTTTTTTAGATTTTTTTAAACTTTTTTTGTGTGCAAGACAAAATTTTGACTAAAAAAAACTTTGTTATGTGCACGACGGTGAAGTAAATGACATGACATGCACATTTACATGCAGTGTTACATGTTAAATTTTAACATGTTAAATGACATGCATGTGCATGTCAATGACGTTATTCTAACTTTTTTTATTGTGGTAAAACCCTCTGTTTGCCTTGCATTACATGTCATTGGTTTATGCATGTCATTTTACATGTAAAAGAGCATGTCATGTCATTTACTTCACCGTCGTGTGTGCACCATAATGGGGGAGGGGGGATATACCAAGTAAAAAGAGGGTTTTTTCATGTTACCCCCTCTATGTACGTAGAGATCGTTAAAGCAAAGATGTAGTCCCTTTCCCCAGGTTTCTCTGAATAGAGCATTTGTTCTTGGCTCGATTTAAAAAAAAAAGCTTTTTGGAAAGTGGAGATTTGCACAACTGTGGCAACACAACCGAGGCAACTACACTACTCCAATAATTTATCAAAGAAGTAAAAACGCACATCTTTGCACGATTCATTTTTTTTGTTGCCCTATTTTTTTTTGTTCAGTATTTTTTGTACGGTAGCATTTTCTCTTTCACCCACTACCCCCCAACCCTTCATTCCCCCTTTTTTTGTTGATTTTTGAAAATATGCTGTGGGTATTTTCCCTTCCCCCCTTTGTGAAATCCCAGACTTTAAACCACATGTACTCCCCACCTCTTCCACACACACAAAAAAATATATACCCAACCCCCACGACAACAGTCCACTATGTATGCAAAATATAAACGAAAAAAAAGATAGAGTTTTTTTTTTTGAATTTTTCTATTTCTGCGATGACCCTTGTTGGTCTCGTCCACTTCTGGAGCACACTCGTGCGCCATTTCCGTGTCGGTCGACGGTACCCACTTAACTGCTGTGTATTTTTTGATGTCTGTGCAACGTGCCTCACAAAAAGAAACAGAATCTGCCGTCGCAACTGTCATGCGTGCCCATGCCGACAACCCCTGTGCAACTTTCGTGCTCTTTGTTCTCGTAGTGAGTGACTAAGCACACGAGAGGCTTAGGTCATCTCATAAACTCTTCTTCTTTTTTTCTTGCTTTTTCTTTCGTTTCGCCAAAAAAAAAACTTCACTTTCACAGGATTACTTACACAACACAAAAAAACCCCCTTTTTTTAACCCTTCCAACAATGCGCACCCTCTTCTGCCTCCTTGCAGTGGTCGTTGCCGCCGTCTCTGCCGACGAAATCACGATGCTTCAAATGCTTCGCAAGCTCCACCCTCACGTGACAGAGCTTGAAGAGGGAACGTTTGAGCTGGACATGAAGGAGCACCACGAGCATTTGGAGACGAAGGACAAGGTGTTCCATGCGGGGCTTAACGAGAACGACTTTGTGGCACGCGCTGTGTGGCATGGAACTGGTATTGGCCCAAAGTTGGGGCAGCTGGTGAACACCTTCAACAACGAGAACCGTTTCGTCAAGGTTGTTGTTCAGGTTGCGACGAATGAGGACACAGCAGAGATGAGCACGGTCGCAACGATGAGTCTCGTGCAGCGTGTCATGTTCGTTGGTGAGGACAGCGCAGACCTCCACCCCGTCATGCACGTTGTCGCAAACTGCCTCCACCAATTCAAGCAAAAGGTCGTTCTCTTCGACTCGATTTATGCGGTATGAGAGAAGCCTTTTTTATTAAAATATCTGGAGTACTTATTTTGTCACTGACTAGGAGAAATAGAAACAAATCAGTTTGAACACGGTTCTGGGGACGAAACCGCGCTGCAGAGCCACTCCTCACCAAAAACAGGTCGGGGTGTTGTTCACCACAACCCTCTCCCATGGGTTTTATCGTGTGATGAGTGTTAAGTTTTCTATGAAAATATCAAAAAAACTAGGCAAAATTTTACCAACGATTCAACGCTAATATAACCAAATTTTCAAAAGAAAAAGTGGAGTTCATCCTCGGGTGTCTACACTAATACAACCAAGTTTTCAAAAAAGAAAAAAAACAAACAACACACCTTCCTTCTAGGCATACCTTCTGAATGATGCTGCAGCTGACGTCCTTCCCCTCGAAGACGAAAAAGAACAATAGATCAGAAGAGCGGAAGAGAGAAGACATTGGCTACTCAGTGAGGGGGGAGAAGGGGAAGAACAGAAGGTCTTCCTCCTTCAAGGGGGATTTAGTTTGCCTCGTTTTGAAAAAAAATAAATGAAACGAGAAAAAAAAGGGGTACAAAAAGCAAAAAAAAAATGTGGTGTTTGACAGAGACCATTTTTTTTTTTAGAACATAATTTACACTTTTAGTTTTCTTTTCGAAAGATTGGAAAAACAAAACACACAAAAAAAAAATTGTGGGGCTCATATTTGGGTACCCACACTAATACCAAGTTTTGACAAAAACAAAAACAAAAAACAGCGGAAAATTTTTCTCAAGAGGGCAAAATATTTCGTTAACTCAAAAGAAAACCCTCCACCCCCCATACGAACTTTCCAATATAGGGAGAAGGGTGGTGATGACTGTATTGTGATAAGTATTTATCACAATAAATAATACACATTCACAATACAGCTGTATTGTGATAATGTGTAATATGCATTGTGATGAATACTTATCACAATACAGCCAACCACTACAGAAGGGAAGGGACAAAGGGATGGATATTAATTTTTTTTTTTTTTTAACTTTCTTTTTTTCTTTTTTGCAGCCATTTCTCCCTCGAAACGTGGGGCAAACGGTAAATGGTGTGTGTTATTCTATTTTAATTTTTTTTTTCCTTTTGTGCCTTTGCAATCTTGGGTTTTTGCCTGCAAAAATAATCTCCATTTTCAGAAGATATGCTATGTCACTACATGATTACATCTCTTTTTTTTTTTGGAGCCTTTTTTCTTCATTTTTGTGTTTTTGTGGGATTCTTTTTCTTATTTCAATGAGAATTTTCCCACTTTGCACTTTGCCAAAAAAATATATATTTTTGCTGTTTTCCCACCATCTCCTTTCCCCTCCTTAATTTCCTCCCCCCCTTCACATCCCACTCAAAAGTTTGACAGGCAAAAGACGATAAAACGCCTTTGCAGATGAGAGCGGTTGCCCTTACCCAGTAAAAAAAAGGTGGGTGTGTGTTCACTAAATCATAACAAAATGTGTGCAAAGCAAAGAACGAAGAAAAAAAGGGGAGGGAATTCGGTTGTTTCCCCCCAAAAAAAAAATGGGATTGGAAATGGGGTCCAAGGGGCTCCTCATTTTCCTTCCCCATTTTTTTTTTTCCCCCCGCTTAAATACCGTTTCCCCCCTTCACTTTCTCCTACCCATCTAGTTAAAAAAGGTCGATTTTCTTTTTTTGCTTCAGTTTGAAGTTCTCTGCTCAGGGTTGGCTGGACCATTACCATAAAATTTGCAAAGCCCGTAATAATCTTTCAAATAGGGTTTTGCGGGTTTGCAGAACATGCGTAATCTCCCCTCCAGCAGGGACATGCTGTCCTCCTGGTACTCCTGGGGCTTTGGCGCTCCCTCAGCCACTCTTTCAATCGGACACCGCAATGGTGCGTCGCTAGCGCCTTCTATTCACCTCCTGCTGTGGACCATGAAGACCCCCCCCCTGTGAGTTAATGACTATCATGGTGATACTAGAACTCTGTGCATTTCTTCTTGGTGGAGTTTTCTGTTTCTTCACAACCCATCACCATTTTTTTTTTGTCGTAAACAGCAAATCACATCGGGGGTTTTGGGTGGGTTTGGCCAATCGAGTTGAAACTATATTATTTCAACATCCATCTTTGAGAACCTCCCCTACCTTCATACCCCACCTCTTCATAACCACCACAGAAAAACACAATACCTGCCCTTATTTTTCACGGTTTCTTTTAAAAAATGCCGCTCCCACAAAGACGTTACACTACAAGCCTGATGGACACATACCTGAACAACGATGACGAGCTGCTGGAGATGTGCAGTCATGCGGACACTTCGAGCATGCACAGCGACTCTCCACAGAGGGGGCACCGTCATGCTCCGTCGGCATCGCCGCCGTTTATGGATGTGGACGTGGAGGTGGTGCGCCCAAGGGCAGTGCGGAGGAGGGGAGGCAGTGGTGATGCTGCCAGTGTTGTGAGCGGCTACAGCGCCTGCGACGCTTCGTCTATCGTGTCAGGCTTCTTCTTCAATGAAGGTCCCCGCACCCGTACCTCCAGTACGGCGTACTTCTCGCAGCCGCATCCCCCTAAACAGCAACCCTATGCAGTCGCAGCAGTCCGCCAGCAGCGTCGTGAGGCAAACACACCAGGACCAGGGGAATACACCCCAGTGTACGCAGTTTTGGGGAAAAAATCGCCGTTTGCATGATTTGTTTATTGTACGATTTTTTTTTGTTACGTTGACGTCCAAACTTTTCTTTGGAGAAAAATAATAATTTAGATTTAAATGCCATCCATGTACATAGAACCCACAAAAAAATGTTAGAACACATTCATTCCACCCCTTTCTCAAACTTTTCTCTCCCCCTTCCCCCCTTTCCCCCCCTTCCTTACTCACCCTCGTAGCAACACAACAAAATGCCCTCCGACTCTGTTTTCGAATGCGAATTCAGTGGGGATGCGAACCTTGTGTTCACCCCTGCGATGCAGGCTGGGTTTGACCGGAATGGGTACCTCCTGCTGAAGAACCTCTTCTCTCAAGACGAGATTGCGAAGATGCGTGAGTGCATCGAGCAGTCCGAGGACATTGCCGCGAACTCCTTTTCCCGCAGCGACGGGCGGGGGCAGGGATTTAAGATGTGTCTCTGGATGCAACCTGGCGACGACGTGCTGGGTGTAGCAACACGCTGCGAAAAGCTTCTCGGCACCTCTGAACAGCTCTACGGCGGTGACGAAATGTATCATATGTCGAGCAAACTCATTATGAAAGACGCTGGTGTCGGAGGCGCCTTCGTATGGCACCAAGACTATGGGTACTTCTACGAGAACGGCTGCATCACACCAGACATGATCTCCGTATGGCTGCCCCTCGACCCTGTCCGAAAGATCAATGGATGTCTCGAAGTGCTTCCTGGATCTCATAAGATGGGACGCCAAACGCATGTTGGCCAAGGAGATCTCGCTCAGGTGGATCCATCTCGCCAAGAGGCCATAGAGGCACGCTACCCGAAGGAGTATGTGGAGATGGACCCGGGTGATGTTCTTCTGTTTGATGCGAATCTGCTGCACACTTCAGGGAAGAACGAGTCAAAGGATATGCGCCGCTGGGCGTTGGTCCTGGTGTTCAACAAGGTCGCAAACGCGCCATTTCACAACCGCTTCCTGCCGCCCCCAGTGCGTCTCCAGAAAGAGCAGAATGGCGCTCTCATGTCCTGCAACAGATTCAATTCGGAGTCAAACAAAGAGTTCATCAGCAACAAAGATGACGACAGTTTGAAGCAGATGGAAGAGGCGTGATTTTGTAAGATTGAGAGAGAAGGGGAGGGGGGTCTTAATCTTATGGAAAAGGGGGGTGAAAAAGCTTTGAGGGAGGGTGTTTGCGACGTTGTGAAAGAGGTCTTGTTTTTTTAGCGGGTTTTGCTGTTGTGTAACCTGCTTTTGCTTCGCTTCTTCACTTTTTGTGATTTGATTATAAAGTGACGGAACCATCGAAATAAAGGAAGGTCCTCAAAAAAAACCTCGATTGTCGTCACGTTTGTTCTCAGTGGTTGTTAACCCTTTCCGGACCGCACTGATCGTTTTAGGTGGGTCACTCAAGTGCCTTGCGGTCTGGACAGGGTTTGCAAAAAAAATAAATACATACATAGTTGGTGTGGCTGAAGGGGGCTGGTTCGCACTTTTTCCGCACTTTTTCCGCCCCTCATTCAGCCACACCAATAGTGAATACAAAATACATACATTGATGCACATAGTCTCAAAGAAACAATACTAACGGAAAGGTTGCGCAGGTTGGAGGTAACACTCAGCACCTTTTGTTTTTTTGCCTCACTTTTTTTTGGCAAAATATGCGAGACATGCCTGCCTGACACTGTGCCCGACGTTTTTGTTTTGTTTTTTCTTTTGAATGTGTGATTCAATATTCCCCCATACACCCTCCGCTCCCCTCTTGTTTTTGGGTGTGCACAACTGTCGTTCATCCTCACCTTTTTTTTTTGTGTGCCTGCTTACAGTTTCCCAGCAACTTCAAAAAATGCAACACTCCTTGTGGGGGTTCGATAACCCACAGAGTGTCAGTGCCCTGCGTCCGCGGTGTTTTGCACTATCAACTTCACCTTTTTTATATGCCCTCCCCAGTGTTCCCTCAATACATTAAATTCAACGAACCATTTTTTTTTTTATGTGTGTTTGTGTCAGTCTGAGACTGCGTGTTATTTTGCGTTCTTTTGGGAGGTTGCAACTTCTTTTCTGCTGTTCACCAGTTGCACTCAATGGTACTACTTTCAAAGCTAACGGTTTTTGAAAGCACCCTTTTTTGCCAATAGTGTTGACAGAGTGGCCAGGGAAGGCTTGCACCAACAAGACAACGCAGGTTTCTCAGACGCATGAGTAAGAGGAGTCGTAAAACCCCTTTGAATACTTTTTTTTGTACTCTCATCTTTTACCTTTCAATAACGTTCATTTTGATTTTTTTTTTTTAAAGATTTTCTCTTTTTTTGGTGTTCTTCGCTTCTTTAGGTGTGCACGACGACATTTCAGCTCAAATTTTGATTTTTTTTTTTTTCGGAAACTGTGATAGGAGGTTAGGTCTTAGTTAAAGGATCTCCGGTGTATAGCTGAGTGCATACTGAGTTAAAAAGGGGCCATTTTATGACCCTCAATGACTCAGTTTCTTCGGTTTTACTACAGCACACCCTTCAAATACCTGCTGATTGATGTGTGTGCAGGAGAGGTGCACAATCCATCTTTCCAGGCTATTTGTACGTTCATATCGTTGTACAACAAACGAATTCCGCTTTTTTTTTTTCTCTCGAGCGCAGCGTGTGGGAGAGAGCGCTTCAAATCAAAGCATATCGTGACTGCGTCCGTGAGAGGCGTTTCGCGTTTTTTAACTTTAGCTTTTTTTTGTACGTTCATTTCTGAGAAAAAAAAGCAGTCGTGAAGGAACCAATGTTAAAAGAAACAAAATAGTTACCTCCTTTTCTGTCGCTCTTTCCCTGCATGCATCTTTTTGTACGACCACTTCAGCGGTGCTGCATATCTTGCTGTTGCTGTGGTGGGTATTTTGAACTGTACAACAAAACAGAAAAATCACAAAACACAAGTGCACCAATCATCCTTGCGTTGTTCTTCCTTTGTAACACGTGAGATCCTCAAGTGCACGAGAGAGTCTTCCTCACCAACAGCGAACAACCACAACCACAACCGGATAAACTCCACGGTTTCCCTCCCAACTCTGTGGAGGCTTTTTAACCACCAGACCCCCGGTGAGAGAACACACACTGCGGCAAGGCAAGGCAATGCAATGTGGGAGGGTGTAGGGAGGGACGGGGAACTGGGAACTGGGAAGGACCTTGAGAGCAGAGGGACACTGCTTTGTGCTGTCTTTGTTGTGGATGTGATGACAATTCTTTTGAATATGCCGCCCCAGTCGGAGCCTCAACCGAGAGCGATGCCCGAAAAGGCAATACCAATAACCCTTAGGACACCTCTGATATTTATGCGAGACAACACTGCACACAGACGTTGGAGTAGTCATGACTTGTCCTGAGTCGCTGATGCATGTGAACAACCTGAGCAGTGTGGAGGCTTTTTAACCACCAAACCCCGTAGAGTGCAAGGTACTGTGCGTGCCTGTACTTTCAGAGCAGAACCAGACGCAACCAACCCTCATTCACCCCACACCACACCACCCTTACTTTTACAGAAACCACACAAGGTAAACACAAAACCAGACAAAATGAGAGAGATCGTCTCAATCCAGGCAGGACAGTGCGGTAACCAGATCGGTTCCAAGTTCTGGGAGGTCGTGTCCGACGAGCATGGAGTGGACCCCACCGGTACCTACCAGGGAGACTCCGACCTGCAGCTGGAGCGCATCAACGTGTACTTCAACGAGGCGACTGGAGGACGCTACGTGCCCCGTGCCGTGCTGATGGACCTTGAGCCCGGCACCATGGACTCTGTGCGCGCGGGACCCTACGGACAGATCTTCCGCCCGGACAACTTCGTTTTCGGACAGACCGGAGCCGGAAACAACTGGGCCAAGGGACACTACACCGAGGGAGCGGAGCTGATTGACTCCGTGCTTGACGTGTGCCGCAAGGAGGCTGAGAGCTGTGACTGCCTGCAGGGATTCCAGCTGGCCCACTCCCTCGGAGGAGGTACCGGATCCGGAATGGGAACGCTGCTGATCTCGAAGCTGCGTGAGGAGTACCCCGACCGTATCATGATGACCTTCTCCGTGATCCCGTCGCCCAAGGTGTCCGACACCGTTGTGGAGCCCTACAACGCCACCCTGTCGATCCACCAGCTTGTGGAGAACGCCGACGAGTGTGTGATGATTGACAACGAGGCGCTGTACGACATCTGCTTCCGCACCCTGAAGCTGACCACCCCCACCTTCGGAGACCTGAACCACCTGGTGTCCGCTGTGATGTCTGGAGTGACCTGCTGCCTGCGTTTCCCTGGACAGCTGAACGCCGACCTGCGTAAGCTGGCAGTCAACCTGATTCCCTTCCCGCGTCTTCACTTCTTCCTTGTGGGTTTCGCACCCCTGACGTCGCGTGGATCCCAGCAGTACCGTGCCCTGACCGTGCCCGAGCTGACCCAGCAGTCCTTCGACGCCAAGAACATGATGTGCGCATCTGACCCGCGTCACGGACGTTACCTGACCGCGTGCCAGCTGTTCCGTGGCCGCATCTCGACCAAGGAGGTCGACGAGCAGATGCTCAACGTCCAGAACAAGAACTCCAGCTACTTCGTGGAGTGGATCCCCAACAACATCAAGTCGTCCATCTGCGACATCCCGCCGAAGGGTCTGAAGATGTCGACCTGCTTCGTTGGAAACAACACCTGCATCCAGGAGATGTTCAAGCGTGTGTCTGAGCAGTTCACTGCCATGTTCCGCCGCAAGGCCTTCCTCCACTGGTACACCGGTGAGGGCATGGACGAGATGGAGTTCACTGAGGCCGAGTCGAACATGAACGACCTGGTGTCTGAGTACCAGCAGTACCAGGACGCGACCGTCGAGGAGGAGGGTGAGTTCGACGAGGAGGAGGGTGAGGGTGAGCAGTACTGAGCGCGCCCCCCTGGCTGAACACAGCACACATGCGAAGTTATCACCCCCCTTTTTTTTTTGAATTTTCGCCGTCCCTTTCCCTTTTCACCCACCCAAGAAAAGACAGTCGGAACACAAGACCAGACCAGATCCGATACACCTGATGTATTCCCATATCCCCAAACAACGTCCGATACTTAGCAAAAAACGAAGCTCTCTCAATTCAAGAGGGAGACAACAAGAGACCAAGAACAAAACGGAAGTTGAACAAAAAACGCGAAAAGAAAAAAAAGCGCACAAAAAAAACGAAACTTTAGATCCTGTTGCCCCGACAGCCTTGAAGGTATCTGCTCCAACAGAACACAACTGCAACTGCAGTGGTGTACAACGTTGGGCTGCATACTATGAGACTGGGGTCACCTAGTTATACAGTTATACAAAAGAGAATAAAATAAACAAAAGAGCAGCATGTTTTTTTTGTTTTTCAAACTCATCACAGCCACAAATACATCACACAAGCGCACCAATCATCCTTGCGTTGTTCTTCCTTTGTAACACGTGAGATCCTCAAGTGCACGAGAGAGCCTTCCCCATCAACAGCGAACAACCACAACCACAACCGGATAAACTCCACGGTTTCCCTCCCAACTCTGTGGAGGCTTTTTAACCACCAGACCCTCGGTGAGAGAACACAGGTGTGCAGAGCGACAGCACCAGGCCATGATGTTCTTCTTCAGTTCTTGAGTCTTGCCACTTCAAGTGGGCAGTTGCAGGGACTACTGCACCACATAGATACATCACAGAAGTGCACCAATCATCCTTGCGTTGTTCTTCCTTTGTAACACGTGAGATCCTCAAGTGCACGAGAGAGTCTTTCCTCACGATGCTGAGACGTTGCCACATCACAACAGCGAACAACCACAACCACAACCGGATAAACTCCACGGTTTCCCTCCCAACTCTGTGGAGGCTTTTTAACCACCAGACCCCCGGTGAGAGAACCACACACTACACATGCCCACTTTGTAATTGCCCTAACTGAACACCACCACACCACAGACCCCTTTTCTCAATACACATAAGATGGGGAAACGGAAGCCGCTGAAGATGACGTTGTTTGGCGAGGAGCGGCTGATTGGGAGCATTGACGCGGGGCTGATGACGGACCTCATCAGCATTGTCAACGCGAACAAGAAGAAGGGGGTGCGCATGCGGCTGAGCGAGGCGAGGCTGGCTGCTGTGGACGCGGAGCTGCGCGCGCACACTGCACACGAGGGCATCGACGGGCTCGTCAACGACATGAACACCTGGCGCGCCGAGTACCGCGCGAAGTTCGATGCCGCCACACACTACGACGACAGACGTGCCGCCGCGTACACTACGTGGAACAGCGGCTCGCAGGAGATGCTCTCACGACGCTGCCTTGAAATCGCATGCCTCACACCCTCTTCTGGGGAACACAGCTGTTTCAGCCTCAAAAGCGGTCGGGAACGGGTTGCGCAGAAGCGCAGAGCGAAGCGCCTTGCTTCGGAAGCAGATGACACCACAACCACCACCACCACCGACACCACCACTGCACCCCGCGACTCCCTCCCCCTCATCGTCGACGTCGGCTGCGGTACCGGTCTCTCTAGCATCGGTGCGTTGGATCTAGGTTACACGGTGATAGGTCTGGACTACGCACCCTCGATGCTCCACGGCGCCTGCACAGCGTTGGTCGCAAAGGGGCGCTGTGACATCCGTGAGGGAATTCCGGTTCGAACCAATTCCGCGGCAGCAGTGCTCTCCGTTGGTGCGTTGCACTATCTTGGGATGGATGCGGCAGCGTGCAGCTCCTTTATGAAGCACGTTGCGCGGGTTTTGGTGGAGGATGGGGTTTTCACGGCGCAGTTTTTTCCGCCGGAGGAAGGGCAGGTTGGGTTGCTTGAAGCGGCTGCGGGGGAGGCGGGGTTGGTTGGGGTGGGGTTTCAGGACCAGCCGCATCGGACCAATGCGCGGAGGTGGTTTTTTGTAGCGAGACGCGCTGTTGTGCCGGAGGTGAAGGCGCGGAAGTGTCTGCTGTACGAAGGCGTCTCACCGTGTTCGCTTTCGTGTGGTGTGCACCTGGCGGCAAATGGGCTAGACTTCCCGCCCCTCCCAACAGACGAAACCCCTTCCCACGCGCTCTGGCTCTGGAAGGAACATCTCCGCTTTGCACATAAGCTCGTCCGCACACACCGACACAGTCTCAGCACCACCACATCGGTGCTCGCGGAGCATGACACAGCGTTAGCAGAGCGCGTGATAGCAGTCTGTGGGGAAACCTCCGTTCTCGAAGCAACCCCCGATTTGTGGAAGCGGATTCACGATGCAATGCATGTTTAAAAGGAAATCAATTATGATATGGTCAAAAAACAACGTTATTTTTTAATCCCCCAAAGTACCCTAGAAAACCCTAGAAAACTCCAACACATTACATTGACAGGAAAAAAAGGCAGCATAACTGCGTAACACACTAACACACGTCGAACACCGTTTTTGACAATTATACAAAGCAAAATTTGCTAAAAAAAAGGGGCAAAAACCCGCATACACACTACTAAAACACACACACACAAAAACAAACGGGGTAGAGGAGCTGTGTGTGTGTGTGGGTGCACTGTGTTGTGTGCCCTGCCTCCTCGTCCTCCCTCGGACTCGAGCATCCACACACCCTAGCTTGAGCGGCTGAGATGACGGACGTACGCCCCACAACACAGTCGTCCATGGCCAGCAGCAGCCCGACCGGGTCCAGCAGTCCGACAGGGTCGACGCACACCAACAACACACAACACTCGGGGTATAAGGGCGGGCAGTCAAGCTCTGCAGGGTGCAAGGGGAAGAACGTCGGGCCTTACAAACTGGTTGACGTGGTGGGGGAGGGCACCTATGCTAGTATGTGGATTTTTTTTTTATATGCCTCACATTTGCCAACTTTTTTTTCATGATCCCGGGTCGAGGGCATATCAGATGCAAACCTCGAACTGGATGTATCATGCCCCACGTCAGTTTTTATTTAGGACTGCATGGTTCGGGGGTCTACTTGGTGTATTGGTTGTGTACCTAGGTACAGTGTCATGGGAGGGTGTGTTGTATTGTGTTGTGTTTCAAGTCAAGTTGTCTAATTCTTTACAAACCCTACAGAGGTGTACCGTGGCGTGTCTGACAAGACCGGGGTGGAGTACGCATTCAAATGCATTCAGAAGCAGGAGCTCTTAAAACAGCCGAAAGGCAAGGACCTGCTCTACCGTGAAATACGTGCCATGAAGTGTCTCCGTGGGCATCCCAACATCGTGGAGCTGAAGGAGATCTTCCAGACAAGCACAAACGTGTATTTGGTCATGGAAATGGTCAAGGTATGTCCCCTTTTCTCCACTTCTCCCCCGATGAAATTGGCCTTTTTCCATTCTCGATACTTTTGCGTGGCGACTGTGATAAAGGTGCATGAGAGACTTCAGTAGCACCAAATAAATGCTGCATTTTGGGGTATTTTTTCCCTTCTGTCCTTATGTATATGAAATAACTTCTGTGCGCCCACAACCACATCCACATCCACAACCACCACAGGGTGGGGAGCTCTTCTACAAAATTAAAGAGCACGGCCGACTGGAGGAAGACCTTGCCCGGAAGTACTTCCAGCAACTCATGAACGCCCTTGTCTTCTGCCACCGCCATCAGTTCGCACACCGTGACATCAAACCAGAGAACATCATCTTGACCGAAAACGGCGGCCTCAAGGTCGCCGACTTTGGGATCAGCAACCTTCAGAAGATCAACGAATCCGGAAAGGTGTCTTCGTCACTCCACCTTAAGGTATCCCCCTCCCACTTTCACTCCAAAACTTTCAACCCAACACTCTTCAGACAATCTGCGGTACTCTCAGCTATATGGCCCCCGAGGTGATCAGCGACACACGGATGGGGTACAACGGCTTCAAAGCCGATGTTTGGTCCTGTGGAGTGGTGCTGTACCATATGCTGGTCGGGGATCTGCCGTTCCGTGGAGCTCAGCCATCGATCATCTTGCGGAGGATACAGAACGCAGCCCCTGAGGATGCGCCGTTAAGCAGTGGTGCTAAGACATTGATTTGGAAGCTTTTGACGAAGAACCCTGATGACCGTCCTGCGAGTCGCAATGTGGTGGATGATTCCTGGTTTGTGGTAGGGTACGAAGGGAGCAAAGGGACGGGGTCGCGGGACAGCAATGAATCACCGTCTCCATCCGCAACACCTTCCGCAACATCAGCGCTGGCGTCCGACTCAGACGAAGCAGAATCAGAACCTACCTCGCTCCCCCCTGCATCCCCCACCGCACCAGACGCAGACTCTCCCGAAGCAATCCAACAACGTAAAGACAGAGAAGCGCACACAGCTTCAACCGGTCGAGCCAACACCACCCACACCGACCCCGCCCCCACTGAAGGGGCTGAAGAAAACGGAAAGCCAGGTGGTGTCAAAGGCCTTGCCCGCAACCTAACCTTCTTCCTCCGCAAAAAAAGCCTTTTCGCACGGAGTCAGCCTACCAGTGCGACCTGTGTGCTGTATTGAAAAAAAAAAGGGGAAAATGGTGGGGAAATAGATTTATGAGATTATTTTTCGAAATAAAAAAAAAAGAAAAAAAAAAAAAAACACTTCTGGCCCGTTTTATGGAGAAAATAGAAAGATAATTGAAAAATGAAAAGAAAGAAAAGGAAAGAAAATATTTTCTGACACTCTTAGAGATTAGGCCGTATGGAAAAAAAAGAGTAGCTTCGCCGTAGTAAAAGGTGGGGTTTATTGTACGGATCCTGCATCTTTTTGACAAAACGATTATTATCGTCGAGAAAAAAACAAAATAAAATGAAAACTAAACCAGGGCTGAGATAGACTCAGCCAAACCAACTGATTCCAAAAAAAAAATCGTGGAGCTCATACCGGTGGTGTCTGTTTTTTTTAAAAAGAACAAAAAACGACATTGTGCACAAGAACCTGCTTCCAGTGGGGATTGGCGGAAAAAAAAGGCCCCCTACTTAGGAATGGGATTAGGCTAGCCTTTGGTTATTTTGTGTCTCTCTTTGTCTTTTTGTCTCAATGTTTCGTATTGCATTTTTGAAGCATCCACAAGGCGGCAGTTGAGTACAAATCCCACCTTCTTGGTTTGGGTGCTTTGTCGATAGAACAAAAAAAGGGAACTCTCAATAGGTATTATTTCCCCGTTGAGTGCCGCTATTTTTTCAATGAGGAGAGCAAGCTAAAATATGACCTGGTCATTCCTTTTTTTTGGGGAGAAGGGGTTTATATAAGGTGACTAACGGTAGGCTTATGCTCATGTTTACCCCTATTTTTCTTCTTTATTTTTTACCGGGGTATTTGTTTTTGTGTTGTGCAAAAGAATTTTAAAAAAGCAGGTGTAGGGTGATTCCTGAGTGCAGGAACGTTGCCTCAATGGGGTTTTTTGTGAGCTCTTTTTTTTTTTGAAAAAGAGGAGAGGGGGAAAGGGGATTATTTATAGTGCGTCTACTTTTGAGTATTGCCATGATTTCATTTTATTTTTAAATTTTTCTCGGGATTCATGATTCATCCACTTGATTTTTTACCCCGCGTATAGGCGCGTATAGGGCCGTATAGGACCGTACAGGCATATACAGACCATCCGTACACTCCTTTACGCCCTTTTACGCGCCTATACGCGGGGTAAAAATCAGGTGGTCCATGCATTCTCGCAAAAAAAAAAGGGCAAAAAGGTACTGCGTATATCCTTTATATTTGAATGTGCTGAATGAGAGGCACATTGCATCTTAACGCTTCCTTGAGGTGAGAGACTTGGGTTCATCTTACGGTTCCTTCTTTTTATATGGAAAGGAAGTGCATGAGAGAATATACACCTTGTCTCCTCGGAATGTCCTTTATTTTTTTTACGCACACTACTTTGTGAGCGGAAAGTGTCACGTCGTTCACTCACCCAACCGTGCTCCGCAACACCACCAACCAACAGGTAATTTTTAGTGGGTGTGGAAGCGTCAACGCATCAAACAACTACAAGAAGGGGGGTGAGGGAACGACAAGTGACACTTTCTTTTTCTTCTTTTTTTTTTTGCACCCCTTCAACCTCACTTTACAGTCTACCAAAGCTTGGCGTCCAAATAAGGCGGATTTTTAGGGATTTATTTTTAGGTAATTTAACACCTTTTTTTTTGTGGATGCCAAAACCTACTTAGACGACTGTATTTACTTTTGTTATATTTTTGTGCTTTTACTTTTTAGTAGTGTCCTTCTGTTCTCCATGTGGCAGATGTACACTATCAACTCACTGCACTTTATTTCGATGCGTGCACCCACTACCCACCCAAACCCCAGTTTTCGTTTTTTTTTTTCTTTTACAATTTTTTTCAACCCATGCGGCTCGTCCATTTTTCAACCCCCCTTTATCGTTTTCATCCCAGAATTTTGATTTCGCTGTTCACATTATCTATCACACCCCAATTTTTTTTAAACCCAATTTTTTCACCCCTTTGTGGTTATTTCTTGGCTGTGTGAGGGTCTCAACAGTAGCTTGCTTCGCGTTACCTCCGTGCGAAGAGATTTGGTGCAAACTTTGCAGGGTCTGGGAAGTAATGGGGGAGAGGTGAAGGGGGTATCTACACCCCCTAGCCTTGGTCCACACAAACTCCAAAAATCACAGATTTTTTTTCTCCCCCGCCCCTTTTTTTTTGGGGGGGGATACGGTAGTAATGAGGGCTGCATCGTATGTTGTGTGCATCCCTCTTGCAACCCCCCTCCCTTCACACGATGTCCATGCACCCCGGGTAACACGCAAAATAACATGCTTTTTTATTGGCCTCAAAGAAGTTTCCTCTTGGTCAGTGGAAGCGTATTGCAGTAATAAAAATATCACCACAGAATATTTATTACACACTTTATGCGCAATCAAAAAAAAATGCATGTTACCCGGGTCACGTGGTTATCGTGAAGATGACCCAAACACGTCGGTTCATCCGATCATATTTTTCACCTTTTATCGGGTTTTGTATGCACAAAACAAAGCCAGGGTTTTTTTTTGCAGATGTTTTTTTATATTGAGGTGATGTGCGTGAGGCTCAGTTTTATTGTACTAATTTTTCATTTTTTTTCTTCATTTTTTCTTTTCCCCCCCACCACCCACCCCATTACCGTTTGTATACCCAATCTTCTTCAGGAGGGTTCACTCTCTCGACACTGCTTCTCCCCTCCCACGTCTCCCCCGCTTCTGTTTGCTTTGCTTTACTGATACTCGAAAAAAAAAATCCGATTTTTTTAATATTTCAAGGTGACAAAAACCACTTTTTGTTCAACAAAAATTGTCTTCAGCGAAGGTAATATCTTATAGAAAGAAGGGGTCGGGGTGAGCCTTCGTATTTGGTGAGAGCGCAGGGAATAAAAGGTCGGTGGTATTTTAAAAAAATATGGTTTGAAAAATACGGTGATTTTTTTTTGGCAGTGCCCTGCGTCCGCCGATGAACGGTGGGTCGTTAGCACCTTTCAGCTTATCTTTTTTTCTCTTCTACCCTATACCATCTATTCAGTAGAATAGTTAGTATATGAAACAATCTTCTTGCATGCACCGGGCGTTATATCAAACCATTTTACATTTAATATAACCCAATTGTATGTTCTTGGTTGTGTTGTTGAGCTGGTCCAAGCATGCAGACAACAGATATGTGAGTCCGTCCATCTTTCTGGGTTTCTTTGATTTTTTTTTTTTTTTTCGTCGAAGATTTTTGGATCACAAAAAAACAAATCAAGAAATGCGCAGACACCCCCATCACACTTTATAGCCCTGCCCTGCGGAGAAAGGGTACTTAGGTTTCTTTTAAAAAAAAACTTGGTATTCACTCTCGGCACTTTAGCGCTGCCGAATAGTGTGGTTGCTCTTATTTGTTATATCCAGAGTAAAACCCGGGACTCTCCCGGTTGAAGCCGTTTTTCACGTCTAGGACGCGCGGGTTGCCGATATACGGAGGTCACCTCCCCGTTGTTGCCATATGGGGGGATACAGACCAGCTGTTTTCCCCTCCCTCAGGGTGTAGCAACATTGAGGATAACTGGCCTGACTCCAAAAAGTGGAAACCTTAAAAAGTTCCCGTGATCAGCTGATGTGCTGGTGTTCTCTTTTTTTTCGTTTTTCGTTTTTCTTCTTTTCTTTTCCCTTTTTTGCGACCCAATCCCCCTTCACCCTGCTTATTTATATTTCTCTTTTGGGGGGAAACCCCTCTGTTTTTGAGTTCTTGGTTTATTTTTCTTGCTTATTTTTCCCATTGTTTTCATTAAAGTTAGGAGAGTGACAGAGAGACTTACGTTGATCTTACAAACTTTTTATTGTGTGTGCACGAGAGGCGCATGCATCATATTTTTTTTTTCTTTTTTTCATTCGCCTGCGCACAAAAGCAGCACCAAAAGGCAGAGGAAGTGAGAGGGGTAGCACGGTATTTTTATTTTTCCATTGGATTGCATGAGACTCAACTGAGAAATGCGTTTTTAGCACGTTTCAACTACTCTTTTTTTTTCAAAAAATAAAAATAAAAATCCTTACTTCGGGTGATCCAATTATAATCCTTTATTTTCAAGATGACGGTTCGTCTTATTAAATTTTTCTTTTTCAAAATTTTGTGGATGAGTTTTTTTTCTTCTTCAAACTTTGCTTATTTTTTGAAAGGTGGTAAAGAGCGAGAGGCACATCCTCGGATGCCTACACTATTACAGCTTTCAAAAAAAAAAGGAAAAAAGAGAAGGGAGAAAAAAAAACGAGGAATGTTTTGTTCGCGGAGTGTCAGTGCCTTGCGTCCCAGAGGCGTTTGCACTATCAACTTCACTTTGTTCAGTGACTCACGTCACATTGGTTTGTGACCAGTTTGCTTTTCGGTTTATTTCGCCAAGATGCTACGGATCTTGATAGGCCAATTCATCTTTTCAAAGCGTTCTTGAGACGGTCCTAGCAGAGCTTAGGTTCATCTCACATTTTTATTTTTGTTTATTTCCTCTCTCTCAGCTCAATTCGTTCAGATCCTGCGACTACTCGTGAAAAACAAATAAAAAACAGAAAGAAGGGGGGGGGGGAAATAGCTTGATCACTTTCCGTCACTCCCAACGGATCAAAAAATTTCAAAAAAAAAAAATACATTACAAAGCCTTCGGGGCGACATCGAGTACAAGACCCTACCTCGGTAGGTGATTGTCGACACAGCAAAGCAACAACAAAAAAAAAAAAAATGTAGTGGAGTTCATCGTCGGGTGTCTACACTAATACAACCAAGTTTTCAAAAAAAAAACAAAAAACACACACACGTGATCATTAGCAGTTACTTTTAAGCGTTTGGAGCTCATTCTCGGGTATCGACACTCATACCAAAAAGCAAGATAGAAAACGGAAGGATGTGCATAAAAGGATTTTTTTTTGGGGGGATTTTTTTTGTTCGCTTTTTCTCTTTTTTCACGCGCAAAACTTTACGACAAACGCAACACCCTGGTTTGATTTGTCTACCTTTTTCTTCTCGAAGACGTGTGTACACGAGAAGCATATTTGTCTTTTCAAAATTTCTCTTTTATCATCATTCGAAGATCGATTTCTATTTTGCGATACAAAAAAAAAAAATTGTGAGTAATAGTTTGTACCCCTTTATTACATCATCACACACAAATACCTGTAAGACGCGTGGGTGACTCAGTGTGGCCGCCTACGGAATGCAGAGTCTTGTGTATTATTCCGCCTTCCCCTTCCCCCCCCTCCCCATCTGTCCCTGAAAAGAAGTGGTGTGCTGTGTAAGACCACCCCGTTTTTTTTATTTATTTAGGGCAGAACAACTTTTTATTTTGGTTCTCGTTATTTGGGGATCCCAAAATCGTGCGCGCGTGCGCAAATAATAAGTTCTTTCACTGAAAATAAGTTTTTTGAAAACTTGGTTGTATTGGTGTGTGGCCACCCTAGAGTGTGCTCCACTATGGGGTGGCTACACGCTAAAGTTTCGCTAAAGTTTTTTTTGACGAAGTAGTTTCAGGAACAATGAGGGGTTGGCAGGCCTGAGGGGTTGGGTTGGTTACAGGGATTAAATTTTCACGACTTTTCTTCGGTACAGTTTTGCACATGCTTTTTCGGGGCCCATCTCTAAAAGGGTCACACAGGGTATACCTAACTCAGTAGTCCCCTGGCCCCGGCCCCGTCCGGATGCTGAAAACATGAAAGTGCTCGAAAACACCGGCATTTGCATTTTCGGAATCCGTCCGTTGTGTGATGGGGTCAATTTGCCGAAATGGACAAGTTCTTGGTTTTGGTCAAAATCCATGTAAAGAGGGCCAAGTAAATACCACAACCCAGATTTTCTCACCCTGATGCTGAAAACATGAAAATGCCCGAAAACACCGGCATTTGCATTTCCGGAATCCGCCCGTTCTGTGGTGGGGGATATACAGAAAAATGGACACAATTTCAGTGACTAAAATTTTCACAAAATATGAACCCATACCCAAATGGGTAAAGGCAGCCAAACTTCTTGAGCTTACCTGTCTTACGGTCGTCATCCCCTTGTACTCTACAGCACCCCGTCCCCCTTGTACTGGTCAAAACTTATTCTCCAAAAACTTATTTTTTCCCCAAATCTCAAAAAAAGGTGCGCGCGCAAACGAGAACCAAAATATAAAGTTGTTCTGCCCTTATTTTGATAAATTGGGCAGGATTTCGCGTATCTTGAGGTCATATCTTCCCACGCGGAAAATACTGAAAATTGGAGCAATGTAGGTTGCCTCGGTTGTGTTGCCATTAGTTGTGCAATCTCCACCATTTTTTTTTTTTTTGAAGTGTCATTTCCATCCCTTACAGATCTTCCCCTCTATTTGGAGCCATATCAAGGGGAGACCGAGACATGGCGTACCCCTTTTTTTGTTCGAGATGATGTGCCACCCATTGTGTGCCTGGTTTCATCTTATTTATTCTCTTTTATTTTGTTGTCAAGATGACCATGAGGATGCTTAGGATCATCTTACGAAATGTTTTTTTTTTCTTTTTTTTTTTTTGATTACAGTTGCGCTCTAATGATGCGATTTTGTCTTCTTGAGAACAACAAAATGAAAACGAAGAAGATATTTTAGCGAAAAAAAAAAGTTTCGGGGAAACTATCTCCAATTAGAGGTTCAATTGAGAAAAAAAGAAAACATTTTTTTTTGAAGCATTTACGGAATTTAGCCAGACGCTGTACCGAATATTATTTATTCTCAGACAATTTAAAGCAATGGAAGTAAAGGGATTGCACAAAAAGGGTTAGCGACAACCCCCTTTTTTTTTAATGCAACAAAACGTTTTTTTTTCTTCTCTTCAGTGAATTGCGTGACGGGTTCCTTCGAAGCTTTCAGCGTTAAAAAAAAAAACGTTTTATTATTATCCCAGTCTCTTTCGCTGTGTTGCAGCGAAGAAAGCGGATTTTACTGAAGATCATATTCACAAGAAAAACAACTAATCTCATTTCACTGTACCGGGAACCTATCGGTTGTGTACCTCCTCTTTGTTTGAATCAGTGCATATGTCCACCGGTGTTCCCGGTGGGGCGGTTTGCACTTTCACATTCTCTTTGGTGCTCCGGGAGGGGGTCGATATTGACAGGTCGCTGACAGGTCGTTGACCGATTTCCGAAAGCACCACGCTTTGTTTTAAAATCTTCGTCTCCACGGCGAAGGAAGATCAGATTTCAATCCCAGCGCGTCCCGACACAAAACGATGGAAAAGATGGCACACACAACGAGGCATATTCATTTCCAGTTTTCTTTCTTTTTTAAATGTGCTTTCTTTTTGTGCGTGTGAAACTTTAAACCAAAAAAATGTCTTTCGGTTGTGAGTATCCCCCGACCCGCCTTCCCCAGGCCTGTTCGTGAAGCGGTGTGCATGCATTCCCACCAGGCATTTTTTCAAGTATGTGTAGTTTCACGAAACGTCAGGTTGTGAAATACAACAGACTAGTTGTGTCCTCGCTACCCCGGGAATTCATCATCATTCCAGTTTCAAAACACCCCCATTCGGTTTTCTCTTTGCGACACAAATAGATGCGTTAATTCCCTGTTTCATTTTGTTTTTTTTTTCTCTTTGGGACGACAAAGACCATGGGAGTCCGAGTACAGAACATTGCGACGTGCCCTATTTTGAGGGCAAGGTAAATAGTTCGTGCTTGTATCCAACACAAAACAAAAAATGTCAAGATTGAACATTTTGTTGGAGATGAAAAATTTGATGTCCATTACGAGATATTTTGTGTTATGAATCTTAGTGTTTTAATACCATTTCTTCCAAACGAAGGTGTTTATGGGTGAGTGTTCCTCACGATTGTAGGGTTTTCGAAGTGCAATAAAAAATCTTTTTTTTTTCTTTTTTAAAATGCTGCAGTCTGTTTATGTGAAATGAACGGACAAGTTTTGCATTCAAAAAGAGAAGAGGAATTGTTCCGCAAAGTTTTCACAACAACAAAAAATTACTTCACCGATTATTTTTGTTTTTTTTGTTTTTGTGTTGGTTTTTTGGTGTCTGCAGACACTAGACACAATATCAAAAGATTATCAAAAAAAAAAAAAGCAACCAGATGACTCGTCTCCGTTTCACCCCGTGATGCCCGTGCATTCTTTCAAAGGATTTTCTTTATGTTTTTGTTGCTATTTTTGTCACACAAAGGGGATGAGACACACGATTTTCGTTTCTCAATATCAGTCTATACACTTCTTTCCGCTAAAAAAAAGGTTGCTGTAGAGCTCATTGCCGTCTTCTATTCTAATCCAACCAAATTTTCAAAACAAAATCAAAAAAAAAAAAAAAAAAAAAAAACACGCACAGAGGGAACAGGGACAAGAAACCTGACAGAAATGTTGGTACGGTTCCTTAGTACACTTGAACATAACATTTTTTTTTTTTTTGGCGGTGCAGCCAGGGGTGTCGCTAATTCGGGTCCAGGGTCCCGACTTTTTCAAAACCAAAAAAAAAATTTGCACCCCTAGTAAAATCTGTGTAGGAAAAAAAAAATTTGCACCTAATACAGGGTGGGTTTAATGTGTTAACAACTTGTTCTTTTTTTAAGTGAGAGGCCACCGTGAACTCGGTTGTGTCAGAACGTTCCAAAAACGAGGTTTTTGGGGGTCAGGGAAAATCACCAGGTGCCGCCCTCACCCCGCGAAGATTTATTTTTTTGGGTGGGATTTCCTTACCCTGCCTTACCCTTTTTTTTTGCAGACCAGGGTTTCCTTAGTAAAGGTACCATAGCGTGGTTTTGCGCACACATGTGACCCCACCGTGGAGAGCAATCGGCTCGCGCAATCAAAAGAACGCAGAGAAAAAGGAAAAGACAAAAAGACAAAAGCTGGGTACCATGCGCCTGCGGCGCTACCGTTCTCAGTCAAGAACACCACAATTTCATCTGAAGCTGTGTTTTCAGACTTGAACATGACCCTTGTTTACGAGAATTGGCAGTCTCGAAAAGTGCACAGGAATAAAAAAATGGTCAAAACTTAAATACCGAAAACTCTTCCATTTTTCCAAAATGACCCCATCACTTTCTGCAATTGCACCGCATCGGACGATGCAATCAACAAAAACGCCTCCCCTTTTTTCGTGATCTGGGAACATGCTTGCAAGGGTTTCCTTGCTAAAACCAGAGAATCTCATACTTCATAGTAAGGGTACTTTAGCGTATTTTAGCGCACACATGTGACCCCACCGTGGAGAGCAATCGGCTCGCACAATCAAAAGAACGCAGAGAAAAGGGAAAAAGAAAAAGACAAAAGTTGGGTACCGTGCGCCTGCGGCGCTACCTACTGTTCTCAGTAATGTCAAAAACACCACAATTTCATCTGAATTTGGGTTTTCAGACCTGAAAATGACCCATGTTTAAGAGTATGGGTTCATATTTTGTGAAAATTTAAGTCACTAAAAGTTTGTCCATTTTTCCGTATATCCCCCACCACAGCCTGGGATTGGCTCGGAAATGCCACAAAACACTGTTTTTTCGCCCCCTGGTAATGGAAAAAAAATCCCCACGTAAAAAAAAAAATTTGCACCCCGATTTCAGATTTTTCAAAAATTTCCCCAAAATTAGCGACACCCCTGGGTGCAGCTCATTTAGTGACAAAACCCCCAGATAATACTATTTTTCAGTTTTTATAGGGAAAAAAAATAGCAAAAAAAAATCAGCGTCTACAAAATGGTTGTCAAATGTAGGGTAGGGAATGCGAGAGGGATGGACAGGAGGCTTTGGTGGTTTATCGCACATACAATATGTCTTTGTAAGCATACGTACTAAAACCTGTGGTGCCGGTTGAGTACTCTCATGTATAACGAATTGAGACAGTCTGCATCAATAGAGGTGTGTGCTTTATTTAAAAAAAAAAAAAAAATTGATTTATAGTGGTGTTCATCCTCGGGTGTCTACACTAATACAAGTTTTCAAAAAAAAAAAAAAATGCTCAAAAGATTTTTGTGTGCACGCAGACGCTTCGTCTATTTATGTATTCGAAACCCCTTTATCTTTCGATTATTTGCTCCGATCTATGATTTTTTTTCGCCATTTTTTTTTTTTCCCTCTTCAAGGTTTCCGCATCGGTTCACCTTGGCAGAAACCCTGCTTTTTTTCTTTTTTGTCACGTATCTGCATGCAAAAGGTGAAAAAGAAAGGGAGGGGGAGAAATGCAATCTGCACGCTGCCCTATACATTGGCATCAGATGTCACACACCGCTGTTGTTGTTGTTTTTTTTTTTTTTCTTCTTTTTCGGTTCTCTTCCGTTTCACATCACCATCCCCACCCTCCCAACACCCCCCTTCCCCCTTCCACTCTTATTCTGCAAGAAATAAAAAGCCCCTCAAAATTTGAAGAATTTGTTCAATCAAAACATTTTGTTTTAATAGGCCTTCACATCCTCCACCGACGAAATTGGGTGGGGGGGGAGGGGAGGGGGGAGGTATAGAGAACACTTGCAAATGAAAGTTTGCATGGCTTACTGAGGTCGGGGGGAGATGGGGGTGTGTGTGTGTGTATGTGTGCAAAAAATATATCTATGAAAAAATGGCGACACAACACAAATCAAAAAAAAATGATGACTCACAGCGACCAACAAAAAAAAAGGACTACCTCACCCCCTGTTTTTTTTTTTTGTAACAACTGCCTTGCAAAGGTTGTAGGGGAGGAAATGAAAACGTATCTGAATGTGCCGAATTTTTGGTGAGAGCGACACAACACGACACAAATTATTCACAGAAAATTTTTTGATTTTGTCCCTACACACTCCACAAAAATCCGATGCGATCAACGAAAAATTCTTTTTCTGATTTCGTTTCTTTCTTTATCAGACTAGCTAAAAATCAGATATCAGTTTTTATTTTTTTTATCAACACCCCACCACCTCCCAGCCATGCCACACTCCTAGTGACGCTTCAACAGGAATTAGGGAATTAGTCGCTGTCTCAGCAAAGAAGCGCACCTACCTCTCAACTTACAAAAGTACTACAATGAAATACAATACAAAACAAACAAACTTTCAAACCCCACCACCTCCCAGCCATGTACGGCATTCTGGGGGAAATTCAGGGGAAATTCATTCAGGGGAAAATAGGGCCCGTATCCACAAAATTTTCTTCATTTTTTCCCCCTCAGGAGTTTCATTTACACAAAACATAAACAATGAGGTGATCTCGACCATACCATACATAAGGCGATATCGATTCAGTCCATCGTCGAACACACATCTGATTGAGCCATTATTCGAGAAGCGAAATCCGCAAAGTTACCTGGGGAAGCAAAATCGGGAGTATAGTGGAGCGCACTCTAGGGTGGCTACACTAGTACAACCAAGTTTTCAAAAATCAAAATTTGCCGATTTTTTTTTGATTATTTCCATTTTTTGCGTTGACAGATTGTTTGGGGTTTCAGCATTTTCTCTGAACGGTGAGGCGGTTGCGCTTTTTTTAACTTCTCTTTTTTTGATGACACGAGAACGTGACTTGAAGGTGATGCACATGGAACCCTCGCCCATATGCAAGCTTCTCTGCCCGCCCTGCGCCGTTCAAAGCGTCGAAGGCTGCAGCACTGTCACCAAGGTGTGCTGGGGCACCTGCCTCTGTTGGCCTCTCAACGGCATCGTAGCCCTGCAATACACCACACAGCCCGCTGTCCGGGTCGACACTGTCGGCAATGTGCAGTACGGATACATTTACCCACCACCCTCGCAGAGTTGACAAAAAATAGGCCATTTTCCTCCCACCCTTACTGCTTCGCTTCGATTATTCAAATATTCAAAACAGGAAAATAACACAAAATGGATGCGCTTACGTTGTACACCTATCCGGATAGCGTGAGGTGTATGAAGGTGCACCTTGCAGCGGCGTATGCGGGGTTGGAGCTGAAGGCGCCTGTGGATTTTGATTTTGGAGCAGAGTCTGGTCGGAGCAATAAGACGCCGTACTTCGTGCGGAATGCGCATCCTCTTGGGAAGGTGCCGGTGCTGGAGACCCCGGAGGGGTGTATATTTGATAGCTTCGCAATCCTGCGTTACATCGCCAGGCGTGGTGCAGACAAAGGCCTCTACGGGAAGGGTGACTTCCAAGCCTCCCAGTGCGACCAGTGGTTAGAGTTCTCTGCGCAGGAGCTCACCCCCTTCGCAGTCCTCATCCTCGGACCCATCCACAACATGGCACCGCACAACGCACCTGCAGAGGAGGAGGCGGTTCGGCACATCAAGCAGTGTCTGGCGGTATGTTTTGGTTGTTGCAATCTAGTGGATCGTCTCTTTGAGTCTGCTTCGTTTTTGTGAAGAGTAAATGGAAAAGGGCCAGATCCCATAGGTGGTATTTGGGATACAGTAGCGAATGTGCACAATGTGATCTGTTCAAAAAAAAAACTACACATATTACTCAGGGAATGGACACATGGCTGGAGACCCGGACGTTCTTTGTGGGAGAGAGAATCAGTGTGGCGGACATTACGCTGGTGGCAACACTGCTTCCGCTGTATCAGGTATGTGGAGATTAGATTATGTTCAAAAAATGTTACATTTTTGACAGTACTATTTTACGGAGGACTTCGTGCGGCCATATGTGAACCTCTCGAGGTGGTTCGACACCTGCATTCGGCAACCGAAATTTGAGGAGGTTCTGCGCCCTGGAAAGCTGTTGCAACCGCCGAAGAAGGCAGCTGTGGAGGGGAAGGGGGGGAAGGAAAAGAAGACAAAATAGCTGTAGTTCTTGATCTATTTGAAATGGCCATTTAAAAAAAAAAAAGAAAAGAAGAAAATAACGGTGAAAACGAGCCCAGCATTTACAAAAAAATCTTTGAAGAGGTTACAACAAAAGATAGAAATTACAGTTTGAAGTGTGTCTCTCTTGCTCTAGCATAGTATGGGATTGATCGACTTTAAATGTGTTTTTTTTGTCAATTTTTGTTTGCACTTTTTCAATGGAGGAAAAAAAAACAGTGGCTGTGTCGTAAGTAGTCTATATACAGCCGATCTGTGGACTTTAACCAGAAGGTGTAAAGTGATTTCCCGACAGGAGTTTTTTTTTTTTTTCAAAAGGTGACGTTCAGCCCATTATCGTCAAATTCGCAATTTTCTCAGATTTAGTTGATAAAAAAAAAAAATTTCCCCCCGGGAAAGGCAGGTCAAGTACTGTTCAGGGTTGGTGGTTTCCATTCCTTTCTCCACTGCATAACTACTTTTTGCACGCGCTTGTATTCGTCAAACTTCGCGAACGCCACTCTGCGATTCTTTAGCCGTATGGGGGGGGGGAAAAAAAATGGCGCCGCAGGCGAAAAAAAATAGGGTACGGTGTAAAAATGCTGGTTTACACCACACAGTCACTCAACAAACCCTTTTTGCGGAGCAAAAAAGGAAAATGGCGCCGCAGGCAAAAAAAAATAAGGGGTACGGTACGCAGCGAGCAGAAAAATTTTATGGTTCCATCATTCCAGTCATCTGGGGGTCGGGCGAGGGGTCCCCAAAAGTGCCCAAAAATCCCCTCTTTTTTTTTTTTTTTTCCCCTCCCAAAAAAAGATTTAGTTATACATAGCGCTCCAATTAGACTCTAACTAGATAATTAGAGTCGGCAGTTCGAGTATAATTAGAGTCTTAAAACTCTAACTGAACTCTAATACTCTAACTGGACTCTAATTAGAGTCTAATTAGAGTCCTATAAGAGGGTCAATAAAGAGGGGCACATCAATCAATGCTATAGCCATCAACCCAGGGGGCATAGCTAGTGCAAGAAATTCGAATTTGTAATCCAGAAAGTCTGTTCTCTGCTTGCAGAGAACCAGACACAAGAAAATATTGTTTGTTCCCCCAGAAAACCAGTGCACAATTCACACTCCTTGTGGATGGTCTTGTTGCCTTTGTAGCACAGGAATTTTGGCCCAGGGCATGCACTTGAAGCATGGCTATTTGGTGTATGGGGCAGGGTGTTGTTTTTGTTATGAATTCTCTTTGGTATAACATCTAAGTCAATCGCGGGTAGTTGTTCAGCGCGTTCAGGCTTGGATCTCTCCTGGGTTCATAAGTAGTATTTCTTCGGATGAAATGAACGTATGCTCGCTATAGATTTCCCGTCAACACAGCCGTTGATACTGGGATTATCCCTTCGACCCCTTAGTGGTAGTTAAATTCGATTGACATTTACATTCCTACAGATGAAAGAACAAGACAACACTTCTGTACCCGCGCATCAAAATTGTAGAAAACTTTGCACCCGAAACACCTTCAATAATGCCCGCCAAAAGGCGCCCCTTGTTGCTGGGAGTTGGTTCTCATGTTTGATACCTGCACAGCGGGCATTCCTCTGAGTCCAACGCTGCTTGGCCTGTCTGCGCCGTTGCACCGAAGGTGCACATAGAGTTTTTGCATCGCATTCCCTAATGTGTGGGTCACTCACACTTGAGGGCATGTGCCACTGCGCGGGTTTGAGTACCTGGGTACCCATAGCTGAGAATAAGCCGGGTCCCGAGTCCCGGGTTGCGCCTACTGGTATCACACATGCCCCCCGGTATCACATATGATACTGATTTCCATGGATACACATGAAAAGGAGTTCCGTGCTATTCACAGAACTCGATAGGCGATTGAGCTTATCTAACAACAACCAAAACAAAAGAAAGTACAAAGAAGAGAATAAAAAATGCAGGAAAAATAGACAAAGAGAAAAACAAAGAGATTTTGACAAAGTGAACAATAAAACTGGGTACTAGGTACAGTAGGACTAGGACTAGGCCCCCACCCTCCCGCGACCGGGTCCCCGACCCGCTTTCAGGCGGACCCACGGCGCCTTCACATATTGTGTCCTGATAACTCGGTTCCCCAAGTCTTATTTTCAGCTATGTGGGTACCTGGGCACCTGGGTCCTACAGAGGAACCTTAGGGGGACCGGTTCCTTACGGCGTTTGCACCTACAAGAAGCCTGTTGTTTTACTCTAATTAGACTATAATTAGAGTGTAGTTAGAGTCTAATTATGATCTAACTGCACTCTAATTATAGTCTAATTGAAGAAAAGCGACTCTAATTATACTCTAACTGGACTCTAACTGACTTGGCCCAAAATCCCAGACTCTAATTATACCCTAATACTCTAATTAGAGCGCTATGTATATTTAGTTGATTTCAACTAAATGCGAACCACACGATAATCCCCTGGTGACGTTATTACCATTAGTTGAGTACATATGCTACCTCTCTCTTGGTTAGGTGTTTGTCCATAAAACATAAAAACAACAAAAAAAACAAAATGTGCAGAATCTGCTGGATCTGTACTTTTAAGAATAACGATACGGTCTGCTAGCATATTCTAGCCTTTCAGGTGGTGTTTTGCGTACAATGAGCGAGGGCTTTTGACATTGACTCTTGTCGACACCCCAATGAAACTAAGCTAACAAAAGTTTACCAACGGCGATTTTTCTCGCAAAATAAAATATGACCAACCCAAACCCCTACTTTGCCATCCCTAAGAGAGAGAGTTGAACTCACAATCCAGTCCCCTTTTCCTCAATACCCTACCCTATCCTGCTAGAACACACACCGGCTGTTACTTATAGAGAAAATGTCCACCCTTCCACCACCACCGGCAACGCACCCTGCAGCCACCACTGGACATGTTCCCGCCGACTCCATTGGACCCCTTCCGGCGCATTTGAGCGATATTGGCAGCCCCCAGGTATGTGTTTTTTGCTGTACGGTGGTTGTGATGAAGCTTACTAAGCGAAGTTGACATCTTACAAAACTTCGTTGTTTGCTCAAAGAAGTTTGTATCGTTCAACCTGCGATGCAGTTATAAATTGCCAAGTGTTTGTTTCACACCCAACCCAACAGAGGCTGGGCTCGCCCGTCGGCTCCATGGGAGGCTCCCCCTACAGAGCAGGAAGCCCGGTTGTGACAACATCGTACGTCGGGTCCCCCAGAACAAACTACGTGCCCGCTGGCTCCCCTGGAGCGTCGTACACCGGGGCAACAGGACCGTCGTATGACCAGGAGGTGCAGAGCTACCTGGACCAGACCAGCCCTGCACGCATCAGGGAGCAGTCCCAGACTGTGCTGCCCTCTTCTGACTACATGGCAAAGGCTGAGCATGAGTCGCGCACAAACGAGAACTCGCCGGCAAGACAGCGTTCGTACCACGGTAGCCCACAGGGGAGCCCATCGGGCACTCACTACGTTGCACCCGTAACCACCAGCTACGTCCCCTCCGGCAGCCCACACGCTGCACCTGTGGCCTACGTCTCCTCCGGCAGCCCGCACGGCGGGCCTGTGACCAGCTACGTGCCCGCCGCTGGCTCCCCTGGAGCGTCGTACACTGGGGCAACAGGACCATCATATGACCAGGAGGTGCAGAGCTACCTGGACCAGACCAGCCCTGCACGCATCAGGGAGCAATCCCAGACTGTGCTGCCCTCTTCTGACTACATGGCGAAGGCCGAACATGAGTCGCGCACAAACGAGAACTCGCCGACAAGACAGCGTTCGTACCACGGTAGCCCACAGGGGAGCCCATCGGGCACTCACTACGTTGCACCCGTAACCACCAGCTACGTCCCCTCCGGCAGCCCCTCCTACCACAGCCACCCTGTGCAACCCACCTCCGTCGTGTACGCACCCACCGAGCACATCCCTCTTGTGGCAGGTAGCCCCGCCCCGTCCTACCACACCGCCACCAGCCCAGTGCCCGCAGCTCCGGCACAAGGGGAGACACACGGAGAATCACCCAGGAGGCTGAGAGCCTTTGGACACCCCCATGTGGACCCATGTATGTGACCGTCTATTTTTGTTTGTGTTCTCTGCAATACACCCTGCTCCAGGAGCACCCTATACCTCTCAAACACCTCACAGATGCCCCTGGAAACTCTCCGCAGCGTACCCACGCCTCGGCTTACTGAAATAAACGTTTGAAAAGACCCCTCGAGTGAAAAAAAAAGGGGCGATTTTTTTGTTGTGGCCGTATGGCCACAAGTTGTATGTACCGACCCTACAGTTGATGGAGGGGGAAGAAAAAACTCCTCCCTAGTTCCCCACCGCTTTTATACATGTGCTCTGCCTTTCTTTGTTGTATTCGAGGTGGCATTGTTATTTGATGTTTTCTCCAGACCTGTTCTGTTTTCTTTCTTCCACTTTACCAAACAAAAAAAAAAAAACAAGGTTGTTGGATGGACGCCTAAAACAAAAATGGTTCCATCTAGCAATTCACAACACGGTGAAACATAAGACCTGTACTTTTTTTTCGTTATTTTTGCCAGTGTCCTGCGTCCGCCGAGGCACGGTGAGGCGTTTGCACTTTCAACTTTTTTTTTTCACGCCCCCTTAGTTCATTCCCCCCCTTCTACCCTTTGAACAAGTTCTTCCCACCCCACGTTTCGAAAATTGGTTTGTTTTATTTTTTTTGGGAAAATATGCGTTTTTTTCAGTGGGGAGGGAGGGATGAGGGATGAAGGGCAACTTCAAACATATATGAGTGCCAAAAAAGGGGGTGGGGGAGAACAGTGATATTGATGGAACTCAACAGATTTTCAAAAAAGAAACTAAATAAATGTGGGAGGAGGACAGGGCAAGCCCCCTCTCCAACGCAGACAACGTTTTTATTTTTATTTTAGCCCCACATATATTTTTTTTTGAAAAAAGATGTTGCGTGTTTCGTCATTTGTTTCTCGTTTTCTTTTTTTTCTCTTTTTTTTAAAGGTTGGTAAGATGGTTCCAGCACTTGCGGCTTAGGTTCATTTCTTTATCAATCTTTATTGGCGCAGAAACACAGCTGTTATTATCTAGTTAGCTCTTCTGGCTTCTGCTAATATTAGGCACACACCAGCAAACAAACCCCCCTATCACCGATACAAGACGACTTGTTTTTTTTTTTTGTTTCCCCCAAAAAAACCCTCGTTTCCGTTATTGTATTACCCCCACCCCATGCCCCCCACCCCCCCTTCCCCAACGGAATGCCTCCTCCGGATTCCCTTCCCGAGAGCCGTCTCCAACAAAAGGTCTACCGACACCCTTCCCCTCCCACCGTTGTTGTTTTTGTACCTTACGGCTGTATCTGTTTACAGTGTTATTGTACTTTCTCGATTTGAAAGTTTTCAGTATTATTGCGTGATTCGCCGAGTGGTTGTGAAGTGCTTCCTCCGTCCCACTCCGCCGGTACTCCCCTCACCCGGAGTTTTCCGCCCTTTGCGAGCACAACGGAGCTGCGTGTTTAGCACGTTTTAACTACTCCTTTTTTTGTACCTTTTGATATTACCCCAACCCTTTTCTTCAGGCTATTAAAATGACGGAAAAGGAAAATGGAGACTGTGCCGCATTTGGCCATGAACTGCGTGTCTTTGAAGGGAGAAGCATGCCTTGTGGGTGGTGTGGCCGGATGGGGCCCAGCCCGCAGACGGGGTATAAGGAGTGTGTTTGGTGTCGGATGTGCGAATGCTGTACGGCAGAGAGCACGGAGCGCAAGGTGTGTTCCATGAGTGGCGTGCTGGAGCCTGGCGAGGCGTCTCCTTCGCGTGTCAGTTGGGTTGCGGGGCGATGGGAGGTGACGTTGTCACGCCCGCATCCTGATGACGGTGGCGGGCATGTGTTGTGCGTAGCGCGGGACACACAAAGCGACTCCCCTCCTGCCAAGCCTACTGCAACCTGGAGGGTGGTCTACTCCCCTTCCCCTCCAGAGCTGAAGCTTGGCGACCGAGGTGCGCGTCATATCGCATCCATCCCTTTACCGCAACAGCACATCCATTTGAGCGACACATTGACCGATTTGGTGCTGCTTCTTAATGTATGCGGGGTATCTCATGAGGTGCAGGCGAACATCGATGACAACTTCCTGCCTCTTCCACATACGTACCTCGGGGTTACCTCATCCCCTGTGGTATCTTGTGTGATTGCGCAGCGTGCGAACTATGCTGTGACGTCGCATCAGGATAGAACGGTGCGGCTTGTGGAGGTGCGTGGTGCTAAGAAGGGGAGGCTGTTGTGGACACGGAACCCGAGGAGGGACTATGGCGGGGAGGGGCCACTGCCGCAGAGGTCGCGAGCACCGCATCAGTTGGTTGATTTGTCGGTGTGTTTGCGGTACATCGCTATTGCAGGGGCGCCGTCGCTGTTGGTGCATGCGATGTCTGGTGAGCATGTGAAGGAGATCCGTGCATCGGACTATGCAAACGAAGCGTTAAGCGTGTCGTTCTCGCCCTGCGGACGGTATCTAATGTGCGTCGCATCGTCGCATGGCGTTGACATCTTCAAATCAGGCTCCGGGGAGCACCTCATTGCGATCCCTTCAGCGTTGCTCACGCCCTTCACCGCGGGGCTGTGGTGTTGCTGTTTCAGTGCGGCGGGGGGGTATACTGCGTTCTCTGCAGAGCAGGATGGGCAGCATGGTGTGGTATTGGTTGGACAATGGCGTAAATCTGCCCCGGTTACACATTTTGTTTCAAGTGAAGAACAGAAGGGACGCACCGTATCGGTTCAGTTTGATTCGCAGGATCGCCAGCTGCTTTGTGCAGGGATATGCGGGACGGTCACGATATGGAATACATCGGTAGGGCAAATGGGTGGTCTGCTGCGCACCCTGCAGCATCAGATCCGCGGGGGAAGCATGCTAGTCAAAAGCGTGTTCTCCGGCGACTCTCGCATTTCCTCTGTAGACTCTGATGGAAACAGATGGTATTGGGACCACCGCGGTTTGCAGACGATTGTACACAACAAAAAAGGGGGTGGGGATGCACTGTGCGCAGATTTTGCTCTTCGTGGCCGTCTCGTTTATGGGAGAAGTGATGGAACTGTAACGGTCTGTGGTGCACCAATTCGTTGTGGCGACCCTGACCCTACCCATCCACATAACAGTATGAACACCCGCGCCGTGCAACGACATGCAGGGCAACGTAACCTCCTCCTCTTCCTCCTCTGGCAAGCAACACTCCGTACAAAAAAGGCGGAGCTCCCCGCAGGTGTCACCATCCTCCGCCAGCTCGAAGACGCAACACTGCAGCGTATAGGTAGCTTCGTATCTTCACCCTACGCAGGGGATGACATGGAAGGTGCATCGGAGCAATGTGTCGTCATGTGATAAGCTGTTTTTAGGTTATACTATGCTCCATTATATAGACTGTTTTTTTCAAATTTGTGTAGAATGTTTTTCGTCTTTCCAAAATATTGTTGCTTTCAACTTTTATGAGGGTAAAGACGATGGGGTCTCCTTCCGGGTAGTCCCCCGGTTGGGGTTTTTCGTCTGAAAAATTAAAAAGGCTTCGATTCTTTGTGTGTATTTGATAACGAATTTAGAGTGGTTAACGCCTGAACGGTGTATAGACCACTTGTTCTGTGTTGTATGTGTGTACACACAGATAGATATATCTCACTCTCCTCAAACCTTTTGTTTCATAGCAATACCGATGTACCATAATACAGTGTAAACGTGTTACGCCCCGCAAGTAATACGGTGAACACTAATTAAGTCGCATTTTTTAAAAAAGGTGGCCGTAATTAGTGGTAGGGTGTACATCTCGTTGTCGGTGCGAAAAACCTAGATTTAAAAAAAGGCGTGGAGCTCATGAGAAAAAGAGTGAGGTGTCTCCACCTTATCAATTATTCATTATTCAGAAAAAAAAATTGCTTCGTGTTTTGTTCGACCCGACGAAAAAATGGAAGGTTTGCTATGCAACTTAGCGTTGCAAATAAAACGGTTTCAGTTTCTTTCACCAGTGAACAACGGAGTATGCAAAAAAAAAAAAGGAAGCGTGTCGTATTTATGTCTTCGCGAATTCTCTCCTTGATTGGAGGGGGTTTTCGAGTTTTCGAGTTTTGCGGATTTTTTCCAGAAAACCCACGGCCTGTGTGCGTAGACCACCTCGTTGATTGGTTCTCGGATCAGCATAAATTCGGCAGCACGCCACCCTCTGCTCCTTTGGTATCATGATATTAAAAAGAAACTCGAAAAGAAAAAAAAGTGGAGATTGCACCAATTGTGGTAACACAACCGAGGCAATTACACTACTACAATTTATCGGGAAAATTTCAAAAGAAAAAGGGGGGGGAAGAAACACACAATCCATCGATACGAAATCTTTAATTACCAAATTGTCAACCTTTTGAAACAAATCCTGCTCTTTTCTTTTCTTTTTCTTTTTTTTTTTTTGGCTTCAAAAAAAAAGTCACCTTTCCCCGAGACAACTCCTATGAGCAGTATTTGTTGACATGACTAAGCACGAGAGAGGCTTAGGTTTCACCTTTTATTACACGAAACGAGCCCGGGTCCTACCGGATGCGTTTCATGTTACTAATTTTTTCGGGGGATTCTTTTGACGGAGTATTACGAAGTGTGAGGTTTAGAGGGGAAGTGGGGAGGAGGGAGGGGGACAGCACCTAATTTGAGAATTTGCGCACTGTGCAACTCACAGACCATTACAACTTTTAAAAAAAAAGGCCCCCATCCCCTCCTTCTTTTTTTCGTGTCACCAATTTCACTGCACTTCACATTATATCACTCAAAATAATCCACCACCCCACGACAGGAGGGAGACCGAGGTAAACCTCACTCCCCCTCCCCCATCCTCCGAAACCCTTTTTTGCTTCGGACTACACATACCCACCTTCTCAATACCTCCCACACACATTTCCCGTCCCTCCTCCTCCTCCTCCCCTCTTTCTGCACGGAAGCGCGCAGATCACTAACGTTGGCAAACCCACTTTCCTCCCAAAAAATAAACTAAAAAAGCTCTCTTTAAAAACAACATGGCGCTATCAAAGTCTGAGGAGGCGATTGTTTGGTTTTTAGTGGTATGTATATTTTTTGTGCTTTCATCTGGATGGCCGGTATCGTACAGTGGGTCAGTCGGAGGTGCCTGCAGCAATAACTTCACTTTTTTTTTGTTCTTCCACAATTAGTCTCCCTTTCCACAAAACATTACACCACGCTCCCTTTATTATTTCGACTTCGAAAAACTACCCCCCACAACTGGTCTCTCGTTCAAAATCACTCAATTGTATACCACTATCTCAAAAAAACGCGTGGAACTGAGAAAATACCGAAGGTGTCTACACGAAAATATTTAAAATGGGGCCGACAAACATTACCAAAAAAAAAAATGCAAACCCCTTTCAGTCTACACGAATATATCTTTTTTCTTTCTTTTTTTACAGTCTGTCGGATTTTTATTTGCTGCAGTGTTTATTTGGTGGAACATGCGCAAAAGCGAACGCCGCAGTGGCGACGACTTCTACCTAGTCCAGAAAGTTCGAGATGAGTTCAGCAAACCTTCCAAACAGATGCGTCGCCGCATGCTCCCACCACGCCCACCACGGAGAAAGGCTTCTTCAGTACTACTTCAAATCGACCGCCAGGAGGCGGCGAAGAAGATTGGTTCTCTCATGAAACGCCACCAATCCCGCGTCGCCTATCAGAAGGACCTGAAGAAGTGGAAGAACGGCGAGGAGGGGAGGATCCGCCTCTTCTCCTTGGGAGTGTCTGGGTCGCTTTTTATCATTCTCGACGTCTTTGGGGATGTAGCTGAGGTGCGCGACCCCTCCTCCGCCTTCTCAGCAGGGGTAGAGGTGGGAGACAAAATCATAGGTGTGAGCAAACCCGGGAGAGGTGGCGCTGAGGTCTGTACCTGGCTCAAATCTGTCTCAGATTTTTATAACGCGGTCGGACCTCAATCCGCTGCCTTCGTTGGCACAGAATTGACCCTTCATATAGTAAAAGGAACGCAAGCAAAGATGGATTGGTTAAAGGACACCCGCTCTGCGAAAGATAAAATTGAATCAGGGTTGCACAGAATCACCACAGTATCGGTGACGGTAGAGGATTCGGGAGAATCATCTGAAGCAAGAATCGAAGATATAACAGAAAACCTGAAGGATTTGGAGGAGGAAGGGGATGCGGAGGGGATTGTGTCGTTGCTGTATACTCCGGAGCTGTTTGCGTTGCATGTCGAAGGTGTATTGTCGCAGGAGATGCAAGAAGGAAGTCTAACCGTGAACTCAGCAGAAGCCCATGCAGCGGGGGTCGAGCTTCTGAAGCAGCTTCTGTCCTCGCAGACGTTCTCCCGCAAGGAGGCGGAAAAGATCTTCTTCCAAGCAGATGAGCACTACAACGGTGTGGTCTCACATATGGCATTGTACCCACACCTCAGGATGGCCTTGGTTGGGAAGGTTATGGCGGTGTTGCGGGGGTCTGGGTGAAAGGGGGGGATGGGGGAATCGGGGAGGGGGGGAGTGAACTTTGAACAGTATCAAATATCTTCTGTGTATTTGCAAAAAAAAAAGGGTCGTTTTTTTTTTTCTCTCTCCCGGGGTCTCCGGTCCATTGGCGAATATATACCCCATATTCTAGGGACAGAAACACATTTTTTTTACACGGGGAGGTTGGGATAGGGGGGTGGTGACATGGCCGCACCTACCCGCCCCAACACCGTCACCCCGACCGCATTGCGATCCTGCAGTTCCCACAAGGTTGCCGCCTGCGTCGTTGCTGTGGTGCTGACCCTCTCGGTGTGGGGGTGGTCCTCTGACCCCTTCCCTACCTGCAAGGGGTGTACGCGGCTCACCGGGAATTGGGGGACCTTTCAGCGACAGCTTGCAAAGGAGGCGAGCAGAGAGTCGCCGGGGCACATCGACATATTGTTTTTGGGTGATTCCATCACGGAGTCATTTAGGGGGACCTCTCTAGGGTCGAGGTATGTTGAAATGGTGTTGGTTTTTTTGTATTAAAACCCCTAACAGAGAATGCTCGGAATTCCGCTGTAAAGGTATCCCCGAGATATTCGCCTCTGCGTTCAGCGCATACCAGACCCTGGTTCTTGCCATTTCTGGGGACCAAACAGCGCATCTCAAATGGCGTCTCGCGCATGGTGAAGGCGCTGCAGTGAAAAAGGCGAAGGTGGTGGTGTTGTTGATCGGAACGAACGATGTGAGCCAGCTGGTGGATACAGAGGTGGGGGGGTGGAAGACCCCAGCGAAGGAGAAGGTGGCCGAGGCGACAGTGAAAACCTCGGCTCAGGTGATGACAACCCGGATCCAGTCGGTAGTGGAAAACGTGAAGGCGATCAACCCAGCAGTCAAGGTGGTTCTCCTCGGCCTCCTGCCACGTGGTCAAGCATTCCGGCCACCTGCATTTGAATGGCCGAACGGCATCTACACAGAAATCATAGGGGAGCTCAACCACAACCTCGCAGGGCGTTATGAAGCAGACGGGAGTGTCTCGTTTGTTGAATGCAGCGAAGCCTTCGTCGATACCCCGTCAGGGCGGGTCAAGAAAAGTATGGACAAAACCCTTATTTTATTCTGTTTCTTTCCATACTCTTTGACAAGTTGGAGGGGGGGGAACGACGTTCAATTTGATCATGAAAAAAGACAGATCTTTGTATCCACAGACAGACTTCCTTTTCTATGAGTCCAAAAGTGAGGGTGAAAGACAGCGCGCCGCCACGTGGTACCCTTGGGGGGCGGCCCCCTCCGCCTTGGGGGGAGTCGCCTGCGAAAGCGCAAGTAGGGCTGTCGCCAGGGAGCAATTCTGGTGCTATGGGTGGAGGAGCAGGCGGGGTGGACGGGAAGGGGGTCGGGGAGAAGGAGGTATTGGCGGAGTACCTCAAGCAGTTTGAGCTGCGGATGAAGGACGCCGGGGGGGCCGGGGACTGCCAATTCAAGGCGGTCTCCATGGCAATGCACGGGGACGCGACCGCGCACGTTGGGTTGAGGGCGATGTGTGTCGAGGAGCTGAGGAAGACCGCGGGGGTCTGGACGGCGTTCGTGCAGGGTAGCTACCAGAGCTACTGCACCGCCATGGCGAAGCAGGGCACCTGGGGTGATCACCTCACGCTGCAGGCGATGGCGGGCATACTGGGAAAAGACATACTGGTGTTCTCGGTACGCGACGAAAAAATCCGAGTACTGAAGCTGCAGACGGCAGGAAAGGGAGGGAGTGGGGCGGCATTATCGCTGGCATACCTCGGGGGGTGTCATTACGTGTGCATACACGCGAGCGACAAGGGGGAGGGGTTGTCGCTGGAGGAGCGGGCGCGCAAGGCGATGGCCGGCGGGGCTTTGGAGACGGAAGATACGGAGTGGCAGGTACCGCAGCCGAAGTGCGTAGCAGCAGGGGGCTTCTCTGAGGGTGGAGCGAAGAAGAAGGCAGCGGGGACGTTCGTTCTGTTGCGTTCGGCGTGGGTAGGGACGGAACTGGTGTCGTGGGGGGAGGTAAGAGAAGGGTCCGCAGGGGTCTGTCTCGTTCCGCCGGGTATGGAGGCAGAGGCGGAGCTGAAGATGTCGCGCAGCCCAGGTGTGACGTGGGTGGGGTTCGCCCTCTTCCCGAGGTCAGGAGGGGTGAAGCTGCAGCATTGCGCAATGGGTAGGCAAGGGAGCGGGGGGGCTTTTTTGGGGGCGACGAACACCACCGTATACGTAGTGGGTGATGCCAGGCCGAAGAAGGATGGAGGGGTGAAGCGTGCAGCGGCGGTTCCGCGGATGTCGACGCTGTACGTGGCGATGAGGAGCGAGCAGGACCTCGCGTCGTCTGGGCGGAGCATGCGTGCAGCAGTGGAGAAGTGGGGAGGGAGCCTACGCAACAAACCGATTGTGCAGGGAAATCTGGTGCTGGCCACGGCAGACGTCCGGGAGGACAAGATGGACGCCGCGTTGAAGCAAAGCGGGATGGAAGGGGGGGTGTTCTGCAGGATGAAGTTGGAGGATTCGCAGCACCTGCCTGTACTGTGGATGGATGGGCTGGGCCTGGAGGAGGTACGCGACCTCGCAGGCCGGTTGGGTGGCTGGGGGGTGACGGTGCGCGACACCCAATATGGGTTCAGGGTGAAACGGGAAGACCAGGAGGGGGTGAGAAACGCTCTGGAGAAGGAGGGGAAGCAGCCGTACGTGACGGAAGAACGGTACGTGGTGACGGGATTCCGCCAAGGGACCTCCGCGCTGGCAGTGAAGGAGTCGCTGGCAGGCGCAGACTGGGAGGTGACGCCGGTGAGACTGTTGCTTGGGTGGAGGTGGGTGGTAGGAGCGAAGAAGCCGCCTCCCGTGTGGGCGATGCAGATGGAAGGAAGCGAGCAGGGCCTGCTCATCAGGAAAGATGAGCGGGCAAAGCAGAGACCGACGGCACGGGTGCACACGGCACAGGCAACCGGGCCGACGTATGGACCTCAAGGGACGCCGTCGACGACGACGCATGGCTGGCGCGCCTGGGGGGGTTGGGGAGCACCCGCATTCGCAGCCACGCCCACTTCACCGTCGCAACCGCAGGCGCAGGCGCAACCACAACAGCATCAGCCAGCACAGCAGAATAGTACAACGGCAGCGTCGTCGAGCACAACACCTACGCCGTCGATCCCCACACCAGCAGCCACACCGCAGGACGCTTCCCACCACCAGAAATGGGAAGAGCTGGAACGCCGCATGGGCGAAAGGGTGGACCGCCTGGTGGGAGAGCGCCTGCAGTCGCTGTTGAAGGAGACGGTGTCGTCAGTGACGGAGATGACGGTGCAGATACGGAAGGAGCAGGCAGAGCAGAGGAAGGACCAGCAGGCCTTCATGGAGGGTGTCATGAGGCTGCTGACCAAAGCGGATACGACGCAACCAGCGTCGGACGCCGGTGTTGAACGGATGGAGGAGACGGTGCCCGCTAACCTGGCTGGCAAGAGAGACACCCGGAGTGGGTCTAGCGGCAGACAGAGCCCTCGCCGTAAGATGAAGATAGCGGAGCCGACACCCCCCGCCGCCTCTACCAATGTTGAGCAGCAGGGAACCGATAACGCCACCAATGACGAGGTGAGGGTGGGTGAAGATCCCGTTCTGCCGGATGTTGTCTCCGAACAAGCAGATGAAGCGTCGGACGCCGGTGATGTGCAGATGGAGGAGACGATGCCCGCTAACCTGGCTGGCAAGAGGGACACCCGGAGTGGGTCAAGCGGCATCCAGAGCCAAAGCCCGCGTCGCAGGAGGAAGGTAGAAGAGACGACAGCCCCCGCCGCCTCTACCAATGTTGAGGAGCAGGCAGACGCCATCGGTGCTGACGTGGTGGGGATGGGTGAAGATGCCGTTCTGCCGGACTGTGTCTCCCCAATCAGCAATGAGGACGGAGACATGGCAAGTGCGAAGTCCTCCCCTGCACCCGTGCCGTTGTCACCCCCCTCCGATGCGATGGAGGCTGATGAGGTGGAGATCCCCCCTCCCGTCAGCATGGCAGGCAAGAGGGACACCCGCAGCGGATCCAGTGGGATTGCACAGCTGAGCCCTCGGCGCCGTGCGAGGATTGACCTGCCCGCGCCCCAGTCCCGGACCCGGTCGCAATCGCTCCCAGTGGAGTCAGAGTGGCTACAGGAAGGCGATCTGATGGTCTACTGCGTAGACCAAATGCGGTTTGATGTGGTGGTGGTGAAGATGACCGTCGAGGGTGTGGAGATCGCGTTTGGCCCTCTCCAAGGGCACCCAAACCGGACGGTATCGCGCAAATGCTTGTTTGGCAGGACGAAGTGACGGGATGGTGTGATGGTTGGCACAGGATTGGCTTCTTCGTGCGACGTTGGTGAAGGAGACGTTTTCTTCAAAACGGCCTCCCCAACAAGGGGTCAGCATCGCCCGCGTTCTACGGGCTGTATGCTGTTGGGGGTACTGGGTAAGGGTGGTGGTGTTAGACGAAAGGTACGGCGTGGGGAGCGACGAGGGGTACGGCGCGGGGTGCGTCGAGGGGTACTACCAGGGACGTGTCGAAGGGTACGACGTGGGGCGTTCTTGGGTAGGGGGTCACTGCTGACATGTGGGGACGTAGAGGAGCATCCGGGTCCGTCGACCATGTCGCTTGGCACGGCAAACGTGACGTCTCTGAGGGCACACCCTGCGGTGGGGGAGTGGGATGTGGATGTTTGTGCTCTGCAGGAGGTGCGGCTCACAGAAGAAGAGATGAAGGGGGCAGCAAACGACGTGAAGGGGTATGGTGCCAAGCAGCTTCTCTTTGGTGCCCCTTGCAGACGAAGCCAGGGATCAGACCCTCTGCGCACGCGCACGCAGAATGGTGGAGTTGCGATCATGACGTGCGCTGACATACCGACCAGAGCAGTACCGCCACAATGTGCCCAACAAGCGTGGAACGAATGCCGCTTTACGCATGCGCAGGTGGCATATGGGAGCGGGGGACGCAACATCTCTGTGTTCTCGTTTTATGGTGTGTGTGCTGACAGCGACCGCACGGAGCAACTCCTGACAGACATCTTTGAAGAAGCAGCCAGCCTTGGGGACATACCGGTGTTCATTGCCGGAGACTTCAACGTAGAGGCTAACGAAAGTCTAGCCATTCGAGCGGCCATCTCCTCCGGCAAATGGGTTGATGCGGCAGATACCTACGCACAGCAGTTGGGTAAGGCAGCAGAGAACACATGCTACACCTCCACATCGTCTGGCAGACGTATCGACTTGGTGCTGGCGAACCACGTGGCTGCCCCTGCGATCTCCAAAGTGGTGGTCTGGAAAGAGAGCTGCCTCCCGGTACACAGACCGGTGGTGTTGACGTTAGACCTGACGCGATACGAGCAGAAGGCACCGCAGGCACGCCCTCCCCTTTCTTTGATCGGCGACGACTGGACGAAATGGCCGGCGAAGAAGGAGAAGGAGCTTGCAGCGAAGGTGATGCAGGAGAACGCTGCCCCTGAAGCCGACCTGACGAAGATGTCGGTTGAAGATCGCTGGGCACGCTTCTGCAAGATTGCGGAGGACTACCTGCTGAAGAGAGGTGCTGCAGACTCAGACCCGAAGCAACAACGCCACAGGGGGAGAGGGGAGGTGCAACCCGACGTTCTCCGACATCGGACGGCCCGCATGGACTGCGACACGCCGGATGCTGTGAACCTGGAGACGGCTCAACTGCAGAAGACATGTCGTCAGATGGAGCAGCTCATTGGTGATCGGAGGAAGCGCTTCGGTCAGCCATCTGCAGAATCGTTGAACGAACGGCAGCTGTGGGCGAAAATCCGCAAGAAGAAGCATCTCCTGAAGAGTGACACCTGGGACCTCGACCTTCCTGGGATAGAGGAGTTGTGTGGGCTCCTTGGCTGCCTGAAGAAGAGGGGTTTTGTCCTGCTGGAGCAACGACGACGGGCCCGCATCAAGGAATGGCGCCGCACTATGAAGGAACACATGAAGGAGAACCCAGCGAAGGTGTTCTCGTTCCTGCGGAAGGCTACGTCGTCACACACCACGTTCCTGAAACGGGAGGACGGCACGGTTACAGCTAACCTCCAGGAGATGGATGAACTGCTCATGGATGACCGTGCTTGGGGTGGGGTGTTCCGGATGTATGACGATTCCGAAGAACCTGCGTGGACGACGTTCTTTGATAGGTTCAAGGAACACATTCCTGAAGGGACCCCTTGTGTATGCGAACCCCTGACCGCCGACGACCTCCGTACGACCATCGGCAAGATGAAGCGGAAAAAGGCGGCAGGCCTCGATGGGTGGAGGGTGGAGGAGCTGAAGGAACTGCCTTTGACACTGCTGGAGGAACTCGCGCGCTGCCTGAACCTGATCGAGGATACTGGGAACTGGCCCAGGGTGATTGCGAGGGCGTTGGTGGTGCTCATCCCCAAAGGAGAAGGCGAGGAGCCCCTGAAGCAGCGACCCATAACCATCACCAGTGTGATGTACAGGTTATGGGCGGCGACTCGACTCCGCAAAGTGGCGACGTGGCAGGAATACTGGATTCACGAGCGGCAACACGGCTTCCGGAACAAACACGGAACCGAAGACCTGCTGTGGTTTCTCTGTGCGAAGATGGAGGAGGCTCTGATAGACGACACACCTATCTATCTAGCCTCCTTCGACTATCAGAAGTGCTTTGACCGTGTTCCCCAAGAGATCATGTTCCAGCTCGTCGAACGGTTGGGTCTTCCCGACAACATGATGCGCCCCATCCGGGGTATATACAAGAAGCTGGGGAGGCGTTTCAAACTGCCGGCAGGTCTTGGCAAAGAATGGTTTGCGACGAATGGTATCCTCCAAGGATGCCCACTGAGCGTAATCTTCCTGAATGCGCTGGTGGCGGTGTGGATGAACGGGGTGGAGAAGGAAACGGGCACGCAGGGGCTGGCGTACGCTGACGACACCAACCTCCTGACGAAGACCCTCGACCAGCTGCGAGCGGGTGTCGCCTTCACCGGACACTTTGCAGACTTGACGGGACAACGCGTCCACGCGGGGAAAAGCACGTGGCAGAGCAACCGTCCTGATGAAGAGGAAACTGTGCAGATGAACGGCGCGGATCTTACTCGCGTCGAGAAGTCGGAGTGCCTGGGGGCGACGGTGCAGGCACGACAGGCTGGGACGCCCACGCTCCCGACGAAACTGGAAGGCACCATCGACGCATGCGGACCGCTAGCAGGTAAGGTGGGATGCCTCCCGCTGACTCAAGGTGAGAAAGCAGGCATCATGCAGGCTGCAGTGATGTCGAAATCTGTGTACGGTATCACGGTGCAGGACCCACCTGGGAAATACGTGAACAGTCTTGCAACTGCAGTGGAGAAAGGGGTCCACGGCGTGAACAAGATGAATCGGCGAAGCGTACCGGTCATGCTGAATGTCTTCGAGAAAGGCCATCTGCTCGACCCCTCGGTGGCATTCGACTACAGAAGGATCATGACGTGGGCGGCGATGATACGCAAATCGGATGAGATCTGTTCGCTGGTCGAAAAGTGCAGGTTACGTGCGAAAGCGAAGCAGGCGAAGACTGGAGGACCCATCGGGTTGATTGCGCGAGCCCTCAGCCGCCTTGCGTGGTCGTGGATAGACACGACAAAGGTGAAAACGCACGATGGGAGCATCGTTGATGTGAAGACGGTAAGCTTGGGTAGACTGGGCCACGTTGTGCGAGAACGGATGTTCTTCATTCGACTCTCCCGTACGAAGACGACTGCGAAGGTCAATGGCAAAGGCAGAGCTAACCTGAAGGGTATTGAAGCGGGGGTGGATAAGGAGAAAACCCTTGCTCTCACCCGAAGCAAAACTTTGACGGATTACGAGGCGGGGACGCTGCGACACATTGTAGCTGACGGTGCGATAACGGGGGTGCGACTTGCGAGAGCGCGCATACGGGACTCGGCCATCTGCGTTCACTGCGAAGCGGGGGTGGACGAAAATCACAAACACTTGTGGTGGGAATGTGAAGCATGGAGTAGCATTCGTGCGGAGTACCCCTTGCTGTTGGACATTGACAGAACGACCTGGCCAAACTGTCTCGCTATCTGCGGCATGTGCACACCGGACACACCTTTGGAATGCGCCCGTGTTGCAGACCTGCAGAAGATGATGGTGCGCATCCTCATCGCACGCTCCAAGTGGAGCAGACCGGAAGCGGCGAACCCGCGACTGCAAGAAGACCGATACCCGTGGACGTGGGCACCGGAGTTGGACACGACGACGCAACACGCGAACAGTTTGGTGGACTACACCCCCCTGAAAAGGAGGTGGCCGTATGGACGTGCTCTGCTGCTGGCGTTTGCCTCCTGGCTGGGTGGTTTACAATGGAGCGACGAAGCTGGACGTGAAGTCTCCCACATGGAGCTGCTCATCGACTTCGAGGTTGCCACAGGGATGGACATCCGACCTGGGGACAAGACCGGCAGAATAGCGCCGAAGCTGAAGCAGCCGAGGGCTGGGACTGGGGAAGAAGACAACAATGGGGGGGAAGACGACGGGAGTGGGGAAGACGACGATGATGACGACGTGGTGCCAGTAGCGCTGGCCCACAGAGAAATGGCGAAGACGACCACCTTTGGGCATATGTTGGCTTCACTCAGAACCTTTTCGGAGAGCTCTCTCCATCCGGGGAAGGTGAAGGTAACGCATGTTCTCGCTTCGTTTGGGGCGAACGCCATCACAGGCATCGACCGCCGTCCTATCTTTGCCGGCGGAGAAGAAACGTTGAAGGCATTGCGTGCGCTATACGATGCTGGTGTGGCGTACCGTCTGCAACGCAGCTCCGAAGGCATGTCTGAGGTGGAGCTCCGTGGTGGCGATAGAGCGAGAGGTACATGGATGGGGGAGTATTCTGCTGAGACGGCGTACCCCTCCACAGAAGTTAGAGGCAGGAGGGCACTACCATTCATCCAGCGGGCTGAACAGGAGACATCTGCGCATGCTCGCTACCGGCACCATGAGCACGTGCGTCCAGGGGATGCACCCGTGAAGGCACCTGAAGGAGCGGTTCCGATCTTCCAGTTTGCGATATGTGTGCTGCACCGGAAGACGAAGTGTGATGCCTGCTCGAAGAACGCCCAGGCAGACCTGATGCATTGCTGCTTTGCGCACCACTCCAACGACGACGGGTTACCGATCCGACACGAATCATGCACTAAGCATAGACTCTCGAGGTGCGGGAACTGTGTGCAAGAGAAGAGTACGCTGGAGCACTGCTGCCGCCGTCACCACGACACCTCGAAGGGGCGACAGACGACGCTGGGAGGCTTCTTCAAGAAGAAGCAGACGAAGCAGAAGGATGGGCACAGCAGGGGCGGTGATGGACTTATGTAACATCACCCCCACGATGTATTGTATCACCTATCTCGGATAGGGGTGCATGCATCGAAAACGGGCCCCCACATTTTCTATGAGTCCAAAAGTATATTGACAGGATAAATGAAAAATTGATGGGAGAGGAGAGGGAGGGGGGACCGAGTGAACGATAAAAAAAAGGATTCCTTAATTTTTGGGTGTTCCTTACTTTTGTCGTTGGTATGGTACAAATAATCATCACCCACCCAACAGGTATGATGCCTGATGCACTGCACCCCTCTGACCGCGGCATGCAGGAACTGACCACCTGCATAATAGACGCGATCAAACCTTTTGGACTCTTCTCTTCAGAACAGAAGTAAACCACATTTTTTTTACTCAATTCGGGGACCACCTGCGCTGATGAACCCCCTTTTTTTATTGAACAAAATTTTAGAACATTATTGTCTCAGATGAGGGCTCTCGACTGCCCTCTTTTTTATTTGCCGGTTTTTTTGGGGAGGAAGGGGGACATCCTGGGAGGGGGGGGAGACATGGTGTGCATCATATTCCTTGCACAATGCTGTACATTTACTTTGAGAATTCCACTTCTCTTGGAGCCTTCCTCCCGCCCCCCTCCTTTCTTCTGTTTGTCAGACGCAATGGAATATTTCCAATTTCTTTAACCGTTCTCTCATAGAAGTACTCTCTGCGGTTTGACAACCCTTGTAGAAACCAATACCCTGCCTCCGTCGATGTACTGTAAGGTGTTTTGCAATTTTTCAGCGTTTCTTTCGAAATGGATGTAGGATTTGCATGGTTGGGGGGGTTCCATCTACACCCCCGATACACCAGGTCATTGTACCCAAAAGGTATACTATTTGTATACCGCATGCCAAGAGAGATATGGCCATGAGCGGGCTGTTGTATTTCAAGTCAAACCCTTTTTCTTTATCAAACACATTCTCTGATATATATTTTGGCAAAGAAGGCTTCAAAAAAAATTCCTCTCAAAAAAAAATAATCTCGCCTCATTTGGACTACTGGCATCCTTCACAGTGGAGCTCATCCTCGGGGGGGGTGTCTTTAGTATAGAAAACACTAAAAATTACACTAAATTTTTTACAACACAATACCTACACTGTTAACAGTACACCAAAAGAGAACATCACACCATGGTGAACAACAATAGGTTGTATGCCTCGCTTGGGGTACAACAGACTGCGAATCAAAATGAGATTAAACGGGCGTACTATGAAAAGGCACAGAGATATCACCCGGACCGTGCGGGGCCAGAGAGGGATGAGAATAAGTTTAAGGAGGTTCAGGGGGCGTACGATATATTGAAAGACCCTGAGAAGCGCAGTGTGTATGACCGTTATGGGGAAGAGGGGTTGAAGATTTTGAACCAGGGTGGGGAGAACTTTGCGCATCTGGCGATGATGGAGCCGGCGATCATTGGATGCTTCATCTACGCGGTGATGGTGCCGATCTTCCTCTTCATCCTCTTCCTCACGCTCCGCATAGACGATGTCACCTCCTGGAGCTGGGCGGTCGTCTTCATCCCTGTCTGGATTGTCGAATGTTTCATGCTCATCGGCGTCCTCTGCAGCTTCCGCTCCACAGGCGAGGAGGAACAGCGGAAACCCTGTTTCGTCTCCCTCATGACACTCCTCCCAACGCTCGCAGTAGTGACCTTTTCCATCATGCTCACTACCAAGCTGGACGACGTCCACTCCATCTCTTGGCCCGTCGTTTTCATCCCACTATACCTTTTTTTGGCGCTGAACTGGGTCAGAATTATGTATGTTTCCCAAATTTCTCCCACCACACAAAAAAACAACAACAGCGGAATGTGGCGGCCTCGTGATCAATTCCAATCTACACGGGAGTACGTCCACTTCATCATCGACACGGTAGCCTCGCAGGTACGCAATGTCGTCTTCATCCTGCTGCTTGTTCTGCGGCTGAGCGAGGCGATTGAGTGCTCCTGGTTTGTGGTGGGCATTCCACAGTACATCCTGCACGTGATCGGCGCAGTGTACGTGATTGACCTGCACAGATCCTCTGAGAACGGCAGTAAAGGCCAGTTGGCGGCCTACCTTTTCGTGCGTATGATTCCCCTCGGGCAGTTGCTGCTCATCCTTGGGAAGGCTGAGTCGGATTCCTACAGCTTTGCCGTTGCGTTGATCCCAATATGGATTGGGATGGGGCTCTCATGCTGCTTCGTATGTCATCCCCAAAAAAAATTACTTATACTCAAAAAATTTAAAAACGCCCCAACAGCCTTGCTGCATGATGTGTGCTGGAGCAGTGCAGTTTACAGGAGAAGAGGGCGCTGAGGCCAACGGCGAGACTGACCCTGTGAACCCCGAAGGCGGCGACGAAGAAGCGCAGACGCCCGGTGCAGTTGACGCGACAGGTGGGCCTGCGCTTGGTGCACCGCAAACCGGCAACGACGAGTTCACCTCTATCACCGTGCCGCCAGGTATGGGGGGCGGGAAGGACCCACTGACCACCCCGCTTCTTGCAGCCACAACCGATCTCGATGGCATTGACTAAAAAATCACTCGCTTTTTTGGAACCAGAAAATAAAAAGAGAAAAAATAATGGGTCGGGAGGGGAGGGGGAAGAATGTGGCCAGTTTGGATTTAAAAAAAAGTTTTGTCTTGCCTTTTTGTACAGTCGCCACATTTCCTCTCATTAGTCAGTCTCCAGTGGAGGGGGGGTGGTACAGCTTTTTTCTTTTTTTTGTGACTTATGTCGTAAGGCAAAAGCTTCGCAGATTTATTTTGTTTTGCTTCGTTCAATCGGGGGAATGGGTGATGAATTGCATCGAGGGGTCGAGCATTCTTGAGAAAAGACGTCAGAACACACAACACAACCCATCAATAGAGGTCTATGATTATCACTGTCAACAATTTGCTACAGTTTTCCAAAAAAAAAAAAAAAATGCAAACTCTCAACTACAATATCCCGGGGCTACTGTCCCAGAGTCAATAATCCCCCTATTCTATTGATGTGTGCCAGAAGCACATTCCTTTTTCAAGATTATTTCATTTTTTTTTTTTAGCGTCTTTTTGTGGATCTCCGAAGTGGCAAACACATCATGAGATTTTTTGTTCTGACAAAAAACAGCAGCTAACCCTTTTTTGTCAAAATTTTTTGAATGGTTTTGTAGACGGGTGACTACTCAGTGTGAGGCTCTTCTCTCAAAATTTCTCCGGGAGGAAGAGACGTGAGAGTACCGCGTTTTTGATTTTCAAAAGTGCTTCTTTTTGTACTTCTCGTTACATTTCAAAACCCCTCTGAGGGTACCCCTTTCTCTAATGAAACCTAAAGAAGCGGGCTGTGTAGAAGCGTTTTTCTTTTTTTTTGGTGGATCAGATGAGGTGCTTATGAAGCACTCCATCTGTCAAATTTCTTAGGTTTTTTGAAGTGTCATTGTCTGCACACTTCATCTGGATCTCTCAGTATTGACCTTCAGGGACAATGGGCAGAAAATCACAATGCCACTCGCCACTACTGTGTGTGATGTGAAAACTATGTGCAGTGAGAGTAGCGTACATAAAAAAAAAATTAGAAAAGTTTGCGAGTGAACTTTTTGGAAAGTGGAGATTTGCACCAATTGTGGCAACACAACCGAGGCAACTACACTAGAACAATTTATCAAAGAAAAAGGGGATACGATCCTTGAGCATGCTACATGCTGTGTTTTTTTTTTTTTTTTTTGTTGTTTTTCCGTGCTCCTGGTGGACCCCTGACATGGTGTTGGGAAAACTACAATATTGTTTGAGGTCGTTATCCAGACGAGTACGGAGGGAGGAGGGAGGAAAGGAAAGGGGAAAAGTATTTTTTTCTTTTTGGCAAGTGTGCCTAGATCTATCGATTATCTGCAAGGCCTGTCCACCTCACCCTTTTTTTTCAGTTTTGGGGGTTTTTTTTTCATTTCAGTTTTGTATTTTAGTGTCGACTCTCAAAAAAAAACATTGTGTGGGGAACGCCGCACACAAAACAAACAAAAAATAATACGAGGTGTGTGGTGACTACGCACCCTGCGAGGCTTCGGTTCATCTCGAAAAATTTTTTCTGGTCCTTTTCTTTTCTTTTCTTTTTTTTTTTTTTTTTTTTGAAAAACTCGGTCGTAGTGACACCCGAGGATGAGATCCACTTTTTCATTTCTGTTCATCTTCGTCTTCAAAAAAAAAAACACACTCAAAAGAGGGTACTTTACTATCATTTTTCCTAAACGTTTTCCTCCCCCCTCCCTCTGCTGACTGTCGTAGAGCTATTTGTATCGGGCCCTTTGTTGTGACGGCTTCCCCCCCTTTATTTTGTGTTCTCTTACGGTCCTGACCACTCACGTCCCCACCCTTTGCATGAGCACGACCGAGCGGCGTTTTATGTAGCACATTTTATTAGCAAATTCTCTCTTTTATGTGATTATTGTAGCCGGTTCAACACCCCCACCCCCCGCCCCCCATACAGTCTTTGGCGCTACAAAAAAAAATAGACAAAATACCCCTCTCTTCCCTAATCCTTTCTCTCTCTCTCCAACCCTCCTACGATGTATTTCTGATATTCAGGTGGCATTTTTTTTTTTCAAATTTTTGGGTTTTTTTCCCTTCCTATTTGCCCCCCCCTTCTCCGCCCATTCTCTTTTCTGACCTTCTAAGAAAATCTCCAAAAAGAAATGAGTAAAATGAACCAAGCCGCTCAACTGCGGCAACAACACCTTCAGTTCTGGGCCTGGGCTGGGGAGGGGCGGAGTACCGAAAACGGTGTCGCACGCATTCCCCTTAATATCGAGCTCTACGAAGGGTACAACGGCACTGCGCAGTACGATGCCATTGACAGCACACTCCGCAACCTTGCAGTCACCTCCCTTGAAACCCGAGGAGGAACCTATAAACGCGCCCAGCTCCGCGCCTCAGATATTGTCAAAATAGAATTCGACGTAGCACTCTAAAGAAAAAGCCCCCTCTCTCCCTCTACTCCACTAGTGTTTTTTCCATTGGATTGCAGTAGCCGTTCCCTTTGACTTCGCCGATCCTCTCCTCAATTCCATTTTACTCCCCCCCCCATCACATCTCTCTCTCTCTCTCTCTCCATTTTTTTTCTTCCAGGGTGGTAATATGGACGAACCTATGTCAGAATCTGTACATGATGTACACGATGTTCACGCCACTCCAGTTAGCGTTGCGTTGGGTGAGGTGGAGCTTGAAATGTCTCCCACTCAACCACCACCACCCTTAGACGAGGTTGAAGAGATGGACGTCGAGACCGTCGAAGCTGGGGCTGGGGTGATCGAGGCGCAAGGAGAAAGTGGCGGGCATTCGCTGTACTCCGCTGTGGCGAACTTTGTGAACAGCATTATAGGGGCAGGAATTATTGGGCTGCCGTTTGCGGTGGAGGAAGGGGGGTTGTTTCTGTCCTTGGTACTGTTGGTAGTGTGCGCTGCGTTGACAGCGTACTCTGTCCGACTCATCATTGCCTTAGGGGAGAAAATGCAGGTAGACGAATATGAGACGCTCTGCTGCTCTCTTCTCGGCCGCTCCGGGTTTTATGCCATCTCGATTTCAATGATAATGTTCGCATACGGCGCGATGCTGTCGTATCTCATTCTCATAGGTGACACCCTCTCTCCAGTTCTCCACGACTGGACTGGGTCGGATCTATTAAAAAACCGGGTCTTCACAATCTCCCTCTGCGCATGGGGAATCTGCCTGCCGCTCTCTGCTCTGAAGGATATTGGCAAGCTTGGGAAGACCAGCGCAGTGTCAATCGTCTGTGTTGTGCTTCTCTGTATAATCATTAGCATCCGTGCCGTGCCAGCAAGCACCGATTTGGGGATTCATGAAGACAGAGAATTCGGGTGGATGGGGTTAGGGATGTCGGCTGATGGGACCATGAGCAATGCGACCATGGTGGTTGTAACTGCGAATGGAGGTGGCGTGGGGAGGGACTGTCTGTTCACAGCGTACGCGAATGAGACCAACAGCCATGGGGCTCCTCTGGTCACCACAGCCACCGATATGGCAAGGTTCCAAGGGTACTCCTCAGACGAAGGGACAGCTGTGCTTACTGTGCTCTTCAACGCTACATCCGGCCTTCTCCCCCTCATCTATGCAGTAGGAAGCAAGGACACCATGCCAAAATGCACCGGAAAAGACAAAGAGACGGGCCTCACTGCAGCACACCAGCATGATATGTTCCACGGAAGCTTCAAACAGGGTGACAGCGTCGACTTCTCTGTCAGCGGTAGTGCTGAAAAAGTACGTCCCAAGGTGGACCTCTCATGGACGCTGGATGAAGAGCACAAAACAGCGTTGGTTGCACTCACGGTCGACCCGGATTTTACGCGTCCACAGAAGGATGCGTTTACGTTTGCGCATAAGTCGTTTTTCCCTGCAATGGGGGTCATCTCGTTTGCCTACGTCTGCCACCACTCATCGTTCTTGGTGAGAAACTCTTTGAAGAATAAGGCTGATTGGAACCGTGTTGTGCATATTAGCATTTTCATTGCAACGGGGCTGTCGCTGCTGCTTGCGACTGTGGGGTATGCGTCGTTTCAACGGTGTACGCGTCCTGACATATTGAACAATTTTCTTGGGTCGGACCAGGCAGTGAACGTGGCACGCTTCCTGCTTGCGGGGACAATGTTCTTCACGTACCCTATGGAGTTCTTTGTGATGCGGCAGGTGTGTGGGTCGCTCTTCTTTGATGGAGAGGTGGACAGCAAGCGGCACTACACAATGACCGCAGGGATCTTCCTCCTGACACTCCCCCCAGGGCTGTTATTGGGGTCTGACCAGCTGGGGCTCGTGCTTGAGTTTACTGGCGGCATTGCGGCATCGATGTTGGGGTTTATTGTGCCAGGTGCGTTGTGGCTTTCGTTTAGGAGGTATGCTACGTCGAAGGTTTCCTCTTAGGGGTGTACTCTATTGAGCGGTATTGGAGATATTTAGGGAATCTGAATTATTTTTTGGGTCAGTTTTTTTTTACCACACAAACCACAGACGCTTTTCAAAAAAATCTGACACCACCGGTACTGTCATTGGCGCCGACGCAGTCCGTCCCAAAGAAAAGCCAGGTGCAGGCTCCACCGCGAAGCAAGGCGCCACTGAGAGCACCGAGGAGTACGTTCAGTACACAAGCCCGCATGAGGCCCCCCCGATCACAGGGCAGGTATTTTTTTTATCCCCCCTTTTTTTCCTCTTCCTCCATGCACTACACTCACAATATTAAAAAACACCTATTAAACAGGGCGCTGGCATGGGACTGCCTTCTGGAGGTGGCCCACCACCCACACCCTGGAAAGAGGTGGTCTGTGGTGGGGGTGCTGCAGTGCCTTTGGTTCTCTTCATTGGAGGCATCCTGTCGCTGCTCTTCAACACTGGGCTTGGGTTTATGCACGCTGCAGGGGTCGATACGTACGAATACCCGGAGTTCTGCCCAGAAACAGGGTTGGAGTGAGATTCTTCCGCGGGTGGGGGGTGGGTCGGAAAACTGGTCGTAATTTTTGTCAGTGTAAAATTGTTAGGATAGGGGTGTGCAGAAAAAGGTTTTCCCTCATTTTCTTCCGCGGAGAAAAGTTGCCTGTGTCCACAGAGGCGTTTGCACTTCGACTATTTTTTTGGTCATTTGTCAGCGGACATTCGGTGCCCTGTCCTGACTATCCACGACAATATTGCCGAGACAACATATTTCAACATTTTATTTTAGTTCGCCCATTTCCTTTTAGATGTGTATATGAGGTATATTCATCTTCAACTTTTCTTTTTGTTTTCTGTACAGGGTCGGAGAATTTTACCTTTTTTTTTCGCTCAAAAAAAGTTGGGGGGTGAGAAATATCCTTTCAATAATAGAACAAACCCCCTCCCCCTCCCCAGCCCCATTTTCACATTTTTCACCCCCACCCCCCTTCCCCGCGAAACAAAGAGAGAACCAACCATTTTTTTTTTTTTTTTTTTGGTTTTCCAACACTTTTTTTCATTCTCGCCAATAAAAGGAAACCCATCTCTCCAGATTTTTTTTTTTTTTTTGAATTTTTTGAATTTTCTCCCCACTCTGCCCCCCCCCTCTAAAATGGGCAATGTACTGACTTCTTCCTCTTCTTCCCCTAACCTATTCGAACAAGCGAAGGTCTTATCCCTAAATGGGACCGCAGTATTAGAACACAGCGAGGCAATTCAGTTCCCCCCTCCACAAGACATCTGCATCAACATGATGCCATTTGTGACAAACGACGTCACCTCTCTCCCAGAGGAACACCGTCAGTATTGGCCGCTCATTCAACGGTGCTTATATTACAATAGATCTAAGGGTGATATCGGGTATCTCACCATTGACGAACGCATGGTGAAGAAGGGTGAGAGTCAGAGAAGAGGGGGGCTGCATTGTGAGTCGCCCGGTGTGTTAAGGGTAGGGGAAGGGAGGAATCTGAGGATCTCTTGGGGTGAGATTGCCATGAGGATGTCCTGCATAGGTGGGATTTATATGGCTTCGACTGTCTCTCAATCGTGTCGGGTGTGGAATGCCGTGGTCAAAGATGATTCTGTGATTGGTGCGCTTGGAGATATAGAGCATCTTCGCCCCTTGCTTGAAGTTGCCGAAAGTTTTGCGGAAGGTAAAAAAGCGAGGCGTTCTGATATATTGCCAGACAAAAACGGTTTCTGCTTTGCCCCAGGTCAATCCCGTTTTCTCCGTGCAAACCACATTGCGTGGATGACAGACCGCACCCCGCATGAATCCTTTCCCCTATCAGAGGATACCTACCGTCAATACTTTCGCGTAGTAACCAGCAAAATCACCGTCTGGTACGAAGACCATTCCACAAAAAACCCGCTTGGAACCGTCCCGCCACCAGAAGTGATAATCCTCAAAGGGAATAAATTTGCGGAAATACCGTAAAAACCCCAACTCTTTTGATCATCTATGATGTTGCTCCGTAGATGAAATAACCCCCCCGCCATTTGTGACAATTTGGTTTGACAAAAAAAAAACCCCCTCTCTTTTTCTTTGCCAGCACCCCGCTAAGTTAACCACCCCCACCACTACCACCACCAGGGCAACAGCCACCCACTTCCCTTAACACTACACTATGTGAGCAACAGATTCTTCTTTTTTTTACGCAGTCTTTTTCCCGACTGGACAAAAAAACCCGGTACAACACGTCGATAAATGTCGTTGCTGAACAGTACAAATGACACTTTCGCGACCTCTACGGCGTCGTCATCATCGCTGCAGTCACCTTCCTTTCATGCCAACCCAACACCCACCCACCCTGCACCACAGGAACGATCCGGGAAACGTGTCACCCTTGCATTTGACAGCATTAAAGGGGGTAGTGGGGTTGGCTTCGGGTCACATGATGACTTTGAACGAAATGCACATACCGCTTTGCTTGGTGCAGACAGACTCTCTGAGACCCAGGAGAGTCACAACCCTAAATTCAACCCTTTGAAGGTCCCCTCGTTGTCTCTGTTGACGCCGTTGAGTGAGCCCACTAAGACACCTTCTATGACGATACCGTTGTTGAATATTCCAAGAAAGAGTGAGGATGAGGATGGACGCCCGCTGCCGTCACCGCGGTTTGGCGAGCCGTTGAAGTCTGCAAGACATCAAACACCGGTCGCAGCGACAACATCGTTGGTGAATGAAATTGGGCAGAAATTTCGTGCAGGATCGCAAGGGGTGAGGGGTAGGTCAACGACGTCAAATAGCGAGCACATTGCGACTGCCGTCGCAGGACATAAGAAGGCGCACCAAGCGAAACGCCATGTATACCTAATCGTATCGATTCTCCCGATATACTTCATTGCGGTCGCGCTTCTGCGTCTGAACCTGCTGTCTACACTGTACATCGTTGCGTTCTTGGTCTCAGCAACGACGCACCCATATCTGACGGGGGTGGCGCCAGAGGACTTTGCCTCGCGGTCGCAGCTTGCGGTGTACGGTGCAGGGGGGGTCGCGGCGGTGTCGCTGCTGGGGCAGGTGGTTGGGCAGATTGTTGTGCAGTTCTATTCGATACTGTATGAGCAGACCTGGGTGGAGCTGGTAGGGTGGTGCAACTTTCAAGGGGTAGGCATCATGGAGCGTGTACAGTGTACGTTGCCTGAGGCGATTCTGGTGTGCGCTGCGTTGTATTTGAAGGTGATGGAGCGGAGGGCAGAGTCGGTGTTGCGTGTGGAGTTGGGTGGGTCTGTGAAGGCGTTGTCGCATGTAGGTGTGATACGGGGCGGCACTGCGTCGAAGATCTGCTCGTTTTCGACGGTGGCGGTGTTCTCAGGGATGTCTGCAGCGTCGCACCCGGCGTTGCTGGACCTCCCGTTTCTGTTGATCTTTATTGTGTATTGCGTAGCGTGGTCGCGTAATGTGGACATCGAGCACTCAATGCTTGCACGCGGTTCGTTCATCACAGCCTTCCGTTCGTACTGTGCGCTTGTTTATACTGTGCATTACGCAACCTTCGTGCCCTACCTCGCAAAGCATATACCCAACACAATCATCTTCAAAGTCATTGGTTTAACCTGGCTCCACGACCTCCACGGTGAAAAGCACGACAAAGGAGAGGGGCACAAATGGGAAGCAGTTGAGCTGCAGGCGGGCAACGTGATCCACATTGTGTTCCTCTCGATGCTCTTCCTCTTGCTCTGTGCGTATTCATACAGCAAGACGAAAGGGAAGAAGAAGAAGGGTGCTGTGATGGACGTCGACATGACGCACACAGGGTCCATGGACGTTGTGGACCTGACGCTGCAGGGCATGGTGTCCATCATCAACTTCACAGAGACGCTCAAGGAGATGCGCCCTTCCGAGCTGCGTGCCAAGTTCCAGGGCACGCAGTTCCGGCAGATGGCCTCGCGTGCAGAGAAGAAGTCCGGGAAGGCCGTGTTCCGTGTCCTCACCTTGCTGCACCTGCATGGCCACCGCTACTCCTCGCGCATTCTGGTGGCCCTCATTGCGGCAGTCATCGTGCTGCAGCCCTCCGTCATGACGTCGATATGGCTTCTCGTGTTTTTGCTGAGTCTGCTGCGGCGGTATGTGTTCTTTTCGGTGCTGACGCCTGTTCTGATGTTGGCTGTCGTGCATATTCTTGGTGTGTGGACTGTGGCTGTATCGAACATCTCCTCTGAGGACAGCGGTGTGTCGAACACGACACTGCGGAGGCTGGAAATTGCAGGGCTTGCAGCGTCGACGTGTGGTGGGATTGAGTCGGAGAACTGCCAGCTTATTCTTCTGCCGATACTGGGGCTGCTGCTTGCATCTGTGTCGTTGACGACGAAGCTGTGGTCACGCAAGAAGAAACATATGGCAACCGTGACGGCGCCATACGGCAACAGCCTCTCGGAGGCGCACCCCGACTCTGTCGTGGACAAGCTTCGTCTCATAATGCGAAAGTCCTTCATCGCAGTCATGCTCTTCTGGATGTACTTCACCGCCTGCTGGACCGTCGACGGCGCCCACGCAGTCCTCTTCGTCCTCTCCCTCGTCTTCTTCTTCGAGCCGAAATGGGCAGAAAAGTGCTGGTACTTCGTCCTTGCGTACATCTGCCTTCTGCTCACTGTCATCTATCTTTTTAAGGTGCTGGAAACCGACTTTGTCCCTTCCCTTGCGGTATGTCACAATCGACCTAGTTTTTCACCACATTATTTTCACAGAACGTGAAGGACATTGGACGCGACGTGGTAGGGTTCCATGAGCGGGAGACGTGGCAGTTCTTCCCGCTCTTTGTTCTGTTTTTCTTTGCTATCAAACAGCGCGACCTTTTCTTGGACAAGGAGAAGAAGCGGGTATGTCACACCATACATGCCATCATCACTACCACCTCCACCCACAGATGCTGGCACAAGAAATTGAGGACCTCGAGTATATGAGGATGCAGACACCACGAGGCGAGCCAACAACTACAACAACGTTGCGTCTAGGCCGCAGTGGTGTGAACGACTTCGACAGAGAGGTCGTGTCGACACAATCGCGCAGTGCTTCGTCGTCGGTGCTGACGTCTTCGTCCGCAACAACGTCGTCCTCTACGTCTGTACGGCAGCGCAGAAACCAGGCACAAATGAAATTCCGTGTGTTTGTCTTCATCGCAACCAAGACCGGCCTCCGTGTTCTCGTCGTGCTCGACCTGGCGGCCCTCGCAAGCATCCTTTGCCTTATTCTGATAGGCGACCCCACCGTGCTGAGTGTGATCCTCCTCATCCTCTTCCTCCTTCTCTCTGTGATGAGCTTTACGCCGTTTTGGAATAACTTTTCCGATGTTTCTCGGAGACGTGCCTGGGTGGTGTGCAGAACGCATCTCACGTTCAGCCTCTGCGTGCAGTACTTCTTTCAGTACCATTTGGTGCACGACAAGATGCTGGAGCTCTTCAACGGGCCGTTTCAGGTGTCGGCCGCGCAGTTTGGCGTGGAGAGGTATTCTGTGTATGATGGGGGGTCGTTGCGGTGCTTTAAAGGGTTGTCGCTTGCGGCGTTGTGCTTGGTGCTTGCTCAGGTGCAGGTCAAGGCGGCAGACGGGGTGCACGACATCCATCTGTCGCCAAAGGACATCCTACGCCGCAGCCGTGTCACCAAGACCGCAAAGCGCCTCCTCGCCAGCTACTGCGGTGTGTTCATGAGCATCGCCCTTTTCGTTGCCGCCACCATGTCGAACTCCCACTTCCGCTCCTCCGTGATGTCGATCCCCTACGCAGTCTTCCTCTGTGTCTACATGTTCGCCCCCGCCTTCGGCTTCTCAAAGGTGATCTGGCTGCAGGTCGTCTTCGGTGCCTACGCCACCCTCGCTATGGTGCTGACCTGCTTCTATCAGTTCCCCTTCGTGCATGACAACCTTGATAGTGCGATAGGCGCGAGTGTGTCCGCGTACATCGGACTGAGGAAGGACACAATGCTGTCGCTGGTGTGGACGCACCTCTTTGTCTTCATGATGTCGCTGCTCAATATGACAGTCTTCGAATGGGAGCGCAGTGTCGGTGGGGTTGTGCATGAAAAGCGTGAGAAGCCGCCCCTCGCGCCGCCAGCAGAGGGTGCGACGGCCCGCGCAAAGACACGCTACTTCTTCCGTTGGGGGTGGAACGTCGTCAAGAAGACTGTGTTCGAGGTCGGGCACGACCCGAAGGCGTTGGCAGACCGCTACGCCTTCCACTTTGTGCTCTTTGCCTTTCTCCTGGGTGTGGTCGCGCAGCCCGACACCCTGCGTTCCTGGGTGCTCCTCATCCTCATGAGCGTGACGTACGGCATAGGCGAGGCAGGGATGAGCCTTCCCATAGTGGGCTCGCTGGAGAGGTGGTTCTTGGTTGCGGTGTTCGTGTGGCTGCTGCTGATGTACCAGTACTTCACCTACCTGGGGTTGCCGCCGGACTTTGAGGAGGAGCTGCCGGAGGACCCGTCGCACCGGTTGCCGTACAATGTGTCGCATCTGGGGGACTACCGTTACTTCCTTGCTGTGGACGTGACGCAGTGGGAGCTGGCAATCGACGTCTTTGTTGCGGTGGCGTGCATCTCGCTGTGGGGTGTGTATAAGAGGCGGCGGGAGGCGGGTCGCGACCCTGTGGAGGCGTTCCACAGCCAGCCGGAGTCTTGTACGGAGTTCCTTGTGAACAACAAGGCGCAGCTGGCGAAGGCACGCCAGTCCATCTGGGCGTTGTATGGTTCCGGTGTGGTGCCCGAGCGCGTGCCCTACCCTTTGGGCGACCTGCACGACATTGCCTCAAAAGCAAAGCTTCCTGTACCGGGGTGTGGCTGTGAGGCGTGCGAGACGGGCACAGCGCTGGTGCGCCCGGAGGAGGACTTCACCCCGTCGGCCACCCACAGACGTACACCCGGCGAGGAGCTGCGCTTCGTGGTGGCCATGGTGCTCCCGTACATCACAATGACGCTCATGTTTGTCGACGGCGCCACAGGCCTCCCAATGGGCTTTGCAGACCTATGCAAGGTTATCCTCTCGCTCGTCTTCTTCCAGGCCGGCGCCTCCCAAGTAAAGTGGCAGGGCGCACGCCACTGCAGATGGATCATCAGCATCTATACGCTGTTTCTGTTCACCTCCTGCCTGCTTTATTTCCCTTACATCCAGCAGAACGGGTCGGATAATCTGACACGCCATTTGGGGGTAAAGAACTACTTTTTGCATGCGTTGGTTATGGTGTCTGCGTATTGCATGGAGTTGATGGTGAACAGCCGGTCGTGGGTGTGGGTGTTGTACTACGACCAGCAGAAGGACATTCGCTCACGCGACATTGGTGAGAAGATTCAACAGGAGTGGCTGTGGGAGCTGGATGAGAAGAAGCGCGCGTCTGTGCGTGAGTCCGAACGCAGACGTCAGAAGCTGACTGCGGTGAAGCTGGGCCATTCGTCGACAGAGATCATGATCTGTCCTGTGTGTGCACGCAAGGCGAACGACGAGCTCTGTGACGATTGTGGCATAGACATTGAGGAGACGGCAGAGAAGGCGTCCCTCTCGCAGGGCAAGCCCAGCATCGTGCCTGCGCCGTCTACACAGCTCTCGGCCCTGGAGGAGCGTCTCATGCAGGAGGGCTTCATCGAGCGTGGCGAGTACTCCGCCCTCGAGGCGACCACCGCTAAGTCCGAAGCCTCCTCCGACGGCAGTGCAGCAGTGCCCCTCACCCTTGCAGAGGCGGGCTGGAGCTTTCAACGCGGTACCTCCTTTGGCTCGCCGTCCGAAACGACGCGTCCCCACTCTGTACAAGAAATGGGCAGCCAGTCGGTCTCCACCATCACTCTAAAGGGCAAGGAGGGCGGCAAGGAGCAGAAGTTCATTGTAGGGAAGAAGCCGCGTGGCGACGTGCAGTCCGCGCAGGATGAGTTCACCTCGCTCCCCTGCGGCCACCACATCAACCGCTTCGTCGACGCAGCGACGTGCTTCCTCAAGCAGAACTCCCTCGGCTACCCCACCCCAAAGCAACGCCGCTACCCTGCCCTCTCCAGCGCAGTCCTGTGGTTCTTCCGCTCGCACACCGACAAGATGTGCTACGTGATGTTCTTCGCAAACTTCATCAGCAACCCGTGTCTGCTGTCGATACCACTCCCCCTCTCGGTGGTGATGTACGCGATGCTGGTGTACCCACGGCCACACAAGAAGTACTGGCTGTACTCATCGCTGTACATCAGCGCGGTCATTGCCATCAAATGTCTATGCTACTCACTTCTGGGCACCACAAACGAGGTCATTCAGGAGTCCACCTCCTCCGAAGACTTGGATAGCAGAGTGACGTCTGGGTTTGCTGATATGCAGATTGCTTTTCCGTTTTTGTTTGGCACTATCGCTGACTTTTTCCCTGCAGTTGCGTTGGAACTATTATCACTCCTTGTGATTATTGTGCACAAACAGAACACACGGGGGCTAGGCCTTTGGGGTGACTTTGCTTTGTACTATAAGTACCATCAAGAGACACAGCCCGATGTTGCAGGGGGTATTCCTGTTACGGTGACAATGTTGAATGTAGAGGAGGTGATCGAGGATGATTTGATGGTGCTGCCGGAGGCAGAGGTGGAGTTTTGTCTCTCGGGGGGGATGCTGTTGAAGAGCACGGATAAGATGGAGCCGCGGGTGGTAACACATTTGACGTACAGCGAAGATGAGTACACGATACGCGACCAGGATGGGTGCGGCGGAAAGGTGCCGCGCGCAGACCTCGGGTGGGTGCTGCGCGACATCGGCCGCCTTGCGGAGATTGCTGAGATCGAGACCGATATACCCCTTGCAGGTGGTGCCTCCACCGCCGCCGCCAAGTCTGCCACACTCCCCTCAGAGCTGAACTGGGGCCCTTACTACTTCCTCACACACAACATCTTCGACGCGAATGGGCTCAAGACCGGCCACGACTACTATCTTCTTATGTTCTGCCTCGACTTCGCTGGGTTCATCATGTTCATGTTTTCTTACTATTCAATCCAAAGCGATCGTGCAGATAGTGACCTCGCAGCGTCGCTCTCTGCCAACATGCTTCCCGGGCCGTTGGTGCTTGCGCAACTCTTTCTTTTGATCATCATTATCATTGATCGGGTAATATATTTGTATAAGAATTTGATTGCAAAGTTTGTGTTTCAACTGATGCTGAGTGTGTTGTACTTTGTGTTGTACTCTGAATGGAATGCGGCAAGGTTGACGCAGGAGGTGGAGACGGGGTCGAACCAGATCATCACCTCCTTTGCGACAGGGAAGGACGTCGTTGCCGCGTTGTTTGCGGTCAAGATGCTGTACCTCGTTGTCTCCGCACAGCAGATCCGTGGCGGCTACCTGGAGCTCTCCTCCTACTTCTCCCTGAAGGAACGCCACCACCCCATCTTCTACGGCATCTACATGATCTTCCGGTCTGTCCCCTTTGTCTACGAACTTAAGATCGTCATTGACTGGACATTCACCGCAACTACCTTAAAATTCATGTGGTGGATCAAGCTGCAAGATATTACGCACGAGCTTTATGTTGCACGATGTGATCTTGAAGACACCCGGCTCCTCAAAATGGAGCGCGACAAAACGCTTGCCTTTCCGACGTATCGAAAGGCGTTGCAAGGATGTGGCATCGCAGCGCTGTTGGTGTGCATCATATTCTTCCCTTTGATGTATTATTCGTCGTTCAGCCCTGCATTAACCGAAAATTATGTAGAGCACGTCAGAGTGTCGACAGGAGTCATAGGAGCACCGCCAATCTATTCAGGGAGGGAGGCGCTTCCAGAAACGAAGCGGCGTCTGTTGGATTCAGATGTGATGCAGAAGATACAGTATACACGGCCGTCGTTGTTTGGGTTCACCTATAAGGGGCGGGAGCTGCAGTTGATTGAGATGCCGGTGGGGTCGCAGATGGTGTGGTGGGTGCCTCACGAAGCTAAGAGCCGCATTGAGGAGAAGCTGTTCGATGTTCAGGAGGCTCGCGACCAGATCCGCCCATACGACCGAGACGGGGACAACCATCTGAGCCTTGCCGAGGTGCGCAGTATCGAACCCTTCTCCGGCCCCCTTGGCCCCGAGACCTGCCCCCCAAAGGGGCAAGAATGTGACCCCACACCATGCACCTCCAGCGCACCAACCGACACCTGCTGCAAAGGGATGGCCCTCTGGAAGAAGCTCACAGCATCAAATGATAGTGCCATCGAAACGCTGTCCCTAGATGATGAAGCAGGGATGGCTGAGCTTTATGCATTGGGCGCATACAATATGCAGCACAACGTGGAAATGTCCTTGGATTTGGAGGTAACGCGGGCGGCAGCGAGCGATGCCTCCTTGCTGTTGCTGCAATCTCTGGTAAGCTACACTTTGCCCCCTGCAGCGAGGGTTTCGCTTTTTAGAGGATTGTCTTCGAATCTAAGCTCCGAGACGTTGTTACCAAACTTCTATTCTCCCTTTCTTTTCAACAGAAGAGACACTATAGCGTTGTACGAACCAACCGAATCCACAAAGCTCAGCTGCAAGCTCATTCTCGACCCTGGGAGGAACGACAACGACGTCTCCGTCGCCTCCTTCTCAGCGCAGCTTCAGTGTGAAGCGCTCTTCGAAAAGGGGAACCCCTTGGAGGACGAGTTTTCGTACAGCTCTGAAGAGTGGAAATGCTTCAATATGTCGAAGTACTACCGATGGTCACGGTGTCCCAACTATGATGCCCGAACCTCGTGTTCGCGGTATGAAGAGCGTACGTTGTATTTCATCTCCGCGTCGGACACTGTAGCAAAGGATTCGGGGCTGGGGTCGTTGCTTGCGTCGTTCAGTGTGGTGACTCTGTACACAACGTTTGTGTTGACGATAGGACAGCTCATCCGCTTCTTCTTCAAAGGGAGTGCCTACCGTGTTGTCCTAGAAGACATGCAAGACCCCCGCCCCGTCGAGTACCTCGTAACCTGCATGCACTATGCACGCTGTGAAGGCGACCTCGTCCTGGAAGAGTCATTGTACCAAGAGCTTCTTCGATTATACAGAAGCCCTGAGTCTCTAAGGGAATTTACTAGGCGTGATGTTGTGTGAGGATGGGTTGATATTATTTTGGGGGGAATGATGGGTGGGGGGTGGTTTTTAGAGAAGGGGAAGGGGGAGAAAAAACGCAAAACACTATTTATTTCAGGTTCATTGTCAATGAGAGAGGGGGGTTTTTTTTTGTATTTTCACGCCATATTTATTTCCAGTGTCTTGCGTCCGCCTATGAACGGTGAGGTGTTTTGCACTTCCAACTTCTCTATTTTGTACAAAACAAAAGCAACCCTTTTGTGAACAGTGCATGGTATGTTATGTTCGTAGTTGTGTGGGGTTGGGGGGAAGGGTGTATTTTTTTTTTTCTTCTTTTCGCTCTTCACAGTAGACTAGAGAAGGCGGATAAGACAGTTATTAGTTTACAAGGAAAGTGCAAGGTTTGTACTTTTTCTTTTATTCTCTCTTCCTTTTTTTCCTTTTTAGGAACGTTAGTGACTTTGCGCCCCAGAGGCGTTTTTTGCACTATCAAAACTTTTTTCATTTTTTTTATTTCAAGTTGCCAAGATTTTTTGCTTCAACAAAACAACATAGAAACTTCATTTCCTCCAAGAGTCAATAAAAAAATAGGGGGGAAAAACCACTCTCATTGCCATACGAAAAAGGGGGGGAACCCATTTTTCTCCTATTTCCCTGTCTGCTCAGAAACAGCCTCTATCATCATTTCTCTAGGGGACGGATGCCCTCTTTCCCCCCCTCCCCCCCTCGACCCCATCTCTCCCACACCGATGGTATCGAGTTGAACGGAAACAAAAAAGATGTCCCCACTCCTCCCCTCTTCCCTTTTGATTATCAAATTACCCTCCCTCATTCAGCACACAGCTGAGAATAAGCCGGGTCCCTGGGTCCTGGTGTCCAGGTCCGGTCCTGGGTCCCAGTCCGGCTGAGAATAACCGGGTTCCCGAGTCTTATTCTCAGCTGTGATTCGGCACCAAAACCTACCCCATACAGAGAGGTGCACTGAGCTTTTCTTTTTTTCTTTGGAGATCTTCTCCTTCTCCTCCACCTTCATTCCCCCCCAAAATGGAACGTCTCATCGCATTATTCGATATAACCAGCGGATACCACGTATTGGTGGTGGCAGCAGTGTTCGCACCGTTGTGCTCTGGGGTGCTGGGTGAGTTCTGGCCGTTGTATTGGGTGGGGCCGTTGTACATCACGTTCTTCACAGGGGCGCTGCTGCAGCACCTCGGGGGCTTTGGGGAGAGATGTCTGCTGCGTGCTGAGGAATGGCATGTTCAGTACGTAAAGGCGTTCCGTGCGTTGATTCAACGGTTCTCCCATTCCCGTCATGCGCATCCTTCCAGCGTTGTCGCCCTGAACCCTCCGTCCGATGTGCTTGAGAAGTGCTCGCTGCACCGCGAAGCGTTGCTCCGATGGGAGCAGCAGTGCATATCACCATGCGATGTGGAGGCAGAGGTGAAGCAGACCCCACAATACTCCTGCGGGTTGTTCAATGTGAATGGTGTGCGCCCGGTGGCGGTGGCAGTGTCCGCACCGCAGGTGGTGGTGAGGAGGAGTGTGGAGCCACGGAGGCCGAGTGTACGTGATATGATGGGTGACGCGGTGTCCGACGTGGCGTCGCTTGTCAGTGTTGCAACACCGTGCAGTCCGGTGGAGAGGGAGAAGGTGAGCTTTCAGAGAAGTAAGTTCAGAATGGAGGAAGCGACTGTGGCGGATGTGCCGGTTGCGCCTGAGGCGGTGGTGTCGTGTGAAGAGGTGTGTGACACATCACGCATCAACGAAGCGATCGCCTCAATCCAAGAAGGTGAAAAGCGTCGTGAGCAGGCCCGCGAAGAGCACTTCCAAAAGAGGCATGAGCGTCTGGAAGAAGAGGTGCGCATGCAGCAGCAGAACATCGACCATCAAAGGCAGACGCTCGAACACCAAAAGCAGGTCCTAGAACAGCAGCTGCGCGAGCAGTTGAGGGAGCAGATGTGTGCGCAGCTCGATCAAGAGAAGCAAAACTTCGCACAGCAGGTCGTGAAGAGCCAAGAGGACCAAGGCGCGCAGCACCAAATCATGAGCCAGATGGAGCAAAAGCTTATAGAACAGAGCCACCAGATGCAGCAGATGCAACATCAACTGGAGCACCACGGCAGGAAAAGCGAACACCAGAACGAGGAGCTGGAGAAGCAGCGCCAGCAGCTGATGCAGGCACAGCAGCACTCTGAGATGCAGCAGAACCAGCTGATGGCACAGCAGCGCAAGCTCGAGGAGCAGACAGCACTTGCGCAGCAGCTGCGCACACAAGCACAGCCGCAACCACAACACCACTACGACACTGTGCCTCACGAAGGCGAGACACTCTTTGGCAAAAGCACTGCAGAGAAGCGTCTCTCCTTCGGCTCAGGCACACCCGAGGAGCCCACACGCAAGCCCTTCGCGAACCTCGGCCAGCAGCGTGCACGACACACGGACCCCATCTTCGGCGCCAAGCCCTTTGGCCAGGACATGAGAACAGACCTCCCTAGCCGGGCACAGGACCGCGTCACCTTCCCCCTGCCGTCGACACCCGGCACACCGATGAAGCCACGCAAGCAGTCTACCATGGCCGACAACGACCTGTTTGTGCAGAAGCGTGATGCTATCAAAGCACGCAAGGCTGTGGAGAACTCCGAGAGGAGAGAGCACCTCACATCCTTCATGAACAAATCGCGTGCCGAAATGCGCAAGGAAGGTGTCCCAAACGTGAACGTGCAGATCTACGCGAAGCCGGGTGGCAGTGCGACGGCAGCCCGCATGCAGGCACGCACCACACTCCTGGGCAAGACAAACGTGATGAACGATGACGGCTTCTCCATTCAACGCACACAGCGCAAAACCACGTTCAACACCACAGAACAGTTTCTCTCGCCTGACCCGCAGATCCCCAACGAAGATGACAGCAGACACCGACGCGCCCGCGAATTTTTGGGAATTGGAGCGTCACGTCCACGGGATAACGCATTCAGTATTTTCAACGATGACAACACGGTATGACTCTACACCTTGTATTACATTACTTCATAATTTGACACATTTCAACTCATCATTTGCGTTCATCAGCACTCCGGTGAGGTGGGCAACAACTAGACACCAATGTTACGAAATACTCCCAAAAAAATGTTGATTTCAAACACACACCCCTGCAGGGAAACTCCCCCGGGATGGTCAGCAATGCGACGAACAGCCCTGACTTCTGCGACGCCGCCGACCAGATGGGATGCAGGCAGCCCATCCCACCCATCACGGAGATGCTGTTGTATGTTGAATAAAAGTGGGGGCGTCTTCTGGACGAATATTGCACACTGAACAGAATGCCAAAGAAGGGCAAGAACTCTTCTCGCTATCCCTTAGTATCAAAAGAGAGAGAGAGAGAGAGAGAGTGTGTGTGCATGAGAAGAGACATTCATCTGGAAATTTTTCTCTTATTTAATTCCAAACACCATCACAGCCAGTAGTCCTGCATGATGTCCTGATTGTAGTCCCTTTCGCAGACAAAGGTCAATCTAGCCAAAAACAGAAAGCAGGGCACAGAAGAGAAATTTTCAAAAAAAAAAGTTCAAGAAAAGAAAAGGAAACTGAGTCCGTGCCAGGCAAAGGTGCCAATCAGTTTACAAAGAAATAGTGAAGCTCCCCCTCGGGGTGTCTACACTAATACAAGAAAACCCGTCTTCGACATTTTTATTTTATCTTTTTTTGTCAATAGATCCCTACCCAATCCCTCCCACCCCTGTCTGTGTTACATCATGATACATGGACTCTCTTTTCCAGGTGAAGATGGTTTACATTTTGAGTATTTGTGCACGAGAGCCACATTGGTCTTTTCAAGATATATATTTTTTTAGCGTAGCTTGTATCTTTTTTGTCACTACCGACTTCAAATTTCAATTTGTTTTTTTCGGTATGTCTGTATACACAAGGATGTCTTTTGCTCAGATTTTGTCAATCTTCACTTTTTGTTACATTTTGTTAGAGGCAGAAGCTGAAAAAGAAAAAACACTCACAAAGCTCAGCTTGCCGCGATTAGATTAGAGATTCAGGAAAAAAAACCAAATACACGAAAAAGGGGGGCCTCTGTGCCCCCCGGCATTGTTTTATATGACCACTTCCCCACTTCCTCCACCCCCCGTTGTTATTTAGACTACATCCTACCACAAAAGGTACACTGTTCACGAGAGGGCTTTGTATTTCAAGCCAACTTTTTTTTTTGCAGTGCCTCCACCTTTTTTTCCCTCCCCCCTTACAGCACCAACAACAACACCTGCCATACAACATACTATTTTTACTAGAATTTTTCAAAAAAAACGGCTATTTTTTCCCCTTCTCCATATCTCTCCATTTCCCTCATAATCTTCTTCTTCTTCCAGGCAGACTGCGGACTGTTCCTATGGGGCGTCAACATGTGTCTCCTGCGAGTGTGCAGCAGGAGAAGTATATGATGTTAGAGCAGAGCTTTGCGGAGCACCAGCAGCAGCAGCCGCAGGCAGTCGCAACGCAGCAGGCGGGGTTCAGTCTGGGACGGCGGCTGAAGTTCCGTGAGGCGCATCGTGTGGACCTGAGCTCCCTGAAGGCCGCTGTGTCTGCAGTGCTGCAGCGCAGCCCTATCCTGCAATGCTCCTTGGTCCCCGCCACCAAAGCCACCACCTCCGTCTCCGAACTCATCAACGCGCCCTTCAGCAACAAATACTGCCTTGCCCACCCAGAATGGGAGGCCTCCCGGGTCGACAAATTCATGCACTTCCACTCCGTGAGTGACGAATGCTCGGACCTGACAGGCCCCTGCACAGAGTGGTTGTTGAAGCCCTTCTGTGCAAGCGAAGGCTCCCCATTGATCCGCTTTGTGGTGTTGCGGAGGGGAGGCAACGTGGAGGAGGTGTTGGTGAGTGCGCATAGAAGCATTGTGGATGCGTGGTCGATTGAGTGGATGGTGCAGGAGCTGGTGCAGACGTATGAGCAGCTGCTGTCGCCGCAGGGCGCGTCGTTGTTGAAGCTTGTGAACCAGCTGGTGGATGGTGAGCCCTTTGTGGCAAAGCCTTTGGACACAGCAGAGTCGGACAGCTTCAAAGCGGCTGTATCGTATTGGGCGAAGAACCTCTCTGATGCGATGCCGGTTGTGCAGGTCCCCACGGACCGCCCCCGTCCACAGTGTGTGTCGATGAAGCAGGCGCGTATCTCGCACACCATCCACAGCAACTCCGCTGCCGCGAAGCGCCTTCGTGCGCTCTCCGTCGGCAGCGAGTACGGCATCCACTCCGTGCTCTGCTCTGTGTTCGTCTCCTGGCTCAGCAGGATGACCGCAGAGAAGGACGTCGTCATCGGCCTGCTCGCCAACCTCCGCAGCGACGGCTTCGACTCCAGCGTCGGGCCCTTCACAAACCGCATCCCCCTCCGCACGGACCTCTCCTCCGACAGCGACAGCAGTGCGCTCTCCTTCCGGGAGGTCATGAAGCGCGTTGCAAAGGGCCTAGGAGAAGTCATGCAGCACCGCTGTGTCGACTTCGAGCAGGTCATCGAGTCGCCCCTCATGCAGGAGACGCTGAAGGGGAGCAAGACCACGCTGCTCGGAGGGAGCATGCAGGACCAGGACCCGGACGCACTGTCGCCGCTCTTCAAGGTCATGTACATGATGGACAACCAGCTCCGTCCTCCGGTGCGCCGCGACGTGAGCTGGTCGAGTGTGGAGAAGACCGGCGTTGTCGGGCACGCCCTGGCACCGTACGACCTGACACTGCGTGTGATCCAAGGGTGGGACGGCAGCATCGAGTTTGTCTTCCTCTACAACGCACAGCTCTTCACCCGCCCCTTCATCACCGAGCTGCTCAACACCTACGTGCACCTTCTCAACCAGGCCGTCGAGAGCCCCCTCCAGGGCATGTACGACTACTCGCTCATCACATCCGCCTCACGTCCAGTGGTGCCAGACCCGACCAAGCCGCAGGACGAAGGCTGGCCAGGTGCGCTCGTCCACGTCTTTGCAAAGAACGCATCCATGAACCCCGACCAGCTCGCAGTGTCCTATGAAGGTGGCATGACTCTCACCTATGCTGAGCTTGACGAGGCAACAAGCAGGTTTGCGAACTGCCTCATTGCACAGGGCGTGCAGAAGGGGGATGTGATTGGGCTGTTTGGGTACAGAAGCCCTGCGGTGGTGGTGGCGATTATCGGAATCTTCAAGGCGGGGGCGGCGTACTCGATGATGGACCCGCAGTACCCTTCGGAGCGTGTCGTCATCTGTTTGAAGATTGCGGGTGTGGTGGGGTGGGTGCGCATTGAGGAGGCGACGGAGGAGGGGCCCGAGGTCAAGGAGTACCTCACGTCCATTGCGCCGAAGGTGCGCATGGTGTTGCCACAGCCGAAGACGGCAGGGTTCGATGCGCTTGTTGCTGGGTTCTCTGCTGACCCACCACGGGTCGACATCCAGCCCGACGACACCGCGGTCGTGACCTTCACCTCCGGCTCCACAGGCATCCCCAAAGGTGTCATGGGCCGGCAGTCCTCCCTCACCACCTTCTACCCATGGCTCGGCACCACCTTCGACATCACCCCATCCGACCGCTTCGGGATGTGCTCCGGCATTGCTCACGACCCGCTGCAGAGGGACATCTTCACACCGCTCTTCTTCGGCGCCGCAGTGTTCATCCCGACACAGGACACCATCAACACACCAGGATGTCTTGGACGGTACATGCGTGACGAAGGTGTCACGGTGTGCTGCTTCACTCCAGCGCTCGGACAGATTCTTGTTACAGTGGATGAGGAGGGCTTTACGATGGGAGCCCTGCGGTTTGTGATGTTTGTTGGGGATATGCTGATCAAGAGGGATGTGTTGCGTCTGCGTGGGCTTGCGCCGAACTGTCGGATCATTAATATGTGGGGGACGACCGAGACGTCGCGTGCGGTGGGGTACTTTGATGTGCCGGCGCCTGCGCAGGGCGGCGACGAGGCCTTCCTTGCGGAGCTGAAGGAGGTGATCCCTTGCGGGAAGGGCATGAAGGACTGCCAGATGCTTCTGCTCAACCCTGCAGGCCGCCCTGCCGGGGTTGGCGAGGCTGCTGAGATCTACATGCGCAGTTGCCACCTTGCAAAGGGCTATCTCGGTCTCCCCGAAGACACTGCTGCCAAATTCATCCAATCACCCTTCAGCACAAACCCCAAAGACAAGCTCTACAAATCAGGCGACCTCGGGCACTACCTCGTTGATGGAACCGTCGAATGTCTCGGCCGTGTTGACGATCAAGTTAAAATCAGAGGTTTCCGTATCGAGCTTGGTGAGATCAACGCAAAGCTGTCGCGCCACCCCGAGGCCAAGGAGAACGTCACCGTGGTGCGTCTTGATGCCAAGGGGGAGAAGATCATTGTCAGCTACGTGGTCCCGATCCCTGCCTCCCTCGAAACGGCGTGGGTGTCTGCAGAGGCGAAGCAGCAGCTGTCGCAGGTGTACCGTGAGTTCCTCAAGTCGAAGGTGCCGCACTACATGGTGCCCACCGCAGTTGTCATCCTGCAGAAAATGCCGCTCACACCCAACGCAAAGATCAACACCCGTGCCCTCCCAGACCCGCCAAAGAAGGAAGAAGTGGACATCGAGATCCCCGACCTCACAGACGCAGAGCAGAAGGTGCTCTCCGTCTGGAAGAAGCACCTTAGCGGAACGATCCGCAGCAAGGAGGACAACTTCTTTGATCTTGGCGGGCACAGTCTCATTGCGACGACGGTTACTATGGAGATCAACAAGCTCTTTGGCTGCAAGCTGCCGTTGAACGCGTTGTTCGCCTCGCCTACCTTGGCAGGCGTAGCACGTTCTGCGTGCACCTCCTCTGTTGGGGCAACCACCCTGCGTGACTTCACCTTTGAGGCACAGCTGCCCTCCTGCATCCGTGTCCCCGAAGGTGCCGCAGCGCCACCCGCAAACCCACGCGGTGTGTTCGTGACCGGTACCCCAGGCTTCCTCGCAACCTTCATTGTGATCGACCTGCTGAAGCGCACCGACGGCCCCGTGTATTGCCTTGTCCGCAGCAGCGAGGACGGCCAGCAGGCCTACACCGACGCAAAGGGACGTGTTGTGTGCATGCTCAAGGCGGCGCTGGGCTGGAAGGACTCCTATGACGAGCGCATCATCCCCTGCCTGGGGGACCTCGAGAAGCCGCATCTGGGGCTTTCCTCGGACCGCTGGATGGAGCTTGTGGACAGAGTGGACCTCGTGGTGCACAGCGGTGCCCTGGTGCACTGGCTGTACCCGTATGAGAAGTTGAAGCCGGCAAACGTCGACGGCACTCTCGAAATCCTGCGTCTCTGCTGCGAAGGGCGCCTCAAGACGCTTGCCTTCATCTCCACCACAAACGTCTACGAAGCGGAGTACGCCAAGCACGACATGATCATGGAGGACGTCGAGCTCGTCCGTGGCCGTGGCCTCACAGGCGGCTACACGCAGTCGAAGTGGGTCTCCGACAAGATGGTCATGAACGCCGCACAAGAGCGCGGCATCCCTGCGATGTGCTTCCGCCCCTCCTTCATCAGCGGCGACTCTAAGTCCGGTGCATGGACAACGGATGACTTCCTGATCCGTCTCATCAAGGGTTGTGTGCAGCTGAAGGCTTGCCCGGCTATTCCACAGGAGAAGGGGATTGACATGAGCCCGGTCGATTGGATGGCGGCAGCGTGTGTGACGATCTCCTTGAAGCCGGAGTGCCGCTTCAAGCACTACAACCTTGTGAACGACACACCTGTACCGTACGCTGCGGTGTTCAAGCTCCTGCGCGACAATGGGTACACCTGCGATGAGATCCCGTACGCAGAGTGGAGGCAGAAGCTCTTCGCACAGATGGAGGCTGGTGTGGAGAACTCGCTTGCACCGCTCGCCTCGCATTTCTCCGAGGGCTGGGTGGACGGCCTCCGTGCCGGCCAAGTCCACGACAGACAGGAGCTCATGAAGTGCATCGAAGGAGGCCCCAACAGCGCCTTCCCAGACATGAACGAGAGTCTCGAGCAGGCTCTCTGCTACCTGGTCAGCTCTGGGTTCCTTGAGGCGCCGCAAGGAGGGTTGAAGCTCGAATCAAACGTATGCATTTTGTACAAAAAAAACATTTTTCAAAAAACGACTATCACAACAGATGCCCTGGGAGGCCCTCTTCGCAAGTGGACAAGTTGAGCTTATCACCAGAACACGCCGTGCAACGAAAAGCGACAAGTAAAGCTGATGTCCAAAAATAAAAAAAAGACAAATAAACCACGTCACACCCCCAATGTGCACATGAAACCTTTGGAATCAAGTGCAAAATATACAAACCGTTGTGTGGCTAGCTGGTTCAGCGGAGTGAGGGATTGGGTAGTTATGTGCAGGGGCATGAACGAACGAAAATTACTTCCAAAGTGAAGATACTCTCATGTAAGCTAAAGATCATGCGGGGGAGGGCGAAGAGAAAAAAAGGTGATATTTTTTATTTCGAGCACGTTTCAACTACTCTATTTCGAAAAATAATTTAGAAGGGAACTAGCGAGAGAACCCCCCGTCCCTCCCAGGTACACGTCTTCTCTTGTTCCTTCTTTTTCCTCCTTTTAGGTACACTGTCAAGGGTTGTATTTCGAGTCAAAACTTTTAGTATCTTGTTTTATGTTGTCTGTGAGCTATTTATTTTGTTTTTCCAGTGTGTCTGTTCACTTTGTTCGGTCTCTGAGTGCGCAAAGCAAACATTTTTCTTTTTAAAATATGTGAGAGGACACCCACACGGTCCATCCATTCATTTTATCTTTTTTTTTGCTCTCAAAAAGGCCTTCAACCTTTTACTCTCCTTTTTGCAGGTGTGTGTAACCATAGCGTACACTGCCTTTGTCATTGCTGTTTTAAATCCTTCTCCTTTTTTGCAAAGATGTGTGTAATGCACATTCATCTATCGTTTTGCTTTGAACCTCTTTTTCGTGTGTTTCATTATAAGGTGTGCTGAGCAGGCTTAGTATCATCTAATAAACCTTTCTTTTGTTCTTTTTGTCTGGGGCTCGATAACCCATGGAGAACCAGTGTACTGCGTCCGCTGATGTGCGGTGAGACGCTTTGCACTTTTAACTTCTCTTTCCCCCCCTTGGTGGTTATTTTCCAAAAGGAAGCTTCCCCCGTACCTCCCGGTTCGATGTGGTGCCGGCGTCCTGAGCGGCGTTGTTTGTTACACCTTCAACCTCTCCCCCATTTTTTGTTTGGTGACTAAGCATAATAGACTTAGTGTCATCTTTTAAACCTTTCTTTGTGTTTTTTTTTTGTCATCAATTGTGTTACGCCGAACCATCCCGTGTCGACTAAACGTTGTGTTTTGTCTCGTTTTACAAGACTTTGTTTGTGTGCCGCAAAAAAAGAAAAGGAGCGTTTTCCTACGACAACCGAGTTTTTTTTTTCCTCACAAAACGTTAATGAAGGTGCTTCTATGAGATTTGGGAATCATCTTTGCCAATTTTTCTCTTTTTTTTTTTTTTTTTTTTATTGTTGTTGTTTTTCCCCCTTCCCCATTCCTCCCTATAGGGTGGAGTACTCCTTTCCGTTAAACCTGTCTGATATTGTCCCCACTTGTTTGTTTTTTGTTTTTGTTTTTTTTTAGTGCCCTGCGTCCGCCTATGAATGGTGAGGCGTTTTGCACCTTTCAACTTCTCTTTTTACTTTGTTTTATTTTTTCCATCAGGACCTGGATCCGTCTTGCTGATTTCCTCCTTTGCATTCCCCCGGCAGCAACTCAGTGCGTTGGGGGGAGGCATGGCCTTTAAAAAAAACAGAAAGACGTGAGCAAGTCCAGCTTGTTTGTTGTTGATTTTGTGTAGCTGAACATAAAAAAAAAACCAAAAATGGGGGCGGGAATTTTTCCAAAAAGTTTTCCTAATGTCAACTTTAAAGATTCGAGGCTATTACGTGAGTGACTTTAGGGACAGTGGAGCTTGCACATATGGCGACTACACTATTCCAACATTTTTTTTTCAAAAAAAAAAACTTCGTACAACCATGAAAACGCCCCCTGTATTCGGAAGAAAGTGCTTTTCTGTACAAATCGAAAAGAACTAGCAATCCCCGAATACACTGTTATGTCCCGCAAAAGGAAAAGCTGTGGTCGTTTCCCGTGTCATACATTTTTATGTGCACAAACAAAGACCCGATCTTTTTTTTTGTTGAACGCATGTATTTTTTTTCTGTACTAACTCTCCCGTACCCCTTTCGCATGGCGTCAATAGATAGTCTGTATGTGTCGGGTTGGGACTCAGCAGGCCTTCCCTCCTCCCTTATCGAAACTATCTAAAGGGAATAAAGAACATAGGGGGGATATTCTGAACAACAAAAAAAAAAAAAAAAAAAAAACGATTTCGAATAAATAAAAACCAGAAAATACTCGGTTTCAATCCAGAATATGAAAAACGCCCCTCATAACCTCCCCCTTTTCTTTGATCAACCCCACCAAGCTCCTTCCCCATCATCGGGAGACTTCTTCATGCATTCTCACCACAAAGAAGAAGGTACACAATATGTCAAAAAATGCGATCATAAATGCGGCAAAGGCAAAACACATGATTGATGGGACGTTTGCAGTACAGGCTGTAGAGGCGAGGAGGCTGTTGGCGAAGGCGGGGTGCGACTTTGGGCTGCGCATGCGTCTGAGGAAGCAGTGGCCAACTTCACAGCACCCTGCACGGCAGGTCCTCACCTTGAAGATGGCGGGACTGCAAGCGGACCGGCTCACCTTCTCACGCGACTACTATCACTACACGTATGAGCAGTACCTTGGCAAGCCTGCCGACTTTGACGCAGTGTATCCCCTCCTGCAGAAGCGCCAGACACATTGGACAGACCTTGCGCTTGCCCGCAATGCGCCCACTGTAGCTGTGATAAAGCGCCTGCTAGCTGAGGCAGGCGTCAACGTAGAATATAGCCATGAGGATATGGAAGCCTGGCTCGTCTGTCTTGCGCACTTCGCGCAGACACAGCCGTGGCTGCACATCGAAGCAGAGCTGCGGCATCTCATGCAGCGCTGGACCCCAGGCACCATGTCTGCACGGTTCTCCTTGGCGGTATGCATTTTTTTTGGACGATCCAAACCTTTAATTTAACCTCCCCCCACAGGTAGCCACATTTGCACACGGATTTGAACTCCGCTCTGCACTGGAGACGTTGCGTCTCATGAAGACAGAGTCAATGCTGTTCTCTGAGCGTGCCTTCCAGCTTCTCTCCTCGCCTGGGGGCACGCGGTACGACCTAGTCAACGGCGACGCCCCGACGGAGCGGACCCAAGCTATGTACAGCAAGATCGTTGCCGATGCGGGGACACATGCTGCAGGCCTGCATGCGCTGCTTCTCTTCTCGCTCCGAGGCGACCGGAGCACGGTGTTTTGGTGGACACTGCGGCTATGGGTAGAGATGGGTGGGTTCGTGCGGATGAGCTCCGAAAGCATTGCACTCATAACGTTCATGTGGATGCACTGCCACCGCACGCTGCACGCAAGCACGGTGTGTGCGCTGATCGAAACCTTTGCGATGCACGGCCTCCTGAAGCACTGCATTGCTGTTGCCGATGAGTTTGAAAAGCGGGCATTAAAACGAAACATCCCTGCAACGCTTCCCATTGATGTGGACCGTTTGTGTGCGTTGTTCGCGACCACGACACACACTGACTCATCCAGTACCGAAGGCGAGCTTCTCAAAGGTGTCCTCTCAAGGCTTGCCACCACGCCAACGTCCGGACAAGAGGAAACAGCTATAGTACGCACTGAGACAGAGCTCTCAGAGTTTGAACGCGGCGGTGGCCTCGCAGCACTGCAGCCAAAACGGAAGAAAACGCGGGGGAAGAAGATTCCAAGGGAAAAGGTATTTCATTTCTTTTTGCAATTCATTAACTTTCTTGGTACATTGTGTACAGAACCCTCGGATAGGGGTGAAGAAATGTTGGGTACAAAAAAATATTCGTTGTTTTTTTTATCTTTCAATTTTACAAACGAAACTATTTGTATTGACAGAATCGCTAAACAGATTAACACAAAACACAACCCTCACACCCTACAGGTCGAAGCTGCCTGCGTCCGCGAACTGCTCCGCAACGCACCCTTCGGTGGCGACCAAATGGTGCACAAATACATCACCGTCTCCAACCTCTGAGCACCCCTCTCCTCCTTCCTTTTTGCGCAGCTTTAGTAGACCGCAGGGTACTTTGTGCTTTCATCCGGATGGCTGGCATCGTACAGTGGGCCAGTCGGAGGTGCCTGCATCAACAACTACAGTTTCTTTTGAGCACGCGCCCACCCTATCCTAGCTTCACCCCACCCCACCCCTTCCCCAAGCCACATAGCCACACAACTGCACCTTTGAGGAGGTTATTCCATTTGTTGTGGCGGCTTTTGTAAGGGAAGTACGCGGTCAATCTCTTTCCTCTCAGAACCGAAAAAAAGACTCAAATTCTTTTCCCCCCTCCACAATATTTCTCTTCTCCACCCTACAAAGCAACTGCCCCACCTAGGACCACACAAACACACACACATATTCCCCCCCCCGCTTCCACACCTCACTTCAGTGTGAGGTGTGCAGTTCATAGGACCTTTTTTACCCTTCATTTTTTTTCCCACAATATCGCATTATTAGGGGCAACCTTTGACCTCATCGGGCATCATTTTTTACCCCTCCCCCATACAACTTTTCTTTATTTTCTTCTTTACTTCTTGCTAGATTGTGAGGATTGAGGATTGGGGGTTTTTTATTAGAGGGTGATGGCAGATCCAGATAGTTGGTTGGGAGGGGCTCCACCGCCACCAGAGAGAAAATCGCTTTCGTCAAAGCTGTCGCGGACTGGAATGCGTCCTAGTAGGGGCACCGCGTCGCCGCCACAACGGCGTTCTTCAGGAGGAGGCCCGCTGTCGGCATCGTCGTCGTCGTCGAACAACCCTCTGCTCTCGGGGCCTCCCTCCTTCCGCACCCCTACCTCCGCGATTCCGAGGAACCGGAGCAAAAACCTTACCGATGCTGGAGTAGGCTTCGACCCAAATGAGCCAGACTACCCGGTCCCCCCGGTGCACGCATCTGCAAGAGAACCGCCGCCGGCCCAGGTTCCGTTTCGGTTTAACAAAGCGCAAAGGCAAGGGGCGTCAGAACCGTTGGTCCACCACCATGTGAAAGGGGTAGAGTGCTTGGCGTGTGTAGTGGAGAAGCAGAGAGGGGATCTGGAGGCGATGAGATTGAGATTGGCGCATGCTTCGGCTGAGGCATCGTCGTTGAGGCAACAGCAGGATTTGTTGCATAGGGAACGGCCGAAATCGCCTGCATCAACACAGCTGCAACAAGCGAATCTCCAAGGAGTTGGAAACAGTTTAAACTATTACAAAGAGCAGATCCGACAGCTAAAATACTCCGTCGCGCAGGCCGAGGCGAGCCAGCAAAGTACCGAAGGGCTTCTTCTTCAGGCACTCCAACGCCCCCCGGTGCCCCCAGCGGTTCCTATCAAGGATTCTGGGGCTCAGACCTATGGTTTGGACCAGATTGATATCCTAGTGAATGGGGAGAAACCGGACTCAGAGGGGAGTGACGATAGTGACGATGAGTTTGGGTATCGGAAAGGGGGGAAGAAGGGGGGCATGCTGGCGATGGAGGAGAAGGCGAATTTGATTGGGGAGATGCGGACTGCCGTTGATGCGGGGGTGGCGAGCGCACTGCAGAAGTCTTCGTGGCTGTTTGGGAAGCAGGCGACTACCACCGCCGCAAACGAAGACGCATCGAAGAACGATCAAACCAGCGGCGCCATCCCACGACTGATCCTCGACAACTCCTCTGTGCTGTCCCCTGAAGAGATCTTCTACGAGATGTGTGCAGCCCTAGGTGAAGCGCACGCAGAATCCGAAAACCAAGCCATCCAAGTTAACAACGCCGGGTCCTTCTGGAAGCTCTACCACTCCCGCATCCTCAACATGCAGGACGACATCGAAACGCAAATCCAACACCATGAAACCCTAATGTTCCTCGCAGAACGCGTCTCTCCAGTACATTATTGCAACAATCCTCTGGGCTTTCTTTTCTCCCAAATTATCAAAACCCGGGAAGAAGCAGAAATGATGGCACACCGCCAAGAAGACCTCACCCACGCCCAGGTATACGGTTTAGGGAAAAAGCTTGATGATACCCGTGAAGAGGAAGATCCAAACTACAACCTCTGGACAGATCTGCTCAAGAGATTGATCATTTTATTGTCGCGGAATACGCACTGCCTGCAGCCGCAGGTCGTGCTCTTTAACTATGAGGTGCCGTCGCACACCGGGATCCCCACGATCCGGGAGTACTCCTCGCTTGAGTTTGCGGTGGAGTATCACCTTGATGAGGTGGTGCTTCTTATTTGCGATGCGCAAGAACGGCTTCCCGTGGACTATTGGGAATGCGTGCATGGGTACCCCTTTCATAAGTCGCTGTACCTTGGCAGGGCGTCAGAGAATGCTACAAAGTATATGCTGCGTGCAGCCTCGACAGTTCCAGACGACCGTTTTGGGATTCTGAAGACAGATGACACCCACGGGATGTTCCCGTTCTACATTGCCTTGATGCATGCGCACGACATCCATGGGGTAATAGATGATTTATTAGATTTGCTAATGAAGCGCAACTTCAAACTGAACCTCAAATGGACCGGGTGGACCGAGACGGAGCCCCGTGAAGAGTGGCATCTCCTGCAGTGGGCTGCGTACCAAGGTGTTGACCGCATCTTCAAGCTGACGCGGACACACCCCGACTTTTTTCAGAAGTGTCAAACATCGCTGCGAAAGCAGTCTCCCAACGTATTGCCAAAGGGGAGCCAGCCGCTGCACCTTGCGTGTCTGTCGGGGAGTGTGGCCGTGGTGGACACACTTTGCCAAGAGATCAGCCAGGTGCTGAAGGCCGCAAGCAGCCCCATATGGAATGAGGGGCAGACACCACTGCACATTGCCGCGCAGCAGTGTCATTACCGTTGTATTGAAAAGATCCTTGATTTTGCGAAGGACAAATGGGGGTGGAGTGCGAAGGTGCAGGAGGAAAAGCTGTTTGGTGTTCTGGAGCACAAGACACGCTGGACGAAGCGGACGAGCGATTTTGAGTACTCCGTGTACGGTCTTGCGTTGCTGACGTTGGTCCACAGGAGACACATCCTGCGTGACCTGGAGACTGCGCCCGAGGAAGCTGACGACGACCTCGTCGCTAACAACGAAGACGAAATCGTCCGGCAAAAGCGTGAAATCGAAGTCGCCAATTTCCAAGTAAAGTTTCTCAACGAAAAGCACCCCGAGAAGCTCCGCTCCTTCGCCCAGGCGCAGATCAAAAAGAGTTTCTACCCGTGGCTGCTCTTCATTGGGCTTATCACATATTTTGCAGCGTCAGAAACGTGGTGGCTGTCTGACTTCAACTACCACACTGCTTTGGCGATTGAAAAGCATTTTGCGAACATAAACATTCAAATCGATGGACGCGATAAGACGTACACCGAGCTTGACAACCACCATGAGGTGCGAGAGTGGATGTACGTTGCGCTGAAGAAGATGCCCGAGACGTTTACGTTCTCGCATAGTGTGTCTGTTGGTGCAACGCGATTACGACAAATTGTGATCCGAAGTGACAGCTGCACTGTCGGCCCCACCGTCTTCCAGCAGACCCCTAACGGCCCCCAACGCTGTGCCGGTGCAGTGAGCAACCAACGAGCCAACGTCTTCTTCATTGACTGGATGTTTGACACCATCCTTTCAGACCCTAGGGACGATCATGAACAGGAGAAGAACGACATCAAACTTGGCCCAGAGGTGGCAGGTGAACAGCTCGTCTCGAAATGGCAGAGCGAGTCCGAAACCGGGGAGTCCGGGTACTACTCCCCGCTGGGCCAGCAGTACCCTGGGTCGGGCTTTGTGATTGACTTTGATTGGAACAGCGAGGCGTCGTATACGCTAGCAATTGAGAACTTTCATTATAAGAATGTTAATGCACAGCAGGACGGGTACGATGGGTGGGTCAACTTGGGCACGCGCGCACTGTTCTTTGCGACGACTTTCTACAACCCTGCCACGGATCAGTACATTGCCGGCAACATCCTCTTTGAGCTGCCCCCCTTCGGTGGCGTCTTCGTGAAGGCACGCTGGCAGAGCCTACGCCTCATCCGCAACTACGACGGCTACCTGGACTACTTCACCATCACCGTGGAGGTGCTCCTCGGCATCATCGTTGTGCTCATGTTTGTCAGAAAGATCTTCGAGTTTATGTACCTCCTCAAAGGCCACTTCAAAGGGTTCACAATACGCAAGTTGTTCCCATTCATATGGGGTGCGGTGCAAAAGGTGGCCACCGGTTCAAACGTGTTAGATGTAGTAACCATAGGCATGTTTTTGGCTGTGTTCACCTGGCGTCTGATGATCAGAAGGGAAGCGTTGGACCTGCAGGAGGAGTTCGAGGAGCATGCGACAAATGGTGTGCTCGAGACATCGTTTTTCTTCCCCTTCGAGAGGATCAGCAGCCACTATGCCACCCGTTTGAGTACAATGGGTGTTGTGCTCATGTTGGTGTACATGAAGATTCTGGTGATCGTGAGGCTGCACAGAAACGTTGGGCCAATCTCGATCGCTATCGTGCAGACGCTCTTCAACATGCGCATTTTCTACTTCGCCATTATCCTGCTGTTGTTGCTTCTGTCACTCTCGTTTGCAGCGTATTTTGCGTTCGGTGAGTTTGCGGGCGAGTTTAGTTCGCTGTTCATTTCGGTATGTCCTCACACCCCAGTACGCAGTTCGCATCGTGCCACCATTTCTCTTCGGGTGACCGAACGCGAAATAAAGGATGGCTGAGGGCCATCTTTTGCTACCTTCTCTTTGTCCACCCACCCCACCACCACTTCACAGCTGCTCTCTCTGTTCCGTATCATCTTCGGAGAGTACTGGGAGTTTGAGAAGGTTCGGAGGTATGTTTGGTTTTTTTTTTTATACACCATTTTCAATTTGTTTTGTGTGTTTTTTTTTTATATCACATGTGAAAATGACTTTTTGCTGGGATCCTTCACAAACGGGGCGTGAAATAAAGTGAGCTTTTTTTCACGCTTGCTCTTAGTAATTTCGCTGGAGGCGTGAAAAAAAGTTTCACTGGCGTGAAAAAAAGTTTCACTGTTTTCTGTCAGTCACAAAACCACACACTCCACCCTACAAATCATGCCAAGGACCAAGAAGAAGGAGGCTATGGAGGATCTGTATGAGACCGAGCTTCTGGCAGGGTTGAAGTCAAGCACTGCATACAAAACGGAGTGGAATAAGTTTTTACAACACAATAAAATCACGGGGCGGAAGCAGCCAAGAGAAGAACATGTGGTCTCTTACTTGACACACCTGCGCGAAGAACGCAGCTACAAAGCCAGCTCATTATGGTCGTGCTACTCTAAGCTCAACTTTATGTTCAAGACGGAGTTCGACTTTTCACTAAAGGAGTACCACCGCATCGGGCTGTTGCTGAAGACCTGGGGAAGTGACGAATCGACGAAGAAGAGCAAGACGTTTTCGAAGGGAGAAGTGGAGATGTTTCTCAAGATGAGCGAGTTGAGCGACTGCTACTGGTGTGTCCGCAAGGCTTACGTCGCGGTGTGTTTTCTGTCGGGAATGAGATGCACAGAAGCACTGATGCTTGAGATGACAAATTATCAGGAATCACCAGTGGGATACCTCTTCACGTACCAGCACTGTGCTAAGGTGAAAAAGGCCGACATGGAGCGTGGGAGGTTTGTGGTACCAAGAGACAGCATCTACTTTTGTGTGGTGGAGGAGTACCTGAACCGGCGCTCACCAGTTTCACAGGAGGGTCGCTTCTTCATCACTGGAACTAAGACGACAGCTGACAGAACTACTACTGGGACCTTTCGTGTGCAACCTCTTGGCATCAACAAAATGTACGGCATACCTGCAGAAGTCGCGAGGGTGCTTGCGCTGGACGGTTCGTACACTGGGCACAGCTTCCGCAGGTCTTCTGCGACTCAAGCCGCTGAGGCAGGAGCATCTATTGTACAGATGCAACGCCACTATGGGTGGGTCAGTCAGGCAATGCCACAAAGGTACACCGAAGTCACACAGGCCGGTCAAGTTGCGATGTCACAGCTGTTGACACAGAACAACAGTCCCCCAACTCAGACGCCACAAGAAGTCAAGATTAACATCAATGTGCAACAGAACAAACCATGATCATGAGTGCAAAAAAAAAAACCCCCCTTCTGTGATGCTCTATACACCTGCCCCCCCCCTACAGGCGAGATGAGTGGTGACATCTTGTAATTAGTACCAGTCATAGGAGGCATATATCAAAAAAAGTAACCCCTTCCCTGCTTTTGATTGATGTTCACATGTTCCCCTACTCTCATTCACACTCTCACTTACAGGTACCCACATTTTGTTCATAAAATCACTCTATTTTACGTCTCGTTTGTGAAGGATCCCAGCAAAAATATCATTTTCACTTGTAAAACAAAACTACGTATTAGTTTGAAATAAAGTGCGTTTTTTCACTTCCACGTATTTTGTCTCACTCGTGCTCTATTATTGCCCTCGCCTGCGGCTCGGGCAATAAACTCTCACTCGTGAGCCAAAATTACGTGGGCGTGAAAAAAAGTGCACTTTATTTCACGCTAATAATTAGTTATTTTTTTTTTGGGCAGTACATGCAGGGCGTTCGCTATCGCCATCGTTTTTTCCTGATCGTGGCGAAATGCCAAAAAACCCGAAATTTTTGCTTTTTTACTAGTGCTTAAAATAGGTCAAAAAAAATTTTCCCGCCGGAGAGAAGCTAGTTCGTGGGGGTGAATCCCCGGTACTGAGTGGTCGAAAAAAAATTGCGATTTGCGCGTGATCCCTTCCCCAGCACTAAAACCAGCAAAACGATGGAGAATTTCATCAATCCCCCCCTCACTGAGGGTCTCTTTGTGCTGTTTAATCAAACAGATGTACAAGAGAGAGGCATCTGTCATATGAGACTTCATCCTTAGTTTGATTATTTTCAATCAACTAAAACGTCTCTCTGCCGTTGAAGGTAGAGTTGACACGAGTAGTGACACCTTCTATAACAGGGGGTACGGGACACCTTCAGCAGACTGCAGGATTGAGGAGCGAGCGGGAGTGCTGGGGAAACTTACTTTCACGGCAGGCGGGTTTGCGGATGATTTTGAGTACAGTGGACACCCCCTCTGCGACCCCCCCTCCGGGGGGGTCGACAGGTTGGGGGGGAGAAATCTCTCTCTCATTTTTTTTTTCCCCCCTTTTTTTTTTTATTTATTTATTTATTTATACAGGGTTTCGCCCCGGTGGGGCGAAGCCCTGGGGCGAAATAAAATGTCATTTTTTCAGGAAAAGATTTTTTTAACGAAAAAAAATATTTTTCGCCCCGGGGCGAACGCCCTGAGTACATGGCTTCATAAATATATTGAATATCGTCAATATATTGATTTGGTGATGAATATTATTGATTGAATATTGAAAGTGTCAATAATATTGACTGAAAACTGTCAATATTTCAATAATATTGAAATATTGATCATATTATTGAATATTGACGTTGCAGTGCCTGCTTTTTCCTTGACGGGAGGCCATAGCTGAGAATAAGACTTGGGGACCCGGGACCCGGTTATTCTCAGTGGGACTGGGCACAATATGTCGAAAACGCTGTGAAAACGCCTGAAAGCGGGTCAGGGACCCGGGCGCGGGAGGGTGGGGCATGGATGGAGGGGTATTCCCAGTCCCTAGGACTGGGACTGTACCCAGTGCCCAGTACCCGTCCTAGTTCTAGTCCTGGGACAGTACCCGGGACCCGGCTTATTCTCAGCTCCCTTCCAGCCACAGAGTGGAGAGGCAAAGGGTCAAACTTTTCTGTTGAAGCCATGTGCGCAACATTTCAAAGATTGTGCCATAAATCGCACATTATCACAGCCAAACTATATCATGGATAGGGTAGAGCTGTGGGCTACCGCTCGTAATTCCTAAACACTTGTGTTTAGGTTTTTAAGGTTGCTGCCCTCCCAGTACCCACCCTCCTGGTGCACCCACCCGAAAATGTACCAAAGTGTAAGATTTTTTCGGCGTTGGAAAGATTGGGCCTCAAAAATGCGAATCACCAAATCAGATCTGTGAGAGATTTGTTTTTAATTCCTATTTTCGTGTCGCGAGTTTACGTGGGAAATGCTTTAGAAACGTGCGTTCCTTAAGTACCCTATGGGCAAAACGGGCGTTTTTCACCAAAAACCGGGATTTTCGCCTTTTTGGGTGGTTTTTTGGGCCCATACCCGGCTATATGGACTGGGAAACGCGATTCTGGGGTGCTAGAACCAGGTCTAGGCCGCACAGGGGTACTTCTGTGGGCAAAAACAACCCACAAAACCATGCACTGCGTTGTGTTCTGTGACCATTCAGGTGTTTTAGCTAGTGTACGAGGCGTTGCGATCGATTTGGTTTCGTTCTCGCTCATCAACCACACGAGCTAGCAAAAAATATTTAGGATTCGCAAAACCAAATTTTGTCCGCGCCGCAGGCGCACAGTGCGCTACTTTTTTATGAGAGTTGCGAACATACATTTGAAAAATCCATCCATCCACATGTCTTTTTTTATGAGAGGATCAGTGAGTAAATAGTTCCGCTTATGGGCCCAGGAGGCTTCCCCTGGTCAGGGGTGGGGTTTGCTGCTTGGAGAGGAGGTTGTTCTGGGTACAGAACGAGAAAAAAAGAGTAGTTGAAACGTGCTCAAAACGCAGTCGAGCTCATGCAAAGGGTAGGAGGTGGGTGTTCCGTACCGTAAGAGAACGGAGGCGGTTCACAACCGCTCGACGAATCACGCGACCTCTTTATTCCCCAGCCTTTTTAACAGCCAAAAAAACTCTATGTTTTTGCACGTGTTACCGTGGGACTCTAAGGGCAATCATGGCTCAGTTCGTAAACGCGCACGTGCCATTCAATGCCATCGCGGGGGAGCGACTTGCCTTGTGGCATCAGATGGCTCCATAGTGGGGGGATCTACGCGGACAGTGAGAGGGGGTGGGGAACAGCATTCTCTACCTGGCTTCTGAAGAAGGGTGTGTTCCTTTTTGTCATAGAGTTGGTATCACACAAGTCGCCATATTTTTTGCATTTTTTGGTCCGAAGTTCAATTACCAGTCCTGGAAATTGGGGCAAATTTTTTTGTGCCTCAACTCGGGCATGTTTTTATGTGTGGTGCACGAGTTGTGTGAGGTTGGAAGATGCAGAACCAGCTTCCAAGGGGCGCAAGACCATTGTGTGAAGGAAAGTGTCAATATATTGATCAATATATTGATCAATATTTGCAAATATTGAATGGGAAATTTACACGGTAAAAGTGTCAATATATTGAAAATTTCCTACGTGATATTCATGGCTTCATAAATATATTCAATATTTTTTTTCACGTTTTTTTCAATATCAATATATTGATCAATATCACGTAGGAAATTTTCAATATATTGACACTTTTACCGTGTAAATTTCCCATTCAATATTTGCAAATATTGATCAATATATTGATCAATATATTGACACTTTCCTTCACACAATGGTCTTGCGCCCCTTGGAAACTGGTTCTGCATCTTCCAACCTCACACAACTCGTGCACCACACATAAAAACATGCCCGAGTTGAGGCACAAAAAAATTTGCCCCAATTTCCAGGACTGGTAATTGAACTTCGGACCAAAAAATGCAAAAAATATGGCGACTTGTGTGATACCAACTATGACAAAATTCCACATGACTTCTCGAGTCCGCATTGCACTTCGCGGTAGCCCCAAGGGAAGACACCCTTCTTCAGAAGCCAGGTAGAGAATGCCGCCCCCCACCCTACCCCCTCTACACTGTCCGCGTAGATCCCCCCACTATGGAGCCATCTGATGCCACAAGGCAAGTCGCTCCCCCGCGATGGCATTGAATGGCACGTGCGCGTTTACGAACTGAGCCATGATTGCCCTTAGAGTCCCACGGGTAACACGTGCAAAATCATAGAGTTTTTTTGGCTGTTAAAAAGGCTGGGGAATAAAGAGGTCGCGTGATTCGTCGAGCGGTTGTGAACCGCCTCCGTTCTCTTACGGTACGGAACACCCACATTTGCATGAGCTCGATTGCGTTTTGAGCACGTTTCAACTACTCTTTTTTCTCGTTCTGTACCCAGAAGAACCTCCTCTCCAAGCAGCAAACCCCACCCCTGACCAGGGGAAGCCTCCTGGGCCCATAAGCGGAACTATTTACTCACTGATCCTCTCATAAAAAAAGACATGTGGATGGATGGATTTTTCAAATGTATGTTCGCAACTCTCATAAAAAAGTAGCGCACTGTGCGCCTGCGGCGCGGACAAAATTTGGTTTTGCGAATCCTAAATATTTTTTGCTAGCTCGTGTGGTTGATGAGCGAGAACGAAACCAAATCGATCACAACGCCTCGTACACTAGCTAAAACACCTGAATGGTCACAGAACACAACGCAGTGCATGGTTTTGTGGGTTGTTTTTGCCCACAGAAGTACCCCTGTGCGGCCTAGACCTGGTTCTAGCACCCCAGAATCGCGTTTCCCAGTCCATAGGGGCCCAAAAAACCACCCAAAAAGGCGAAAATCCCTGTTTTTGGTGAAAAACGCCTGTTTTGCCCATAGGGTACTTACTGGGGGGGGGGCGAATAAGAGATGTGGCATCTCTTATTAGGCGAACGGACGAGCCAGAAATAAAAAAAATTTTTTGGGGGGAAAAAAGCAAAAAGACATTTTCGCCGGAGGCAAAAAAAATATTTTGACCACTTTTTTGCCAGACCGGGTAGACAGGGTAAAATTTCAAAAAAAAATTTCAAGATAAAACCCTGGCGCATGCAAAAAAAAAAAAAAAAAAATACCCCCAAAATCCAGGGATGTTGCTAAACCGCGTAGTGGAATTCCAAAATCCTTGAGAAGTCGTTTTTTTTACGGGAAATTTTACGTGGGAAAATCCTTTTTTTTCCGGGAAATTTTGAGGAGTCTTTTTTTTTTACGGGAAAATTCTGTAGGGTTGACCCGGGAGGCTGTACCTTCAAATTTTTTTTTTGCCTGCGGCGCCAGTTTTCATTTTTTGCTCCGCAAAAAAGGGTTCGTTGAGTGACTCTGTGGTGTAAATAGCTATATTTTTACACCGTGCCCTATATTTTTTTTCGCCTGCGGCGCCATTTTATATTATTTTTTTTTGCTCCGCAAAAAAAAAAATACAGTTCCGTATGTTCCCGATGGTACTTGTCTTCTGAAGGAAAAGTACAAAGTGAACGTGGGGGCAGTTTGCGTAGTTGCAAACTTTGCTGCATGTTGTGACCCCACCATTTGACGGACAGAGCACGTAGAACCCAATAAGGAGTGAGAATGAAGGATATGGCCAAAGAAAAAGTAGCGTACCGTGCGCCTGCGGCGCAAGCTTGCATTACACCCTTCTTATGATATAGTTTGGCTGTGAAAAAAGTGCAATTTTAAGCGCAATTTTTGAATGTCACCTCATGAAATGAAGGAGGAAATAGAAACAAAGCATTTTGAACACACTCGCGGTTCTAGGGACGAACCGCGCTGCAGAGCCACTCCTCACCAAAACAGGTCGAGGTGTGTGCGTTTCACCACAACTTCTCCCATGGGTTTTATCGTGTGATGAGTCTTAAGTTTCTATTTATGTGGCGTGACTTCGCCAGAATGCGGTTTTCTCGAAGTTTTCTTGGAAAATGGGGACACTCTCGCACGGGTTTTGGAGGTTGCACCGGTCGTGCACTCCCGTCTTTGGTTGCTGTTGAACAAGGATTCTCTCTCCTGACTACATCCACGCAAAGAGACGCCACCGCCTTTCTCATAGTACTATTGAGAAGCTGATGGTTCTTCATGAACAGGCACCCGAGTTTAACAACGAAAAGATGGGGAATATTCCTGAACACGCTGTTGCCTTGTTTCTCAGCACAAGCGTCACAGGTTCAAGAGAAAACGGAGGTGTTCCTGCTGATGGCGGAGGAGTTGGAAGACTTCGCTCCCCCCGTATTTGCTTTCGGAATTGAGCTGAGGACCTTTTTCGCGCAAAACTGGTAATTTCGGAAGTCGGTCAACGACCTGTCAGCGACGTGTCGCGACCTGTCGGCGACCTGTCAATATCAGGGGGTGTGTGTATAGAGTCCCTGTGTCAGCGACCCGTCAATACGGACCCCTCCCGGAGCACCAAAAACGAAAGAAATTGGACGTGGGGTCTCAAAATTTTCGGGGAAAACGGCATATTTAGCGATAAGTGTGTTCGAAACGTATCATGTGGGCAAAAAAAATCATGATTTTCACCTCCAGGGTCGAAAAATGTCCCTGATTCCTGTGTAAAAAAACCCGTAAAAAACCCCGAATTCCAAGCCCGAAAAGTGCGATTTTCGTAACTGTTTAGCGTCAGGTCTGGCAAAATCTCAACCTGATCTCTTATTCGGCCCTGATCTCTTATTCACCCCTGATCTCTTATTCGCCCCCCCCCCCAGTAAGGAACGCACGTTTCTAAAGCATTTCCCACGTAAACTCGCGACACGAAAATAGGAATTAAAAACAAATCTCTCACAGATCTGATTTGGTGATCCGCATTTTTGAGGCCCAATCTTTCCAACGCCGAAAAAATCTTACACTTTGGTGCATTTTCGGGTGGGTGCACCAGGAGGGTACTGGGAGGGCAGCAACCTTTAAAACCTAAACACAAGTTAGGGGGGCCTATACCGGTAATTTTGGCTCCTTTTGATTTTAAATTGAAATTTCTAAGTCTTTTTTGACCTACGACCCCGGCAATGCATTTTTTGGGACTCTGTGGACTCAAATGAGCAAAAATTTAAACAAAATGCTGCCCGTTCACGCATTTAAACGCACATTTTGTTGAAAATTGTCATTTTACACTGGATTTGCCTTTGCCATTTTCAGTTTTTTTGCAGATTTTTTTCAAAAAAAAAATTGAAAAAAAAAGGCTCAAAAGTGCCTGAAACCCGGCGGAAAGTGATTTTTGGTGAGGTATATAGGGTAGTTTCACCTATTTTTGGGTTTTTTTGCCGAAAGGCGCCAAATTTTCCGCGCCAAATGAAGGAATAGCCGGTGCATAGGCCCCCCTACACAAGTGTTTAGGAATTACGAGCGGTAGCCCACAGCTCTACCCTATCCATGCTATAGTGTATAATGTGCGATTTATGGCACAATCTTTGAAATGTTGCGCACATGGCTTCAACAGAAAAGTTTGACCCTTTGCCTCTCCACTCTGTGGCTGGAGGGGAGCTGAGATTAAGCCGGGTCCCGGGTACTGTCCCAGGACTAGAACTAGGACGGGTACTGGGCACTGGGTACAGTCCCAGTCCTAGGGACTGGGAATACCCCTCCATCCATGCCCCACCCTCCCGCGCCCGGGTCCCTGACCCGCTTTCAGGCGTTTTCACAGCGTTTTCGACATATTGTGCCCAGTCCCACTGAGAATAACCGGGTCCCGGGTCCCCAAGTCTTATTCTCAGCTATGGCCTCCCGTCAAGGAAAAAGCAGGCACTGCAACGTCAATATTCAATAATATGATCAATATTTCAATATTATTGAAATATTGACAGTTTTCAGTCAATATTATTGACACTTTCAATATTCAATCAATAATATTCATCACCAAATCAATATATTGACGATATTCAATATATTTATGAAGCCATGGATATTGATCAATATATTGATATTGAAAAAAACGTGAAAAAAAATATTGAATATATTTATGAAGCCATGGCAGTAAAACAATTTCTACTCCGCCAATCGAGTAATAATATGGTGGACTCAGCGGCAGAATTTTTCTGAACTCGCGTAATTTTTTTGAAAACGATGTTAATTCTTTTTGGGTTATCACGACACGCTATCACAGAGAGCAACCCCTCTACGGTCCGCTGTTGCTGCTGATGCTTCTGCTGTTTGGATCGTTGCTGCTTATTAACGTATTGACTGCCATCATTTTCGATATCTACCGAGACAAGAACCAGCAGTCTGAGGGGAGCTGGGAGACGGATCTGGTTGACATGCAGATTAACGATACCCTGCATCTGCTGTATCGACGAGGGGTGCGGCTGCGGAACGAGGAGCATGACCAGAAGAGCAGTTGGTATTCTAGCGCGCTGGAGAGCGTGCAGGCAGGGGCCGCACTCAACAAATCAGAGGTGGCAGACATCATAGAGTGGAACCGAGCAATGGTGTACTTCAAAGTGTTCAAAGGCTACCCATCGTTGTTCCCAGACCTGGTCATGCAAGGACACAAGGCGCTGAAGGATTTCATGGAGGAAGAGCGGAGTACTGACCGCATGCTTGAGTTCATCACGGAAAAGGTGACGAACAACAACGACCGTACCGAACTCATGGAGAAACAGCTGAAAGACATGCAGAAGCTCGTCATGGAGATCCACGAAAGGCTCTTCCCAAAGGCAAAGCTTGAGCTCGCCTCGCGTCTCGACTCACTCAAGGAGTATGTTTGCATTTTTTTTTTTAAATTCAATTCAACATTTATTTTTCCACAGAGGAGACCCAGGACTGACATCGCCGACCCAAGGGGGAAGCGGCGGGAAGAGTGCCTTCGCAGGTCTCGACGGCGAAGACGACGGTTTGGATGTCTAGGCTAGGTCTTTTTGCAGTATTTATTTATTTTTTTTTTTTTTGACATGCCTCTGCCACGAAGTGTCCGCATGTCACTCAATGGTACCTTTTTAAAAAAACTAGAACTTGCCCTTGGGGAAGACAATAGAATTCCCAACTTTGTTTCAATCTGTTGCGTTTTTTTTTTTCCCTCCCCCTTTTTTTTGTGAAAAGTGAGACGGTGCTTTTTATTAGATGAGTGCGGAGTACTCATTCAAGTTCTTTTTCTTTCTCTTCTTCCATTTTTTTTTTTTTTGTGAACAGAAAGAACGTAAACACTATACTTTAGAGTAGAAGGAGCTGTTATACGTTGATAACAAAACAAACAAACAAACCATTCTCTGCAAATATAAGCACACTACAAGACACCCGTTGTCTGTTGACATGAGTTTTGTTTGCTTTGTTTCCTTTCTTTTGTGTTATAAAGCACAGTTCGTTTTTTTTTTCATCTAAACTATAATGGATTTATTCATCCAAATCGTTTTCATCACGGCCTTTGCTGTGTTGTGCAACTTAGACTTTTTGTGTGTGTTAGGGGACTCATCTTATCAGCCTTTATTGTTTGTCTACATTTTATTTTTGGTAATATTTTTCCATTCCACAGATCACGGTTCGTAATCTGATAATAATTCAATATTTTTCTTTACGGTTGAATCGTGCAACAACAAAACAAAACAAAATAACTCGATACGATGCGATGCGATTAATACGAGGGATTTCCCAACACTTTCTCAAATCTAGGGCACTCTCTTTTATTTTTATGGATGTAGGACTGCACGGTTGTGCCCACCCCGGTACAGCCGGTCAACCAAGGTACACTGTCATCAGAGGGCTTTGTATTTCAAGTCAACTTTATTCTTCAAACGCCTTTTTTATTTCAGTCCCCCTTTCCTCTCTCTCCCTCTCTTCCCCCAACAATTTGGCAAATTCAGATATAGATTGTCCGCACAATTTTAAAAATGACTGATTTTTACTTTACTCTTCCCGACTAATTCCCACCCTCCCCAGCTTTGATAGCGAAGGTGATCACGGTGACTACTCTGGTTCATCTTATAAAAAAAATTTCTTTGATTATCCCGAACAACCGTGTTTGTGACAAGACAGCCCATCTTCAAACCTCGCGTGCTTCCAGCGCGATAACGATCGTGGTAAAGATGCTGGTGTCACATTACGAGAGGCACATCCATCTTTATAAGTGTCCTTTCATGTTGCTGTGCCTTCACACATCACTTAGTATTTGAAACCTTCTCATCCCTCTCCACTCCCTCCAGTCACCCCATCCACAACAGAACTCCCCTTTCTCCATTTTCAGCCCTTCATTAACAGTGAGGTGATGCAATGACAACGCTCACCCCGAAGCCCCCGCAGAATGATGGGGGGAAAGCGGGGCGCGAGCTGAAGGGGCGTCGCGTGCTCATGACGCCACGTGTCCCGGTGTATGAGTTTGACAGTGAGGCGGACGAGGCGTCGGAGGGGTCTGTGAAGCGGTTTACCTTGGCAGGGTCTGTGCAGGCGCCTGTCCCTCCCGTGCGTGGCGTTGCTGCGAGAACGGTGACGCGTGAGTTGACAGATACGATAGCAAAGGAGGCGTCTGTGTTTGAGCTGCGTGCCGCAAAGCTCCGGTCTGTTGTCGCAGAGAACACACGTCTCGACCGGCGCTTTTTCGTTGACGCAACACGTGAGAAACGTGTCCGCGAGTTTGCCCTCAATAAACAGCTCCACCACCGTACCGGCGTCGTCCCCGCCAAGCCAGACTCACAACTCCGCCTCACCAGCAAAGCGCTCCAAGACTTAGACCTCTCACGGGAATACCACAAAATGTTCAGCCACCAAACCACCGCGGGAAGCCGTGTTGCACAACGTCTGCCGTCCACCATAGCAGTGCCGCCCCTGCCTGCAACACCGTCGCCGTGCACGACACCTTCGTCGCATGTCAGCAAGGCCAGCACAGACCCCCTCTGTGACGACCCTGTGTGGAAGGTGCTGCAGACGCAGCTGGAGCCCGGTGAGCATGCCATTGCGCATGAGAAGCGTCTTGTGGAGGTGGCCTCTGCCAAGCGTGAGGAGCAGAAGTTGTACACCTTGAAGCTGAGCCAGGAGCTTGCGGCGGAGGAGGTGTCTGACGCGGCGCACGACGTGCTGGTCTCGCACAGACGTGCCGTGCAGCGCACGTACCACACACAGGTGCAGCTTGCAGAGGAGGAGGCCATGCATAAGGAGCAGGCCGCCCTCCGCCTAGACACAGCAGCACTCTCGCGCCAGCTCGGCCTCGTGCGCAAGGTCGTGCACCAGCCGCCCTTCCTCCAAGCAGAGCTCGCAGAGCAGCAGCGCAACTGGGGTACCCTCTTCGGTGCGCAGCGCCCTGTTGACAGCAACAGCGCCAAACGTGTGAACGACGGCGGTGCCGAGGTGCGCCGTTGGATAGGTGTATGGCGCCACGAGACGCACATCCACCACGAGTCTGCGACACGGATACAGTGCGCCTGGCGGCAGGTCTTGGCGCACAGAAAGGTGAACCGGGTGACGCTCCTCCGACGTGTCCACGTCCGTGCACAGCTGGAGAGTGAAGAACGCAGGGAGAACGAATACACACAGCTGATGTCCGAGCTGTGGCACCAGAAGCACAACAACGAGAACCCGCATGAGGAGGCGGCGCTGCAGGTCATCAGCAACTTTATGCACATCTGTGTTGTGCGGCGACGGCGGGAGCGACTTCTGCAGGCACATGTTCAGAGCGAGACCTCGTGCAGACGTACGTACGCAGCGACACGCATCCAGACGCTGTACAGGGGCAACCACGGGCGCAGGAAGGCACACCACAAACGCCACCCTGGGGACGCACAGCCATGGCTGCAGTCCTTCCTTGCAAAGTACTGTGCCGCTGTGCAGCGTGCGGGCAGGGGTTGGCAGGCGAGGCGCCACCTCCACAGGGTACGTTCCGCAGCAGTCCGCATCCAGGCACGTGTACGCGGCATGCTTGCACGCAATGAGTTGGACACACTGCGTGCTTCTGCCACACGTCACGCACTGCGCTCACGGCGCCACCACGCTGCCCATGTCATACAGCGGAGCGTACGTCGCCAGCTGCGCTACAAGAGCCGCCACGTCGTACCCCTCCCCCCAACACCCACCTCCACCACCTCTGCTCACGCTACACCACAGAGCTCTGTAGCGGAGGAACCTGTCCACATCCCGACACCCCCAAGGAAGCTGAGTTCCAGCATACGCAGGTGCAGTGTGCAGGAAACAGAGGCAGCTGTGAAGATCCAAAGCCTCACGCGGCAGCGCAATGCGAAGCGTGAGCTGGCCAGCAGAAGGGCGGTGCGTGCAGAGGCGTTGGCACGGCCGTACTTCGAGACGCTTACACGCGAGGAGCAGGACGCAGTGGTGACGACGTTGCAGGGCGCCTTTAAGATCCCTGCCGCCAAGCGGGAGCTCCGTGCGAGACAGACTGCCCGCGAGTCGAGTGACGAGTTCCAAGCGATCCACATGCGTGAACGGGAGCGGACAAATGCAGCGCAGGCTATACAGTGCTTCCGCAGGCGCTACAACGCACAGCAACAGAGCAACGGGAGGCTGCACTCCCGCCAGCAGGCGCACATTGCCTGCGTGGTGGAGGACGCAGTGTGCACAATACAGTCTGCCTGGAAAGGGCATGAAGTGCGCACCCACATGCGCCTGCAGGCACAGCATACGGCAGCACATCGCACCTTGCGACGCTTCTACGAAATCTACATCAGCAAGAAGCACATCTCAAGGAAGACACACACCCTTCAACGCGTGGGGTCACTCATGTCTGACAGGTATGTCTATGGGAGTGAGCTCCTTTTCCATTCCAAAACAAAACATCGAACGTCACAGAAGTAGCTACGTTTGAGCTACATTTCTTTTTTTGAATTTTTTTTGAACGCACCAATCGCACACAATATCCCCAATATTTCTACCCATATGGCGTTCCTCTGCTCTTGTCACAAAACACACCACAACAGACAAGCCCAGCACCGCACCGTCATAGAAGGCGAAGCTGCGCTCACCATACAATGCTTCCTGCGGTGCTGCCGTGCACGCGAACGTCTCGCAGCCCGACGGAGCTAGGGAGCTAGGCATCCACCACACCTCCTCCTCCTCCTCCTCCTCCTCTCCGCGCGACGTTTTCTTTTGCTTCCTTTTGTTGTGTAAACCCGCAAACCCGGAATAACCTCTGCAGAAGCCTCAATAAACCCTATGATGGCATAATATGCCAACAGATCATCGTTTTTTTCGAGTTTTGAAGAAAAACTCCATTTCTGATCCACGCCGTTGAAATAGATCAGAAAGGGATTTTTTTTTTGGACTGGGAAAAGCCTACCCCATATGCCAATATGCTCCCCCCTACCCTTGAGCGTCTTCCGACCCTCGGGAAGTTAAAAACCATATGAAAAGCTAGACCATTTAGTATCTCCTCATCCACCCAACCTTCTCCATCTACCCCACCTTACCTAGAAGCACCCTACCCTACCCATCTCACACAATGACGGCCAAAGCGATGATGCCGGTGTTCGAGCCGAGTCATGACCAAGAGGCCCGGCGGTTGTTCTTGAATGCACCCGAACCGAACCCTGGGGAGCGTGTCGTGCTGCCGGACGATGCTGCGTTTTTGGCGGAGTTTGTGTCGCAATACCATATGAACATCGAGGCTAGGGCACCTCCGTTGGAGGATCTGTACGTAGGCAATGAGCGGATGAAGGTGTCGACGTCGTGGGCGTACAAATTTGTTCACGCCTGGGAGACCTTCAACTGCCATAAGGTGACCGTCCGAGGCGTCGACAACACACTGCACTTCCGCGCATGCAACCAATTCTGGGAGGAGATCAAACGTGAAATCGAACGCTACGACGGCACGGAAGGCAACGACGGGGAGATTATCGACATCTTCACGAACCGCGAGCCTTCTGTCAAACTCTATGCCTCGAACAACAGATGGAGCGATCTTGTCAACCACTGGGAGACAGTCAACCGCTGCTCTCTTGCACAACGCCAGCTTGTTCTCGACCAACGCAGGGCAGAGCCTAAACAGGAAGAACCAACCGCATTCAACACCATGGGGGCTGAGTACCAAGACGTGGGTGGGGTGATCCCGGTGCCCCACATGGCGTTGCCGCTGTCGGCGGTGCAGAGCATCCCTTCGTCGCAGTTCGAAGGCGACGCGAACAATACAAACTTTGATTTCAAAGCGGACTCAAATTTTTGGAAGTGTTTACAACGTTTTTCTGCATGGGTGCCAGAGGCATCACAGCCGCCGGCGTTTTTGGTGGGAAGCGAAGGGGATCAACTGATTGTGAACACTGTGTTTATGAGGCAGTTCATCCAAGCGTGGCGCGAGCTGTTTCCGTACACGATTATTATTGCAACGAACGACCAGGATGGGAAGGTTGTGTCGACGTTCTTCAACGCGCACTCCGCAGTGTGGCATGAGCTTACCCTGCGCTCTGTAGGCTTTGCCTCTCCAGACAACCAACGCAACGTGCCTCCAGGCTACCACATTGCACGTACCATGGAGGACACCGCCTCACCTCCCATCCTGCTCAAGGCGCAGGCCTACCGCGATGTGGTGCGCATCTGGCCAGACCAGTTCCCCTCAGACGGAAAGGGCATCGGCATCCAGCTCAACGAGGAGCCTGCAAACAGAGTCAAGCCACGTCCCGCACCATGTGTCCTCCTACCAAAGGCAGACAAACCTGGCAGGAGAAAGCGGCCTGCAGGCGCGCCACGGTCGCGGAGAGTGGTATGTTTTTTGTTGGAAATTTGAGGAGTGTTTTTGGGGATGATTATAAAGGATAAGTTCCACACAAATAATAGCTATGTTATAAAGAGCTTAAGGCCCTCCTTTGGAATGGATGGTTGTCGAGGTTGCCTTAATTTTGGTAAGTAAAGGGTATAGAGTGAGTGAATCCACCTCGGGTTGGGTGATTGTTTAGTGAGGTTAGGGAGGGAAAAAATCTATCTTTTTTTTCAGGAACAGCCAACCGTAAACCTCTGCCTCCACAAAGACGTCTTCGAAGGCCTCCACCAGGTTGGGTACAAATACCCCAAACACCATATGCGCGATGACACTGAACGGTCGCAGTCACGAAGTCCGCTGATTCTCTGACACCCCCCTTACAATCCCCCACCCCCTTGAAGTGACCCCACCCCCCCTTCTGACCTGTATTATCTATAGAAAACTGTTCAAAAAAACTGAAATCTCTCACATTTTCTCTTCCCCACCCCCTTCCTCTTCCTCTTCCTCTTCCACCTCAACACTCTCCACAAAAGGGATGTGGTAAAAGCGGTGCAACCCTCTGAGGAGGTGTCATGTCTGTTCGTTTCGAGAAGACGCCGTCGTCAGCACCTGCTACCAAGCAGGCGTTGCCGCCTGCGAGCTACAACGGGCCGAAGATCCAGGGGCCGCCTTCGGGGCACTCGACAACGAGCGCAGCGTCGTCGCGACAGAGACGCAGACACAGCAAGGATGGGCGTGGGGAGGGCAGGGACGGGTCCTCACGGCGCCGGCGGCGTGAAGGCTCGCGCAGCTCCTCCTCGCGAGGGCGGCGTACCAGCTCTGCAGGCCGCCGTCGCCGCCGCCGCAGCAGTGCCTCCGCATCCCCAGCACACATGAAGCCACCAATGTGCCCAAACGATCTCGGGTGCGCAGAGATCAACGACCAAGGCCACCAGGCAGAGTACCGACACACATGCCGACGGAGCTCCTGTGAATATCTTTGGATGGAGGTATGCGGTTTTTTGACCATCTTTTATTCTTCAATTTTGTCTACGGGCGTCACTCTTGGCGTTTTTGCACAACTTCATTTTGCCATAAATATGTAGGCCACCCCCTGCCAAAACCGTAGTACGGTTGTCATTATGATCAAATGAAAGGAGGTGGACCTCACCGAAGGGTTTTCTTTGCACACTATCTTCATCACCCCTGCAGGAACACCGGCGGCTCTTCGTCCACAGTGACACCTTAGACGGCCCTGACCGCCGCCCCCCGCCGTCCTCAGGAGCACAGTACAGCATCCCAGCAGAACGCGACTGCCCGCCGTGCCACCCATACCAGCACCCCTCCCCGCAGCACGTCATGCAGGAACCACATCACCACTGGGGTGCGCAGAGCATACAGTACCAACGACCCCCGGTGCAGCAGCATGTTGTGCACCACCACCGGTATGATGGCGGTTTTTTTTTTTTTTTTTGTTTCTTTTTCAAATCGAGCACGAATCCCGACTACCCCCTCTCCTTTTGATGAATTCGTCTTCGAAGCTTTTCGTTTCATTCACACTTCACATGCCCACAACTCTTCACCTACAGGGACAACGCGTTCTCCCCTCTCCGCCCTACACGGTCGCCGTTGCGTCCACCTCCGCGTCCAACGGTGCTTGACGATGATGTATGTGTACGCAAAGCTTTGCCACAACAACTCTCACCACACACAGGATATTTTCAACAAGCGTGGTGGCGGTAGTGCTGCGTACGCAGGCGACGTCCAGCCGGCTTCCGTCGCACTGCACACAACAGAGGTGGTGCACGTCGCTGCCCCCATAGTGGGCACCGCACAGCACACAGGCGACGAGTCTGAGTTGGCAGAGCTGCGAAGACGGCAGCAGGTTCTTGAACAACGTATTCTCAGAAAACAGTATGACAACTCTTTTGACGTTTCTCTCCTCTCCTCTTCTCTCCTCTCTCCTCTCGCCTTCTCCACCTCCCAACCTATTCTTTTCACTCAGAAGCAATGGAAGTGTAGGCAGGGTAGCCCGCGGGACACATTCGTTAGAGGATATTGATTCGCACCTGGGAGAGCGTCTGCAGGGGTTCACCTTGTTGAAGGAGCTGGACAACTTGGCGATGGAGGTGCGGACGTTGCGACATCTGCAGCACTTCAGAACCCCGCTGACGGAGGACCACGACCACGCGACGGTGGCGTACCAGCTGCACCACAGCGCTCGGAGGGTGGCAGCCGGCATACGGCGTGTCAAGCACCTCAGAGGCACCTTGCATCCTGACGACTCTATACAACGACGTGCCCTCGATGAGATCACATTCGCCGAAGAGCTCCTTGCAGCCACCGGTGCAGAAGGGGCGGACGCAGCAGCACCACCGGCCTACACCCGCCACACCCACACCTCAGATAAGGGCAGACCCCGTCTGGTGGGAACCAGCGTCTCCGCAGCGATGCCATCAGGGAGGAACATCGAGACCCCGCAGAATTGAGGTTGTGGGGTGTGTGAGGTGTTGTCTTAGGCGGTTTCTTTTGCGTGGCGGATGTGATAAAGGTGACGCGAGAGGTGTATCTCATGAGCTGTTCTTTGTGTTTGAAGGGGAGGGGTAGAGGCCTGTAGAGCTATAAGAGGCCACGTTGTATAAGTGCCCCCTTTAGAACGGCTTAGAATATGTGTATTTAGTTGGTTTGTTTGTAGGACTGCATGGTCTCGCTTCTGTTCGGTGTACCGGTCATGTGCCAAGCTACACTGTTTCATGAGTAGAGGCTTTGTAGTCAACTCGAATCAAACTTTTGTGTTCAAAAAAATGATGCGTGAGGTGTGTTGGGTGGCTTTTTTTTTGTGCGATTTCCCCCCAAGATAAAGAAAAGAAAATAGAAAACGAACGCGAATGCGAGAAAAAACGGTGGTGGGGGGGAGAGAGAAACAGTATTTTAGAATTAGCATTTTACCCTGCACGCACACAAACACGCAAAAAAAAAAAAAAATCCACAATAACTTTAGTCCCCACCCACTCCTCTGATTCTAGATCTTTGTTGTCAAACGAAACCTTAGCAAAAAAAAAAAAAAAGCGACATATTTTTCATTTGCTCATTTCCCTGCTGACTTAAGTTCATTTCACCTCCCCTCTCCCTCATCCCCTTCCTCAGAACAAAAAAAAATTACACATTTCTCAATTTTGAGAAAATATGAAAAAAAGGAAACGTGGTGACGATCCTAACGAATGGCGGTTACAATGTCAGAAGCTGAGGAGGATTACAGGGCGGAGCACCCGTGGTGATGATCAGGGGGTGTGGGAGCAAATGCGGTTCGAAACTGCGCTACGGGCACTCGGGTTTAAGCCGCGCCCACAACAGGGTGCTGCGCTCCCTCCGCCACCGTCGCTGCTGGAGGTGTGGGACTCCTACATTACACTCTCACAACGCTATGTGACACATTCGCTTGCCACAAAGGAGTCTCTCCCAGCAGCTGAAGTGCGGGAGTTTAATGAGCTTGCAGCCGCGGTGTTCCCGCCTCTCATCCTCAGTGTGTTAGAGTTCTGGGGCGACCCTTCT